>CM053604.1:108557345-108702438 GCA_028646535.1 Procyon lotor | reverse complement strand
AGAAGTGATATTTTGAAAATTATTTAATTAGCTTTTCCTGTTTGCTTTTGTACTAGCAGACCCAAGGTGTCCATCTGCCATGGGGGAGATTAGAATTTCTTATAGGGTGATATTCCCTTCTAACATGCAAAGTAGGATTATGCAGAAAAACAATAGCTTTACTAGCCAGGCATTTGTGCTGAAAGGATTTTCCAAAGTCCTCTAATATCCACTTTATTAAGGGCCAGTTGGTCGGGGAGCTCTTCTGTTGTGGTGAGAAGCTATCCCTATCCCCCATGACTGGAAAGCTGGTGAGGCTTGTTGCTTAACAGGAAGAGGATATAATGCAGGGAAGTTAACAACAACAATAACAAAAGCCTGGGGAAGACTCAGGGAGTGGAGAGAAAGAGAAAAGGAGAGAGTCAGCAGACAGCTTTTAACCAGAGAAGGGGAGATACTTGTAGATAAATAAGGACAGTAAGGGTAACACCAAGGGCAAATACGAGCTCTGGCTTCCACCTTCTCTTTGGGACTTTGGAAAAGACCACCCAACATGGCACTGGGCTCCTGCAGATTAACCCTGCAGTGTCGTTAGGAACAGTAGGCATTGTGGTTAGTCTGTGCAGCCTTTCTGTGGATACATGTACCATTTCTGTCAGGTTTATTGAAACACTGAAAGTAGTTTTACAAACAAAACCATAGCGTCTGTACCCACTCCAGGCAATATTTTGCAGGATAATGAATTCTAGACACCCAAGCACGAGTCAGGGGCCCTTTTCTCTCAAGTACCAACATTTCCCCAATTCCCAACCCGGTAACTGTGAATCTGTAAGTTTGCTTACTTATTAATCAGTTATTATTTATTGAGCACTGCGACGTCACAGGTGCTGGGATAGATGTAACTGACACAGAACTGTCTTCAAAGAGCTCACAATTTTTGTAATTCTGTTGTAAGCTGAATTGTGTCCCCCGGAAAGAAGGGTTGAAATCTTAGCCACCAGTACCTCAGAATGAAACATTATTTGGAAATAAGGTCTTTGCAGATAGAATCTGGTAGAAAGGGAGCGGAACATGCCACCCCAAAATAAAGGACTGCAGGCATTCAAGACATGTCCCTTCAGAATATGCCACTTTGGTATATTGATTATTTTGAACTGCAGGCACTTGAAAAACAGCAAATTCAGGGAAAAGCTTTTTCTGAATTCCCTTTATCTGCCTAAAGACAAATCCACCTAAAGAAACTCATTGTCATAAATTCCCTCCCTGGGAGTTGCATGAACCAGGGAAAATCAACTCTCATCACAGGAGAAGACACAAAAAGTGGACATCGTACCCAGACAAGCTTTGACACAAACTCTCCTACCTTCCATCTGTGCCTCTGAGCGCTCATTCAACTTTCCTAGAAATCCCTTAGTCTCCCTAAAAGGCCAACATCAGTCTTCTCCTTTTTCTATTCAGATGGTATTTAATACTACATTCTAAGCCATCTCATGGAGTTACTCATTTTTCTCTAGATATCTCCCATGTATACATGAGGTCTATATGATAATAAACCTCTGTTTGTCTTTCTTTTATGAATCTGTCTTTTATGAGGGATCTCAGCTAAGAACTTGGAACAGTGAGGGAAAATTATCTTTCCTTTCCTACACAAGTTAAGATGAGGTCCTACTGGAGTAAGGTGGGCCCTAATCCAATGGGAGTAGTGTCCTTTTACAAAGAAATGCACACACATGTGCATGGGAGAGGACACCATGTAAAGAATTAAACAGATTGGAGATTTGTTGCCACAAGCAAGGAAACCCAGGGGTTGTTGGCAACCACAGACAGGAAATCAATTCTCTCTCAGAACCTCCAGTGGGAACCAACTCTGCCAACACCTTGATTTGGGACTTCTGGCTTCCAGAACTACACAAGAATGAGTTTCTGTGGTTTTAAACCACCCAGCTTGTGGTGATTCTTGACATGAGCCCCAGGAAGGTACCATAAGTCCCATGCAAGGAGTGCTTCAGTAGGGTATTTCCACAGTACTGGGGAGCACAGTGAACTCCCGCATAAAGAGTGGGGTGTTCTGACTCATTGGACTGGCCCAGAAGTGGTTGGAGGCAGCAGCTGCATGTAGTTTCTAGCTCTGCCAGAACAATGCAGGAGACCTAGAAAAGACCCTTCTCCATCTTCAAAAACCACTCTGCAGCTCTGAGAGAAAACCAAGCATATGGTGGACCAAGGTGCAACTCAGGCTTAAAGTGTCTGGCAAGTTTTCCAATTGTATGGGTAAAGGAAACGAGGAATCCATGACAGAGCTTGAAGCCAGGTGATGGAATGATGCCTCTCCAAGTCTGTGTGAGGTGCTGTGGGGCCTCCAGTAGAGGAGCCCTAGAAAATGAGGCATCAGGGAACAATGTAAATTCATAATCTGTAGATGCAGTACAGCCGGCCACTGGTGCTCTGTGGAAAAAAAGGGGATGAAGTGTTGCTCAATCTGTTTCTCAATGAGATATTATCATCTTTATTATTATTACTTCCACCAAGTTGACACTTTATCTACCGAGCTGATATTTCAAGAAAGGCTTTCTTAGTTGAAACGGATTCCTATCTTTTTCTATCAGACTCCAAAAATAAATCCATACCCCAAAGACCATGTATTTGGAATTCTAAGGGGTTTTCTAGGTAAAATCTACTCTGCCATCTTTTTAAACAAATGAGTTCAGTTGCACAAATACATTCATGCCAAACCATTTCTAAAAGAAATGCACTCCAAGCTTCATAGATCATGTTTGAGTTTTTATTCCAGTATTAGAAGTCATTGTAAATCACAGAAAGAGTAGAGGTGAAAAAGCTTGAGCTATCATTTCGCATAGCATAAAATGTTATTTTTTAAAAATTCCAATTTAATTGAAATTATTTACCAAGGTAAATATATTTCCCTTGCAGGTAAATGCAGGAAAATGTTTCAAGATACAGGTAGGAAGAAACACATACATTTTTCTCTATCAGAGTATAGAGAAGGATCTTCAGTGAGTCTTCAGGAAAAAAACATATTAACTTTCCATTTTTCAGGGACTGATTATCCAGGTCTATCTTCTTTCTCTTACTATTGACTGACGAAAGTCAGGGAGAAATGATGCGTGGACCAGGAGCTTCCCAGGTATTTTTCAGTCCTTTCTTTTAGTGTGTTTGCATTTTAAGCTTTACCTCTGTTACAGAGTATTTCCTTCAGAAGGCGTTATTTTATGTGTCAGAGTCTAAAACCTCAGCACCATTTTCTCTTACGGGTAAGGCCAGCTCTACAAATTCAGAAATAAAGCGAGATTAGAAGGAAAGGAGCAAAACAGAAAATTTACATGCAATTAAGGCCCCGAAGTCCAAATGGGTAGCTTTGATTAACATGTACCCTTTTCCTAATGCTAATTCATTTGTTCATTTATTGGATTTCAAAACTGCACCCTATGCCCTCCAGCCTCAGCAAACAAAGACATAATTTAAAATACCAAGACACAAATGTGCTATTTATTACTGTGTAAAAGAGCCATTATTACAGTGACTTATTTTTTTTTCTTCAAGGAAACTAACTCTTTTCAAGTTATTTACCATGTTGTCAATTATTACCATCATTAATAATGGTAATGATAATCACTGAGAACTCGCAATGTGTTTGGGGGGATAAATAGAGCACAGAGCCAGGCCTGGTCCCAACCCAGTGAAACAATGGGGATTTTGTTTCACCTCAGATTTCACCAAGTGAAGACGGCAGATATCAGAAAAGTCTTTACCCATAATCTTCCCTCATCTTTTTAGTTTCAAAGATCCCCTTTTGCGATTCCCTGTGCACATGGAGGCTGTGAATTCACAGACGCCCTCTTATGCACTGCCTGGCATGTGGACACCCCAACCCTTACAGTTCTTTAGGCTCTGATTGCCAGCTTCCCCCCAGCTGAGAGGGACTGCGTGTTAGTACCACTGGATGTGCTATTAATGGAATCTGTTATCAAGTCACAAGACAAGGTGCCAGTCTGGCACTGTTCTGCAAACTGGAAGTGCATGGGGGAAAACACAGACGCCCTGTCTGTCGATGAATAGCTAAGCTGTGAAACCAATTGACTGGGCACCTACTAGAAATTAGCTTGTCAAAAGTGACTGTGCTTTATGAGATGGCATCGTGTGTTCACGTGTCTATCTGTACGCGTGTGCTTCCTTTGTAAATGCATGGGTAATTATACAAGGAGAGGGAATTGTAACCAAAATCCTTGGGTAGTATCTTGCTTGGATGAATGTATTCTGATCACATTCCAAAAATGAATCTAACTGAAATATTAGGGCAAGCATAGAAGTTGTATAATAGCTCTTTTCTAAGGAGTAGTCTCTTTGGAATCATTTATTCTCCCTTTTTTCATGTATGCCTAGAATGAAATATGTAATTTAGTTTCATCATGTTATAGAATTGTCTTAATACAAACTTAAAAGTACACCCCTTCCCACAAATGTCAGTGCTTTTTGTTCCAAGATTCTGAAGCTTTATTTTAAACATGGGGAATATGACTGGAAGAAAAGGAGTAGACCTTATTTTCCTTCTTCCCACTCCTTGGCTCTATGGAACCACTCCTTGTTCTGTAGCTGTCAATAGAATAGGGATCAGAAAGAAAAGCAAGCAATGCTGGTGGAAGGAATGCACTGTTGGAGTACCTTGGTTGGTACATTTTTGTTTCGCGGCCCTACTTCCTGTTTATCCCACTTCTTGGCCACCTACAGATTACTAACTAATCAGAGGATCTCCATAGGTACATGCACACTCATATCACCGTAAAACATAAGCTTTTCTGAAAGCCACAAGCAGAGATCATTTAACAAAAAGGTAAGTCAGTACTCATTCTCTCAGCCCTAATTTCTACCCAGTTCTCAAACTTTTCATTGGCAATGGAGAGAGACACAGAAACACTACACACATACAAACACTACATATGGACACAGAACACATGCATACATGCCGAACACCAGCTTCTGCTCTTGGAAAAATACGTGTCACTCTGAAATCCAAGTATAGTCCTGGCTTTTGTGTGATTATCTCAGCAAGAGTTATCTGCGTGCATCATAGGGTGAAATTTGGTCTAGGCTCTTTAGGTTTGTTTTCCTGTTATCACTTAGATATGAAGAATAGTATTTTCAAAATGTATTATTATATTTTAAAGAAAGGATATTCTTATACACACTGACAACTTTAAAGGGCTATGTGTAAGGACTTAGTTGTCAATAGCTGCCATTGTTTTTTTTCATTTGGAGTTACAGACGTTTATCATTACTCCTGACAGAGATGTTTTCCTGCCATTTCTTGAAGAGGGAGAAGCTGGAAGGAATATTGAGCTTTTTATTTAAATGACCCGAGATATGTGCCTTTAAACTTCCAATTACAGAGCACAGATTTGCAGCTGAACCTTCTGCAAACCTATCAGTTAAAAGCCTGTGTGGTTTTATGATGCATCACCTCTAGCCTCTGATCAGCAAATTGTAGGCCAAGCTAAAACACTTAAGCAATGCTGCTGCTTCTCTCATTTTGGAGGACTAGATCATTACAGTTTAGTAATTTATATAAATCTCTGCAGTCTATATTCCCACCCTCTGTAGAGATCTGATGCACAGAGAAGGCACCTGGGCCAATTTACACATTACATTTTCCTTATAAAAAATACTAGAGAAATTTGCACTGGTGGGATTTATGAGGGGTTTATTGCATTCACTGCCTGAAATTAGCTTGTTCATTTACTCATTTATGGATTGTCTCCTCCTCCAAAATGTAAGCTCCATGAGATCACAGATATCTTTTGTCTGGAGCACTGCTGTACCTCCAGGTCTTTGCCCAGAGCTCAACATATATTTGCTGAATGGATAGATTCATTCATTCAACCACTCCTCAAATATTGCAGAGGAGAAAAAGTAAATCCCCCACCTTTGAGAGAGTCACAGTCTTTTAGAGAAGGCACAAACACTAAACCACTACAAGGCAAGTACCTGAGCCTAGGGGAGGGCAAACAACACTAGATGTTAACTTTAAAAACATAAGCTACAGGGGTGCTTGGGTGGCTTGGATGGTTAAGCATCTGCCTTTGGCTCAGGTCATGATCCCAGCGTCCTGGGATCAAGCCCCACATCGGGCTCCTGGCCTGGCGGGGAGTCTGCTTCTCGCTCTCCCTCTGCCTCTGCCTCTCCCCCCTGCTCATGCTCTCTCTCTCTGTATCTCTCTATCTCAAATAAATAAATAAAATCCTTTAAAAAAATAAGCTATATATTACTTTTATGTTTCATATATAGGCTATGATATGATAACAGACAAATTCACTATATTAACCCCCAATGATTAGTTATGCATTCAACAAACATTCATTGAGCACTTGGGCAATGCTGCCAGCCTTACAGTTTAGAGCCACACCAGAGCATGGAGCAGGCGGTCCCAGGGCAAGAGGCAGCTTGGAGTCAAAAGCAAGCCAGGGTAAAGTCAGGGCTGGTGAGTGATTGAAGGGGGTCTCCTGAGTCAATCTAATCATTGGCTGGGGTAGGCAACTTCTATTGGAATACTTGAGGTCAAGAGGGCAGAGTTCAATAAAGTTCTATAAGTCCTCAGGTTTTGCATCAGATGGAAAGGCCCTGATGTCTGAAGTTCTTGGGGGATGCCCATGAAGAAAGGCTGTTCAGGAGATAATTCATCCCTCCTCTTCTTTCCCAGTTTAGGGCTTCTGCTTTTTAGGGAAAGATAAGGACTTGGCCCAGAGCGCTGACACCAGAATGTCTTTGAGTCATCCCTGGCTTAAGGGCCTATGAGACCAAGGACACAAGACTGCAGGCCCTTTAGATAATGAGCCACCTGGTACCAGGACAAGTAATGTCTATTTATTTATTATGTGCAAATTTATTTTAGCACACAAATTAAATTACATCTGTGACTTTATTTGGACTCCAAATGATGACTCGATGCATGGTTGAAACAGTTGTTTTGTTGTTTAGTAGCTAATAACAATAATACCTAAAATTTATTGAGTGGTGATTATGTGCTAGGGTTCTAGACATTTTCCATTGACTAACCTATTCAATATTCATACCCACCCCATAAGGTGGATACTATTACTATCCTATCTTAAAGATAAGGACACAGACCCAGAGAAGTCGCATCATTTGCCCCAAATCACACAACTAATAGATGAAAAGATTAAAGAAAACCCAGACAGCCTGGCTCCAGAACCAACAAACCCCTAACCACTGAAAATTGTTACCATTTATTAAATGCCAGCTATGTTCCAGAAACTTTACATTTATTTTTATCTCTATAAATCTGTTTCATACAGCAACACTACAAGATAGATATTATCTTTCTATTTTGCGCAAAAGACACTTATGGATGGCCCAAATAAGTTCTGAAATCAGGGTATGAACCCTGTCCCTCTTTTTGTTTCAAAGCCCTTTGTACCATCCACTGTCCAGAGCTTCCTCTGTGACCTTGCATAGAATCTTACCTGATTCCCACTTCTTCTATTCTTGCTCTGTTTAGTTTTCTCTGGTCAAAACAGCAACAACAAGTTCTAATTAAATGTTCATTAGGAGGTTCCGTGTTCCTTTCTGAGAGCTATAATAATTTCACATGAATATACCACTATATATCTTTCCAATAATGTTCATTTATATGCCCTCATTTGATTATCACAACAACTCTGAGCTATAAAAGGTGGGCATTATTGTCTCTCATTTCTGAAATGAATAAACCTTACAAGAGAGAGAGTGAATAACATGCCCAAGGGGCTTGCACCTGGTCCCATTCTACTTTCACTCACTTGCCTTTGTTTCTACTTTGTGTAAACATCCTGCAGCAAAGTTTGATAGTTGGGAGAATCAGACCAACAAAAGGAAATCTGACTATCCTCTCAGAGAGACCATATAGATTTTTATAAAAGCTGTCTTACCCATAATAAAAATATCTGAAAAGCAATCAGAAAGTTCCCGTTAAATAGAGAGGACTGGACACATGAATTTACCATTACTTCCTAAGATTATATAAAAATGACAGAAAATGCATTAAAAGAGAATAAACTTACAGTAACAAAGATATTGAAAGAGAAGAAATCAATCTAGAAAGCCCAACATCTGAATAGTAGGAGCCTTGAGAATAGAGAACAGAGGGGGAATTACTAGAAAAATAATTCAAATTTTTATCCATAAGTGAAAGATATAAATTTTCAGATTGATAGTCAATGGAACACCCAGCCAAATAGATGAAAAAAGACCTACATACAGAGCCATAGTTATAAAATTTCAGAAAGCTAGGAATAAAGAGAAGATCCAGAAAGCATCCAAAGAGAAAAAATAGGTGGCATAAAAATACTGAGAAGCAGAATGCCATAGAACTTCTCAATGGTAACATTGAAAATGACAATGGAACAATGCCTTAAAAAGTCTAAGTGAAAAAGAAAAAAAAAATCTGGGGGAAATTATTTCCAACCTGGAATTTTAAACCCATCCATTATCAACCAAGTATGAGGTTAGAACAAAGATGCTGTCAGATGTGTATCTCAAATATTCACTGCCAATGTGTCCTTCCTCAAGAAACTACTAGAAAATGTGCCTTACCAAATCAAGGAAATAAACCAAGAAAGAAGACATAGCATGAGAACAAGGAAATAGAGACCGAACATATGCATGAGATGGAAGGAATCCCCAGGGTGATGATGATAATAAGCTTGTTCAGGAAGACAGTAGTGTATTAGGACCACAGAGCAACCAGCCCAGATCAGAACAACAGGAAACAGGGAGTTCCAGAAGCAAGTCTTTAAAACAAAGATGAAATTGATAAATATATGTTTGACTGTATTGAGACACGAGTTACACTTAAAAGCTTACAAATAAGTTAGGGACGTTCAAAACTAAGCAAAGGAGGGGTGCCTGGGTGGTTCAGTTGGTTAGGAGACTGCCTTCAGCTCAGGTCATGATTCTGGAGTCCCAGGACCAAGTCCTACATTGAACTCCCTGCTTAGCAGGGAGTCTGCTTCTCCCTCTGATCCTCCCCACTCTCATGCTCTCTCTCTCTCCCTCTCTTATTCTCTCTCTCAAATAAATAAATAAAATCTTACCGAAAAAAAAAAAAAAAGACCTCAAGCTCTGACTGCAGCAATCAGAAGAACAAGCTTTAAAAAAAAAAAAAAAACTAAACAAAGGAAAAAGTCATTCAGTGAAAATTAAAAATTAGAACAAGGATGTTCTTGTTCTAATATACTTTAATATACTATGTAACTTTAATATACTATGTAACACAGGTTTAAATCATATTAACATGGCCCCAAAAATATAAACATTGAGGTAGAGTGAATAAAATTATGACCTAATTATGCTGGAAGAATGGGTGAAGGGAAATGGAAGTGGTGTAGGCATAAATGTACAAAATGGAAAAATTTCCCCTTTTTCCGTAGTAAAATAAATAGTATTTTTTTAATATGTATTTATTTCAGAGAGAGAGAGAAAGAAAGAGAGCCTTTGTGGGGGGGGAGGGGCACAAGGAGAGGGGAAGAGAGAACCCCAGTCAGACTCTGCACCAAGTTCATAACCCAAATGAAAACCAAGAGTCAGGAGCTCAACTAACTCAGCCACCAGGTTCCCTTAAATAGATAGTATTTAAAACAAGAAAATAAATAACAGCATAATGCTGTTGTTTTGTCTGAGTATGAAGGTAAATTCTAGGAGAAACAGATAAAATAGTTGATTACAGTTGCCTATAGGAATTGGAAATCAGTAGGAGAAGGAAGATGGCCAAGAGAATTATAGCTCTTCTTAGAAACTATGACAGAAATGTTGTTGCCTACTGTTCTCTTTTTTCTTGGTAATAGAATCCCAATTTTATTCAGGAGAGTGGTATGCTCAGATAAAATGCCATGCTTCTCAATCACTCTTGCAGCTAGATGTAGCAATATGACTTCATTCTGGCTAATGAAATGTAAGCAGAAGTTATTGAGTATAACATTATTTTTATCCTTCCCATTATTATTATTACTATTATTATTATTATTATTATTTTCTGCTGCCTGGAATGCAGATGTGAAAGCTTGGAGCTTACTGTGACTGAGGATAGCAAAGCAGGAAGCTAAGAGATTATGTTTCCAAAGTTATCAAACAAGTTGTGGACTATCTAGCACTAAACAGCTTTTACTGTGAGAGAATAAGTGAGAATAAACCTTACATGTATGTAAGACATTGTCATTTGCATTTCTGCTAAATGCAGCTAAAACTAATTCTAACAAACACATATATTTTAAGTATCTAGCTTGTATATTGAACCATTTATGTGTACGTTGGAAAAAAATTAGAATTGAAAGAGGGGAAGGTCAGCAAGTATATAAAGGGAGAATTGCCGAACACCCGTATTGGAAAACTTCTTTAGGACCCTGATGTCCACCCGATGAATAATGTCCCTTCCCTCATAGGCTTCATTGCCAAAGATGCATCTGGAAAGAAAAATACCCTGGGTAGAACTTGTGGCAGAAGAGACATTACCAAAAAAAATAAAAAATTAGTGATTTGATGTAGTAATAGGAACTATCCAGATAAAAAGAAAATTTTAAAAATAAAAAGACCTCCAGTAAGCTGCTTCTTTGAGAAGCCTAACATTATAAAATCGGAGTCCCTGAGGGACAAAAATGGAAAAAGAGGAAGTGGATAAAAAAATATTTGAAGTTGCAAATGGCTAAAAATTTTCCATATCTGGTAAAACTTATAAATCCACAGATCTCTGAACAAATTTTAAGAGCAAAGCCATCAAATACAATTGCTCAAAGCTAGGATAAAGAGAAAATCTTAAAATCAGCTGGGGGGGTTAGGAGGGAGATACAGTGAGGAATAAGGAAACAGCTGATTTCTTATCAGAAATAATGGAAGTGAGAAGACATTGGGAAAACATATATAAGTAAAGGGATAAAAAACAACTGCAGTCTAGAATTTTGAACTCAGGGGTACCTGGGTGTCTCAGTCTTTGGGCGTCTGCCTTCAGCTCAGGTCATGATCCCAGGGTCCTGGAGTCAAGCCCCACATCAGGCTCCTTGCTCAGCAGGAAACCTGCTTCTCCCTCTCCCACTCCCCCTGCTTGTGTTCCCTCTCTCACTGTGTCTCTGTCTATCAAATAAATAAATAAAATCTTTGGGAAAAAAAAAGAATTCTGAACTCAGAAAAAAAAGTCATTGCATAATGAAGGCAAAATAAAGATTCTTTTGCTTACATCCAAGTACTGCAATAATTCATCAACAGTAGACCTAAATGGTAAAGAAAATTCTTCAGGCAGAAGAAAAATGATAACAGATGGAAATGTGTATCTACACAAAGGAACAAGGAGTGCTGGAACTGATAACTAATGGGTAAATATATAAAACATACTTTCTCCTAAAAACAAAGCAAATATGTACATTCTCATGACTTCTATTCAAACTTGTCTTCAAAGTTCTAATTGATGCAATAAAGCATGCATAAATAAATAAATAAATAAATAAATAAATAAATAAATATCTGGATTTAAAAGGAAATGGTAAAACTGATTTAATTGGCAGATGACATGATTGTCCATGTAGAAAACCTGATGAAATCTGCAGCAAAGTCAGTAAACTCATAAGTGGTTTTTCGTAAATTTACAGAATGCAATATGCAAAAAATTAGTTGTTAATTTTACATGCAAACATTACAAATTTTTTCATATAAAAAGCCAGATGGGAATGGAGAACATCACTATATTCATTGACTAGAATTTCTATATACTGGTGGCAATCAAGAATTTAGATTTAAAAATAATACCATTCATAGCAGCACCACAAAAGTAACAAGGGAGAATTGCCAAACACCCGGATTGGAAAACTTTATTTAAGGGTAAATCTGGCAAAATTGTGCCAGACATGTATGCTAAAAACTGCAAAATGTTGTTGAGAAAAATTAAAGAACTAAATAAACTAAACAAGACTTAATATTGTTAAATGTCAGCTCTCCCCAACTTAATCTATAGCTTCAATGCAATCTCAGTCAAAATTCCAGCAATGCTTTTTGTAGAAATTGACAAGCTGATTCTAAAATTTACATGGAAATGCAAAGGACTTAGAATAGGCAAAACAATTTTGGAAAAGAAGAAAAAAATTGTATAACTGACACTAACCAACTTCAAGTTTTATTTTAAAGCTATAATAATACAGTGTTGTACTGGTATAAAGATAAACATACAAATCAATGGAAAAGACTAGAGAATAGAGAAATACACCCACATATACATGAACAACTGATTTTTTTCACAATGGTGCAAAGGCAGTTGAGTACAGACACTATAGTCTTTTCTACAAATAGTGCTGAAACAATTGAATATCCATTTAAAAAGAAAAGAACTTTGATCCATACCTTAAACTGACTCAACTAAAAATTGACTCAAAATGTATCATAGACCTACATGAAAACCAAAACCTATAAAATATCCAGAAGAAAATATGAGAAAATCTTCCGTGATTAGTTCCCAGATTCATAATTTTGGAGTTCTTCCTCATAATGCAAAAACCCTTTTGCACCCAGAAACTTCATGCTTGCTCTCAGGACTATATAAACACAATGTTGAATTCATACTATACACTCTGTCTCAGGTAACTTCATCACTTTCGTGGTCCTAACCACCATTTACCTTCTTATGACTCCCAAATTTATATTTGGAGCCTCAGCTTCTTGTTTTTCAGACTGGCATTTTCCACCAGCCCTGCATATATCCACTTAGATGTCTCACTGACATCTCAAACTCAATGTGTCCCTAACGGTACTTGATATCCTCTCCCCCACATCTGCTTCTTGTCCCATGAGAGCCATCCCCTCTGCATAGTCACCCATGCCAGAAACCGAGTGGTTGCCGAACACGTGCGACAGCATAGAAGTCGTAGATTCACTTATAATTTCAACCTTTGTAGCCAGGATGGCTGGGAGAGTGGGTTTTATTAACAGAAAAAAAGTCCAGAGATGGAGCATCGCATTCAGAGGGGAGATGCTGGGACGGTGGACCTGTTGCTTTCAAGGTGCGGGTGGAGATTTCCAGCAGTCAGTTGGAAATGCCACTGTACATGACAGATGGCTGATCTTGGTTGCAGAGATGAAAGCTCAAGAGCTTTTCTGAAAAGTTGAAGCTGTGGTTTGACAGGAATCATACTGTTTCTAAGAGCGAAAACATTCAGAAGCATTCAGCTATGGAGGACAGACCATGGGGAGAAAGGGAAATGGAATACACATTGAGGAGAAGGGAAGCAGCGCTGGGAGCCCGTTCTCTAGCCAGTTCAAGGACAGGCAGTCAATATTTTTGTGGTAGGTCCTTTACTAAGAGAGCTCTCGAATATATGACTTCTTTCTCCTCCTCCACCTGACTAAATCTCTTCCCTCTATTTCCTGCTCCCTTTCTTACTTTATTTTTTTCCAGTCTAGGAATCCCTGCACGGGCCAGTGCAGTGTGAAGGACAAGGGCTTGGTTGTGGCTTTCTCACTCCACTGCGTTGGGAAGGCAGACAGTAAGGAATAGGTTAGCAGGAAAAGTCTTAAGGCTCTGGCTGCCCTTTTTGATTTGTGCATTAATGCTGGAGTTGACAGCTTGCCTGAGAGAGGCTGAAGGGATGTGTGTTCTGCATGTCTGGAATTTATTCCTTTGGCTCTGTAAGATGTGACACTGCATAATGGGCATGAAGAAATAATTTTGATTCTGTGACTGTCTTGGCAAAGGTTCCAGAAAGACATATGGACATAATCTTCTGGACATTTGTGGAAGAGTCCTCCCTGAGGGATCGTCATTGCAGGCTTACACTCACTTCCAGCCCTACAGGTTTCACCTCTGCTTTATTCTGTTTTTACTTAAGAAATAAAAAGCTAAATTGTATTCAATTGAAAGAACTAAAAATATTAATGTAGGAGCAAGTCATCATTATGGCACATATCAATTTCTCACCTCTGAGGCAGTACGCAGAAGCAGGGCTTTGGATATTAACCCAGCCATTATTGGGCGGGGGGAAATGTCTGTGTAGATCTTGGTAGACACTGTGAAAATGAGTTTTTATCATGCTGGGATCTAGCATCTTCACCTACAAATTTAGAAAAGTTGACATAAACAGAAAAGTCTGCCCAAGAATGACAACTTGCTTAAATATTATTCTGCCGCAAGCTTCTCTGTACCTAGGGCCCTACATTCTGGGATATTAGAGAAATTACTTATTTCTCCTTGAAACAAATTTCCATCTATATACATTTCTATTTTAAAATAATTGAGATAGCACAGTAAACCCAGCTAGGTGTTCCCTAAGTTTCTGTGCTTGCTTTGTCAAGTAAGTACTTGTTCAATTCAGACTTCACTTACAGCTTTCATTTAATATTGATCATTGCTTCTTTCCTTGAAGAGTCTGACTAATATGGTGATAGAAAAAAAAACTCAGAAAAACAGGAACCCAGACTCCAGTCCTTGGAAGATGAGTGCCCTGCCCCTCAAGATACTCTTTAAAACTGGCCCCCAGAAGAATGTCAGCGAAGAGGTCTGCCAGGAGCCAATCTTTATTCATTTACTAGTGTTTTGTGAATCCTCTTTGAGAAAATTCTTTGGATTTGTACTACTGGGAAAAGGCGAAAGGGACTGACACTGTGGGGGCAGACATCCCCTGGAGTATGAGGTCTTTTTTGCTTAGAACTAGGTGATTTTCCCCTAAGGGAGCACTCAGAATCACCCTGCTAAAAAATTGCCTTGGCTGATGGCCAGCCTTCAGGGAAAGGATTTTTTTCTCAGTGGTCACTATACTGTGAAGGCCTAAACAAATGGATGTTCTATGAACCTTGGCTGAGAAAAACAAATAATCAGGAGCTTTTCTGTATTTCTGCTCATTATGGTTATAGATGAAGTCAGTCTGATAAAATCTGATTACAGACTCGGAGAATTATAGATCTCGAAAATGCTTAAGAGGTCATATGATCCAGCCTCTTGAGCCTCAAGACTAGTGGATGGTAAGTTGCAGGGCTCCAGGGGACACTATCAGGCCATCTGGACTTCAGATGATATTTGAGTATGTACAAAATTCCCCCATGCATGTCTGAGAGAATGGAGGACTGTGTGTTACACACATCATCAGTGGCTTTCTTCACATGTCTGGAAACAAGACTGTAGATAGGTCTTTGGTTTTCCCCAATTAGGACAAACATCTCTTAGTTCAGTTACAAACAAACAAACCAGGTAAGGGCTCTGACTGAACTTATTTGGGTCAGATATTCCCTTTCCTCAGGACAAATAAACCATAGGGGGGTGTGTGTGTGTGTATGTGTAGCAGGCCCAGCGTCATGGGCATACAGCCTGTGCAGTGACACAGAGAACTGTGCTTACAAGGATCCCATGCTCAGCTTAATGCTCTGCTGATGCCATCTAGAAATTCCTAATAATTTTTTAACAACGGAGTCTACATTTTAATTTTGCACTGGATGTCGCAAATTATGCCTCTGGCCCTGGCATGGAGTTCTAGCTCAGCTTGGCAATTCCTAACAGAGTCATATGAATGGTGTGGGGGGAGAGGAGAAATAATTCCTGGAATCAGTGGGTAGTTTAGTAGGACAGGTATGGAAACAACTTAGGTGTCCACGAATGGTGTCCAAAGAAAATGTGGTTTGTGTGTAGATGTGTACACACAACACTTACACAGACATACTGAAGTATTATTCAACCATAAAAAGAAAAGATGAATGAAATCTCACCATTTGCAGCAACATGGATGAAAGTGGAGGGCGTTATGCTAAATGTAATAAGCCAGACGGAGAAAAACAAATGCTATGTGATACCATTTATATGTGGAATCTAAAAAAGCCCAAAAAGTTGAACTCATATCCACAAAGAATAGAAAAATGACTGCCAGGGACTAGGGTTGGGATGAGGAATTGGGAAAGGTTGGTAAAAAGGGTACAAATTTTCAGTTTTAAGATGAATAAGATCCGGGGCGCCTGGGTGGCTCAGTTGGTTAAGTGTCTGCCTTTGGCTCAGGTCATAATCCCAGAGTCCTGGGATTGAGCCCTGTGTTGGGCTCCCTGCTCAGCGGGGAGCCTGCTTCTCCCTCTGCCTGCCCCTTCCCCTGCTTGTGCTCTCTCTTTCCCTCCCTCTCTCTCTGTCAAATAAATAAATAAAATCTTTTTTTAAAAAAATGAATAAGATCTGAGGATCTAATACATAATGGTATATTGCTAATGAGTATAGAACTTAAAGGTTCTCACACAAAAAAGTAGATCTGTAAGGTGTAGATATGTAATGTGTTAACTCAATTGTGGAAATTCTTTCACAGTGTAGTGTGATATCAAATCTTTATGTTGTACACTTTAAATATCATATAGTTTTTTGTTAATTAAACCTCAGTAAAGCTGAAAATAATATTAAAGAAAAAAATACAGGGCGAATGTCCACCTTGGCTTTCGATGTCACAAAGACTAGTTTTTATCAAACTATAAGTTAGTGTCTGTGATTGCAGATGGAATTAAGAGTCTCTTGTATGACAAGAGTGGCACCATTCTAACAGCAGTGACCCACTACTAGGGACTGTTAAAATATTCTTTCTACCAGGGTCCGTAAAGAATAGGACAATGGTGCTCGTAGGCTTGTAAGGACTCAATGAATACATGGAGAATAAACGGGAGAAGGAAGTTGAATACAGACGAAAAGAAAGGAAGGGAAGCAGGAAGGAAAGTTGGCCATGCTCAGTTTTTCCAGGCAGTCAGGTTGTCCAGGAAGACAGTAGATGGAAACCATAAAAATAAAAGGGTAAGCCATCTAGAGCAATAAATTTTATGAAATGTTAATTGGGTTTACTCTCAGTACTCTTTCTTTCATTATTATGTTTAACACCAAACACTAAAAAATTAATCAGGAAATTCCATCTGGCCCACAATTTTAATTTATGAAATTCCTTTGCTTCTGAAGATTAAAAGCAACCCTCTGAGTAAGTTGAACATTTTAAGAGAGCCCCAAACAGCCCTGAACAAATACTCTAGGGTATCATTTCCTTTTATATTGTAACATCTTTGAATCACTTGCAATCTATAAATAAACTTGCATTTTACAGAAATGGCTGTACAAAAAAGCAGCACCATGCTGGAATTCAATATACAAGGCTATTTTTAAAAGTGTTTTGATTTTTAAAAATTAATTGTAGGCCCTAGTTAACACAGGAGTTATAACTTGATATACTACAAGTTTCATGTTGCTTAACAACTCTTTAAAACAATTCTTCTACATCTGTGCTTTAAGTAGAAGTCAGTGTTAATTGAAGACTTTGCTGAGTATGGCTACCCTATTCTCTAGTGGGGAAAATGGAATCACTAATATTCTGAAATCAGTAATTAATGTCATTCACCTTTAAACATTTTTGGTGCTTTGGTGCTCCTGCTTTTAGAGCTCTTTGGTTTCTCCAGGTGTAATAAAAGAAGTTATCTGACACTAAAATAAATCTTTGAAACAAAAGCTGTCCTCCTAAAACATGAAAGCGAGAAAAGCAAGGGAAATTTGGGGGCAACTTTTATCCTGATAGAAATGCACGTTCAAGTGTAAATCTATGAAAAAAGTAACATTATGAAGTAATGAAAACTTCAGACCTAGATATGTTTGTCCAACTGAACTTGCTAATTTATTTCGTATCAGAGGATAATAGAGAAGAAAGAATTCTCGATGTGATGAGATGTATATGAAACCATATGCCTGGGAAACATTATAGCCTTTATCTTATATCACAAGGCATAGATTGTATGATATAGAAGTTGTAGTATTTGGAAATTTTAGGCCTTGTGAGGTAAACGGTAATTTCTCTTTCAAGAGTATATGGTTTAGGGGTGCCTGGGTGGCTCAGTCAGTTAAGTGTCTGCCTTCGGCTTAGGTCATGGTCCTGGGGTCCTGGGATGGAGCCCCACATCTGGCTCCCTGCTCAGTGGAGAGCCTGCTTCTCCTTTTCCCTCTGCCTGCTGCTCTGCCTACTTGTGCTCTCTATATCTCTGTCAAATAAATAAAAATCTTTAAAAAAAAAAAAAAGTATGTGGTTTAAAAGTATAAGAAAAGGAGTGATTACTTCTGCCTCTATTGTAATTAACAAAGATTAAATGCCCAGGTCTTATCTGGTCTTTTCTCTACAAAAGCAATCTTTGGTGGGTGGTTTTGTCCTAAAAATAATTTTGGAGAGGAGCAGCGAATAGCTATAGTATCCAGAGACAGAACAGGACAGGATACATAACTCTTGTAATAGAAACTAATTGATTTTCAGTAATTTGACCTGTCTTGTCACATTATATTTAAGACAGAGTGAAGATTATCACTTCCACACTTGCTGTTTTTTGACAATTGAAAATAAATAACGGCATTTTTGAAAGGAGAGAGTAAACACAACATTTGAATCAATAATGCCATAGAAATCCAACTAAAGACTTTATTTATTTGTTTGTTTGTTTGTTTATTTTTCAACTCCATGGATGGCAACTATTAACTTACACAGTGAGAAGCGCAGTTCATGTGATCCATTGTATAATAGAACCAATGCAAAGGGACAGTATTACTTTGAAATAAGTAACACCTTAGATCTCTGTTGGGTGAAGAGAACACAAGGAGCATAAGGATAAGTCTTGCTGAAGTTTCTCGAAAAAAACAATAAACAATGTAGACCAACAGCAAAATATTAGTTTTCCTTGGGGAAGTGAGCTACTATTCCAGAAAACAGAATTGCTCAAGGGAGGTTGTTACATAGCAGCTAATGTCCTCTTGTCATAGATCCCAAGAGAAAGGCCCCGAGCACCTAAAATGGTTGCTGGTCTAAAGAACTAAGCAAGACGAATTATTTTCTTTCCTAAACTCAAGATTCTTCATTTTGACATCTGCTAAGGACACTAGACTCTGAGAGACTGTAAAATGTCAAACTGACCCTCATAAAATGTGAGAACATTTCATCAGATTATGTGAGTTTCAGTGTGGCAAGTAGAAGGTAATGCATTTATTGAATAAATCTCTATAAAATTTTAAAATCATGGGCTCTGAATCACTGCAAAAATGTTTCCCAGAGATATTGTACCAATGTACTATGGCAGCCAAAATAAAGATAACAGCTTGAGAATCAACACAGAATATTAGGCTTATTATTTGCTAGAATGGCACTTTATATGATCTTACTTTCCTTTGCCTTTTGAAAGACATGGTATTCAGCCCCCATTCTTAGGATCATTTCTTTTTGCTCTTTCTTAATACATGTCGGGGTGGGGTGGGGAAATGCCTTTTATTTTTTTATTTTTTTCAAGATTTTATTTATTTATTTGACAGAGAGAGATCACAAGTAGGCAGAGAGGCAGGCGGGGGGCGGGGGGGCGGGAAGCAGGCTCCCTGCTGAGCTGAGAGCCCAACTCGGGGCTCAGTCCCAGGACCCGGAGATCATGACCTGAGCCGAAGGCAGAGGCTTTAACCCACTGAGCCACCCAGGTGCCCCGGGAAATGCCTTCTAGTGGCAAAGCTAGTCTAAGTGTAGAATCAACATCAACTTGAAATCACTGTTGGGTCAAGTTATCAAATCTTACTGGTGAATTAGAGTCTGGAGTCAGACTCCAAGGAGACAAGAACAATGTCTATGCTGGCCTTTCCCTCTTTAATTAGTATTCATGAATCACTGGGATTTTTTTTCTGTCTCTCTCTTTGCATTTATCTCAGTAGTTTTATCATTTGATTGCTAATGTGTTTGAATTGAGCTGCGTGATTTTCTTTCAATCTGGGCCTCTTCTTGGAGCACTAAATCTCGTCTCAATGGCCATACGTTAAACTGCGGTGAGCCCCAAAGGCTCTGCCACCAACAAGATTTCAGCCTTTATTGCTTTGTGCAGCCCATCCATTCTTGGTTCAAGGGCAGCCTAGATATAGAGATCTCAGTTCAGATAAGCACAGGTAATGACACTCATTACCTGGCAACATGTGTAAGATAAGCCTTTCTGTTCTCTTCTGTACCACCCTGGTGGAGTCTGATAGATATTCCCTTCAAGGAGCAAGTAGAATTTCATTCAACTGAAGGCAAAGTGTCATCAAACCTCATATGTCTTGGTGGAGTTGTTTTTTAACGTCGGACTTTTTCTCCTTAAAATCTTTAGATTTAAAATCAAGAGAACCAGCTGATGCAGAAAAAAAAATCATCCGTTTTGAAACTTAAAAGTTGTTGGTCATTATATGTGCATGATCTGGAAATAATACACTACTTAGAAGCATGTGCGCATGTGCACGTCTGTGCGCAGGTGTGTGTGTGTTAGTACGTGTGTACAAGCTCTGCATGCGTGTGTGTGTGTGTGTGTGTGTGTGTATGTATGTATGCACGTACGTACAAGCTCTGTAACTCTGACAGGTAATTACCCAAATCCAAAACATAAAAGAGAGAGCTTCTTAGTGCAGAGCAGGAATCTGACCGCATGCTAAACATAGCTTACAGGACGCAGAGCTTGACATGTTCTATTACCCACTACTTGTGACTCAGGAGGTATCTTCTTTCAAGTAAATGGTGAGTCATGGGGATATATAGAGGTGGGAGCTTCTTTCTTACACACAGTTACTCTTTGCTTCCAGGATTAGTCAGATTTCTAGAAAAGACAAATGCTGAGGAAGCAGCAAACCATCCCTTGAGACCAGAAAGAGGGAAAGATGTGCAAAGATGACAGTTTAGGGGCCAAACAAGCCTGATAGGAGCCAGGAGGGAGCCTCATCTTCCCCAGATGGCTCTTCATCTTGGCAAAGACATTGGACAGGGTGTTCTATTTCCCTGTATTGGAAAGGAAGAAAAAGTTATAGATTTCTTTGCCTCAAAGCAATCTTGTAGAGAAAGCAGTTGTTCCCTGTACATCAGTATTTTATCAGAATCAAGACTTAATGGGAAAATAGAAGGAAATGAATCCTGTTCTCCCAATTGACCACCATGCACATATTCCCAGGCTTTCTTCTTTCCCTGATGACACTTGACTGGATCTTAAATGTGGTTTTTCTAAGAAGGAACTTTATGTTTTTGGAATGCTTTTTCAAAAACAGGACTTCCTCTAGTGTCAGTGTTCTGACATGAAAGTGATGCTGTCAACTTTTGTCATGTATACATTGTTCTAAGTGGATTTTTTTTTAGAGAATTGATACTGACCTCGCTAGCTTTCCTCCCTACCCCATAGCACAAAATTTAAGACAGCAAGCTAGTTATTACAGCCATAGAACAGATAGAAACTAACAGTCATACAGAGGAACTAAACTCACAACTGTATTAAGAAATATCATATCCAGAGGCACGTGGGTGGCTCAGTCAGTTAAATGTCTGATTCTTGATTTTGGCTCAGGTCATGATCTCAGGGTCATGCGACTGAGCCCTGTGTCCCCACCGTGCTCAGCAGAGAGTCTGCTTGGGGTTCTCGGCCTCTCCCTCTGCCCTCCCTTCCCCCTGCAAATAAATAAATCTTTAAAAAAGGAAATACCACATCCAGCTCTATTAGACAACAAGGGACATTTTGTTTATTAGTCTCCTAAATGTCTTTAAAGTATTGTCCTTATTTCCACAAGAAAAAGTAGTTAATCAAAGAATATCAAAGAATATGTTGGTTTACATAATTTTAAGATTCAAAATGATATACAAAGAGATTTTGAGATATATTGCTGTGATAGATTATTAAAGTAAATAGTGGAAACTATCTCCTTTTAATTTTACTGGGAATATCAATGTTTCCATTAAAATTGTTTACTTCATTATAAAAAATGATATAAGTGGTTTCAAATAATTAGGTTCTAAATAATTAGAACCACTTGTATCATTCTCTCACATTGCACCTGTGTAACCGATGAATTTATAAATCCTAGAATACCATGTTTTCACATCATTTTCCCCCATCCCATGCTAATGAAAGGATGAGAAAGGGAATGATTACAATTAAACATGACTTAGATTTGGGGTGATTTGTGTTCAGAAATCAATGTGTTTATACAGATACCGGGGGATTTCGAGTCAAACATGGGGGTAAGCTAGGCTGTCTGATCCAACTCTGACATTCAAAGACTCTCTGAAGAATACTAAACAAAACCAAGCATGTTATTTTAGACATACTTGCTAACTATTGCCATTTATAAGTAACAACTTGAAATTCTATTCTGGCTTACATATCTTTTTAAAAACTTGTTCTAAATTTATTTGTTCTGTGTCAATTATGTGAATAAAATAAGAGCTGAGAAACTCTCCCTAAGAGAATGTTTTTGCTGGAAACCCTGTCCTGCTACCTTCTGAGCTCCTTGAAAATGAAAATCTCTGTGTCTTCCAGATGACAGCCACCTTTTTGGTGGAACCAAAATAGCTTTCTCAGCTAGAGCGCTGTCAGTAAGAGTTCTGACAGATATCAGATTTGGCATGCGGGAGGAAGGTGAGAAATGGTCCCATGGTAGGAGGTTGGGTGGGAGCACCTGACTAGCTAAGGGAGCAAGGCAGGAGGGATGCCTGGAAAACAGTGCCCTCCTAGACACCAGACCATACATGAGGAAACCAATGGGCATTTCTGGAAATGACAGATAATCTTGGGGGAGAAGGGAACCATTAGCTCTTGTGAGATTTTAAAAGGGCTATGTAAATATGCATCAAGCTAGGTTTCCATTTGTGGAAGCAATCAAATACATTTACTTTACATGCAGAGGGTTTGCTCTCCCTCTAGTGGTAGGGTAGGAGCCTTTGAAGTGGTAATGCTGTCACTGCATAATACTGCTTCACAAAGAAAGATGTGCATTTTGCCCATAAAATGAGGATTTTCTTTAGGTATCCTGCTCTCTCTCATGATGGTTTTCAAAACACCCCAACACTTCATGGGCGTGAACTGCCTCCTGACTATGCTGATTACCAGTGGTAAGGTAGCAAAGATCTCTCTCTCCTTTTGGCTAAAGGCTGCCTGTGCTCACTTCTGAGATACAGGATTCCCCTTTTCTCTGCAGTCCTATCAAAGATGGAACTATGCTGTGATCAGAGGCAACTCTCCTGACCCCCAGTCTGGGCCAGAAAAACCTGAGGAGCTAAATGAGAAAGAGAAAGCAAACTTACCTAAGTAAAGGTGGGAAATATGGACACTCAGAGAGGAGATACTAATACAGAATCTCAAGAGTGATCTGAACATGATATAAAGGTCAATAATTAGCAATGAAGTTTGGAACAAATCTCTACTCTGCAGTCTATGTCGTTTCTCTCGTTTTCATTTTTGATCATGTGAAAATACTTCTGGTGTTGCAATTTGGATCAATGATAGTAGATGAAAAAAACAGAAAAGATGGAAAAAGTAAATAATGACACTTTAAGGGAATAACTAAAATTGCCTCCATAGAGGGATTAAACTGCATAAAATATCATAATTGTACAAGATATTGATGGAAATAGATCATAGGTTACAGCTGTCTAATCAATAGGTTATTTGAAATTGAAATAATTGAAAATCTACCAATATGAGGTATACAGAGTCTACAGCTTTTTCTGTGCTCCATAGTCAAAAGTTAGGCATCAATGATGTTTCCTTGACTTCTCCGCTTGTGTGTCTCCAAGGCAACCAAATTCATGTTTTCCTGAAACCTATTTCTTTTCTAGTTTCTTTATCTCAGTGAATAACTCCACCAGCTATCCATTTGCACAAGCCAGAAATTCGGGAGTTACTGGACTCCACCTAGTCTATCACCATCATATTCAATCCATCGCCAAGTCCTCCTAAATCTGTCTCACATAGGTCAATTTCTCTTTGCCTCCACCACCATCTCCCTTTCATCACCTCCCTCCTAAACAACTACTACTCCAAAGGGTATCCTCTCTGTTCTTTGTCAAACACATTCTCCACACTGCACTACTTCATCCAACAAATATTTTTAAGGGGCCTACTTTGTACTTTGATAATACTTTGTTGAATAAGACAAATTCCCCATTCTCAAGGAGCTTGTGGAGACAGAAGATAAACATCAGATAGTCTTAGGCATTATGTGGAGAAGTAAAATAGGATGAAATAATAGAGAACAGCTGAATGACTATTCTAAATTGTGTGCTCAGATACAAGACATCAGTGGGAGTTTCAGAAGGGTTTGAGTTTCAAAGCAGGAAAATAAAAGAAGTCCGTTGGGATGATGGCATCTGCTATCAAGGCTTTTTCGTATGTAAGGAAAAGTGCTTCAAATACTGAGCAAGTACAAAAAGGAAAACAAGTTAAAATGTACCTGAAGCTACAATCTAGCTGTTTGTCTCCAAGCACCTCTGTTTAAATACAGCACTAACCACTTACATGAAAGTGTCCTATTTTTGTAACTTTTCTGTATGTCTCCTCTCCCAACAATGCTTACATTCTACGAGAATAGTGGCCATAAATGTCTGGCTCACTCGTCAGTACCTAAGAACTATGCTTGGCATATAGTAGGCATGTAAGTATTTGTTGCATTAATGCACAGATTAGTGTGTGAATTGGCAGAGTAAACAGAAAATAACTGAGTGGACTAAGAGGTTCAGGAGTCTTCCCAGAGATGTCAAGTTCATTTACTTCAGCTGGAAAGGTTAACCGAGGTATAAAATCCCGGCCAGATTTCTTAGCTTTGGCTCTCCTGCACCACCTGCTCTCGCTTAGACTCGTCCACTAGCGCCCGGTCACAAACCTCCCCAAATCCCCGCTAGGAGGAGTCACACCTCCCGACCCATAAGCCCTCCCACCCTCTCCTCTATTTCTCCTTCCATCCCCTCTTCACTAGGGTTCCGGCAGCCCTGGAGTCGCAATGCTCACCGGGAATAGTAGTCTTCCGGTGTGAGCCTAAGGCATTTTATTCGTTTTTAGAACTACGCTTCCCAGAGAACCTTGCGGAAGAAGGAGACTATATCACCTGACCAGGAGCCAGGAGGGGCAATGGCGGCGCCCATGCTGCGCTGGTGGTGTCTTGGAAGGCGTTGGGTTTTAGCCTGCATTGACGGCGGTTTTTGCCACGGAAGAGGGGCTGCGATTGGGTTCACCTCCAGCAGGAAAAGGGGACAGAGCTCCGTGGCTCAGCAGCCCCTCATCTCCGCCCAGAAGTCAAGGAGAGGGTATATTGTTTCATACCATTACTGCCCATTTAAGCGTAAGGTGGAACTGCGGGATTGGGGAGGTGATAGCCACTACAGCCCAGCTTCCTTCTAGACGTTTTGATGAGCGGAAGCCTGGGGGGAGGTGTGGTTGGGCTATAGCTTTCAGCCTTGAAACTTAAATGAAGGCACAAAACTAGCCCTCTATCAGCCGCTCCTCCACACATAAAACACTCTTCAAATAGGCATATGTGGGGAATTCTCGAGTGTAAAATCCCAGATCTTTTCTCGAATATAAAACTGCACACGCAGAAGAGTGGATTCAGTAACCTTACTAATAGCACTAGCAGCGGGGTCGGTGACACCAGAGGCGGGATCTTATTTAGCTGACATTTATTTAGCGCTACTGTGGGACAGCAGTGTTCTGAAAGTAGAAAGGGAGCCTTTACCTACAAGCTCGGGATGGTGGTGGCTTAATGTCATTACTCAGAAAACACCACGTGTCTATGGAGGCGCTTCATGTTGAATGTGTTTCTAGACCTAGGAGGATGCAGTCAATACAAAAGATCTTCCCTCTGTTTAGAGAGTTTTGCTTATTTTGTTGGTCTCTCAACACCTGTTTATAATACTTAGTTTCTTTTTAAGTACAGAAACAGAAGGCCCGTGTTTAGCAATCACTTTAGCCCTTGAGATAGGTTGACAGTTAGGTTTTAGATAGATAGTTAGGTTGACATTATTTTTGGTTTTCTGTTGGAGCAACAGAGGGAGAAGCATTCAGCTTCTATTCCTTTCATAAATTAGATCATCTGACTGTAAATCGAGAGTATTTTTTTTTCTCTCATGTAATGAAACTGCAAAAATAGTTTTGAGTGATGTTTTAGTGAATGCAGGAATTCTGATGAATTCTTCATTTCATTCCTCTCAATTGCTGGTAGTGCTTCCAAACTTTAAAAGAAAGAATTAATCTTCTTAGAGTACTATAGATATAGAACTTCATGTGTTGAAATAATTGGAACAAAACCCAGCACATGTAAACAGAAATCTAGATAGTACAGAAACTTGCTTGGGAGAAGAGCAGGATAGGAACAAGATATAGAGGGAGTATGTGTAAACAGACATTGTCCAGGATATATGATTTCAGAAGGAATAAGCACACTTATACGAACCTAGAGAGAACTGTGTGTTCATACAGACCCAAAAGAGTAGGAGAGGTTATTATAGCATTTAATAACTTCTTAGATTTGATCACAATCAAGCATAAACAGAGGACCCTGAAATTATTGGGAATTGAAAGTGATTTGAGGGACCAAAAAAACAGCCACATCTGATGGTTTAATGTTTTCATTTGCCCAAAATCCCAGGAAGAGCATGATTAGTGATAATCTGTTATATCTGTGTCACTTTAATCATTTTACGTGCAAGCCATTGTTATTTAACATGAGTTCAAAACATGATAGAGAATATCCGTTCCTTTCTAAGTAAAATATACAACTATTCACCATTATGTCTCCAGTAATAGAAGCATGATGTCTATGTTAATTCTAAAAATGTCTGTAAGGTAAGCTTTCATTTACTGAGCTATTAATTGATAAAGGACAGTTAATCTAGAAAATGCTGCTTTTCACTGGAGTCAGCCAAGCAGATGTCACCTGATAGCCATTTCTAAATTGTTTCAGGATGCCATATTTTTCCTTCATCACCTTCCTCTTTGTACAATGAACTCTTCCTTTGCTGTGTTGTAAATGAATTTTATTTTGCTGGTCTTGTAGATGTTCATCATGAATTACTTTTGATTCATTCATCGATACAGTATGACCTATTTTTAAATGTAAGAATCTAAAATCTTAATAAGTTAAAAACAAATAGCAAATTAGCATGTGTTGTTTAAGGTCATAGAAATTCATGCATAGTGATGGATCTAACTACTTAATAATTCTTTCTTTTTAGTGAACACGAATGGACAGCTGTGGTAGGTTTGGAGATTCATGCCCAGATCTCTTCCAACTCTAAACTCTTCTCTGGATCTCGAGTCCACTTTGCAGCACCTCCAAATTCTTTGGTATCTTTTTTTGATGCATCTCTGCCTGGAACTCTGCCGGTAAGGTTTTTATTTAATCATATTTTCATTAGAAAGTGTTTCTGTTTTATTGGACATAGATATTGATTTCGTGGTTTTCATGTCTTGGCACAACTCTTAGAAAGTACTTGTTTAAGGCATTTTGGGTGAAGTAGGATGAACTAAATGTTTTCTAAAGACTCATCTCTGTAATCTGTTTCTAAGTCTAAACGTCATCCATTTGTTCATACATATATTCACTCGTTTCACACACATTTTGAAATGTCTACAAAACCAGACATTGTGCCATGAACTAGAACATGAAGATGAGTGACAGTCCTTGCCTTCGAGGGGTTTAAAGACTAGATAGGGAGAAGTGTCTTATATAAGTGTCTTGTAAACAAGTAGAGTACTGTGTGATTACGCCTATGAAGGTGCTATGTAGGCATGGTTTTGGAATCCGAAGGAAAGACACCTAATTCTGTAAGAAGGATTCTTGTGAGAATTTGAGGTACGAGTATGACTGGAAAACTTGTTGGAAGAGGCGATGTCTGAGTTATCTGAGAAGTCAGAAAGGAGTTAGGCAGATAAATGGAGGAGAAGGAGGAGTCTAGCCTCCGGAAATAGCATATGATGCATGATATGACAGTGTCAGATCAGAAATGATTGTGATTATTGAAAATGAAGTGGTCAGTCAACTACAATATGCATTGGGTTAACTGCTCATTTAGCTGCTCATTTTCACTTAAACCCAAGGAATGACTAGGTCCAGTGTATTCATCAGCAAGATTGCTATCATAATTTCATATAGTAGGCTGGAATTTGAAGAAAAGGATGGAAGGAACAATGTGAATATTCGAGGTAATAAATAAATCATAGTCTGTCCAGGACATATAGCATCAACTGGGTGTGGGATTTCCTGCCATCCTTGGAGGTAATGTGTATAGATGGTGGTGATCAGAAGAGGGAGGAGGGACTCTCGTGGGTGACCTCCATACTCTCTCATTTTTCAATACAAGTGAAAGCTGGTTGATTTGACCATCGGCAGGCTTGCAGAGGCAGAGATTTACTTTTCTCAGAGACGCTGCCCAGAGTAGAAGGTTATGGGCAGTGCCTCCAATGTGTCTGCCATACCCAGGGCTTGGTTATCTTAGGGCAGTGTTTCTATCTTGGAACCTTTTCCTTACCTGTGCTTTCTGTTGTAGAGGACTTCCATATCCCTGCATACCCTATCCAGGGTCACCTTTGATTTGCTCTTGAGTCTTTCTGGGGGAAAGGCAGATAAAGGGGTGTCTATCCCTCCCTCCCTCTGGCTTAGAGTATGTCTCTATGGAGAAATCATTTTTGTTTGGGGACAATTTTTCAATTACAAATGCATGAGTTCTTTTTTGGGCAGAGATGCAGATAGAGTAGAAAGACAGTAATATCTATTCAGACAAGTGAAATGGAAAGCAATTCATCACAACACCTCCTTTTTTCCTTCTGAGCTCGAAACTTTTTTTTTCCACATGGTAGTTCATTATCAAGAGACTACATGTAATCTCTGAGTTCTTTCTAGGTTTTTCCAGCTGGGAATATAGTATCCAGCAAAGTATTTATTATAGTTCACATTTGGAAATAGTTCTATTTGCAGGTAGGCATATTTTCCATAAATAGGCTGTTGAGTTGTGACTAAGTGTGGTCAAATATTAGAGACAATTCAAAACAACTAAAATGTCAACATACTTTGAAAGACTTCGAAAAATGTGCTTGCCCAGTGATAAGCATAGTAGTAAAACAGTGAAGGTGTTTGGGACATTTGAACATCGAGAGCGTGGCTATTATTAATTAAATGATAGCCAACGTCCAGAAATCCAGTTTTGCTTGAACTGGGATTTGTTTTTTCTCTTCAGAGCCAACCACACTCATGATTTAACCCTAATGGGTTAGTCTCATGAAGAGCTAATCTGCCTCTTCTAAAATGTTTCTGTCTTTAAAAGACCTATTTTGGGGCACCTGGGTGGCTTAGTCAATTAATCGTCTGCTTTCAGCTCAGGTCATGATCCCAGGGTCCTGGGATGGAGTCTCACACCACACCGGGCTCCTTGCTCTGCAGGGAACCTGCTTCTCCCTCTGCCTGCCACTCCCCCTGCTTGTGCTCTCTCGCTTGCTCTCTCTCTCTGACAAATAAATAAATAAAATCTTAAAAAAAAAGAGCCATTTTTAATATGTGAGCAAAATGATACCAAAACTACCAGAATAAAACGTTATCACTCCCATAGCACTTCCAAACCCTGCGATTTACCTATGTAAATGTATTGAAACATTTAGGCAGTTGCCCTTCTCTAAGCTTGTAGGTGGTGTATTGGTGCTGGGGTCTTCTGACTCTGCATCTGGTTGTTTTTGTATAAAAAAAGTGGTGAACATTTGTCAGATACACTGATAAGAAGATAGAAAAAGGCTGCCAAAAGAATTTAGGTTATAGGTAAAGTCTTTTTCTGGAGATCACATTCATTTGCTCTGCTGGCCCAGTAAAGAGAAATTACGATAATGAGTGTCTTTCTGTAGCCATTTGATTCTCCTTCCTTCAGTTGTGTCTTCATTCACTCAGCTGACACCAGATGTCTGCTGTGTACTAGCCATCGTACAAGCTCTAGCGACACACCTTTGAACAACGTAAAAAAAAAAAAAAAGACAAAGGTTTTGTCCTCATGAAGCATGGACAAGTAAGCAGGCACTTGCAGTACATTTTAATGAACATATCGGGAGTGAGAATACAGACGAGGTGCTTGAGGAGCACATGGGAGGGCCTCCAACACAGATAGAATTTGCACAATTGGCCAAATAAAAGTGAATAAGACGTACAGAGACCCGGGGAGGAACAGAACGTGGCTTGCTCTAGGGACTGAAGGAACTTCTGTGCACGGTAGCACAGAAGCTGAGGATGGCCTGGGAGGAGGTGAGGCTGGCATGGCAAGTCTAGTCTGTAGCCATACAATCCCACGTGCAGGGAAGAGGTGAGGAGAGTCCAGGGTCAGAATCCAAAAAGGGGAGTGTTGAGGGGAGGAGGGAGTAGAGTGTCAGATGTACTGAGAGGTCAGGTAAGGCGAGGAAGGGACTGTTGCAGTTACCAACTGGAATATCCCTTGTCCTTTGAAAGAACAGTTTCAGTGGGTGATGGGAGTAGAAGGTAGGCGGTAGTAGATTGAGAAATACGGGGAAGTTACAGAAGAGGTGAGAGAGTGTGGACAACTCTTTTAAGAAGGTTGGCTGCGAAGGAAGAGAGACTGCAGGAGGTGAAAGGAGACGTGGAATCAAGGGGAACCTTTTTATTGGTCCTGTTTTCCTTAATATTGGAGAGATTGGAGAAGGCTTAAATACCTATTACTTAGAGTCAACAGTAAGATACACCCTTAAAAATGTGTAAAGAAGGGGGATCTCATGGCAGGTGTTCTTAACTGCAATAAAGTAAAGTTTTTAAAAATACTGATAAGGAATCGAAGAAGGGGAGTTAAAGACAGTTAAAGAGGCCTGAGCGAGTTATTTTAGTCTATGTCTCTCACCACCCCCAAAGAAACCCCACTGAAATTGTAGTAAGAGAATTTAATAGTTATGAAACCTGCATGAGAATGGGAGACCAGAGTGCGTGAGGGAGGGTAGATGGAAGAGGGCTGACTTGGCGGAGCAGAGTTACCGATAACGGACAGAACACCTACAGAAAGAGCCACTAGTGCGAAATGAGATGTCACGCCCCGTGTAGCCCCACAAAGGGTCCAGATATGGAATCCTTGGGTTTTGCAGAAGGCAGTGGGAGGTGGAAACAAGGGATTAATTCAGAGTCTGGATTCGGAACAGTTAGACTTAAGGTCCTCTCCTTGATCCTCTGCAGCTGCCCCACTCCGATAGGAATCTGTAGTTTGGGGAGAAATTTAACAGGTGACACACTCCCCCTGGGGACCCCAGGCAGAGCAAAGGCGCTGGTGTCAGACAGTGTCTGCACTGTGGACCCTATAGGGCCTGCCCAGTGCTTTTCTCCACCCTGTTGGAGGAGCTCAAATGACCTAATCTAGCCACCCCCCACCCCCACCTCTCCTCCACACCCCCCTCCACCCCCCCTCCACTCCCGCACTTCCTCCCTTCTTCCTCCCCTCCACGAAGCAGCAATCTGCAGGAATTTGTTTGGAGATTACACGTCCCTGGAGGGAGAACTTCCGGTACTGACACCTCGGGGTGGGGGTGTCTCTTTTTAAACAAACAAACAAACTGTTTGGCTACCTGATTGTCCTGGAATGCAGGCCATCAGTCAACAAGCCCTGGATATTACATAGACCTTTTAATCAGCACTTTAGCACCTTGCCTCAAAATATAAACCAATGGCCAAAAATCACTAGACCTTTGGGGACGTTCTCCAACACAGTGGATGAGGCCCAAAATAAAAAGACTAAAAAGAAATAAGAAGTAACAGATAATGTGCAGGGTAAAAGAATACTTTAAAAATAAAAGCTTTTATAAATATCCTCAGATAAGAGAAGGTAGCTGCATCTTTGAGATAAAAATATGATACTACTTTTTAAAAATAAAGAATCAGAACAAAAAGCTCTCAGAAATTAAAATTATGATAGCAAAAAAAAAAAAAAAAGAAATCCAGGAGAGTTAGAAGATAAAGTCAAGAAAATCTTCCAGAAAGTGTACCATGCATATAGTAAATTGGACAGTCGGAAATAAAATAAGAAAATTAGTGGGATGTACATCTGGGATGTACAACATCTGATTCAAGGGAGTTCCAGAAGATAGAAGAGAGGAAGCTATCAAACAACACAGATTAATTTCCCAGAACTGAAGGACCTGAATCTCCGATGGGAAGGGCTTGCCAAACACCCAGTGCAAGGAATAAAAATAGTTTCACATAGGGGCATGTGATCTCATGAAGTGTAGGAATGCCAGGGATAGAGATAAGATACTGGAACAAAGAAGAAAAGAAAGGTCACATGCAAAGGCCTGGGATCAGAAAGTCATTGGACTTCTTAAAAACAGCACTTAAAGCTGGAAGAGAATAAGAGTGCCTTAAAAAAATCTTAGGAGGGGAAAAAAAAGCCATTCTAAATTAGAAGTCTGTATCCAGCACTATAAGTTAAGTGTGACAATGGAATAATGATATTTTCAGATAGGTTCTCAAATGGCCTTTCCCTATTGTCAGAAGCTACTAGAGTGATGGACAGGTTCCAGATTGCCAGCTCTGCGACGGGCCCAGGGAACCTGGTGAGAAAAGAGGATGGATGGCTCCAAAACAGCGGTTTCAAGAAAAAGAAGTGTTGTGTGGTGGGAATAGCAGATATCTAATGTTGTGTAGACACAAGATTTTGCATATACACTGGCGTCTTTGAGAATAATAAGCAATAGGTAATAAAATATGAAGCAAATGATGAAGCCACATCGACTCCAGAAAAACACGATGTTCAAGGAAGGAAATGTAATCATAGTACACTTAACTATGAGAAACTTTTTTATAACAAAGAAACTTTTTTACTTAATAACAGTAGAAGAACCAATTCTGATATAACTAGGATATTGAGAAATAAAAGAACTAAATTCTTATCTGCCATTATCAGAAGTTACATTCTGGGGCGCCCGGGTGGCTCAGTGGGTTAAAGCCTCTGCCTTCAGCTCAGGTCATGATCTCCGGGTCCTGGGATCAAGCCCCGCATCGGGCTCTCTGCTCGGCGAGGAGCCTGCTTCTCTCATTCTCTCTGCTGCCTCTCTGCCTACTTGTGATCTCTCGCTCTCCCTCTTTCTCTCTCTCTCTCTCTCTCTCTCTGTCAAATAAAGAGATAAATAAATAAATAAATAGATAAATAAATCTTAAAAAAAAAAAAAAAGTTACATTCTACATTGACATAATGGACCAAAAAAAGGAATGTAAGAGTGTGCTGTAGGAACATTTTGGCCACAGATTAGGGGGAGGCCTCTTTCTCCTTTTCAGGCCCAAAGTTGGTTGATTGTTTTGTTTGAATTTTTAAACATAAGGCAATGAATGAAAGATTTAGAGCTCTCAAGAGACAGATTAGTAGTCAAAAGGGTTTTCAGTGAAGTTTTTTAAAAATTTTATGTAAAGGTAATATTAAATGATCAGATATTACCTCTCCTGTTTTCTCAGCCTCCTCTGCTGAGACTTTGTTCGCAAAGTCCTAATAGTGATGGCCTCCCCCCCACACACACACACACCCTCCCATAGGTCCCACCCGTACCATGCTCTTAGGAGGAATAGGCTCCTCCATCTTCTAGATTCATACCCAGACTCACACATGTAGTGGGAGTACCTGCTTCCCCGGGAGTGAAGTGACCTCTCTACCAGTTTGACTTTTTAGACTTTAACGCTATTCACCTTACCATGGGGTTGCACTTAAGGATGGCATATTTTGTTCTTGAATAGAAATGGAATACAGTAGCAAGTATGGGTAAATTCTTATGAGACAGAGTAAGATTAAAAAAAAAATTGCAAAATATCTTGCCTTATAACTTCTTCAAATATCACTTGGGAATGGAATGGGCCAAGTCTTGGTGTTCTGTGTTCTAAAAGAAGAACACTGTCACTGGGACAGCTATCAACTCTTTTTCCCCGATTAAGGAAGGATTGTCACATGGCAAATGGCCAGCAGCCTTGGCCAGCCGGTGATCGATTCTCCAAAGGTCCGCTGGCACTACATATGACTTAAAAATAGGAAGATAAATATGACAAGACAGCTCAAAGATCTGAAGGTAGTTGCTGCCAGGGGACAGGACTGGCGGGTGAGGGTGGCAGGAACTGCTGGTTTTCATTATAAATTATTTCAAAATACCTGCCTGCAATAAATTGTTAAACAATCCGAAGTTAGCCTTAAAGGAGTAACATAGAGAAGAGGAAATTATTGATAGAGTCAGGTTACTGAGCAAACAAGAGGTATCCTCAGGGCACAGGGGGAAGGACAGCTTTCCCTCTACAGTCTCAGGGAAGACGTGTCCCTCGACCTGTGGGTAAAGGTGACTTTTTAGGCTGGGTTGTGGAAGGCTGAGGAATCTCCCATCTGGTTTTTTTTGGTTTTTTGTTTTTTTTTCCTCTCTTAGCAAACACTGTTTCTGGCATCTCTCCTTTTTGGAGCTCTTTCTTCCCTGAGTCAATATCCCTCGCATTCTGGGCCTGTGGGTGATGCACTCGTAGTTTTTCTGGGCCTCCAATCGTTTCTAGCTCTTGAATGATAGTACAGAATTCTAAGCTGACAGTTATTTCCCCTCAGCATCCTGAAGACATGATACCCTTGTCCTCAGGCCTCTATTATTGCTGATGAGAAGTCTGCATCCTTTGTAAGTAATCTGATTTTTCTCTCTGATAGCTTTGGCAAGGACATGTCTACATGTGGCTTTGTTCTTATGTATTCTGCTCAGTACTCCCGTATGATTTTTCCACCTGAGGACTCTGCCTTGGATTGTGGCAGTCTCTCTGTGGGACAAATTTATGGCAGCCTTTCCCGGGGCCCATTGGGCTTTATGGAATGAACTGTTTCTATGTTACTCTCACTCAGCTCGGGTAGTGCCAACATTCAAGCCCCACACCCAAGCCAGGTACAAGGCGAGGGGCTCTGATTTCTCAAGACTCTTTTCACCTTGGGCTTGAGGTGAGTCGTCCTCCTCCCTATGAGCTCCTCCACTTGGTGGCAGAAGAAATTTTGACTGGACCAGGATTTTGTGCTTCCCAGCTTCCGACCCCAGTTGCCTCACAGCCTTGACTTTTGTTCCCGGGGGGCTTTAAATCACCAACGTCTGGTGCCCTCTCAGCCTGGTTAACAATAACAGTAGTGGTAAAATCAACTAACGTTGAGTGCTTGCTATGTGGCAGGCACTGTTCTAGGCGCTTTCTTCGTATGTGTTGACTTATTTATTTTTTAAAGATTTTATTTATTTATTTATTTGAAGAGCGAGAAGGAGTGAGCCTGAGAGCGAGCGAGTACCAGTGGGAAAAGAGGGAGAAGCAGACTCCCCTCTGAGCAGGAAGCCTCATGTGGGACTTGATCCCAGGACCCCGAGATCATGACCTGAGCCAAAGGCAGACACTTAACCGACGGAGCCCCTCATGTGCTCCTACTATTGATTTATTTTAATCTCGTATTGACTGTATTGGGAAGTTCTCATCGTCATCCCAGTTGGCAAGTAAGTGGAGGAGCTGGATACAGACCCAGTAGTCTGGCTTCCAGGTTCGTACATATAACCCCTTTGCCATCCCATCTCTTACAGTTACCCTGGGTGATCCATGGCTTTGAGCTCCTCTACCGCCGCAGGCCCAGATTTCCTTTCTCATTTTTGAGTTTGGCTGTGTGTGTGTGTTTATAAATGTATATGTTAATTAACTGTGTATATCGATAGAATACTTATTCTCATCCCCCTTCCCCCCCCGTCCTGTGTGTCTGTACCCCCAGCTCCGTGTCACTTGGGCTGCTATTTTGACCAGTGGTTATAACCTTCCCCCACCCCCATTCTGATTGATGACTCTTCTGAATGTTTCTTAGGACCACAGGCATTTTATCTTATTTTACCTTTAGTTTTAGAATTATATGAAATACCATCATAAATCTTCAGACTGAAAAGGTCATTCAGCCCATTTTCTTGCTTATGGGCAAGATTACAGCTAAACTAAGGACAGCATTCTTTGTTTTTATTAGCAGGGTTTCAGCCTCACTCATTACTTTGATCAGTAAAACCTCTTACTCTGGCACAGAATCTTCCTTAATTTATTACATAACTATAATTAAATAATTATAATAAATAAAGTCTATAGAATTTAGATAGAATCTTGGGTTATCTGCTTAGAATCTATTTCCAGTTTATCAGTGTCATTCTAATTTCTCTACTTACAATACTTTGTACATGAGATACAAAAAGGGAAGAAAAATAGGAAAGAAAACATATTTGATAATATATCGAAATTTACAAATCTGTTTCATAATTTGCTAATGTTTCCACTAATGGTGAGATTTCATCAAGTTTGTTTGAAATCTATGCAGGTGCAGACTTGCTTGGTCACACACACACACACACACACACACACACACACACACACCACTCTCATTATTTGAAATGCTTGTCCCCTCCTGGTATCAGTCCCTATGCAGGAGAAAGTGAAGGGGACATCATTGCCACTGCTGATGCCAGCTGGTAGGTTGCTCCCTCTGGCTGGGAGATAACTACTTCTGATAATCAGGCTGCACCACAATTAGGTTAATTAGAAAGTAGTGACTCTGCTCTTGTTTTGCTTGTTTGGAAGCCCTTATCTGTCCATAACACAGAACCCCCTCGTCACTATGAATGTCTGTTGTTTCCAGAACTGGGAAAAGGGCTATAAAAGCTCTTTTCCATTCACGTATGCAAGAGTATTTTCTTCTTTTCTTAAGATTGGCCTGTCTAAAAAAGCATTTGAGGTTTTACAATATCAAAGATGTCTGGAATTGGCTCTGGGAGCTATGGAATGAAAACTGAAACATTGATTTTACCACATTTTCCAAGACTTTCTTTTATGCACAAGAGTACATACACTTGACCCCTGAAAAACGTAGGGGTTGGAGGCACACAGTCAAAAATCCACATATCATTTTGACTCCCCCAAAATACATCTACTAATAGCCCACTGTTGATCAGAAGCCATACTGATAACATAAACAGTTGATTAATAATGTAACTTGTAGGGGCGCCTGGGTGGCTCAGTCGTTAAGCGTCTGCCTTCGGCTCAGGTCATGATTCCAGGGTCCTGGGATCGAGCCTTGCATCGGGCTCCTTGCTCAGCAGGAAGCCTGCTTCTCCCTCCACCATTCCCTCTGCTTGTGTTCCCTCTCTTGCTGTGTTTCTTTCTGTCAAATAAATAAAATCTTTTAAAAATAAATAAATAAATAATGTGACTTGTAGGTTATATGTATTATATACTATCTTTTTATAATAATGCTTCTAGAAAAGAAAAATTTAGAGAATTATAAGGAAAAAAATACATTTATAATACTCTCCTGCGTATACCAAAAAAAAAAAAAAAAGAAATCCAAGTATAAATGGACCTGGACAGTATAAACCTGTGTTAGTCAAGGGTCAACTGTTACCACTCTTAGTAGCAAGAAGAACGGGAGTGAAGAGGTAGAAAAATATGATGTGAATAAATCTGATGTGATGCCTGCCCTCTGGAAACCAACAAACCACGGAGAGACCATGCTTTATACTAAAGATTCATATTTGAACTTGTATGCAAATTGTACCATAAGGGATCTTGCCCCTTAAAGAAATGATAATGTGAATGCTTTGTAAAATACTTTGAGCTTAACTTAATTTTTAGATTTCACATGACATATTTAAAGTTAGCTGTCAATAACCTAGCTCTCTGAACATAGCAGATACTGCTAATAACTTTTGTTTTGAAGGACCTAATAGATATAGAAATACTTGACTAGTTCGGGGGAGCATTAGCCTGAAGTGCTTTCCTACCTTAATTCTAAATGTAATTATAAAAGTTGTTTGTAACTGAAAACTTCTAACCGAAATCGAAATTCAAGAACACAGCATTTAGGGAAGTGTTTAAATGCATACATTTATAATCAGATCTATATTTACCTCTCTGTCCGTTCACACGCGATGATGTTTAGTTATTTGACTACGAAGACAAAATGTGACAGTTTTCTATTAAAATGTTTTTCCATTTCAGTGATTTGCTTTAATGTAATCTGTAGGACTTATAATTACATTGTATTCTCAGACTTTAATCTTGCCACTCGCTGGTTTTCCTTCATTCCTTTGTAAAGTAGGGGGGGTTCCAGAGGTAAGGAGTTTCTCCCTGTGACCTTTGTCCCTATGAAAGTGGTGTGCCTGTGAGCTCAGACACACGAATAAGAGTGTGGAAAGCTTCCCTCTCAGCTCTTAAACCCTCCTGACGGCCCAGGCTTGCCCTCTGATGTCATTAACTGGCTGTCTCCTGTGAACTCAGATGACTCATGATGATAATGGACATACATGGTCAGCAGCGTGACCTCCCCTCCCCTCACGCGGGAAGCATTTGACTCCTCCCTTGGCGTGGATCTTTTCCCAGCTTTCCGTGGATTCTCAAAAGCCTTCCTCCTTCCAACTGTTTTCACCTCCCTCACCTCTGTAGTAGTCTTGCCTGCAGTGTTCCCCCCATGAAATCTGACCGTATTAACATGTCTACTTTGTATCAGTATATATGTGTTTCATACAGTTGGCCATCCCTTTATGTGTATTGTTTATAGGGATTTTTTTAAAGATTTTATTTATGAGAGAGAGAGAGAGAGCACAAGAGCAGGGGGAGAGAGAAGCAGACTCCTGGCTGAGCAGGGAGCCCAACTCAGGGCTTGATTCCAGGACGCTGGGATCATGACCTGAGCTGAAGGCAGATGCTTGACTGACAGAGCCTCAGGCACCCTGTCTATAGGGATTTTTGTGTTTGATTATAAGTCTCTAAAAAGTAGTTAATGGATTTTTCTTGGGCCACTTGATGGGACCTTGCGTACGCTGCGTATATAGCACCCTTAATAAATATTTCTCTATATAATTGCATACACTTACACACACATACATGAAGAATCCGTATTTAAGATTGTTCTAGGGGTGCCTGGGTGGCTCAGTGGATTAAAGCCTCTGCCTTTGGCTCAGGTCATGATCTCAGGGTCCTGGGATCGAGCCCCGCATCTGCCTCTGCTCAGCAGGGAGCCTGCTTCCCTCTCTGCCTGCCTCTCTGCCTACTTGTGATCTCTCTCTCTCTCTCTGTCAAATAAATAAATAAAATATTTTAAAAAAAGATTGTTCTAGGTGTCTAAGACTTCCTTGTGATATTTTTTTAACCTCTTTATGGGAATCTTTCTAAGATTTATTTGACAGAGTGTGAGCGTGCATGTGGGAGGGAGGGGGAGAGGGACAGGGACAGAGACTCCTAAGCAGACTCCATGCTGAATCGCGGGGCTCAGCCTCACAACTCTGAGATCACAGCCTGACCCAAAACCAAGAGTTGGATGCTCGACCGACTGCACCACTCAGGCACCTCTTAAAGTTTATTTTATTTTTTTTGGTAATCTCTACACCCAACGTGGGGCTCAAACTCACAACACTGAGCTCAAGAGGAGAATCTTTCTAAAATGCATTTTTATACTTTCCCACTTTCATGTAGGGTGTATCAAACATATAAGCCAACTTTTTCTTGATTACGTAAGGTTATTGGCAACATCAGTTATTGCTCAGTGTTGTCACATATTGGTGTCTTCAAGGGTTGTTGAGGTGTGTGAAACTATCTGATCCTACAGTAAATGGCTAAAAATAGCCACTCTTTTTAGGTTTCCTAGGATAAGTTTTTTCCTTGTTATTACAGTCATCTGCCCCTCACTTTTTTTAAGCTACCATCAGTATACTTGACTCAAGGAAACCCTTTTTGTTCATTTTCCGCTTCTCAATCATTACTTCCCATCTGCTCGAGCCCAGAAAGCCTGATTATCACTTGTTAATGTAAATAACAAGGTTCCGCATAGAGACCTGTCCTTCAATATAAACTACATGAGTGGTATGAAGCTTGTTAGCTTCTTAAAGTTGTGAACAGTATGAAAATGGAGTAGGAAGAGAGCCTGAAAATTATTCAATTTAGTCCTTTTAATTTATAGATGAGGGGGCTGCTGTTGCGACTCGCGCACAGTCACACACTTGCTCAGTGTCCCAGTCACACTAGAACTCATGCTTAGCCTCCAGTCTGTGTTCCACCATAGTTGGAGTTGCTGGTTGGCACTGTTATTTTGCAGGTATGTGTGTATTTCAAAACATAATACCATTGACAGACGTATATGTAATGTTTATGGCTATGCGTCCACATGCTGATAGGCACACGGAGAGGCATTGACTATTCAGTCCTGACACTGATTATATGCATGGTTTATTACAACATCCACCAGGTGAGAGAGCTAAATCTGGGGAGAGAGAAGAGGGAAAGAGTGCTGATTCAGAAGAAGAAATGGATAAAAGAAAACCTAACCTAATTAGCCTTTCTCCAGACCTACCATTAAGAGAGCAGCCCTAATTATGGGCAGCTCTCAGCTTCACATATTGCTATGCAAATAGTGATTATAATGGAACATTCTTTTAGGATCTTTGCTGTATGTTTCATCCAAGAAAATTTTCTCTACACCCTCTTCTGGTTCATAAATTCTCTGTTATGTCTACTTGGCTCTTCAGCATATCCAGTGAGCTTTATTATTTCACTGAGAATATTTTCCATTTATTGACATTCTGTTTTTCTCTTTTAAACGTCTCCTTTTTGAAATATCTTATTCCCCTTTTATGTGTGTTCAGTTATTTCTTTAGTAATTTTAAAGATGTTATTTATTTCTTTGAGAGAAAGAGAGCGAGAACGAGAGAGAGCATGAGAGGGGAGAAGGTCAGAGGGAGAAGCAGACTCCCCGTGGAGCTGGGAGCCTGGTGTGGGACTCGATCCCAGGACTCCAAGATCATGACCTGAGCCAAAGGCAGTCGCTTAACAACTGAGCCACCCACATGCCCCTTTAGTAATTTTAAGTCTACTTAATTTATAGTCTCTGTTCAGTAATTCTGTTACCTGAAGTTCTTGGGCTCTTATTCTGCTTTTTGTGTGTCTGCTGATTCTGGCTAGGTGATCTTCTTGTGTATTTTATAACTTTGGATTATGAAGTCGTGTTTGACAGGACTTTATTAATGGGAATCTTGTGGCTGGATTTAGAGCCAGCGTCTCCAAAGAGCTTTTTACATTGGCTTTTGCCAGGTGCTACAGGTCTAAGCCATTCTTCATATTTCTCTCTTAGCTTGGGGGCTTCTAGACCACAGAGTTAGTAAATTTGTCCCTCAAGCCTGCCTGAGAGTAGACTTGTGATTAATTCTTAGGGAAAACTTTTGTGTTTTGTTTTAACCCAAAGTCTGGGCTGAGACTTTCCTAAGATAGAAACCTTACAGGAGGGAATATAGGTTGTAACTATGGACCTAGGGTTGCACCCAAGGCTGTGAATGTGAGTGACTTGGAGTGGGGGAGGAAAGGCATCTTTGTACCTCTTTCAGGTTTGCTTTCTTCTGCTACCAAGATATCTTTCCTGTCTGATTGCACTTCTTTGTATCAGTTAAGGCTGAGATCTGTACACATCCAAGCTCATATTGTCTATCTCTTTGTCACAGACACAGGTCAAGTAATTGAACTCTTTCAGAATTTCCCCTAGTTGTGCAAGAATACACATTCTCACACATTGCCTTTATTTTTTAATTGAGGTATAGATCATACACAATATTAGTTTCAGGTGTACAACAGTGATTTGATGTTTCTATACATTATGAAATGATCACCATAAGTGTAATTACTATCTGTCACCATACAAAATTATTACAATATTATTGACTATATACCCCATGCTGTACTTACTTCTCCTGACTTACTCATTTTATAACTGAAAGTTTGTGTCTCTTAATCCTCTTCATCTATTTCACCCATCCACCCCCAGCAACCACCGGTTTGTTTTCTGTATCTATGACTCTTTCTGTTCTGTTTATTCATTTGTTCTGTTTTTAGATTCCACATATAAGTGAAATCATACTGTATTTGTCTTTCTCTGTCTTTACCTACCATAATACCTTCCAGGCCTATCCATGAAGTGGTAAGATTTCATTCTTTTTTATGACTGAGTAATTTTCCATTGGGTATATATACCACTTGATCCGTTCATCAGTTGATGGACACTTATATTGCTTCCCTATCTTGGTTATTGTAAATAATGCTACAGTGAACATACAGAGGTGTATGTATCTTTTCAAATTTATATTTTTATTTTCTTCAGATAAATACCCAGCAGTGGAATTGTTGGATGGTATGGTAGTTTATTTCTAGTTTTGTGAGGCATCTCCAAACTGTTTCCCATCGTAGCTGCACCGTCTTATATTCCCACCAACAGCGCACAGGGCTTCTCTTTTCTCCTTATCCTCATCAACACTTGGTATTTCTTGTCTTTTTTCATATTAGCCATTCTGACAGGTGTGAGGTAGGATCTTATCATGGTTATGATTTACATTTCCCACAAGATTAGTGATGTTGAGCATCTTCTCATGTGTCTGTTGGTCATCTGTATATCTTCTTTGGAAAAATGTCTATTCAGGTCCTCTGCCTGTTTTTTAATTGGATTGTTGTGGGTTCTTTGGTGTTGAGTTGTATGAATTCTTTATATATTTTAGATATTAACCCTTTATCAGATATATCATTTGGAAATCTCCCATTCAATAGCTTATCTTAATTACATTGTAATTTTAATTACGTTAAATGTTTACAATGTATTTTAATTACATTGTATTCTCAGACTTTAGATACCTCAGACTGGGACAACAGCACTGTCGTGGACTACCTTTGCAACGCAAAACTTTAGTTTGATGTAGTCCTATGTGCTTATTTTTACTCTTGTTGTCCTTGCCTGAGGAGACAGATCCAAATACACACACACACGCGCACACACACACACACACACACAACGACCAATGTCCAGGAATTTACTGTTTACGCTCAGGTCATGATCCCAGGTCCCAGGATCGAGCCCTGCATCAGGTTCCCTGCTCAGCGGAGAGCCTGCTACTCGCTCTCCCTCTGCCTGCTGCTCCCCTACTTATGCTGTCTCTCTATCTCTCTGTCAGATAAATAATAAATCTTTAAAAAAAAAAAAAAGAGTTCTATGGTTTCAGGTCTTTAATCCTTTTGAGTTTCTTTTTGTGTATAGTGTACAAGTGGTCCAGTTTCATCCTTTTCCATGAGGTTGTCCTGTTTTCCCATCACCATTTATTGTAGAGACTGTCTTTTCCCCTCACTGTGTGTAATTGTCTCCTTTATCATAGATTAATTGACCATATAAGCATGGGTTTATTTCTGGACTCTATTCTGTTCCAGTAATCTGTTCCTATGCCAGTACTATATTGTTTAGTTTACTGCAATTTTGAAGTTTAGTTTGAAATCTGGTAGCATAATACCTCCAGCTTTGTTATTCTTCTCAAGATTGTTTTGGCTATTTGGAGTCCTACAAGGTTCCATACAAATATTGGGATTATTTTTGTTCTGGTTTTGTGAAAAGTGCTGTTGGTATTTTGATAGGGATTGCATTGAATCTGTAGATTGCCTTGGGTAGTATGGACATTTTAACAATATTAACTTTTGGCCCATGAACATGGTATATATTTCCATGTATTTGTGTCATATTCTCATATTCAACATCTTTCATCAGTGTCTTACAGTTTTTGGAGTACAGATCTTTCACCTCCCTGGTTACATTTATTTCTAGGGTTTTGTTTTGTTTTGTTTTCTTGTTTTGGTTTTTTTGATGCAATAGTAAATGGGACAGTTTTCTCATATTCTCTTTCTGGTATTTCATTATTATAAAAACATAACCAGTTTCTCTATATTAATTTAGTATCCTGCAGCTGAATTTGTTTTCTAATAGTTTTTTGGTGGAGTCACTGGGTCTTCTATATATAGTACCCTGTCATCTACAAATAGTGACAGTTTTACTTCTTCCTTACCGATTTGGATGCCTTCTATTTCTTTTCTTGTCCAATTGCTATGACTAGGACTTCCAGTACTATGTTGAATAAAAGTGAGCAAGAGTGGTCATTCTGTTTTGTTCCTGATCTTAGGGGAAAAGCTTTTAGCTTTTGATGTTAGCTGTGGGTTTGTCCTATAAAGCCTTTATTATGTTGAAGTAACATTCCTCTATATCCATTTCGTTTTGAATTTTTATTGTAAATAGTTGTTGAATTTTGTCAAATACTTTTTCTGTTTTTGTTGAAATGATCATATGATTTTTGTCTTTCATTTTGTTAATGTGGTATATCATGTTGATTGTTTTTATAGATATTAAATCATCTTTATATCCTTGGAATAAGTCCCATTTCATTGTGTTGTATGACCATTAAATGTATCACTGAATTTGGTTTTCTAGGATTTTTTTTTGAGAATTTTTGAATCTATGTTCATGAAGGATATTGTCTTAATTTTCTTTTGTTCTTTTTTCTTTTTCTTTTTTTTTTTTTTTTTTTTTTGTAATGTCCTTGTCTGGTTTTGGTACTGAGGTAATGCTGGACTTTTAGAATGAATTTGGAAGGATTCCTTTCTCTTCAACTCTTTGGAATAGTTTGAAAAGAATAGGTTAACTCTGAATAAATGTTCAGTAGAGTTCACCCATGAAGCCATCTGGTCCTGGACTTTGTTGGGAATTTTTTGGTTACTTATTCAATATCATTATTTATAAGTGGTCTGTTCAGATGTTCTGTTTCTTCCTGATTCAGTCTTGAAAGGTTGTATGTTTCTAGGAATTTATCCATTTCCTATAGGTTGTTCAGTTCGTAAGCATGTAATTGTAGTAGTCTGTTATAAACCTTTGTATTTCTGTGATATAAATTGTAACCTCTTTCATTTCTGATTTTGAGTACTTTTTTTTTCTTGATAAGTTTCACTAAAGGTTTATTAATTTTTTTTTATCTTTTCAAAGAACCAGCTTTTAGTTTTATTGAAGTTTCCTGCTATCTTATTTTTAGTCTCTATTTCTTCTATTTCCATTCTGAGCTTTATTATTTTCTTTCTTCTACTAACTTTGGGCTTTGTTCTTTTCTAGTTCCGTGAGGTGTACAGTTAGATTGTTTATTTGAGATTTTTCTCATTTCTTGATATTGGCCTATACTGCTATAAGCCTCCCTTATAGAACTTTTGCTGGTGCTGCATTTCATAGATTTTGGAATGTTGTATTCCCATTTTGTCTGAAGATTTTTGATTGTTTATTTTCTCTTTAATTTCTTCATTGACTCATTGGTTGTTTAGTAGCATGTTGTTTAACCTTCAAATGTTTGCATTTTTTTCAGTTTTTTTTTTTTTCTTGAAATTGATTTCTAGTTTCATATTGTCATGGTTGGAAAAGATGGTTGATATAATTTCAGTCTTCTTCAATTTATTGATATTTGTTTTGTGGCTTAATGTGATCTATTCTGGAGGATGTTCCACATTCACTGAAAAGAATATGTATTCTGTTTGTGGATGGAATGTTCCATGTATATCTGGTAAGTCTATCTGATCTAATGTATTGTTTAAGGCCACTGTTTCCTCATGGATTTTCTGCCTGGATGATCTATCCATTGACACAAGTGGGTTGTTAAAATCCCCTACCATTACTTTATTACTGGCAAGTGTTCCTTTATAAAGCACTTCTACGTTGGGTGCATATATATTTACAATTGTTATATTCTCTTGTTGGGTTGACCCACTTACATAATGCCCTTCTTTGTCTTACAGTCCTTTGTTTTCAAGTCTGTTTTGTCTAGTGTAAGTATTACCATCCCAACTTTCTTTTTGTTTTCATTTGTATGGAATATCTTTTTCCATCCCTTCATTTTCAGTCTGTATGTTTCTTCAAGTGTGAAGTGAGTCTCTTGTAGGCAACATATAAATTGGTCTTTTTTTTTTTTTAATTCATTCAGTTATCCTTTGTCTTTTGGTTGGAGCATTTACTCCCTTTACATTTAAAGTAATTATAGGTAGGTATGTACTTATTGCCATTATGTTAATTGTTCTCTGTTTTTATGGTTTTCTCTGTTCCTTTCTTCTCATGCACTCTTCCTTTGTGATGACTTTGTCTAGTGTTATGTTTGGATTCCTTCCTCTTTATTTTTTGTGTATCTATTGTAGGTTTTTGATTTGTGGCTATTATGAGGTTCATATATAGCAATCTATGTATTAGTCTGTTTTTAGTTGGTGGTCATCTAATTCAAATACATGCTGAAAACACTACTTTCTCTCTGCCATGTTTTATGCATTTGTCTTTGTATTTTACATCTTTTTGTTTTGCATATCCCTTAAGTAATTATTATAGATATAGTTGATTTTACTACTTTTGTCTTTTCACCTTCATGCCAACTTTATAAGAGGTTGATCTACCACCTTTGCTGTATGTTTGCTTTTACCAGATATTTTGCTTTCATAATTTTCTTTTCTTTTCTTTTTGATTTAAAGAGTTCCCTGTAAAATTTCTTGTAAGGCTAGCTTAGTCCTGAACTCCTTTAACTTTTTGTTTGTCTGGGAAACTCTTCTGTCTCCTTCAATTATGAATGAAAACCTTGCCAGGTAGAATATTTCAGGTTGTAGGGTTTTTCCTTTCAGCACTTCCAAAGTATCCTGCCACTCCCTTACGACCTGTAAAGTTTCTGTGCAAAAGTTATGATGTGTCTTTTAATTATAAGGACCTCTTTGGGGTCATCTTGTTTGGCATTCTCTGTGCCTCCCAGACATGGATGTCTGTTTCTTCCCCAGTGAAGGAAGTTTTCAGCTGTTATTTCTTTAAATAAGATTTCTGTCCCTTTCTCTCTGTCCTTCTGGGACCCTTGTATTGTAAGTGTTAGTCCACTTGACGTTGTCCTGTAGGTCTCTTAAACGATTCTCATTTTTTTAAATCCTTTTTTTTCTTCTTACTGTTCAGCCTGGGTGATTTCTACTCTCCTGTCCCCAGGTTCTCCTGCATTCTCTATAATCTGCTGTTGATGCTCTCCCGTGTATTTTTCATTTCAGTCATTGTATTCTTCAGCTCTAATTGGTTCTTTTATATATTTTCTTTCTCTTTGTTGTAGTTTTTACTGTAGTCATCTATTCTGCTCCCAAGTTTGGTCAGCAGCTTTAAAACCATTACTTTTAAACTCTTTATCAGGTAGATTGCTTATCTTCATTTTGTTCAGTTCTTTTTCTGAGATTTTTACCTTGTTCTTTCATTTGGAACTTATTCTCCTGTCTCTTCATTTTACCTGGCTCTGTGTTTGTTTCTGAGCATTAAGGAGATCAGCTACATCTCCTGGTCTTGAAGGGGTGGTCTAATGTAGAAAGCATCCCGTAGGACCCAGAGGCACAGTCCTCCCCTGGACACCAGAACCAGGACCTCCAGAGGCGTCCCCGGTGTGGGCTGTTTGTGCCCGTCTGTTTCAGCTGGGATGTGACTGCTTCGGACTTGCTGGTGGGTGGGGCTGGCCCCCAGCACAGCTGAGACGTCCAGCTGAGGCTACTGCAAGCATGCTCTGGGGAAGTCTACTCCTAATTATGGCTGGCTGCAAGACCCAAGTGTCGTGGGAATGCTGGGGGGCAGAGCTGCTCCCCAGCTCAAGAGCCACTTTGGAGGGGCCCTGGTCCTAGCTGAGGCCACTTGAGAGGTGTGGTGTGGGGAGAACTACTTTGTGGGGACGCTGTTCCTGGACGAGGCTGCCTGTGGGTGTGGCTGGGTGCGAGCACGCGTCTTGGCTGAGCCTCTTGCCAGCTGTGGTGGAGTGGGAGCCGCTTTGGGGATTTTCTGGTCCTGGCAGAGTCTGCCCGCTGGGCATGACAGAGTGGGAGCATTATGGAGGGACACCTGTCAAGGCTGGCAGGTTGGGTGTGGCACGTCCACAGGGGAACACAGGGGCAGGGTGAACAGTGCTAGCAAGGTAGGTAGTTTCAGAACTAGCTCTGGGCAGCAGCGGGCCGGCTAGGTAGAAGGATGGCAAGAAAGATGGCGCCTGCTAGTGCTTCTGTTCCTAGAGAAAATTCCTACAGAGTCCTGTGTCTTGCACATGCCCAAAACTCATCAGTGAAGCTCCTTCACATATGACCAGGTACTTTTCTATCTTCTGCCTCTGTACCCAGTCCCCAAGCAAGTCAGCTTGTGCACAGGCCCTTTAAGAGAAGAGTCTTGGTTCTCATACCTCTGGGTCTCTTGGAGGTAAGCCTCACTTTTCAAAACCTTTTCAAAGCTTCTGGAGTTAAGCCCTGCTGATTCTCAAAGCCAGACCATGGGGGCTTATCTTCCCAGTGCCATGCCCCAGGGCAGGGGATGTCTGATGTGGATCTTGAACCTCTCACTCAAGGATGATCTCCACACCTGTGATGTTCCTCCTACTCGTGGGTCCCACATTCGGGGGTGGACGTCCCAACAAAATCACAACTCTGTCCCTCCAACCATTCTCAGTGTAGCTTTTTGTTTACATCTTTAGCTGTGGAAGAATGTTCTGCTAGCCTTCAGGTCATTCTCATAGAGGGTTGCTGTGTATGTAATTGCAGCCTTTGGGGTGTCTGTGGGAGGAGAGGAGTTCAGGATCCTCCTACTCTACCGTCTTGATCATCCACTTACCCGCTGCCTCTAAAAGTTCTCATTTTCCAAAGAGAATGTATCCTTCTCGATCATTCCCTCCACCTTTGTATGGAAATGATGATGCTATCTCATTCCTCTTAAGGATAACAAAAAGCAATATGATGGTGTTGAAAGGTTCAGCCAGCTGTGGTGGGAGACCCGGGAGCAATCTGAGGTTTTATTTTGCCCTCCACCCCAGCTTCCGGGAACCTAAAGAACATCATCTGACCTTTACTCCAGATGACTCTCTTAGGTCTGCAAAGCGTCTCTCTGACCCAGCTGTGCTTCTTTGCTGCTCTCGGCTTTTTTTCCTGTTAAGGGAACCTCTCTAGGCAGCATGCTCATCTCCCTCCGAGATTCGTTCCTGAGGAAGAAACCTTCAGTATTATGTTTGGAAAGGGCTTTTCTCCTATTTCCATGTTCCCTTATGCCGGTTTGTTTTCCCCTCAAAATACATGCTTGGATGAGAGAGTGCACACAGTAACAACGAGCCCTTGTCAGAGGAGATAGTGCTATACTTAGAACACATAACTGTTTAAAATGAATTTGGTACACTACTGCACCAAAAAGTCTGTCATACTAGAAAGTGAGGTGGGGATGTGTAGAAAATAAAATATAAACACATTACCAAAAATGCCCAGGAGTATGAAAGCTTAGGAGTCTTTTGTTGATATAAATATGGAGTAGTTAAAAAAATTACCTAACAGTGTTCTGTGACACTGTTTTTGTCTCTGACATTCAGGCAGCTCGTACAGGCTTTGTTCTAGTGATTTATACTAGAGGCCTATAATAAAAATGCGGCCTGAAATCATGCAGCTGGGTACCATTCATTTTTCTTCCATGGACAGTTGCAGAACTTAAAAAATTGCAGCAGACGTGTAAAAGCTCTTCCCTCACAGGAAATGCATGCCTAGCCATGGCAGCTGGCCCACTTGGGTTTCTTCTGCTTTATAGAGTCATTGGTGATGCTGTGCAGGTTTCTAGATTGGTTTTATGAGTATTAGAAAAGAATTTCTAGGAAGATATTACAGGGTCACTAAAAATAAGACCACCTTCTCCTTTTGAGTCAGAACCAACTGAGAAATCAACATACAAGTCAGACAGATGGAGATGAGCATATCAGCTTTATTACCAATAATAGCTTGATTGAAAAATGCAACCTGACATATAGCCAAATAACTTCTAGGACTTTCTGTTTCAGTTGAACTGGCTCTCCAAATCTGTAAGCCTTTCGCTTGGAGAGAAAGAGTCTGTTTCTACCAAAACCTTTTCAGGTGTCCACAGTGGCCCGGAATGTATCATCTCTGTGGGCACGCTGACCAGAAAGAGCTCATAGAGCTTGGTTCTGATGATTTGTACTGGAGACCCTATAATAAAAATGTTCAGCCAGAGAGGCCGACCCACATGCGCATGGTTTCTCTTCCCAAAGTCACTAGTCAAACAAGTCCCTCGTCTTTTGGGGACAAAAGAGTATGGAGTAGAGAGCAAAATCCAGCCACATGGTAATATGGAGGCAGAAGAATGGAGAATGCCCGCTTCTGCCCTCAAGAGCATGAGACAGTTTTACCGTCTCTGCATTGTGTCTGGAAGTAGATATGAAATAATCTCTTTGAATGAGTTCTATGGAATTCTGTCTCCATACCACAAGTAAATACATTTGGCATCTGAGGCCATTGGGAGGGGTCTTTCTTACTTGGTCATTTGTATATATATTTTCAACTTCATATCAGTATGGTGGGGGGAGGGGGGGTGGGCAGTAATTGGCTCTTCTGTATGCTGCAGCATCTTGGGGCATTTTTTCCCCCTTAGCTCTTTTTAAAATCTTGGCCAAGTTTGGAAGTCATTTTGCCATTGGCATCTCAGAGATGACAAACGTCACCTTGGTGGTGTTGGCATAGTCGGTGTAGTCAGGCTGGGCCCCTCTGAAGAGCAGTCTGTCCTCATGGCACGGGTTCTTACTAGTGAGCCTGCATGTTTTCCAGCCCTCCACCTCTGCTTGCATCACTCTCAAAAGGCCTAGAGCTGCTGGGACAGGGAGAGTAAGTGGGACTCAAAAAGTGTTAGCCTTCCTAGGAACCTTAAATGTATGGTGTTTCAGATTTCGATGCATGAATCTTCCTTCACAAGTGTAAAAGCAAGAAGCATGGTCAATCAATCAAGAGTCTTTGTCATGCTCCACAGCTTTCTTAGGAAATGCAGACAGGCAATAATACGCGGTTGTCAATAGTGTCTTGAATTTTCAGTGATGTTTGCCAACTCGTAGGCCACCCTAGTGAGCAAGATCAGGGGTGCCAACCCCAATTGACAGAAGACGAAACCAAGGGCCTTGTTGACTTGCCTAAGGACACAGGGAGGTCAAGAGCGCAGTTAAAAATAGAAGGGAGAGTTGCCTGGTTCCCATTCTTAGCATAAAGCACCAGCCTTCATTCCCTTCTGCAGTATTTGCTAATTGTTCATTTCCAACAAAACATAACAGGGACTTTATCCTTTATAGCTGGTTGTAAACATTTAAGATGCCCGTACTCACTCATAACCTGTGCTCACTTACCCTGGTCAGGCAGCTATCTTATTTACCTTCTTTCTTTTTTCTCTTCCATGTTTACCTCTATGAACACAGAGAAGTTAATGTATATGAAAGCGCTTCATAAACTCTCTGAGCGGCACATAAATGTTTTTTGGTATCATTATGACACTCATATTCTTAACTTTGTATCTTTAACGTAGAAATGCTTCCATTTCCTAGTGGCCAGTAGGGTTGAGCAAGGGGTGGGGGTGGTAAACACTTGTGTAGCACTCACTGAAATAACTTAAGGCAGCACATGTCACAACAGCATGAATTTAATTAAGATGAACTTCTCAATCATGGGTGTCTTTCAGAGATGCAAGATCTGAGAAATTTCATGTCTGGTTACATAGTGAAGTAACAGAACGGAAGCATCCACAGAGAATAAGATACCCGTACAGGTCTGGGGAAGCCAAAAGTATTTTCAACCAGAAAATATATCATTGGGGAAAATCATTTTCCTCCCAGGTAAAAGAACAGGTTGTCTTTTCATCTTCTAGAGCACAGACGTGGGGCCCCTGTGCAGGATTTTTATGCTTGTATGTAGATAGGAGAGAATTCCCTGTTAACAGATTGTTCACCTTCCTGGAGGGCTGCTCTGTACCACAGCACCCATACACGACCCTAATATGGCCCACTTGGTTACAGCACAGGAAAGTTTTAGAGACCGAGAGTATCTAGGATGTTTTCCCTTTTACAGCCGATTTTCAGCCCCAGTGAATACAAGCTTCTGATACTCACATACAGTTTATGACTTAGCATCAGTTTAAATAGCTCCTGCTTCCTCCAGGCTCTCTCTCCCCCTTCCGGCTTGTAACATCTCACCATCCTCTCAGGCAGGAGAATTATCCACTCCTTTCTCTCACCCCCACACTTTTTATTTTGAAGAAATCCAGACTTACGGAAAAGTTGAAAAAATAGTACAGCGAACATCCGTCCTGCACCTAGACTGTTTTTTCTTTCAGATGAGTCGCTTGAGAGTAGGTTGCAGGCATCATGGCCCTTCATCCCCAAATATCTCCACATCTGTCTCTGAGGAACAAAAGCGTCCCCTTCTGGGATCGTGGGAACAATCGTGGGAAGGACAGCTGATAGGGATACAGCACTAGCATCTCAGACGCCGTTCAGACTCACGTTCCCATGGTCCTCTCGGTAGTGGCCTTTGTTTTCTTCTCCCCCATCCGGGATCCATTCAGAGATCACATGGTGCATCCAGTTGTCCTGTCTCTTTAGCCTCATTTGCTTCCTTTTCCTTCTCCTTTCCCTTCCTCCTTCCATCCCCCTCTCCCTTTTAGAAGTCCAGGCTGACTCTCTTACTATCTCCTCTTGAAGCAAACATAATTAGGCAAGTAGGGGGTTCTGCCCTATGAAAGTGTAGCTTTTTTTTCTTTTTCTTTTACCTGTTCACTTCCATGATTTCATGGCTTGCCATGAAGCCTCTAATGAGATGTATTCCTGTTAGATGATCCAATGAAAGATGGTTTTTTCTTCCTAAAAATCTACATCCTGATAGACTCTTCCAAAGGCATGTCCTCAGGACATGCGTGGGACTGATGAACACAGCAGGTGTATGTGTCTCTGAGGACTTTGCTCTTGATACCCATAGGACTTGTTGCACCAAATTCCCCATCCAGACCAATGGTGAATACCCAGCCAACATTTCTTAGAGTTCGGTTGGTTCGGGCTAGTTGTTTGATTTCTCAGCAAGTCAGATCTTTCAACATAATACTAATCTTTCATACAAACATGAAAGTAGATCTCATTCAGAATCATTAGAGCTTTCCACTCGTGAAGTCAATGTTTCTTACCGCTATCACTGATTACTCTTTTTTTTTTTTTTAAAGATTTTATTTATTTATTTATTTGACAGAGAGAGACACAGCGAGAGAAGGAATACAAGCAGGGGGAGCAGAGGAGAGGAAGAAGCAGGCTCCCCGCTGAAGGGAGCTTCCCTCTCCTCCCCAAGGCAGGGCTCAATCCAGGACTCTGGGACCATGACCTGAGCCAAAAGCTAACGCTTAATGGCCGAGCCACCCAGGCGCCCCTATCACTGATTACTCTTGATGTTTCAGTAATACAAAATAGTTTGTCATTCCATTGAATTTCTCCAGGTATAGAATCTTGTGAGTGAATTTTAGGATAGATTAGAAAAGACTTGGCAGTTTCTGTATGGGGCAATCTAAAATGAATGGGCTTGTGTGTTTTAGCCTTTTTGATGTCAGAATATGTTTTTTAGAAGTTATAAACCAGAGGGGCACCTGAGTGGCTTAGTCAGTTAAGTGTCTGCCATAGGCTCAGGTCATGGTCCCAGGGTCCTGGGATCCAGCCTAGTGTTAGGCTTCTGCTCAGCAGAGAGCCTGCTTCTCCCTCTCCCTCTGCCCACCGCTCCCCCTGCTTGTGCGTGCGCTTTCTCTCTCTCTCTGTCAAATAAATAAATAAAATCTTTAAAAAAAAGTTATAAACAAGAGAAAGACAAATTTTAGAGTAAAAGTAGGGGTGGGAGGAAGAGCTTTCTCCATTAAAGATCATGGTCCCATCTCAAAGTTTTATTGGAAAAGAACAATTATTATTTTTTAAACATGATTCTTATATCTGCTTCATGCCTATATACATCTCTTCTCCATGGACTGTCTTTGCATTCCAGACATTACTGTCTTAGAAGACAGGAAGCCACAGATGTGTGGGGGACATCAATGAGATGAGGCTAAAAATTGATTCATTTAATTGATTTGTAAGTATTCAACTTGTTAGAAGGTAGTTCCTTTCATTTGAGAATGGAAGCTTTTTCCAGCCACAGGCAAGTATACAACGTTATCCGGGAAAATTTTGCTTCACCATAAAACAGAGAAAATGAAGGAATATAAGCTTCTTGAGGCATTGAGAAATATGGTCTCCATTGTACTGGAGATAACACACTAATTGTCACAAAAGGTGTTGGTTATCATTTAAGGCGGAAATATTATGCTGACACAATACATAATTTCAGCATCTGTTGTGCCTTACTTTGGATTGTAAATCTAGACTAATGGATCTAAGGAGCTGTTTAGACCTTTTCTCATTAGAGTCCCTTGCCTCCTAGAAAAGCTTGCACATAAAAGATTCAATTGAGATGGGCATTTTGCATTTAACACTTCTGTTCTAAAACTTGTATTTTCTAAATGTCTACCATGTGTTGAGTGATCTTACTTAATTCACAGAACAATCCTGGAAAATTACTGTTCTTTTAACAAATAAGGAAATCGAGAGAGGTTAGTTCATTTGTGCAAGGTTACACAGCTAGTAATAGTAGAGATTAGTTTCACGTCTTTCTAACTTAGTTCTCTCCTGGTTTGTCAATCAGTACACGTCTTCTCATAGATCATTTTGATTGTAATGAGTAATGCCAAATTAATGACTGTTGGAAATGCTGTGGGAAGCAGAGACCAGTTAATGTGCACACCCAATCTTGCTTTTTACTGGCTGCCAGCCGCCCTTAAGCCTTCCTGTCTGACTTGGCTAAGTGGCCAAGTATGAGACTCCACAGATGAACACTATAGTAGCTGGGCTGTTGGCCTCCATTCCCACAGTGAAGTCCAAGCGAACCAGGCTGTGTCATGTGGAAACTTTTTAACTAGTCTAGAGGCAGGCCTAGAGTTGGCAAGGCTCTTCCTTCTTTTTTTGTTACAACCCGGAGGTCAAGGTCAGATCTTAGTGTGCCAGTGGCCTGTGGAAAAGCAAGAAAGACTGTTCTAGTTCTAAAGACCCCGCTGGTCTGGGCTAGCCTTAGCTGGGGGTGACTGTGGGCACCGGCCCTAGCCACCTGACCTTGCCAGGTGGGCAAGAGGCAAGAGGAGAATGGAACCTCAGCGAAGGAGAGTGGCCTCCTGACACTTTGGACCAACAGAATGCCCTTGCTTTGATCTTGACCAGTCCGAGGCAGTGGCATTGGTACAAGAGACCAAAGAGGAGTCTGGGAACTGAAAAACAGTCAAAACTGCCAAATCATACCCTTCTTTTAAACAAGAATTGTTTCCTGTGAAGTGGCTATTTGAGAATGGGAGCGGTCTTCCCCTTTGTGAAAGAGGGATATAAACAAAAGAGAAAATATAGCATTTGCCTTCTCCTTTTCCCTAGGCAGTGTCCATGTTTAGGCATAAAGATCATATATTTATGTGGGTATATCCCTATAAATATTTAATATCTGCATAAAGTAGTAATTTTTCCTGCTAAAATTTCACTTTAAAAAAATTATCTTACCTTCCTCACCAGTTTTCGCAAGTTTAATTTTCATAACTCAAGAGTGTTTGTATTTGTTTTGGGTGATGATAAAGGGTCCAGCAGTGAGAAGGGAGTGGGGAAATGGGACAATAATTTTCTCTACTGTAATGAAAATTTATCTGTGTAGTAACTTTTTCTTTGAATGTGAATTAGAAGGAATTCATGCTTTGAGATAAATTTATGGTTAGCAGTAAGATAAAGGCCCATTTTACTACCTTATTTTTACTTAATAAATCTTAATTACTTTCTCTCCATAAATTAAAGCATTTACCATGCTTATCTCAATCATCAGATTGGTGTTATATACTATTAGTTTCACAGAAAATTGCCATTTGGGCTTTTTGTAAAACATCACTTTATGATCTTTGCTTTAATGCTCCAAAAGAATTGCTAAGTGGATTTTCAGTGAGGACACGAGTCTAGTCATGTTGCCTCAATATTTAAAGGAGGAACTGATAGCTATTGGACTAACTTTAGGGATCATAGCACCATGGGCTCACCAGTTAAGAATAAAATAGGAAGGGGAGAGAAATATTATGAATTATAGACTGGTTTGAAAGACAGTTTTATTTCTTTGAAGTACATCACAAAAATAGTTTCTGATATAGGTCCCAAAGGCTGACTTTAGTGAATGGACTTATTTATAATTAGTAGAATTCCAGGAAATTCTAAGGAATATTATATTGACTTCATTAGATGATGGAATCTTCTTAATACTGTTGACTTGGTTAGCAAATCCTTTCCTAATGGTCCATGTAGACTACAGTTTATTCCAACCCAAGTTGAGTTATCACAGATGTGTCTTAGAAGTCAGTAGCATTTCATAATTTTTGGCTCCCAGTATATGAAAAAGGAGTTCACAGAATTCTCAATTTTATGTTGATTGGACAGACTTGAGAGTGGCCTTATTAATTAGCTATTATCAAAAGAAAAAGTCACCAAAGTGACTATAAAAATGCATGTATTTGCAGTGCGGTTGTGGCCTGCATGTCCCCATATCACACTTAATCATTCCTCAGCTCTGCTGAGTATCACAGTGGCACTGCCCCTGCGTGCTTCTGTTCCTGGTGCCCCCGGCCAGCTGGCTCCTGGCTGGTTAGGCCCATGGGAGGCTCTGGTGAAAGACCAGAGGTGGAAGGAAAGAAGCTACCTGATATTTCTCCCTCCCTCTCTGGCGAGCCCTCTGGCAGTGGCTGGGTTCTGTCCCTGATTCCAGCTCCCAGGAGAGAGGTTCACTGTGTTTCCAGGGTCCTTTGGGTGCCCTATGCCCTGGCTCTGGGAACACTGCTTCTCCCCACCCCCATGCCCCCCAGCAAGGGGTAGCAGCAGCCTCCTGCTATTGAAAATCTCTTAAACTGCCTCACTGTGCCCCCTGTGACGTCTCAACTCTGCTGTCATCTGGGTAATAAAGTCCCTGTATCACATTTGTTCTGTTCTACATTCTAAGAGTGGTTTCTTTTTCCAGACCACACATATTTTGTAGAACAATTGTGCTTTTATTTCATAGCTTATAGTCTTTTGGATGTTGATAAAGGGAATGTTAAATGATTCATTACTTCTGTTAATGTTTAATCAGCTTGGTATTGCATTTAGGTAGTGGGGCAGAGGGGAATAAGATAAAATAACTTGACTGCCTTCAGGGAGCTCACTCGGCTTGGGGAGATGGTGCTTTACTGGAGAAGAAGGAAGACCTAGACCACAGTAGTGGTGGGACAGCCAAGCCTTGCCAGGGACTAAGGTCTTGCTCAAGTGGATGAGAAAAAAGGGCATTACCAGAAGAAGCAGCAGTTTGTACAGAAGCATGTCAAATGCAAGTTTGCATGAGGGTCTTTGGGGTCAGGGATGGTGGAAGAAGAGGAAGCTAGAAAGGTAGTCAGGGGCTAAGTCATGAAGGACATAGAAGACTCCACCAAACACTTTATCTTCCAGTGATGAGAAGTAGTAAAGAAGGATTTTAAGTAGGGGCATTGCATGGACAGATTTTACCCTTTAGAAAGGTCGCTCATGAATGGGCATGAAGGAGATCATAGAGGACTAGAATGGAGGGAGAGAAACCTGGCCAAGTGCTTAGTGCAGAAGTCTCAGCTGGAGGGGAGGATGTATGAAAAGAGACCTGAATTAAACCAGAGGATTGAGAGGAGAGGGGGGAAAGTCAAGATATACTAGGAAAGTAAAATGTGTGCAGCCTGGTGATTTTTTGAAGGGGGCTGGGAATGTGTTGGAAGTTGTCAGAAATCATGGTCCAGTGTACTCAGAGATTAGGAAATGCTTGTTTGGTTAGGCTAAATAAGTCTTAAAACTAGAAGACTATCTCTCAAATTGGGGCACAGTGTGTCCTTGGAGGTCTGATGCACATTTCTTCTACTATTTTTCTTACCTTCTAATTAGAAGAGCCTCTTCGCTTATTTTAGAAACCATTTCGCTTATTTTAGAAATCTAAGGCTTTCGGAAGCTTCTGTCAATACAACATCCCCTGCTAATGGAGAAAACCTATAGGTCCGCTCAGTATCCCAACATTCCACATGCCAGAGACTGTATTGTTTTACAAATTGAGAAAAACACAGTGCTGGCTCCCAAAAGCTCAACATCTGAAAACAAACCTCTAGACACTATGGAGAAGATGTTAGAAACAGTATCTGCCATTATCTGCAGTGCAATTTGGTCTGAGTTGCTGCTCCAGAGTTGTGACCAGATATTCACAGTGTTGCTAGCTATCAGTAACATGCTTTATTTTTTTGAAGATATAAGGTAGAGTGTAGTCATTGAGAGACTGAGTTCCTGGGGTCTGATTCCTGGCTCTGCCATTTATTGTATGGGTCACCTTGGCCAAATGACTTAATCTCTGTGATTCCCTTCATTATCTGTAAGATAAGGATCATAATAGTGTCTGCCTTAGGATTACTGAGAGGGTTAAATGGCAAATGTTTGTGTTGAGCGTTGAGCATAGCACATCTCCTGTGCAATAAATACTTGCTGATGATCATTCCTGAAGGCAGAATGAAGCCTCCTCTAAGAGTCCATTGAGAAAGTTGTGCTGTGTGAGTTCCAGGGATCATTGCTTTCCTTCTGCACGAAAGTTCTTGTGGCTAACCCTGAGAACCTTTGTAGTCTCTTTATGTTAATTGCAAAGAAAATTCTGGAACACGCTTTCTTTGGGACAAATTAAGTCTTTGAATTTTCAAGTTAACCTTTTTGATCACATCATACATGGTTGGTTTTTGCTTCAGGAAACTTCCAGAAACAAGTTTGAAGGCCAGCAGGTGGTGAATAACACCTTAGAGGGGATTGAGACATCACTGCCTCTCTGAAACCTTGCCTTGATATCCATCAAGGATATCCTTGATATCCACCTCTGTCCTCATTTGAGTTCAGCACACATTAATTGAGCACCACTACTTTTCAGTTCTGTTTTTTATGCTCCAGAGATATGTAAGGATGAGCAGATAATTCCCATCCTCATGAAAATTAGTCTAATGGAAATAAATGTAAATAAAATCAGTCCAGGGTAATGCTAGCACAAATGGAAGTGTGTAGAAGATCAGAGAGGTACGTAGGAAAAAGAGTAAGGAAAGTTTCACAGGTTTGGTGACATCTAGATTTTGAATGGAATGAGAAGAGGGAGAGTCCACAAGTCAACATGGTTTGTATAGGAGACGACTGTATGTGGGGGAGGGGGTTGTTAATGGGAGATGAAATTGAAGATGGAGGTGGGAAGTGGATCCTGTAAAAGCTTGGCCTTTGTCGTGTGGGTATTGGGAGCCATTGATTGATTTTAAGCAACAGAATGCTGTAAGATTTGCATTTTTAGCAAGATCTTCCCAGTGTAGAAGGTAAACTTAAGAAGGATCTTGGAGATTTTGGCAGGTTCATGTCTCCACTGCAGATTCATTGAAGCCACAGAGTCCTATTTACCTCCGTATCCCTGAAATTCATACTTTATAGACACTTCAGAAGTTTTTCAGAATAAAGACAGCCCAAGTTAAATTTTCCTATTCTGTATCCCATCCTCCAAACATGCTGACCTGGACTTCTATCTGTCACAAGCAGCTTGACTAAGATCATAATAAATTCTTTTTTCTTGGCATTCTTTTAACTGGCACTCTCTATTTACTAGCCCCTCTGCAACTGTAGTGTGGTGATGATTGATGCTTATAATTCTGACCCTGAAGTACTTCAAGTCTTCTAAATCATCAAAAAAAGATTAAAGTATATTCAATCTCGCTCTAATGTTTATGTGTTTTCCTGCGTTCTTATTCTTTGGAAATTGATGGTTTCTCAAGTGCCGGTGTCCTCCTGTGCACACAGGCACAGTGGGAGTCTGGGATCGCTCGCCACCCCTCACTCCCTTGCAGGGCCAGGCACAGGGAGTTTGTTAGCAACGCATGTGCAGAAAGAAGCAAAACAAACCTGGGTTCTCCTAGAACCCGGAGGGGCAGACCGGACAGAGATGAGGGAGCCAACGGTGGCTGGAAAAACAGTGGGAGCGATAAAGCCAGACAGGGTACAGATGAGCGAGACAGGCAGTTGACAGCAAGCCCACAGTGCGGCAGAGCCCAGGAGGAGCAGGGCCCCGGGCTGGGCCGCCAGCTCCACGTTCTCGTGGGCCTTGCCCCATCCTCTGGCTGGGAGCTGGCAGCATTCTCTGCCAGCTAGCTGAGTTTGTATTGTGGTAACAACTGCTCGGTAAAACACCAAACATTAGCAAGTGAAAACACCAATAATTAGAACATCCTGTTCCCCCCCCCCCCGTAGCCCCTCCCCCAAAGTTCCTCCTGAGAACCATTATTACTGCAGAGCTGACAATATTACTTGGCCCGAAATGAAGAAGTCCAAATAGAGGCTGTGAGAAGGCTCCATTTTATAGTCAGATTTCTGAAGAGAAGGCATATGATGAGGTTACCAGGAGAGAGGATTTGCTGTTTGGGGTATCTTTTGGGGGTTGTATATTGCAGTAAGTAGAGATTCCTTATATTTTGTTGTATGGATATGCTTTCAAAATCTGTGTCTGATCGACAGGCTGTGCTTGTGTTGGGGGGGGCCTCACTCCTCACTCCAGTCTGGAGGGCTGGTCCCTAAGCCACTGGGATTCTGTTTGTCACCCACTAGGCAAGGTTGTGTGGGGACCTCAGAGCTAACTTTATTGTTTGCCGTCTCTGTGATTGGGGCGAGTCTCTTGGTATCTTTGGGTCTTAGTTTTTTCTTTTCCTGAAATTTCAAAATAATACAAATTCCTTCCCTACAGCGTTGTGAGGCTAAAATAAAATGGTGGCTATGGAAAGCCCTACACAAATAAGAGTATACCAAATATACTAAAGAACGTCATAAATGTTCTAATGAAGAATAGAAGTGTGTTTCATTAGCAACTACAACATGCTCCAAAATTTCCCCGAAGCAGAGTGGGGAAAACGAGCTAGTTCTTAATTTCTTACTATGGAGTAGATGTTCTGGCTGTTACTTTATGGGCTCCTCAAGGTAGATATTAAATCCTTACTTCATAGGTGAGCAAACTGAGCCTTCCATTCACACAGCTGTACACACACATAGGAGAACCCGTCTGGCTCCAGAACTTAATGCTTTCTCCTCGTCTCCAGTTGTCAGCCTTATTCCGGACCCCCACATCCCTACCCCCAAAGTTCTTAAAAGCTGTTCACCTCCTTTTGGATTGGGAAGTTTGCTAGCCATTTCTGGGTCACTCACTCCTGAAAGTAGGGGAGGGTGGGATCCAGAAGGAACCTCTGGAACCTCTGGGAGCCCCTGGAGGGACCAGCAGTGCGGGAAGGGTCCGGGAATGGAACACACTCGGTGTGCGTGTCTCTCGAGTTCTCTGGGCCGGGACTGAAAGCGAGGGGGCGGGCAGGCCATATTTCCCAGCCCGTGAGGAAATGACATTATCTTTTTCCAGAGTTTCCAGAAGTTCATTCTTTCTCTGCTGAAGTGTTTTCCACCCTCACTGAGGTGGCTCGATGAGCTGCTTCCCGGACCCTCCTCTTGGGAACCCGCGCCACCTCTGTACTCTGACGGGCTCCTTGTTCTGCTTGCACAGGGAATGAGATTAAGTTGACTCCCTGTAGTCACCACTCTGCTGAACTTTGCCAGGTCCCTCCCCGTTCACTTTGGTGCCGGCTACTGGGGGAAAGGATCTCCCATTGGCTAGTTCATTAAATACCCCGCGGGACGCACCACTGCGTACGTTTTCCTTTTTTATATAAAATTTTCCCGCTTCCAGACAGATAAGAAGAGTCTGCTTGTGAACCAGAGCTGCCCACACAAGAGAACCGGAGATAATGCCTGTTGAAGGGCCCAATTGAATATTCAGGGAGGATGGCAGTGTGTGGGAGAAGCATTTGTTCGGCCTGGATCTGAGACGAGCCGTGTGTCGTGCTCCCATAGGTTCTCAACAGGAGGTGCGTAGAAGCGGCGGTGATGACAGGCCTGGCACTGAACTGCCGCATCAACAAGAAGTCCTTGTTTGACAGGAAGCACTACTTCTATGCAGACCTCCCTGTAAGTACGCTTGGCGGTCCGCCCTCTCTACGTTCTCAGAGCTGGGGGAGGGGGGGCTTGACGTGAGGGAGGGGGGCCGTGCCTCTCATGCTTCCAGTCAGAGCTCTGTCCGAGTCAGCGGGAGGTTCTGCCTGGCCCTGATGAAGGCAGGTGCCCCCCGATGTTTACTAGATTGGATGCACTGGTCCTGATTGTCGACTCCTTGCTTAGCCTCGTGCTTCTGCTGGCTCGCTCGTAATTGAGCTGGGAGTGGAAGCCGGCGTTCTCACGGCCCAGCCGTGGTGTTCAGTGCTAATTGCCTGTGAGGTCAAGTCCAGCTCCGTGGCTGATGCAACAGTAAATGCAGACGGCAGCTCCCTAGACGGAGTGGTAGGTTCCCTCTTTAAGTTGAAGTTGCCAATAATAGGACTGTCCCCTCCAGGGACACTTCTGTCATCTCACAAGGAGCAAGTAAGTGGACAATAGGAAGCAGAAACATGAGCCAGAAGCCTCAGCTAACAACAGTAGTTGGCTGTAAATTGGCAGTAAAGCCAGTATGAACCCGTTTTTTGCCTTCAGATTATCCAGTTTCTCCTTAAGGAGAGGCCAGGACGAACCAGAGCCAATCTTTCATACTGTTGAACTGAACCAAGGCTGTAATGTCAAATGGGTTTCCCCAAAGTAATACTTCCTTTGCTCTGAGCCTCTGATAGTAGGCACACCCTTTCTTCAGATCTAGAAAAATGCTAGTGGTGATACACTTCACGTCATTCTCCTTGAACTGAAGGCGAGGGTGAACTGGTGGTCTTCAGCGGGGGAGGACGGAAGTGGAATTAAAAAATCCAGCCGCGTGTTATTTCTCCAATTGCTTGCTGCCACTTTCCCCCCCTGACTGGCAGCCTTGAGCAAATTCTGTTGCTTGGGAGGATGAAGGGAATGAAGCTGCATTTTTTTTCTGTCCTTTAAGAGTGATAATCCGTTTGGTGAAGGTGGGAGACTTAGCATTCTGCGACTCAAATGAGATGTTTTCATTCTCAGCGGCTTTCCGGCCTCCCTGGCCCAGGCGGCTCAGATAACCAGAGTTAGTGTTGCCGAATCTTAATGTGGAACACACTTAGACGAAAAAAGTATTGTTGATCTGAATAAACAGCTTATTCAAATGTGGATAGGACTGAGCATCCTGTATTTTGTTCAGCAGCCCGATTCAGAGTTCAGTTTTTACAGATTTGAGATTTGCTCTTTCAGCACAAGAATGAGTTGGCCTAACGTCACCGCGTTCTCAAAGTGTGGTACGCACGCCCCTCAGATCAGCATCTCCTGGGAACTGGTTAGATATATAAAACTCAGGTGCTGCCCAAGTCCTGCAGAACCAGAAACTCTTCAGGTGCAGCCTACCAGATGATTCCCAGGCAGGGGTAGCTTGAGAAATGCTGGCTTGGCAGCTGAACACACGGACCCTGGAGCCTGACCATCCATGTTCAGATCCTGGCACAGATACCGGCTAGCCCTGTGGCTCTTAACCCCTTCCTTGCCCCGCATCTCCCTCCTGGCGTTGTCATGAGGATTAAACGGTGTGAAGAACTCAGCCCAGTAACTCGGACCCCACGGGCACTGCCTCTCTGTCCTCCAGCTTTCCGTATTGCCCTCCCCTCTCTTTACGGGGTGTGGATGCCTGTGGGCCTTCGAAAGTCATTCCTCCTCTACTCCAGAGAAGTGGGGGAGCCCTTGCCACATCCGTCAGTACTTTAGGACTTCGTGTTTTCTGTTAGCGGAGTGTGAGTGTCAGAGCACTTTCTAGCGAGGGAAACGGGGAAGCTGTCGGGTCAGGGAGGGCAGCTGGCACGAATGGTTAACTTAAAGAGCAGGAACAAAACGAGCTTCAAGGCACTAGCGACTGCTGTCTGCCACGCTGAGAGTAGAGGGCCGAATGCTTAGCCAGCACTTCCTAATAAGGAGGGTCTGTCAAGAACCCAGTAATCAGATGCAGGGTTTAGGCTAATGAGCTAAGTGGAAACGATAAATTCTTCTCTTAGAGGCCTCTGACAGTGGGATTATTGTTATTCCCCAAAATGGTACTTTGGGGTTCGTGGTGTTTATTGCATCATTACTGGGGGTTGGGGGAGGTGCAGGGAAGGTAAGGGGGTGGGGGAGAAGCCAGAAGAGGCCAGGCTAAGTTACGGCTCCGGTGCCTAAACTAATTTTCTTCTCCTTTTCCTCTTCTCTTTTGTTGTGTTGTGTTTTTAAGTAAGCCTGTAGTTTTGTGACATAAAAAGAAATAGTAAACTGGATTCCAGCTTCTATTTATGGCCTAGTGATGGTGTAATGTAACGCATGTTGTGTGCAGGCGGGCTACCAAATTACCCAGCAGAGGCTCCCGATTGCCGTGGATGGGAGCTTAGCGTACAGTGTCTGTGTGGGGAAGAAGCCAAGTCAGGTGATCACCAAGACCGTGAGGATCAAGCAGATCCAGCTGGAGCAAGACAGTGGCAAAAGCCTCCATGACGAGCTGCGGTGTCAGACGCTCATCGATTTGAACCGGGCAGGTAGGCCTGGAGATTGTCTCTTATCTTTCCTTCCGGCCACCCCTCTTCTCCTCTAGAGTTCTCCCAAGTCAGTTGAGGAAACAGGCCCGAGAGTTTGACAGATCCCGATCAGACATCAGCGTTGGTGTTGGCGCAGCTGACCAGAGAACACAGCCCGTACGGCGATCCCCTTCGGGCTCGCTGACAGCCCACCCGGAAAGTGCGATGAACGTAGCCACCCAGTCACAGCCCCAGCAGCTTGATACCTCAGGCAGACGTTGAAACAACCAAAGTTGAAAATCAGAATTGAGGGGGAGCAGAAACAATTGAAAGGCTGGAACCCCATCAGTGATGCAGGATGCAGGGTTCTTCCTCCTGAGACCTCAGCAAATTTACCTGCGGGTCCGACGGGATGGCTGCAGTCGGGCTGACTCTGCCTGTCTTTGGTAGGAGTTGGCCTTCTGGAAGTGGTGCTGGAGCCCGACCTGTCCTGCGGAGAAGAGGCAGCAACAGCCGTCAGGGAGCTGCAGCTGATACTTCAGGCCCTGGGGACCAGCCAGGCAAATATGGCAGGTAGAAGTGGCAGAGTGGGGCGTCCCTCCTCCTCTGCCTTCTCTTTCCTCCCACAGCTCTTCTCGCCGGACATTTGTTTTCTGCCTCGGCTACAATGGGGTTGTTTACAGGGTTTTGTCAGCCTTTAGACCTCTGGTGGTTTTTTTTCCCCCTTAGAGTTTTCCTTGGACTCTTTAATGAACCCCCAGTCAAAACTAAACACGCTAACAACCATGCAGAGGCACTGAGCCCAGGAATATGAGATTAGGAGTTGTTAAAAAAAATTCAGCTGAGTAAATTTGAAGATCAGACTGGCTTTATTCAAAGATCCATGAATCAGGCAGCAATCCCACCTAGCAAACAGAAAGGAGCTCTAAAGAGCTGTGCAAAATGGTAGGCTTTTAGAGCAAGAAGGGGGTGAGGGAGGACGTTTTCTAGCAGAGGGCGGATTTTTCCAGGCAAGGTCACCTTTCTTTGGGAGGAGGTCTGCCATGCAGATTACCTCACTAGTGTTGCTCCGAAACTTCCGGTTGGCTGGGTAAAGGTCACCCTCCTGGGAGAGGCTGAAACTGCCCTGAAGGTTTGGTTTGTTCTAGTGCAAGTGACTCTGCTTTGGGCGTGTTGTATGTTTGTTTGTTTTGTTTTTTTTTTTAACAGTCAAAGGGACTAGATGTTTCCTTCTGCCTTCTTATATCCAAATGTTGTTTTGCACCAAAATGAGGCTCAATAAAATACCGTGCTTGAACGGTTGCATCTTTCTCAGAAGACACTGTATTTATCCACAGCAGCTCCGAGTTCCTGTGTAGGTAGCACTTGGCGGCTACTTGACGCTTTTTCTTCATGTCTCTCCCTTATTTTGTAGAATTTTCGTTCAGCTACAGCTGAAGCCAAATTACATCCAGTAAAAGGCAAGGTTCTGATTTCACGAAACTTTAACTTGGAGATAGTATCTTCAGTTCATTTGAAATGTAGTGGGAAACCAATCAAAAGAAACACTTGTGCCATTGAGACAAGCAAACTACACATTTTAAGTATTTGCAAATTGGATATAAAGATTACAAGTTTTAGTCAAACTCATTGTCTTAATGACTCACTCCTATGGCCCCTTCCTAGCACTCCTAGCTACCCTCTCCCATAATTACCCAGCTTTCTGTTCCTGAGGGCTTTTATTTTATTTTTTTTAAAGATTTTGTTTATGTATTTGACAGCAGGAGAGAGAGTGAAAAGAAGCACAAGCAGGGGAGCAGGAGAGGGAGAAGCAGGGTCCCCGCTGAGCAGGGAGCCCGATTCGGGGCTCCATCCCAAGGGCCCAGGATCATGACCTGAGCCAAAGGCAGATCCTTAACCGACTGAGCCATCCAGACGCCCCACCAGAGGCTTTAAAAAAAAAAACTCTTGCCACTCACAGAGCATTCCTTGAGTTGAGAAAAGCAGGAGTGGAGAAAAGATACAGACGCTGCGCATGGCAATTGTTAATTCATAGCTCGGTGGATTAGAATACTCCAGAGAAACGGAACCAACAGAATGCGTGTATATGTGCGTGTGTGTTTATGTATGCATGTATGCTTGGATTTAAAGAGATTTATTCCAAGGAGTTGGCTGATGTGGTTGTGGAGGCTGAGACGCCCATGCTCTGTGGTGAGGAGGCTGCGAGAGGGCAAGCTCCGGGAGAGCCGAAGGCAGGGTTCCACCCCGAGTTTGAAGGCCCGAGAACCAGGGGAGCCAGTGCTCGAGTCCCGGTCCGAGCCCGAATCCGTGGGCAGGAGAAGGCCAGTATCCTAGCTCAAAGGTAGGCAGGCAGAGAGAGCAAATTCCCTCCCTACTCTAGCTTCTGTTCTGTTCAGGCCTTCCACGGACCAGACGAGGCCCACCCACAATGGCAAAGGCAGTCTGCCTCACTCAGTCTACTAGTTCAGATGTTGATCTCGTCCAGAAACGCCCTTACAGACTCGCCCGGAGTACTGTTTAGCCACATATCCAGGCACCTTGTGACGCTGTCAGGTTGACCCATAGAATTATCGGTCGGAGTGCCAGGAAATACCATGGAGGACGATGAGTCATCTCCCTGTTGGTTTATAAGACTGTTTACCAACCTTCTCGTGTCACACAGTGTATTTGTGTGTTACAAAGGGACTCCTGAAATCGTAACGCCACATTTGTCACATAGGACATGTTACACAAACTGTAACATCGAAGCTGTGCTACAATTGAATTTGGAGACAGAACTTGGCCTATTTGCTGTCTTCTTTAAGCTAAAGACTGGAAACACACGACACGGGTGTGAGTGGCATAAAAGTTAGCTGCCCCCAAGTTTGCTCTGTAGAAGTGAGGCTCTGTTGTGGAGTAAGAGAATTCTCTATTTCATATTTATGGCTCATGCTGCTTTTTTACCCACAGAACGTAAGTTAAGTGTGGGCAGATTGCATGGTTATCCATTTATGCACTAAGTTTTGGTTCTCTCTTGCTTTAAAAAAAGTTTTTATTATTCCATTCTTCCTCCAAATAACTGTGGTTCCTAGCAAACCTATGGAATAATAAACAAGCCACCTGTTAGCTGAGAAATAGTCCCATCTGGGGCCTTGCCAAGAGATAAACCATAACGGCAAGAACTCATCAGTCAGTGACAGCTGAGAGGGTTCATTAAATCTCATTTGTTGTGACACTTTTTGTTGCTTTTAAATACAAATCCACCAGCTTTGCCCCTAGCACAGCAGCGTGGCTGTGGTGGCTCTAACGGACTGTAGGGAGGGAAGGTCTGCCTGGAGGCTGCAGGGGCCCAGCGTTTTGTGCATTTTATCAGCCCCAAACCCCTTGGCTTGTCCTTCTGTCCCACCACCAGAGGACCACTGTGTGGGCATCGGAAACTGCCGCCTGAGAACTGAGGACCACCCTAGAAAGGACTGCTGCCCCCCTCCCCCAGGGTGCTTTAGGAATAAAGTTTAAATTGCTCTGGCCTGTGATTGATTGAGCTCCTGATGGTTTTGCTAATGAGCATGGATCAGCTCTGCCTGGGTTCTGAAATCATTTCCTGCTCAGCGGACATTTGCCTCTGTTGAGATCCTCAGAGCCATGTGTTGAGTCGAATGCGTACTGAAGTAGACGTTCTAAATGTTTCAGTGAGGATGTCTACCATTTGGAACGCTTAGCATGTGCTCATCAGTTCACTAAGCATTTTTTTTTTAAGATTTATTAGAGAGAGAGGTGGAGGAGGGGCAGAGGTCGAGAGAGACAAGCAGACTCCTTGCAGAGCAGGGAGCCCGATGCTGGGCTGGATCGCAGGACCCTGAGATCAAAACCTGAGCCGACATCAAGAGTCAGACGCTTAACCAACTGAGCCACCCAGGCACCCCTCGCTAAGCATTTTTAAAAATTATTTCTCTGATCTCATTTAAATTTTATAGCATTCCTGGGGGATAGGTGGTATTATGTCTTTTGTACAGAAGAAGCAGCTGAGGCTTAGAGAGATTGGCTTGTTTGCCCAGAGCTCACAAGAAGAGACTGAGCTAGGATTTGAGCTAGAAAGGAGCCCTTTCTGTAAGCCCTGCATCACACTGCTTCCTAGTGGCAGTCACAACAGTGTCACAGCCTCCATAGATGAGGACTTCGAGAAGAAGGGTGGCAGAGCATGGCTGCCAAGGATGCTGAGGTCCCACACCTAGCTTGGGACCCTGTCGCGCCCCTCCTTGCTGTGAGAACCTGGGCAATGGATTTTGATTCTCTGAGCCTCACGATCCACATTTATAAAGTGAGTCCCCAAGTAATCGTATGTGGAAGGGGAAAGGAAGAAAACGAAGAGGAAAGGAAATCATCCAAGTCATCAGATAGAGTTGGGACAGCTGGCTGCTGTGTCCCTGGGCACGGAGACAGGGAAGAGTAGGGGAGGAATGGCTTTGTGGGAGAAAATCTGGAATTCCGTTTTGGATATCTTAAGTTTGAAATGCCTAAAGGATGTCTAAAAGTGGCTTTGTCTAAAGCTATGTCTTAGGGAATGAACATGATAAAGTATATAAAACTTATCACAGGCCCTGACAAGTAGCCTATACTCAGTAAACGTTTGGTGCTTTTATTAGCACTAATAAATAGTATTACTTTTACAGAACCTCCACTCATTTTGGATAAATAAGCTTTGTGAAATACATTCAATAGAATTTCTGTGTGTGTGTGTGTGTGTGTGTGTCAGTGTGTCAGAACTTGTCATTTAAGTCCTGGAGAGCATCCAGCGATCAGAATGAGATAGCTTAACAGACCTCTCTAAATCCTCAGGCCCCTGCTGTTTACAGAAACAGTTTTTTGTCCTGATGTTATATTTCTGATGTGTGAATGTGTTTTAGGAAAAAAAATATGTAACTGCACCATATCACTGTGCTCAGTGGTATAGTTTTTTAGTTTTGCTGTGACAAATTTCTGCTTCTGGAGGGTAGAAATTGAGCTTGATAACATTCTAGTGGTGTGTGAATGAAGGCCCTCCCTCAGTGTTGGAGAATGCATCGAAGTAAACCTGACTGGTAAGGCTTTTGTGCACTCGAGGCAATTTAACTTAATTTGTTTAAAAGGTATTTTGTCTTTCGCTGGCTAAAATGTCTTTTGTTAATGTTTGATGCTATATTTGAATCCAGGCTAGTGGGTTCTCTTTCAACACTGCAGGATACTAAATGATTCCTCTCAGACATTTATCTAGTATGTATGGCCTTCTCTGGGAGAGACTGAAATTCATGCTTTTATTCCTTATCCAAGTTAAAATTCTAAACCCTGAAAGATGATTTCACTTTTAAAAGCAGGTGAGGTCCAATTCAAGGTTCCCTGAGTTAAAAAAAAAAAAAAAAAGTTGTTTCCCAAGAATTGAGATTTGGTTGAGCAGAGCTCAGCATACTTTGGAAGTTTTTCCTTTTAGCTAAATGGGCCTTTCAGATGATTCCAGCTGTAGATTAATCCTATTCAGACAGAACTTGAAAACTTATCAGGAACCTTTTGTGAGACAGTAACCAATCTGCTTACTCATCGCTCAAGAACACACGACAGTTTCGGCTTGTTGAACAAGGTATTAATTTATTGAACGGTTACTCTGTGCCAGACACAGCTCTAGATTCTGAATATAGCAGCGAAAAAGACATTATTGTTCCTGCTACTTTTCGCTTATATCCACGAAGGAGACAAATACATTAATAAATAAAATCATTATAGTGGTATGTGCTTCAAGGAAATAAAAAGGATGCCATCCATGAGAAAGAATAACATAGGCGAGTGAGGGCCTGTCAGAGAAGGTGACATTTACTTGAGACCTGAAGAATGACTCCAGGCCCCAGCCAGCATAGAGCTAGGGGTGAGCATTCCAGGGAACAGCTAAGGCAAAGTCTCTGAGTTGAGGCAAAGGTTAGAATATGTTCTGAGCTCACGTGGGTAACAGAAGGTCACTGTAGGGAAAGCATACAGGCAGGGGGTTATGGCATCGAGTAAGACTGAGAGAAGTAGGCAAGGGGTAGATTACCGATAACGGGAAGAAGTTTGCATTTCATCCCAAGTGCAGTGGGAAGTCATCGAAGGGCTTTCAAGCAAGGGAATAACATAGTCTGATAAATGTTTTAGAAAAACCACTCAGGCTGCTCTGTGGGAAGTGGATTTCAGATGAGTGAGAGTAGAAGCAAAGAGACCGGTTAAGAAGCTTTTGTAAAAGTCCAGAGAAGAGACGATGCTGTTTTGGACAGGGCGGTGTCAGTAGAGATGGTGAGATCGAGCTGAGTAGATTCAAGGTGAATTTTAGAAATAACAGGATTTGCTAACAGGCTGGTGTGGAAATCAAGGGGCAGGACGAAATCAAGGGCGTCTTCAAAGAAGCTTGAGCGAGGTGGTGCTATGGACTGAAACTGGGAAGATGAAGACAGGAATGGGTTTGTGTGGGGGCAGTCAGGGTGTAGCTCTGGAAGTGAACGGTCTGTGAGCCCTCCGAGTGGCGGGGTCAAGTAGACGTTGGAGGTAAGTGTGGGGCTCAGATTTAGAGGTCTGGGCAGAAGAGAGAAATCGAGGAGTTACCAGCGCATTGATACTATTTAAAACCACATCCCCTACAGAGAGAGTGTACAATAGGGTCCTGAATTGGATGGGAAAGCAAACACCAGCAAACGAAATGGAAGTAAGAGTGTCCAGGGTGATAGGAGGGCGCCCAAGAGCACACAAGGTCACAGCACCTGCAGAGGAAGATAGTTGAGGCAGGATTAGTTGGTATGTCGCCCGCTGCTGGGGGTGTCCAGGAAGGTGAAGACAGAGCAGGTCCTGTGTCTGTTGCATTTGGCAACTGGGAGGTCGCTGGTGATTTTGAGGAGGCGTTTTCAGAGAGGTGGGGACGGAAGCCCAGCTGAAGAGGGTTTAGGAGCAAAGGCGAAGTGAGATAGTAGAGATGGGCTGAGCCGCCAGCAAACAAAACTGTGTTTGAGAGGATTTGCCAGAGAGGAAAACAGACAGTAGCTTAGTAACTGGTGGAGGGAGAAAGGGGTTCAAAGAACTAGGGTTTGGGGTTTTGGTTTGTTTCTGTTTTTCACGAGAGATACTTTTGTATCTGTCTCTTACTGGAAGTACTGCGGAGAAAGTGAGGTTAATGATGTGGGAGAGAGGAGGTAGCTGAGAGAATGATGCCCTTGGGCAGGAAGATGGGTGAGGGTTCTGGAATCTGGGTACAGCCCTCCCAGGCCTTGCATTCTGATCTTAAGATTAATTCCAACCAGACCTAAATTCTATGGTATTGACTGTGTCTCTCCTTATGGTTTGGAGGAGCCACCAGTGGAGATAGGCTTGCTGATGAGAGCTTGTAGGAGGGGAAGGTGCTAACACCAAGGCGGGACCTCCAAGCTTGAGCAGAGGCTGGAGAAGGGGCAGTAACACCGATGACGAGGACGCGCAGGAGCCGGCGGACTGGGCCGGCACTTGTATGCAGAAAGCTCCCCCAACTGGAGGAAAGCTTTCTCATGGAATGAGTAGTGGGAAGTTGTGGGTCATGTCAACCAAGACCGATATTGGGCAGAGGGGACGAGATGGTCCAGTAGGAGCCAGCCCTGCACTTGAGCAAGCAAAGAGAATGATGGAAACCACCTTGTAGCAGGATGAAAGTCACAGTCACATGGCGGCTAGCTGGACAAGGGGGAGTTGCTGTATTAAAGGTCAAGGACACAATTCTGTAACCTGGTCTAAAGTTCCAAGTCCTCCAGTGAGGATGGCAGCTATGGATGTAGAGAGGAAGGGACTGATATGAGGGGTATTGGAAGAGAAGGACCGACAGGATTGAGCTGTCAGTTTGGACACAGAGGGAAAAGAAAACAGAGACAAGGAAGATGACTTCAGGTTTCCTGGACTAAGAATCCAATGATGTCAGAAATAGTCGGACCTTCCTGAGGTTCAAGGAAGCACAAATGGTCCAAAATGCTTAGAAGTCCGTGCTAGAGACATAGAGTAGTACTTTCTGAGCTGAAAGCACCTTTGCCCTGACAGTCGGCATGGATAGCATTTGGGACCACGGCGTGGGGGAGCTCATCCTTTGTTCTGGGGGAACAAGTAGAGACAGTAGGGCGGGCGGTGGGCAGCCAGCAGTCTCAGGCTTGGAGGAGGTCGAGCCCCACAGCTCAACCTTTGGATGGGGAGCAGCAGAGACCGGGACCATGGAGTTTCTCGGCAAGGAGTTTATATATCCTGTTTCATTATTTTAAGAGGCTTTTGCTATGAAATCTTAGAATATGAATTTCTCTATTCAGCCATCAGAATCTTCAGGTTTGGCAGGCTCTTTTTAAATGTAAAAACCCACCTAGGAAAATAAAAGTCCAGCATTTTGTCTTCTCTTTCTGTTCTGTTCTAGACATTATAAATGAAATTGGAGAACAGAGAATCTGAGCTTTACTTTGTAGGGTGTAAAATGTGATTGATTTTTGCCTTCATCTCCCGATTTGTCTTGGGATTTTGCCTCTCTTCTCCTCTCAAGAGCCTCTTAGTCCTCTCCACAAACCACCCGCCTCCTTAGGGGGGTTATTGTTCCTAATCTAAAGGGGGTTTCTGGATCAGAGAAGGTCCTCCCACGATGGGGCAGCCCCCTCTGAGTTCTTCCGCAGCGTCACCCCTTCATAAGAGCACTGTCTGCTGCGGCAGATCCTTACAGCAATCAAGAAGGATTCAGAGTCCTGTTTGTGGAAAGAAGAGATTATTATAGTACCCAGAGGAAGGAGGAGGGAGCAAATCCAGGTTTCTGGCTCTTGCCCTTGAGCTGTAAATTCTCAAGGACTCTCATGGATCTCCTGGAATCACTGTTGGAAATCTACTTTCCATTGGAAAGCTGTGTAGAGTTATCAGATGATCACTTCTTTGTCTTTCTCTCTCTTTTTTTTTCTAATTTTTAAAAATTTTATTTATTTGTCAGCGGGGGAGAGAGAGAATGCGCACACAAGCAGGGGGAGCAGTGGGCAGCAGGAGAAGCAGGCTCCCCTCTGAGCAGGGAGTCAGATGTGGCGCTCAATCCAGGACCCTAGACCATGACCTAAGCCGAAAGCAGACGCTTAACCAACTGAGCCATCCCGGCGCCCCTCAGTTGGTCATTTTGGATGCCTTCCCCTCCACCCCTAGCCCAGCTCTGACACTGTGAATAAAAACTCAGAATACAACTGCAGTAATTCTCCATTTTAACAGTGTTGTTTTGCTTGTTCGGCACAAAAGAAATTAGATTTCTCCAGCTGATGTATCCAGAATTTCTCCTCTCTCCCGCTTGAGCACAAGTGCACACAAACATGCACACACACGTACACTCACACCACAGATGCCTTAGGACTGTGATTCTCGTAGGTGGATAGAGGGCCAGCCATGTGCTTCAGGACCAGCCATACCTTCTCGAAAGCTGGGCTGCTGTAACTGGCTGAACAGCAGATGGAATTAGATATTGCTTGCCTAGAGACTTAAAAAGAGTTAAGAATTTAAGTTCTTAAGAATTTCTAAAGAGTTGTCTTTTTTTCTCCCCTTCCAGAGGGCCAGTTGAGAGTGGATGCCAATGTATCCGTGCACCATCCTGGAGAGCCTCTGGGGGTTCGAACCGAGGTGAAGAATCTAAACAGTGCCAGGTTCTTGGCCAAAGCAATAGGTGAACATCAGCTTACGTTTAATGTTCTTCTTTGTATCAGTTACCTATGGCTTCGTAACAAGCCACCCCAAACCTCAGTGGCTTACACGATAACCATTTCAGCTTTCGCAGTTCTACAGATTGGATCCTGCCTCAGTTCATTCATGCACAAAACGACCTCACTCACACGTTGGGGGCTTCGTGCCAGGAGTCTGCTAGGCTTCTCTTTCCATGCCGTCTTTCTTCATTCGCTTGCCTAGCCTGGGCCTTCTGGTTTGTGGGGCATTCCAGGGGGATGAAGGCAGAGGCCTCAAGGCTTCTTGAGTCCCAAGCTCTAGAACTCATACAGTGTCTCTCCCAACACATTCTGATTCAAAGCAGATTCAAGGGGAGGAGAAATAGACTCCACCTCTTTCTGGGAGGAGCTGCAAAATGCTATCGCTCTGTTTTTCTGTTTACCACATTCTTTCTGACTGGTGCAGACTTTATAAAGTCATGTTTATTCATTGTGGGTTGGCCATAATTTGACTGAATTGGTCATTGTGTTTTTCTGCCTTTAACTGTTTTTACTAATAGATTCCATGTGCCTATTTAATCAAGTTTGGGTCTTATTGGAGTCCATGCTGTGGGTATTTGTGTGTTGACAAATATACAATTGTTAAAGTAGAACAGTTGAGCAAGATAAATATCCAGGCAGTCTTATAGAGGTTGCTGACTGTAAGGACATCTCAGAAGACTAAATACATTCTTTAAAACCAAGGGTATCTAGAGAGGAAGAGAGAATGTAGGGAAGGGATAGAGTTCAAGTGCATCCCTTCAAGGATGAATGAATTGCTGTATGTTTAATAGAGTCCTAGGTCTCGTTAAGAAAAGTACTGGAAATAATACAGAAAAGATTCTCTAGTCTTGTATAAAACCTTGTGCCGAATCTGCAGTGATCAGCTTCAATGAAGATGCTCTGAGTGTACAAATTTTTAGGAAAAGGGCATTAAAATGGTTAAGGGAATAACTTACGTAAGGGAAAGGGGTAAGGGAGGGTTCCCATGTGTAGATGGACCAAAGAGGGCAGACTCTTCTGTCTCTGAAAGGAGATACAGTCCAAGGCTATGAAGCCATGAAAGATTAGGGTCAGGGATACCCTTGCAGCCCAGTTTTGTGAAGTTCGGGAAGCTTGGAACAAATGGAAGAAAGTTCCACTTCACCCTGTGGGTAGTAAGTGTTCTGGAATTTATTATTCCAGGAGGTGGTGATGGTAACCTAAAAAAACAAGCAGCAATATTTTAAGTGGATTTATTCTTAATGATTTATGAAGGAGACCCCCGAGACGGAATTCTGCGTGTGTCCTGAAGAAGAACCACAGATTTACTATAATGGGCTTAATTCTCCAAGCCCGTGATTTTTCCATCCCATTTTTCTCCCTACATCGTGCCTCATAGTCATCATCTGATTTCAGTCAGAGAGCATTGGAGTTGGGGAGACAGGGAATGAAAACTGACATATTTTAGTGTTGCTGCTTCTTGTCAGCTCAGATAAAAGTTTGAATTAGAATGAGGGAAGGTAGAACCTGCTGGTGTGGGAAGTTAAAGGGGAGGCTAACGCTGCTTTCAGAAAGAAGCTTAATGATGGCTGTTTTGATTACCATAGTCGGCCTTGTTTGGTGATGAGGGAGCGTGGCATAGAGCAGTGGCCCTTAATCGTGGTGAGGGAGCGTGGCATAGAGCAGTGGCCCTTAATCGTGGTGAGGGAGCGTGGCATAGAGCAGTGGCCCTTAATCATTTGGGATCATGGATCCCTATGAAAATTCTGGACTCTCTCCAAAAAATGTACAAACGCCCACACCCACATTCTGTATGTAATTTCAGGAGGTACCAGAACCCCACGAGGTTTATTCTTGGATCCCTGGGTAAGAACCCTCAATAGGCAGCCATCCTGGATCTGGAATCAGTTGGCCTAGATACTGGTCCTAGCCCTTCTTCTGCCAAGAGTGTAAACTGGACTGGGTCACTGTGACCCTGAACTTTCTCCGAAAGTGAGGGAGAAGAGCTTCCTAAAAGGCCCCTTCTACCACCATTATCCTGTGATGGCAAGGAGAAGAGAATATAGCATATAAGGGAAGAATTATTATAAACAACCCTCTTGATTATTTTTGACTTAAAGACTGAGAAAGATTTCTGACTATTGCTTGATTGGATGAAAATACGACGCTAAATTACTGTGTTTTTCTTAGACTCTGAAATTGAGAGACAAATCCAAGAACTTGAGAATGGACGTGAAATTCTGAATGAAACGCGCTCGTTTGACTACAAGCTGGGGTGAGTTTGCATTGACAAGCATCTTGCACGCAGCCTGGGCTCGCCACAGACCAGCCCCATGACCTTGAACAAGGTACTTAGCTTGTCTGCGCTAATGCTTTCCTCACTAGTAGAGTTAGGAAAGGACTGTACGCTACAGGGATATAATACCCTGGAGGACTGATAAGAGGTTGAAACTGAACCAGACTTGGACATAAGTGCTGAGTCTGGCCCTTCAATTGCTTCCAGCTTATCCACTTGGTGGTAAGACTTTTCACTTCCTTAAATGCTATCAGACTTAAGCTCTACCAATTCAAGCTAGCGGTAAAGAAAGCATAGGGGTGGTCATGGAGGTACCCTTTCTTGTTTGTTTTGATAAGTTTGACTCTAATGTACTGACTCTAAATTTTGAGGATTTTGTGCTTTTAGCAGAAGACTGAAAGAAGCTCAGAGGACTAGAGTTTGAGCTGCTTAGAAGCTGGAAACATGGAACAATTGTCTTTTTTAAAAAAAATTACTCTAAATATTTCTCTTTCATTAATATTTTCTCATGTCGTCATTTAAGTGTCTCTCAAAGAAAGTCCAAGAACCTGAATTTGCTTGTGTCCCTGATGAGTAGGGGGACTCCCCTTTGCACACATGCTGGCCATGCCACACGCCGAGTTGGTTTAACGTCTTCCTATTGAACTATCGCAGGTGCACCATGCCGATGAGAGACAAAGAAGGAAGACAAGACTACAGGTGGTTATTCCTCTTGTCAAAATACCATCATGTGTTTGGGGTGAGGGGCAAATTTCAAATCCACTCTTGGAGTAACGTAAGGACCTGGGAGGTTTTTAGGAGCCACTTTCTGTTTATATTGTTGCATGATGCAAGCCTAGACTTCTTATTTTATATATATACTGAGAGGGAGAGTGTTTTCTTGGTTTGGTAGCCTTAGAGTGTCTTCTTTGATGGGATTCGACTACTGGAAGACACTGTTGATTCACCCCTGTGGGAGTTGTTATAATCGAGCTGAGAGGGTGGCAGTTGAGTGTGGGGCCAAGGATATTCTTATATTCACTTACAAATTCAGTAACACACTGAAGAGCCTTGAGAAGAAAGGAAAAAAGAGATGCATACGTTAATGGCATTTCCCTTCACAGCTCGGGTGATGCTTTGTGACTGATTAAAATTAAACAAGTTGGACTTCATAAGAAATCCAGAAATAAAGCCAGTAGTAATAGGCTTAAGGTAATTTGAACCTTTGGTACTTTTTCCCCATTGAGTTTTGCAGATTGTAAAGATTGAAGTTGTACGCAGCAGAGTCTTTGGTTCCCGTGCAAAGCTCAACTCTTGCTGTCCCCTGAGGAACCACTGTGATGTGGGAGAGAAGTTCCTAAACCCTTAGTGTGGCCCTCCCCTGAAGGGCCCCTCTCGTGTGTGTCAAAGTCAGGATTGTTTTCATCACTGGGAGCTTCTAGGTTCAATCTGTTCTTCCCAAGAACTTCTTTGTTCTCCAGCGTGCCCCCCCTTACTCTGTTTATGCTGCTTCCCTACGCCGCACGGAATTAACTGTTAGATCAGCCAGTGTCTTTGGCTCAAGCCCTCGGGTTCATAGGCAGGATTCAGGAACGGTCCCTTTGGCTTCCTCCTGCCCTCAGAAGTCAGACTGGTTCACAGCATAGATTTGGCGTGGAGGTGGTGGGCTGCATACACGTCTGACCCGTCACCTTGGCACCCCATTTGTTCTGCGTTGTCCTGCTTCTGCGTAAGCCCTTTGGTAAGTACAGGTGGACAGAAAATGTTAGATGCTGAAATGGAGCGGAGGGAAAGACATTGCGTGTGGTGGTGCTGCAGAGACTTCCCACGTACCCCCTGGTGTATATGCCCTGTCTCTCCACCACGGCTCCCCGAATGCCCTGTGCGGGAAATGCTGAAAACTCCGACTAAACCCACGGTCCACAGACATGCCATGGAGTGTGGTGCATTTGTTACAAATGAAGACTTTATTATTAACGGAAGTCCATAGTTTACATCAGGGTTCCCTCTTTATGTTGTATGTGCTGTGGGTTTTGACCAAATGTATAATGCCATACATCTAACATTATAATGCCGTAGGGAATACTATCACTGTCCTAAAAATCCCCTGTGCTCCACTTACTTATCCTTGCCTCCCCACTTCTACGTTTTTCTTTTTGGCAAAAACTATTTCTTCCACTTCTCAAGAAAGAAAGTTTTCTTTGACTTTTCATTTATTTCACAAATACTGCTAGAAATAGTGAGAATTTCAAAATGAGGAAAAGTCATTTTTCTCTCTAATAGTAAATTGTTCTCATTTGGTCCTGTTTTTCCCAGCCTGTGTCTTCGTGAATAGATACTTTATCCCAGAATTATGAATCACAGCGTAGCATCAGCCCTATGTTGTGCCTTGTTCATTCATCATAGTTTATAAGCTTGGAGAGGGACAGGTCTGGAGGTCTTGACCTGGAGTCTTCACTTGTACAAAGACTCGTTCCTGGGAAACAGAATTGATATTATGGGACATTAGAAAATATTTGGATTTTTATTTTATTTTTTCGATGGAGTGAGCAAGCATGAGCTGGGGGAGGGGCAGAGGGAGAGGGACAAGCCGACTCCCTGCTGAGTGGGGAGCCCAACATGGGGCTCAGTCCCAGGACCCTGAGCTCATGATCTGTGCCAAAGTCAGACGCGTAACCGAGTGAGCCACCCGGGTGCCCCAGAAAATATTTGGGATCGTAAAATGACATCTAAACATGAAACTTTCATATCGATGATAGGGGTTTTTTTTTCCTATTAAACCAAATACTTCCAATTCAGATCCCATTTCCTCTCCCTGCCTAGGTTTATGCCCGAACCCAACCTGCCTCCCCTGCTGCTCTATGACACTGCGTCTCTGCCTCCTGGCACGGACCCACAGCAAGTGATCAACATTGACTGGATTCGGGAGCGGCTCCCCGAGCTCCCCAGTGAGACCCGGGAGAAGCTCATGCAACGGTACGGCATGCTGCCAGAACACAGCTTCACCTTGCTGGTGGGTATTGATCAGATAGGCGCAGCTCAGCTGTTTGGGTGATGCTCTGTGGCGAGCTCTGAGGAGAGCAGGCAGATTGCTTCAGTTGTACAGTAGATGCTTCTAAAAAGAACAGGGCACGCTCACCTTTGCTCATTACCCTTGATGGCGAATACTCCTTGTAAAACCAGAAGGGGAAGCAGAATCTCACGTCAGTCATGTCTTCCGTGCAGAAACAAATAGCTGCTCGCAGCAGCCGTGGAGGCTTCTTGAAGACAGTCCAAATGTTATGGATGAATGTTTTCCCATGTGTCTGCAGGACAAAAGAAAATCAATGTATAGGGTTTCTGGATGTCTAGCAGTATTGAACCCTGACAGGGTCTGGCAGGAAGTTCGGTCCTCAAAAGCCAGCCAGCTGTTTCTCCAACAGTAGAAGAAAAACATTTATTCTGCACAAAGTGTTGAAAACTCTGACTAAAACTATCGGTCCTTTGAGGCTCAAGAATGCATCTTAAGGGGCCGTTAGCGAGTCTGACACCACTGAGACCTGCTTAGGGATTTTCCACTCTTTTCAAAGCTGCTCAGGGCTTTGCTGTTTTCTTTGTCATGGCAACATTAAAGTGATGCCGCATCAGTGAGGGTAGGGTTTTGTCACAGTTGTCTTCGGCTTGTCTGTGAGGGAGGAAGTAGAAAGTCTTGCTGCTGTGTGTTTCAGGGACGGGCTATCTGCCACACTTACCTTCTGGAGCAGCAAAGTCTGTGCAAAATGTGGATTTTTGCATTTTAATTGACCAGTAGTAACTATCTAGGGATGTTAGAACCTACATATTTATCTACTTCAGTGATAGCAGCCATGCCGTTTCTGGTACAAGATAAGCAAATGAATGTTTATTGAATGAAGATTCTCTCTATAAACTGGCTAAGGCGGAAACTCTACAGAGAGTCTCACATCAGGCGTCTCTTTCCCTCCCAGTAATGATTAGGCAGGCCTCCCAGGTTGGTTTCCAGACTTTAGCCAGAGGTGACCACTACCCACTGCCCCCCGCCGTGGGCTGCTGTCATAGCTTAGTCATAACTCTGTGGTGGTCACGTGGCTGGATTTTATTTATTTCTTAGTGTCACTTGTTCAGCCCCTTGCAGGCTAAGACTGTGTCACCTTCTCACTTGTTGTTCCTCAGTACAGCCTGACCTTTCAGAAACTCCTCTCAGGAATATGGCTATTTCTCACCATGAGGCTGTCTGCACACATACGCTTCCTTCGAAGAGCCATCTCTCTAGCACTGTCAAGCTTGGCCTCTGATGAGCACGTGATGGCAAGGGGCATCTGCCTCCTCGGGGAAAGTCAGTCCTCTGAGGATATATATATATACACACATGTATGTATATATAAAGATATACATACGCACATACACACGACACAGCCGACTAGCTTCTGGGACAGATTGCAAGACATAGATGCATAATGTGGAGTGCCCAGGGAGGTAGTGATTACCTTGATTGGAACAAAAGGGAAAAACTTCCAAAAGGTGATTTTTGAGCCAGTTTTGACAAGCCAACTTTCAATATCTTAAAAATGTGCTTATTTTTATAGCTTGCAGACATTGTATTTGGTGATTAGTTTTGGTTTTTTATTTTTTGGTGTTTTTTTTTTTTTTTTAAGGATTAGTCCTTGAAATTTCCAAAATGAGTGTAAAGAGACCTTAATAGCAATGGAAAGAGAATGATTCAGAGAAATTGGTTCCCTGAAAGTGGGCATCCTGAGCTCTTTACGACTTTGTAATCATTGAAAGCTGAGCTACTCAGACCCGAAAATGATATGTTCATGTTTTTTCCTGCCTTCATCAGAAACACAACAGATTGCTGAGAAGGGCAGATGCACAAATCTAATGAACCATCTTTCAATTTAAAGAGTGCCCAGGAGTATTCATTAAATAAATCGCAGCAGTGGAGGTGTGCTTTGCAGAGCTTCGACTCCACGCTCTGTGCCTTCAGATTGCTGATTCCATGAGGCATTTAAGCACATACCCACCCCCAAACACGGACTAAAAACTACAGAATTCAACTCTAGTTTTTAATGTGTCTTGTCATCTTATTGTGTGGTAAGCCCCATGTTACATATTGGTAATTTGTGCTCTATATTTACACAACTCTAGTATTGTAGGGCCTCCAGCAATGTCTGACACCTAGTAGGTGCTCAGTGAATACTTTTCCAGTGAATGGTTGGACCAGTGATACTCTGACAGGACTCATGAGAGTCCCGGAAGAAGCAGCATTCTTAATAAAAGCATCCTTGTTTCTAAAGGTCAGATCCATGAACCACCCCTGACCCCCTAGCAGGTCATGGGGTGACTCCTGGCTTGTTGAACTCTGGGTGAGAAGCATGGGACCTGCACTCTAACCACCCCACATGCTGTGTCCAGATGCAAGTCACTTGGCCTCCCTGGCTCTTATTTTCTGAACTGGTCTTGTTAGGACATTAAATCCAATCTACGTCTTGGTTTTCTCTCTTAAACCCTCCTGACAGTTCCCTCCCAACAGAAAACCTGTATTACTGGTTTTTTCCCTCTGGTCACATACAAAGTATCTTGCCCCATCCAAGACTTCAACCTATTTAGTTAACCTTGCTTCCCTGTCTTGTGTCAAATTGCCTTGATTGCCGACCTCATTTGGCAGGATTAAGGAATAGAAATGTAGAAGCTGTGACCCAGGTATTTAGGATCCTGAAAAATGAGACGGTCTAATAGCATAGCAAGTCCTCCTCTGAGTCAGTATCTTCCAGGAGTGATCATGAGAACGATCTAGATGATATGCATGTGCATTTTTCTTAGCAGATAATCCCAGGGCGATGTCTGTGGGGATATCTCTTCTGAAACTCTGCCTTACCTGATTCGGAGAATGCAAACAAATTGTGGTCATTTGCTTAAGTAGTACAAGAACGTGGCTGCTTGCTGACAATAGTTTCTGTGGTTTATGGTGGGGCACTTTTTTTTTTTTTTTAAGTAGGCTCCAGGTCCAGCATGGAGCCCAACGGGGAGCTTGAACCCACAACACCGAGGTCAGGAGTCAGACACTTAACCAACTGAGCCACCCAGACACCCCACAGGCCACTTTTTAATTTACCCTCACAACAACCCTTTGAGGTAGATATTGTTGTTCTCCCCATTTTACAGATGAGGAAACATCAACTGTGGTGGAGGGTAGAACATGAAGTAACTTAGACAGGGGCCAGGTTTAGTGGTCTGAACTGAGTTCAGAGCCCAGACTTGACTTACGTTTCTAAGCTCTGCTGCCTGTCTGCACATGGAATGTGCCACAGTGCAAAACAGGAATATGCTTCAAGTTCATTGCTGTTTTGAATCACCTGATAGAGAAATTAGAATTTTTGCTTTTGTTAATGCTGTTTTTGGGGATCTTTTGGTTTGTTTTTTGGTTGAGGTTTTCTTTGTTGTTTTGTTTTGGGTGGGTTTTGTTTTTTTTTTTTGTTTTTTTTTGTTTTTTTTTTTTTAGATTATTTGAGAGAGAGAGCACGAATGTACGAGGCAGAGGCAGAGGGAGAAGCAGACTCTCCACTGAAGAGGGAGCCCGAAGAGGGGCTCAGTCCCAGGACCCTGGGATCATGACATGAGCTGAAGGCAGACGCTTAAGTGCCTGAGCCACCCAGGCGCCCGATACTGATGTTTTTACACAGTCCCGCTAATGCTTCATGAAGCAGTCATAGACCATTGGTTCCTTTAAAACTTTTGACCACCCCACTTGGTTTTTACAATGTCAGACTGCCTTATAAAGAAAAAGTACTTTCTCCTTTATTTAGTGAAAATCAGTCAACTCCAATGAAAAGGAGAAATTATGTCCATTTTCCAAGTAGAAAATTTAAGTCACAAAGAAGAGACATAAACTGTCTTCTCTAACTTTGTTTTGTTTCTTAGATTTGCTGCCATAGGTTCTTGGCTCCTTTTGAGTGAATCCCTGAAAAAGTCTCCACGAGAGGGTGGAGTGCGTGGGGTTTGTGGGGTTTGTGGGATGATTTTGCCTGTCGCGTCATGTCCTGCCTGGCCCATGGTAGGCACTCGGTAAGGACCAGATACAAGCTCACAGGGCGGCCAGCTGTGGATGAATTCAGTAGATGGAAAGATATGCATCTCACCAAGATTTCAGTGGGGGAATGGCACAGCATTCCCAATTCAGGGTTTCTTGAGGGCCTGCTGTCCTCACCACCGCGCCCTGTGCTGTTTTCAGGTGGAAGAGCTTTATCATTTCCATGTCGCTTTTCCTTCTCCCAAGTAGCCCTGCAGGGCAGTGGGTTGAAACACTGACTGAGAGACAGACAGTCTTGATTTCAGATCCCACCTCTGACACCTGGGAGCCGGGAGGGCCCTGCAAAGGCAGCTGGCGCCCTTACCCCCCGTAGGTGAAAGAGGGGAGGGAATGATTCCCTTACCCCGAAGATGAGTGACAGAGCAGACTCTTCACTGAATCTTAAGAAAATCTAAAGACAGCCAAGCAGACTCCCTAGAATAAGTTGCCAGGGAGACGAGCACGGACACCAAATAGCCACCAACACATTGAGGGCCGCACAGGGCAGACTTTGAAGAAAAGTCCAGCATGGCCCAGTGAGACTGTAGGAAAACATGACGGCGACCCTCCAGATCAGTGACCCATGCTGCCGTACGTGTCTGTCTCTGCATTCAGCCTCAAGATGTAGTCTGATTTGAACAACTTCATCTTCCCCAGCTGGTTATTCCCCATTTGAAGTCAGAACCCTTTGTTTCTGACACCATGAAAAAGGTTAAGGTGTCTCCAGAGACCAAGAAGCAGAAAAAATATCATGACTGTGTTTGATTACAAAATGGATTGTTTTGCTAGAGTTTTGCTTTGAGTTCCTAGTGAGCTTGAAATGGCATGGTTCCTTTTTGGATGAACTGTCTGTAAAATAATTTCCCATGATAAATATCTGTGTACTCGTAGGTAATACTACTTTAAAGCTAATAGTTTAAAAGGCGTCTAAAGCTATATTGACTGGTTTTAGCCTGCTTAGACGTACTGAGGAGCAAACCACTGGCCTTCTAACTCCTGCTGAAGGAAAATCCATTTGGTCAGCGCCGTCGCTCACCATATTTCAGCTCCGTGTAATTTTTGAAATTGATTTTATTCTTCATTTTATGAAATTGCACCCAGTGCTTGCCAGCTTACGGGTGCTTTTAGAGTTAGTCTGTGCACTAGAAACGTAACCGATACTTTTTTTTTCCGATAAAACTGGATAAAAGATGCATCTTCTAACTTTACTTCTGAAAAAGCAGCAGTTCGTTTGTTTCAGATGCAAGGAGCAGAGAACTTTCAGAGATGAGGATCCTCTGGCTCAGAATCATTTGAGCCTCTGGGACCTTCCCCCTGGAGCAAAAGTGCAGGGAGGAGTGAAGTCCTGAGTGCCCAGCCTTGGGGCTTCACAGGGACTCTCTCCTTCATCCATCCCGAAGCCAGGGCTCCTGTTTGTGGGATGATTTCCTTTGGGGGACAATTAAACTACATCATTTCAGGTTTCAGTCAGATCTTGGCACCAGTGAGCAAGCACTGCGTTGAAGCTTTGTTGCCATTTTTAAGCCAGAAAGCTGCTGTTGACCAACACAGGTTCCCTCCGTGTTGGGCCTATCTGACGATGGTGGTTTTAGGCACATTGAAATGCGATCATGATCAGCATTGATTTCTTGACAGCATACTACTTGTGGCCCATTCTCGAAGATACAGTTTTCTAATTATGCCAGTCTGCCATCAACTTTTATCACCTGATTATCCAGAGAGGAGTCTTATTGCCAGATTGGTTTCCTTCCCATCCCTGTTAGAGCTCATGTATCTCGGAGAATGTAAGCTCATTTTCACATGGGTCTAAGCCAAATGTAGATGTGAACCCTCTCTGTGTGGAACCAGTATCCTGAGTTAAACTCAGATGTGTGCACTTCCCCGACTTTGCTAGGAACAAAGCACAAGTGAAATTGTTGGGCCCAGAGTTTTGCTCAGATTTTAGAGGCTTCCAGCCCACTGGGAACATGATCCAGGAGTAGAAACTCTGAGGCCCAAAATAGGACTATAGACCTTCCTAGTTGTGTATTTTATGAGACAGACTAGAGAGTATACCTTTGGTGTTTCTGGGTCAATTTCCAAGCTTCTCCAGATCTCCGTGTTCTTGAAAGTGGCCATGATGGTTCAGGATTCTGGCTTCCTCCTGATATACTCAAGTGAGAGTGATGTCTTCTGTGCCACCTCACACCACTGATTAACTACCATTGGTTTCTTCCCCACTGAAGACCCCTCTGGATGAGTCTTCTTTTCCCCCTCACTCACTGCAAGATTTCCACAGCCACTTCCTGTTTTCATTCACATCATAGATCCAAGCCAACACCCCACTGAATGCGTCCATCCTTAATCTCGCTATGACTTCGCTTTCTTTCCTTAGAACCCTCACCCAGGTCTCCCTACCTGATTTCCGTTTCCACCCCAACACTAGCATTCAGTGTTACTGTCACAAAGGTGATGGGTCTACATTCTGTTTTTCTCACCAACCCCGCAGGAATAAAGAGGGAACAACAGAGGCCCCACTGACAGGTGCTGGGCCCTCTTATGACGTTTGCAGAGATGCTCAGTGGCCGTCGCCCCAGCGCCCCTGCCACGTGGTGGCTGGGTGCAGTTCCCATTTGTACTTCCACAGGATGACACGTCCCGACACGTGGGCGCCTCGCCTGGTCGAAGCCACTGTTGTTGGGTGCACAGATGCAGGGTCTGCGTACGGCTGGCCGCTCCCTCCACAGGAACAGCCTGCCCGGTTGGGTATAAGGCAGTGCTCGAAGTCCCTGAATCTGAAGAGTCAATTCAGTAAGGTGCCATCTGCTTGCCACCAAGACCGTGCGAGCATTAGTGGGGATGGTTCTGGAAGATCCGAAGGTGCTTCAGAATTGAGCAGGGTCTTGGCTGAGGCATACTCACTGTAACTTCTGTGAGGAGTGGGCATGGGGGGGATGCAGAAGAGTGGCCCAGGGAACTCTGGCCACCCCCTACCCCCCGCCGTCCCCCAGGAGCTCCGTGCGGCCTGGGGCGGGGGGTGCGTATCTGTCTGCCTTCCTGGTCTGGGAGCAGGTGTGTGCCCCGCCACACGGAGAGTGCCAGGTGGTCTAGGTGTACGTTGGCAGAGGCAGAAAGAGAACCTGCCATTTTCTCGTAATTTCTAAGTTAATTGCTAAGGGCCTTTGCACCATTTTTAATATGTGAAGAACCTTTGAACAGCTGGCAGGTACCAAATAAACTAATGGAAGTGGTGGGAAAGGGCATTCTTTTGATGAGCTGGTTGCTTCCCTTTGTGCCTGGCACTGCGAGGGGCTCAGTCTCTGTCCCCAGGAAGGCAGCGACGTGAAATTTTCTTCCTCAGAAGCAGTGTAACATGGGGATGAGGACAGACCGCAGGGGTCTGAATCCCAGTCCTGCTGCTTCCTTGCTGTGTAACCTCGAGCAAGTTCATGCCTCGGTGTCCTCATCTGTAAGAGAGAGTCCTACTGGTATTAGCCAAGGGTCGTCAGTAAGAATTCAATGAGTTGGGGGCTTGGTGGCTCAGTGGCTTAAGCTCTGCTCAGCAGGGGGTCAGCTTCTCCCTCTGCCCCTCACCCCACTCTCGTGCTCTCTCTCAAATAAATAAAATCTTTAAAAAGAATTAATTTAATGTAGAGATCGCTTAGAAAATAGTGGCTAGCACCTGTTATTGTTGCTAAACGTATCCTCGTGGGGCACCTGAGTGGTTCAGTGTCTGCCTTCGGCTCAGGTCAGGGTCCTGGGATCGAGCCCCAAGTCGGGTTCCCTGCTCAGTGGGGAGTCTTTTTCTCCCTCTGCTTCTGTCTCCCGGCTCGTGCTCTCACTCTCTAAAGTGAAATCTTGAAAACATAATAATACTGAAATAAAACGGATTCTGCTTGTTCATACTATCCGCAGCAGCAGCAGCCACGTGCGACTCCCCACAGGGCTGGCCGCTGTCTCCCTGTCGAGCAGCCGTTCTGGATCCACCCCTGCAGGCTTTTTAACTAGCTCCCGATTGCCAGTCTGGGGTTCCTTTAGGTGCCCGGTCATTCCCTGCCACATAATCAGCTGTTCCTCAACTTGTACTTTGTGGGCTTTTTCTTCTCTTGAGTCTGCCACTGGGCAGCTGTCTCTATCAGGTTTCATTCTCCTAAATATAGTCCAGCTAATTTCTGGCTTGTCATCAGGTTCAAAGGGTTTGGGACTTAGAACAAGAACCGTGGTTGAGAAATCAGCCCCCCTCCTGTTCCAACTACATGGCCTTCCGACATTTTGTCATCTCCAAAGGCAGAACGTCTGAGACAGTTTTGTGAAAAGACAGTAGCGTGCAAAAAGACACTGCTTCCAGGGCCCCAGGAAGGGTGAGTTGGGGTTCCTTCCCCGGGCAGGTCACGAAGGTGGGGCGATCCCTGCGCCTCGCCTCACACCTGCCTTGACCGGCTGACAGATCATCAGCGGTGGAGGGCTCCTGTGAGCGTCTGGGAGGCTGGCCTGCCATTGACTCTGGGTGTAATTGAATGCTTCGGGGAAATTTGATTAAAATGTGAAAAGGATGCTTCCCGGTCACAGAGCCGTAAAGGCTGTCTGGTGTTACACGAAAGACAGGCCCGGTTTTCCCTGCCGCATCAGCTGTGGCTGAAGGAACAATTAGTGTGACATTTGGCCAAGAGACTTGATGCTCTGTGCAGCTATGGTGTCTGCTCTGTCTGATGCGGGAGAGGTCAGTGCTGAGTCGGACACTTGCATGTCGCCTTTGAGGAGGAAGTTAGGGGCTCCCTAACATGGTGGCCTTTTTGTGTGGCTTTTTTTTTTTTTAAGATTATTTATTTATTTCACACACACATGCACACACACACACACAATCACAAGTAGGCAGAGAGGCAGGCAGAGAGAGGGGGAAGCAGGCTCCTGCTGAGCAGAGAGCCTGATGCGGGGCTCGATCCCAGAACCCTGAGATCATGACCTGGGCCGAAAGCAGAGGCTTGAACCCACTGAGCTACCCAGGTGCCCCATTGTGTGGCTCTTAATTTAGCTTTTAGGTCAGGGAACGCCAGCCTATTGTTCTCCCAAGAAAACGAGATGGCCGCACTCTCGTGTGCACCAGGGACTTCTGAGATTCACACTGAGCTTAATAGCAGTTACCGATCTCATAGAAAAACCAAGGAAACCTCTAGAGTGCCATGGGGATTTTCTCTTGAAAGGCGGACTTCTGGTCTAAAGAGCCAGAGCGGGCAGCCCGTGTGCGAGGTGGCACTGCTCCGTCATTCCTTGGGCGACAGCGGCCTGGCCTCCGTCAGCCCCGCCACTGGTCGCTCACCCCGTGACAGCTGCCGGTTTTCACGTCTGCTTGCACTTGGGTTCTGAAACCCCGAAGCCCCCAGTGAAGTACGGTTCCAGCCCGGGGACGCTTCCTCACAGCACTGACACAAAAAGACAAACCGAAATCTGACTTGCCGTGTCATCCATCCAATAAAAAAACCACCCAAGGGTAGAAGAATAGATATTCATCACGTCCCGGCAACTCAGCCAAGCCTGGGAGCTCGACTGCAATATTTCTAGGTGGATTTAGAAAACCTTTCCTTGGCAAAGCAAAGAGTTCTCCTTCTGACAGCTCTTTTCACCAGCGGGCCAGCCTGTCTGGGTCAGAACAAAGAGAATTCCGCCCGTCTGATTTGGGCCGGAGAGTGGTTTTCTACTTCCCCAGCGGTTTGCTGTACCATTGTGGAAGTTGGAATACTTTTCCATAAGTTAAGCAGAACTTCCTCTTCATTCCACCTGCGTCTGCCTTTATCTGCAGTCGAGCTTTGGCTGCCGAGGCGTCCTTTGCCCTGGTTTAGCATGAGCAGAATAGTAACGTTGGCTTGAAAGGAGATTCAAGAGATGATTATGGGATTATTCAGTAGGCTTGTCACCAGAGAATTTATCTGTTGCAAAGGGCACGTAGATCTTTTTTTTCATTATGGAATTTCTGCTTTAGCAGTTGTATGCCCGTGTATATTTTGCAGCATCTACAATAGCTAAACTTTCAGAGCACTTTTGTTTGCATGTCTTGCTTCTTCCCAGTATCTTATTTTTCCAGAAAGTTCCTTCACTTAACGAAGGTTTTCTGAAGGGGGCAAGGGTGAGAGCCTCACCCACAAAGTTTAAAAGATTGTGTCAAGGAAAAAGTGTGGTTCGATTTGAATGGCGGCAGGTAGGGGAAATCTACTAAAAATGCGTTCCCTCCGCGTTTGGAAGCTTCACCTTCCCACATGTGAGGAGCACGTGTTTTTATTTTTCTTATTGGAAAACAAAGCTTGGATTTACCTAGAATTTTTGGTTCTGCCAAACTGATCTGAGCTGGCAGTTCGCCACAGTAGCTAAGGCACTGGTTGAGCGCCTTGGGGTCACTCTTGTGCGTCACTGGGGCAATTCTAACGTTTAAAGGTGAACATGGCATGATGAAGAGGGAGCGTTCACTTGTGATTTTTTAGAAATGCACATGCTGATGGCAGGCGTGGATTCCCTCCACAGATACACACCAAGGAGCTGCCGTCGTCGCCCAGCACTGGTTTCACTCTAGTTATACAGTGAGCCGGACACCATGGCCCCCGACTCACAGAGCTGACTGTCGAGGGGGGGGAGACGCACTAGAATCTTCCTCGAGTCTCCTTGATGATTGTTTTCACAGAGCAAGAGGAGAGGCAGTGTTAAGCTGTATTTAGCTTGGCTCAGAAGGCCTGGAAGCCACTGCTGCCTCCATCCGTCCTATGGTCTGAGTGGATCCCCGGGTTCTTCCTCATTTTGAAAACATTTGAAACCCATTTCTGTCTCTTGTTGGGGTGATGTGAAGATAAATACAGTTAGGATCCACTTTTGATTTTTCAGAGGTAGGATATTCCATCCGTTCCTCCTTGGTTCGCTTCTGTTCCTGCCTCCTTATTCTCACAATCGCTTGGGACTTCCAGCAGAGAATAGACCTGGAAAGAGAAAGGACAGGAAACTCTGGCCAAACTAGTGGGCCTGAGGATAAAGGGTGCAGCTCAAGGGTTAAGGTCGTAGGGTATGCAAGGCTGACGGGGAGAGGGCAGGTGAGTTTGGGGGAGGCTGGATTTCATAGTCCTCTGGTTCACCAAGCCAGGCTCTCTGACATGTGCGCATTCCTGTGAGAAAATGCTGATTTAAAAAATGCACAGTGACAGTGCTAGAAGTCGGATACTTACTGTTTACTGAAAGTGATCACAATTTTCTGGGGACATTTCCATGTTAAGGAAAGTGCAAGTAGATGTCTCAGAGGAGGCAGAGGGTGACAGTTTCAGATTTGCCTTCAGAATGCTGATCTTTCATTTTGGGGGAGTCTTTATATATATATACATATATGGGTTTTTTTCTTTCTTTCTTTCTTTACAGAATGAAGTTGGCCTACTGGAGTTCTTCCAAAATGTGATAAAAGAAACTAGGGCAGAGCCAAAAAAAGTAACTAGTTGGGTCCTCAACACTTTTCTGGGTTTTTTAAAGCAACAGAACCTTGCTGTCGATGAGAGGTGAGTGGGGTCTGGAGATTCTTTCTTCCTTTATGATGAACTCTGTGTCCAGAAGCAGTTGAAGTAGGACAGGCCAGTGTTTTGTTCTCCCTCTTCCCCCCTCAGGATCTCCTAACAGGACACACACGCCCCCTGTGAATTCCGTATTCTAAAGCTGTCCTCCCTCATGTCTGAAATTTCGTTTATTTGTTCAGGTCTTTGTCTGCGCTGTCCTTTGTACTGTGCTGGGGCTGCGGGCCTGAAGATGAGTGAGACAGGGAGTGTACAAGCTGGTGGGGGCTATGGGCCTATAGGAAAACAGGCAGTCACCGCAGTGTGATCCTGTTCGGCCGGAGGCGCCAGGGTGCCTGGAGTGAACACAGAGGGGACTGACCTGAGGCCGGAGGGTGAGCAAGGTTTCCCTCAGAAGCGGATGCTGGAGCTCGGCCCTGAAGACCTAGCAGGAGTTGCCAGGTGATGGGAGGGGCGAGGGCATTCCAGGCAGTGGAGTAGCCATTGGACCCTTAGAGGCTGGCAGGTGTATGGGCTCAGGAAACCCAGAAACTCTGGCTGTCAAGGGGGCAAGCAAGAAAGTGCAGGGAGAAGCCACGGAGACCACCAGAGGCTGCCGGGAAAACACTTTTGTCAGCACCTCTCAAAGCTGTCGATCTCCAGCCCACTCCAGTTTCACTTTGGGGGAGTAGGTTGGAAGAACAGACCAGAAGCAAGGAGTCAGTTGCCAGAGTGCCCGTGAGAAGTGGCATGGGCCTGAGCCAAGGTAGATGGAGAGCAATTATCTCACATTGCACAACTTCCAGTTCTTACTTGGACAGTGGAGTGCAATGGAGGCAGTGTTTTTGAGCTTCCCGAGCGGTGGAGGAGGAGTGAGTTCAGGGGGGGAGGGGCAGGGCACGGTGCCATGTTCCATTTTGGACATGCTGAGTTGGGCTGCCGGTGGGACAGACATCCCCCTCATGGGCATAACCAGGAGGCAGTCAGATACATGATCTACCGCTGATGAGAGAGATCTGGGAGGTAGAAATCCTGGAGTTCTCATTTGTTCATTATTCAGCACATGTTTATTTAGACTGTGTGCAAAGCGCTGTGCTAAACATGGGGAAGACCAGTCAGCACAAAAGATGCAGTCCCTGCTCTCGGAGCTGACAGTCTAGAAACCGGTGATGACAAGCCGGTGAGCTAGGTGCTCTTGAGAAGGGGAAGGTAACAGCCAAGCTAAGGCCCAAAGGAAGGATGAGTAAGGTCAGGCAAGATCCAGGAGGGAAAAATGTTCCAGTATAGGGAACAGCCCTTGTAAAAATCGGGAGGTGAGTGCGGGCATCCTACTTCTGGGAATGCAAGTAGCCCAACATAGGCTGTACGTGGACTTAGCGGCCTATAGGAGGTACTTGAGGTTGCTGAGACAGAAGAGAATCAGGGAGGGTATGGCCTGATAGGACAGCTGAGGAAGGAGCTGGAGATGCTCTAGATTCTTAAGTAAGAAGTGTGGGCTGAGAAGAAATGGCAGAGAAGAGAAAAACCAGGATAGAACATCACAAAAGCCAAAGGAAAGGCAAGTTTTAAGAAGGGAAGAGTGAGCAGCAGATTGCAATACAGGGAGGGAGTGGGAGAGCATTCATGAGGACCCCCAGGCAGGTGGCTGGGCCCCGTGAGGTCCCGGGCGGCGGTGAAGGGTGGGGGAGGGGCACGAGCCCACATGGATACATGATTCCAGAAATGTGTTTGCTCAAAGACGGTCTCGCTGTACAGTGCCACCTTTGTGTTCAGCCTCTGGCTTGCGATGCGTTTGTGTATGGTGTAACATGGCCACGTGGGAGCAGTGCACTTCCTCACTTGCCTCCTTACCAGCAGCAGTGACCTTGGAGGAATTCCCCTCTCTGACCGTCCCCTGCTTCACTGTGAAACAAAAATGGCAGCAGTGCCTGCCTCCTAGGGTTTTTGAGGGGAAAACACACGGTGCCTGGCACAGAGTGGGCCCCTTGTGTTCGTTTCCTTCCAGGTTGGCGGGTTCAGTAGCAAAACGAGGGCCACCCTCAGCCCCCGAACTCGTTTGGCACCTGTTGCCTTTCTGTCTTTCGGTCCTGTCCTTTCGGGTTTGACCTCTCTTCAGAAACTGCACTCTCTACACTGAACATGCAGTTCATGCATGCACTGAATGGCAGAGCCATTCAGTGAAGGCTGAAGCCAGCCGGAAGGTTTATGGAGGAGAAGCAACTGTACCAAAGCCTTCAAGAAGGGATAGGAGCTGGTGAGGCAGAGGCCTGGGCGACACCTATGCAGAGCCAAGGGTGGGAATGGCAACGCACCACTCATCCTTAGACCGCGGCGGAACACAGCTTTGGGAGCAGACGGTGGAAGGCGGCAGGAAAGCCCAGCTGCCCGCCTGCCTGCCTGACTGGCCGGCCAGCACGGGCCTGGAATATGAGGATGTGGAGAGTCGGGGGGGGGAGGGGTCAGCCGTGACCCTAACACGTGCAGAGAGTGCCGCTCTGGGCAGAGCCCGTGGTTTGACAAGGAGGCCCCGACCTTGGGCCTCAGGCCTCAAGCTTGCCGTCCCCTGGGGAGGACTAGACTCGGGCGGCAGCATTTCAGTCCGAGGCAGAAAGCGGTGCTTCTTTTCTACGACTCTACGCAGAACAGGGGAAGCAGAGAAGAGGGAAGCGACTGTTGGCCAGAAGAAGCCAGGAAGGCTCCAGGATGTGGTCTGAGCTTTCGGAGGAGTTCTAGATCTGATCTTTAAATTTATGCTTTTCCGTGTCGTTAGCTATGGTGGAGTGTGTTGGCCTAGAGCCACTGAATTGTAGTCCCGGCAGAGACCTCAGATGACTTCTGGTCCAGCGCTGTCCTTCAGCGGACGAGGACGTCGAGGCCCTGACCCATAAGGTGACAGACCCCAGGCTGCTCCGCTGCGGAGACAGGTGGCCGAGTCCCCTGACTTTCAGACCAGCGTCTTTATATGTCCGTCCGAAGTTAGGGCTTTGTGTGTCCACCACGTTGGTAGCTGCTGACATTGCTGAGGTTGGTAAATCAGCTTGTGGAGTGAACTTGGAGCCCCCAGTATTTCCCCAAACAACTCATAAGCACCAGAGTGTTAAGAACCCAGGGGGTACCCAGTGCTGAATAAACCTACAGGGAGTTCTTCCAAAATCAGGTTCCGGGGAGCTAAGCAACAGTTCTGTTAGGCCATTTATGTAGAACGAGGGCTGAGGATCCAAAAGCGAGCCGGAGCAGCTCTCTTCCTACGCAGTTCGAAGAACCATTGTCAGCTGCACCAGCCTCACCTCGGAACAAACAGTAATTAACGACCGCAGCTGCTGGAGCGAATATTTCCGACACTTAGAACGGCAGTCGCCACGGAGCTGGCAGTTGTCGCCTGATGGCAGCAGGCAGGGAACACTCTAGAGGTCAAGCTGGCAAGAGCTGATTTTGCAAATTAGCATTCATCTTGAAAGACCTGTCAGAAGACTGGTGTTTAAAGGGTCCAACCAGAAAAGCTCTTGTTGAACTCGGGTTTTTTAATTATTTTGAACATAGTGCTTTGAAAGTTGTTTTTCTGTTAACTCCTTCTAAATTGCTATTAATGACAGGTTGGTTTAGTTAAGAACGTGGGAATTGCAGATACACTGAGTGGGCGCTTTGCAGTGAAATCAGGCAGGTGTTCCCGTCCGGTTATCTAGTCGTCGAGTGCCCCAAACTTCTAGGTAGCCACTAATGCCGAGTGTTTACTGGCAAAGGTAGGGTTAGAATCCAGGCAGAAGCGAGTGACTCCAAGATCACTTGCAGGTATTTTCAAGATCAGGAAGATCTGAGCATTTGTGAAGGTGCGTGATGAAAGCCCCAGGAGAGAGGAAACAAACACGCCAGCAAGAGTGGAAAGTAATGGGATTAAAATGGGATTAAAAGCATGAGTTGAAGGGTTTGTTCAATGGAACCAGGAGGAAGAGGGCATGACAGAAAATCCAGAGTCTTGCTTCAGCTGATGACCTTCCTAAGTGAGAGGTGAGGGCGTGTGCCCAGAAGGGAGACGGGAAGGAGACTGGAACAGGCGCTTGCCTTGGGGTACCTGGTAGGGGTGCAGGGAGACCATCGAGATGAACACAAGGGTTATTGAGCAGCAAGGGCCACCTGGGTGTCCAGGTCCCTATGCTTCCTCCAGGAGCTTCCTGTGTCCCATTGGAACGGAAGCAGAGAAGGTGGCCTTTGGACCTGAAATGAATGTGGGGATCGAAATGGGCCGCACATTTCTCAGATGAAGGGAAGGGACTGGCGGGTGTGGCTGTAGAGGTGGCGGAGTGTCTTCTCCCGGGATCCAGGCTGCAGACAGAGTTGTGATCTGAAAGAGCTCTGGGGGACTGGAGGAAGCTGGCAGATGGGAAAGATCCCTCTGCACGTATGCAGGCGTCAGGGGATTGGAGGCTGGCACACAAAGCTTAAGCCTCTCCATGTCAGATTCTTCTTTAGTGGAGACACATTCAATGTCCAGAAACCAGCATTATCTGACAGCAGCAAATCGGTAGCTTGTGCTTCTGCTGCCATTCTGTTGCAGATCTGATGGTTTATTTATTTAACTGATGAACGGGGTCTTCTGCAGTCAGCCTGACAGGGACTGATCTTTGTCATTGTCTCGCTCAAGGTTAGCCCCAGCATATCTGCAATTAGTGTATACAGTGTACCCATTAGCTCTCCCTGTTGGTGGGAAGAGTTCTGTGACAAATACTAGTACGTGTCAAGCATTTGTGGGTACAGAAAGGTGAGTGACAAATCCCCAGTGCCGTTATTTCAGTGGAAATACTCCGTAGTGTACATTTCTGACCTAACTAATGAATGAAGGTCATCAGATGAAAGGCAAAGTATTTTTAGGTATGTTGTGTTCTATTTCCGTTCTCTGTCTCTGTGCCCCTGATATCATCAACTCATGTGGGAGAAGGGACTTTTTCTTTTCTGCATGCTCCAGAAATCCAGTTCAGCGGCAGTGCTTATTATGGGTTCTGCCTACTGTCTACACTCTAATTAGCCGCTGCATTTTCTAGGATTGCAGAACACCCCAGGAATACACATTTTTCAAACAACCTGATTATTGTCAGTAAGGTGGAACGCTGGAAAGGGGATTTATCGGTTTATTTCCAGCTCTCTCCCCCTCTTCCTGTTGTGATCGAAGCAGGGTGGTTCACAGATGTTCCAAATACCAACTTAATAACACCACATTGTCTCTAAACTTAGTTTCCACTTGGAATTACCTCTTATCCATACTTTGGGATAAACGAAGACTTTAAGGATGATGGGCTGCCTCCGTGTGTCAGCTGCTTCAAATGAACAACCCTAATGAGACCTCACTGTACTTGAACCAGAATCCAGCAAGTGAGAGCTGGTGAACTTGCACTCACTGGGTTTAGGGATTCATAGAAACAATGGGGCTATGTGGCAGTTTCCTTTTAATATCTAAGCGCTTACAAAGAAATTAATTGTGATTGATGAGAACTAAGACATAAACAGAAGGTATTTTCACTTGGCATTAAGCATTTCAGAAGCTTTCATTCACACTAATGTGCTATTTATAAGTCGTTCCTATCTATTTAAAACTAGTCCCCTAATGACCTCAGATAAACAGCATTTTTTAGCCTAGTTGCTCTGTGTGTTTAACAGTAGCAAAATCACATATTTTAAAGAAATAGTGTGTAATTCACTGTTGTCTTTTCACTATAATCTAGGCGCTCCCTCTCCCCCCACACACTCCTACCCCATCATGTGAATTAATGACACTTTATGGGTTTGGTTGCTCCTTGGCCTTCTTTTATCATGGGATCTTGGCAAATAAGTCACCTCCTAAAAGTATGGCTGTGATGGATTCTGGGCCCTTGTTGTGCGTCTGGAGAGAACAGAGGCCGATGTGATGCACCCAAGGCCAGTTAAGGACAGGGATGGCAGTCATGGAGAATTCCCTTAAAGAAAAGCTCTTATAATTACAAAGAACTCATATTTGCATAAAAACACGCAGAAAAGTAGCTTTGTTAGCTCTTTTGTTTGAAGTAATTTTTAGGCTGATCTTGCAGTTGAAAATATTTAATTACCGGGTTGTTTTGTTTTGGGTTTTTTTTTTTTCCCCTCCTGTCATGGTTCATGCATTTTGCAGCCACTCCTTTTTTTGACTAATTAAACTGAGCAGTTGTCTGTTGCTACAGCTTCTGCCAAACAGCCATTATTGTTAAGTAGTAAAATAAAGAAAAACAGCGCTAGTCACCAAAATTTGTCACATCCTAAAATACAAAATAAATAAATAAAATAGAGCCCAGTTGGCACGTTACTTCCCTTTCTGGGTGTGGGTTTAATTATTTAAACCTACCAAATCAAGTGCTTTGCTTCTGAGTAACCATAAGGTATGAGGATGGCGCGAAGTGTAAATGTGTTTTCTCTCCTTTCCGGCCCGAGCTAGTCCCGTCACACCTTCAGCGCTGGCTGAGCTGCTCGACCTGCTGGATAGAAGAGCCATCTCTTCCTCGGCAGCTAAACAGGTACGTCCCGGCTTCCTGAAGTTCCGGACTGCTCTGCTATCCCAGTAAGTGTTCTAAGGCCAAATGCCATCACTAAGTGCATCTCATGATTGAAGTATTAAAGGCTTGCAGGTGCTGTTTTTATACTGCGAAGGTAGAAACATTTCATGTAGCAAAGGAAAAAAAAGCCAGTGTGCGGCGATGCTTCTCATCCTTGCCTAACCAGGGGGAAACGGCTCCTGTTTGGTTTTGCCTGGAATGTTTTCCAGGCATTTGTGAAAGGCGGGCCTGCGGCTCGTGGGGGCCTCAGAGCGTGCGCACGCCCCTGCACCCCACAAGGCCAAGGTCGGGGGCAGCTTTGGCACTGCTCCCCGACCCTCTCTGGTCATTCTCAGTCCTTTGCAGCTGCCCAGCCAGTATGAGGGGCTTACTGATCTTCCTTGCCTGATCACCCCCCGAAATCAGTCTTCCGGCAAGGACGATGAGGTCAAACAGATTGCCTGTCATTTAGCAGATGAGATTTTACACACGTGCCGGGTGTGTGCAAGCTGTGAAAACAGCAGCCGTGTCAGAGGGGCCCCGGCTTCATCTCTCCTCCACCTGACGGTCTTAGGTGCGGGAAAGATTGCTGGAATCCAGGAAACTCTTAGAATTAAGTGCCCAGAAGGACAGCATCAGGGCAGCGGCCTGATCTCAACTTTGGTTATCGAAGCCGTCAGTGCTTCAGCCAGAAACTTAATGCGATTTAATGGTGCTTTGTGTGTTTAGTATTTATGCACGTCGGCGGTCGTGCCAGGTACAAAGTTAGGCTTGGGAAAAGCTGCTGCCTTGGGCTCATCCTAAGGCACTGCGGAGCTCACACCCAGTTCTGTGCGATGAAACTGGAAACAGAACCGATAAAGGTTCTCTTTACCTGCCACCCCGTGAGGCTGGCGACTGCAGGGGCCTTGGCACACGTGGGGAGGGATTTGGATTGCTTGGATGTCAGAAGAATACAAGTGTTTGTGACAGTGCTCAGCAGTAGCAGAAAGATTAGGTGGCCTCAGGGCAGGAAAAAAACTCTGTATGTATACATAAGAGCAGACGAATTGTAGCATTTGAAATGAAAGAGGGGGAAAACAATTTCCCTTTTCATTCATCCTGCCCCATCAGACCTGGAGAGAGGCAGGGAAGGAGGAGAGGGAGAAAGGAGGGAGGGAGTGAGAGGGAGGAAGGAAACCTAGTACAGTGAATACGATTGGTTCAATGGGAAGAAACGGAAAATGCTAGAAGCTACCAACAGCTGGTTCAGATAGAGATAGGGACACCTTTGGATTCTGTCAACTTCCAGCATATTTAAAGGTAGCAGTGAGGTAATCAAACTAAAATAAAAGTCTGATTAGGAAAGTGTTGAATGTATGCTGGTGTGAGGGAATCTCCTGTATATATTATTGCCTTGGGGGTTTTGCTCTTTTTATTTTTCTACTTTATTTTCTGTTTTTAAAAAAATCATTTACTGATTTTATGGTGGGGAAAAAAAAGGTATTTGTTCATTAGAAAGATTTTAATGCAGAATAATATGAAGATCATCAGATTCTACCACCTTGAAAGAACTACCATTAATACCGAGTGCACACCATTCCCAGAGTCTTCCCACGCACATGCACCAGCAGCACATGCTGCTTTAAACATTTGTGTTCAGACGTTTTAGTTTGCGCATACGTTTTCAAGTTTCATAGACCTGTAAGAGTGGAATTTCTGGGTCATATGGTAATTGCATGTTGAATATTTTGAGGAGCTGCCTGTTTTCCAGGCTGGCTGCACCACTAACCTTCCCGCCAGCAACGTATGAGGGTTCCAATTTCTCCATATCCTCACCAGCACTTTTCTTCTTGATTATAGTCATCCTAGTGTAAAGGGAGGAATTGCATTTCCCTAAGGACTAACCACATTGAGCATCTTTCTGTGTCTTTTATATATACACTTTTTTTTTTTAAAGAAAAATGTTACAGTTAATTTTTACTGAATTTAACAAAAGAATCCAAGCAGGCCTTGGGTTTGAGAAACCTTTGTGAGCCAGAGAGGACTCCAGCAGAGCAGAAAGATGTGCTCCCAATCCTTATTGGTGTTTCCCTCTGACAGAACTGGAAGAGTTTCTAGTCGTAATTAGATAACCACGAAATGAGGGAAAAAATTGACCAAGTAACTGACTCCTAAGGATGACAGATTGGTAGAAAGAATCATCCTGTCCTTAGAACATTCTGAAGGCCACAGACTCTCCCACTTTATGTCTGCTTTATAATTAACCCGTCTGTCACCCTTACGTAATCGGCCCTTATTTCGTCCCTTACACCTTTCACTCCGCCTTCCTCACGGGTATTCAGCGATGCTTCTGAGATTAACAAACCTCATCCCTTTGGTACCCTTGGGGCCAGGGGAGTCAAGAGGTTGCTACCATGAAGCTCCCCTGTTTTGCAGAAATACAAAGAGTAAAGGATGATTTCTCGTCGTGAGCAGACAAAACTGTAGACAAAATCTGGTAACCGTGGACAAAAACCACCTGGATTCCTGTCACAAGATCCAGTGCCCCCTGGCGAAGTGATGGGTAGCAGCCCCCTCTCCCCCGCTTCCCAGGGAGAGGGCCGTCAGAGTCACTGTTCCCCTGCAGACAGTGTCCCCAGAGGCCCCGAGTGCTGGCTGGATGGCTGGCCACGCGGCCCCAGGGGACATCGTGCAGCAGGTGTATGTGTCCCCTTTGTCACACCTGAAATAGATGAATCTCCCACTGTCTCCTGGGGATGGTCCCGTTAGCATTTCTACTGGAGCCACGCCGGCTGGGGATTCCGCAGAGCTGGAAATTGAATTTGGACATGTAGGTGTGCCACTTAACCCACTTCTGGTCTACTCTGGGGTCTGCTTTAAAGAGAAATCACCAAACCCGTCTAAGTAGATGTTCTGTGTCTGCCATAAAACGGTTACAAATGATTTGATGTCTTCTCCTCCCTTTTGGTGCTTCAGTTTTATGTGCATTTTACTGTGCCCTGCTTCTCTTAGGGGCTTGGGTCATTGTTCGTGCCTTTCTAGAAGAGCGACCTTTCCCAGTACTTGCCTTTGAGCAGAGGGGAGGCCTCTTTTCTGTAACTGTCACAGCGCCCTCTCTGCCTTCTCCCTTGCACGGGCCTTTCCTCCACACTCTGACCCTGGAAACTCCTGGGTAGGCGAGGGGCCTGCCTGCTTTCCTTCCATCCTTCCTTCCAGATGCTTTAAAAATAGCACTAGCAAGAGAAACAGGGGTAGGAGTTGAAGGAGTGTGCGAGTTCAGTCCCCAGGGACCTGAAGGCTGAGCTGCTGCCCCGTGTGTCAGAGCCGGCTCCCCGGTCAGCATGTGATTGGGGGGGGTCCCAGCGTGTGTGACCCCACACTAGTGGCCATTTAACACAGACAGCCGGCACTGCCCTAGGAATCCCTTGTTGCCGATGTTTGTCTTGGGTGGGCAGCAGCAGGGCCCGGGAGCTGCACGCCTAGCCAGAAACAATTGAACTTGGATAGAACTTCCCAGGGTGGCGATTAAACAGAGACAAAAACTGAGGGTTTACGCTGCAGCACGAGGCTGGCGACCACAGAGGCAGTTGTGTTGGCAGCAAGAGGGCCGGGGAGCCCTGCAGAGTCTGGCCTGGAGGTCCCCCCACCCCCCACCTTCAGCAGCTCCCACCCCTGCAGGGCTTCAGCCAGGAGCACACAGTCTGGGTCTGAAACAGAAAGGAGCACGGCCTGAGACAGCCGGAGTCTGCTGGGGGCTGGGACTGGGCTGCGGGGCCACTTGACTGTTTGGGGAAGTTAATAATGAGCTGGTGTGTTCTAACCGGGCATAGAGAGCACCCCCACACACAGTGCTCCCGTGGTTCCCGGGGGCTGCCCAGATGTGTCTTGGGCGTCCCTCCCTCTGTCCCGGCGCCCTACTTCGTCGGGGAGCGGCCGGCTCTCTGCAGGGAGGAGTGCCCATCCTAGCGTCCTGCTTTCCCGCCTGAGCGGTGTGGTTTGGCAGTGATCCCCGGGCTGCCTCACACCGCCCTTGTTCTGGTGCTTTGGGCGCCCACCGGTGCAACCAGCATTGGAGCCGGGCGGGTCCTGTGTTAGGTGCCAGGCAAAGGCTGACAGCTCCCCCCCACCCCCCACCCCGGCCCACTGGCTCTGCTTTCTGCCAGTGTGGCTGTCGCACGGGCCAGGAGAAGTGATGCAGGCCCTGGAGCGGCCTCCTGTGTTTGCCACGCGTGCCTGCTTCCAGGCCCGGGCCGCAGGGACCGTCCCTGTCTGCTGAGCTTCCCACCTTGGTTTCCTATAGGGTTGCTGCATAGATTCTTTGTAAGCAAGTCCTCACAGGTGATTTCGATTTTGAGCCAGCACTCTGGATCCCTCCTGAGATTTCTACATTCTCTTCCTGAATGTCGGACATCTCCTATGCACTTTTTCAGGTGACTATGCAGAGGAACAAAGTGTAAACACTGGCCAAAGTCTAAATGCCTACCAGAGGGATCATTTAATTACATTATGATAAATACGCTTGATATTAAATTTTTTTATTAATATACAAAAGTAGCTCTGTAATAACTGAAACAAAGCAGATCACAAACTGTCCATATGTTATGATTGCAACTGTGTTATAAAACAAAGAAAAATATGGGAAGGAAAAAACACCAAAATATATTTGTTATCTTGAGAGAATGGGAAATACACGTGATTTCTATCATTTCTGTATTTCCCTATTTCCTACAGTGAATATGTATTGACTTTTTAAAGTATAGTTGACACATAGTACTGTGTTAATTTCAGGTGTACAACTTAGTGATTCAACATTATAAAATACATTACAAAATGATCACCATAACTCTAATTACCATGTTACCCAAGTTATAACAGTGTTACTGAGTGCACTTACTATGCTGTACTTCGAAGCCCCATGATTTGTTTTATAACCGTAAGTTTATACCTCTTAATCCCTTTCATATGGTCCCCCGCCAACCACCATATTCTTCTCTGTATCCATGAGTCAGTTTCTGTTTTGTTTTTAAATTCCACACATAAATGAACTCACATGGTGTTTTTATTTCTGACTTATTTCACTTAGCATAATAACCTCTAGTCCATCTATATTGTCAAAAGTGGCAAGATTTTATACTTTTTTATGGCTGAGTAATATTCCTTTGTGTCATCTGTTGACAGACGCTTGGGTTGCTCGCATATCTTGGCTACTGCAAATGGTGTTGCAATGAACGTAGGGATGTATATATCTTTTCAAATAGGTGTTTTCATTTTCTTTGGATAAATAGCCAGAAGTGGGATTATTGGATCATATGGTAGTTCTGTTTTTAGTTTTTTAAGAAACCTCCATGCTGTTTCCCACAGTGGCTGCACCAGTTTACGTTCCTACAAGAGTGCCAGAGGGTTCAATTTTCTCCACATCCTTGCCAACGCTTGTTTCTCGTTTTTTATTTTAGCCGTTCTGACAGAGGTGGTATCTCATTGTGGTTTTTGTGTGCATTTCCCTTAAGATTAAGATGTTGGGCATCTTTTCATGTGCCATCTGTATATCTTCTTTGGAAAAATATCTGTTTGGGTCCTCTGCCCATTTTTAAATTAGATTATTTAGGGTTTTGGTTTGGTTTTGGTTTTGGTTTTTGGTTTTGGGGTTTTTTTTGTGGTGTCGAGTTATAGAAGTTCTTAATATATTTTGGATATTTACCCCCATCAGATACATCACTTGCACACACTCCCACTCCCAGCAGGTTGTCTTTTCATTCTGTTGATGGTGTCCTTCGCTGTACAAAAGCTTTTTAGTTTGATGTAGTCCCATTTGCTTATTTTTGCTTTCATGTCCCTCGCCTACAGAGACAAATAACGTGCTAAGACCAGTGTCCCAAGCTTTTACTGCTTATTTTCTTTTCAGAGTTTTATGATTTCAGGTCTTATTTCTTGGTCTTTAATCAATTTTGAGTTCATTTTTGTTTATGGTGTAAGAAAGTGGTCCAGTTTCATTCTTCTGCATGTTGCTGTTTGGTTTTTCCAACACTATTTATTGAAGAGACTGTCTTATCTGCATTATATTTATTGCCTCCACTGTCATAGATTCATTGACTGTATCAGTGTGGGTTTATTTATGAGCTCTGTATTCTGTTCCGTTGGCCTGTGTATCTGCTTTTGTGCCAGTCATCAGTCATACTGTTTTGATTATTGTAGCATCGTAGTATAATTTGAAGTCAGGGAACATGACACCTCCAGCTTTAGTATTCTTTCTCCATCTTACTTTGGCTATTCAGGATCTTTTGTGGTTTCATACAAATTTTAGGATTATTTGCTCTAGTTCTGTGAAAAAATAACATTGGTATTTTGATGGGGATTGTACTGAAGCTATAGATTGCTTTAGATAGTATAGATATTTTAACAATATAAATCCTTTCAATCAGTGAATATGGAGTATCATTCCATTTATTTGTGTTATCTTTAGTTTCTTCCATCAGTGTCTTACAGTTTTCAGAGTACTGGTCTTTCACCTCCTTGGTTACATCTATTCCTAGATATGTTTGATATTCTCTTTCTGGTATTTCATTATTATAAAAACACAACCAGTTACTATATATTGATTTTGTATCCTGCAACTGAATTTGTTTATTCTAATAGTATTTTGGTGGAGTCTTTAGGGTTTTCTCTATATACTGTCCTGTGATCTACAAATCGTGACAGCTTTACTTCTTCCTTATTTTGATGTCTTTTGTTTCTTTTTCTTGTCTCATTGCTAAGACTAAGCTAGGACTTATAGTACTATGTTGACTAAGATAGTGGCAAGAGTGGACATCCTTGTCTTGTTCTTGGTATTAGAGGAAAAGCTTTCAGCTTTTACCGCTGAGTATGTTAGCTGTGGGCTTGTCATATATGACCTCTATTACGTTAAAGTATGTTCCCTCTATACCTACTTTGCTGTGATTATTTATCATAAATGAATGTTGAGTTTTCTCAAAAACTTTTTCTGCATCTCTTGAGATTATCATAGGATTTTTGTCCTCATTCTGTTAATTTAGTGTATCACTTTGATTGATTTGTGGATGTTGAACCATCCTTGCATCCCTGGAATAGATCCCATTTGATCATGGTGTATAATCCTTTAAATGCATTTTTATTTTTATTTCTTTTGTATTTTTTCTTATGTTCAGTTAGCCACTGTATAGTACATCATTAGTTTTTGATGTAGTGTTCAGTGATTCATTAGTTGCATATAACACCCTGTGCTCATCACAACACATGCCCTCCTTAATATCCATCATCCAGCTACCCCATCCTATTTTTAAAATCAATTTGTTGAACTGAATTTGTTGTTCAACTTGTTGAAGATTTTTACATCTGTTGTTGATCATGGACAATTTGACCTATGTTTTTTTTTTTTGTAGTGTCCTCGGTTATCAAGGTAATGCTAGTCTTGTACAATGAATTTGGAAGTGTTCCTTCCTCTTCATGTTTTTAGAATTGTTTGAGAAATATAGGTATTAATTCTTTTTTAAATGTTTGGTAGAATTTACCTGTGAAGCTGCCTAGGCCTGGGTTTTCATTTGTGAAGAAGTTTTGTTTTGTTTTGTTTAAGATTTTATCCATTTATCTGTCAGTGACAGAGAACAGAAGCAGGGAGAGCAGCAAGCAGAGAGAGCAGCAAGCAGAGAAGTAGACTCCCCACTGAGCAGAGAGCCTGATGTGCGACTCAATCCCAGGACCCTGGGATCATGACTTGAGCCGAAGGCAGACACATAACCAACTGAGCCATCCAGGCGTCCCCGTTAGGAAATTCTTGATTACTGATTCAGTTTCACTGTTAGTAATTAGTATGTTCAGATTTTCTATTTCTTCCTGATTCAGTCTTGAAGATTATGTGTTTCTAGGAATTTATCCATTCCTTCTAAATTGTTCAGCTTGTTAGCATGTAAGTTTTCATAGTATCTTTTGTACTTCTCTGGTATCAGTGATAACTTCTGTTTCATTTCCAACTTTATTTGGGACCTCTATTTTTCCTTATGAGTCTGACTAAAAGTTTGCCAATTTGGCTTATCTTTTCAAAGAGATAGCTCATGGTTTCATTGATTTGTGTGTGTGTGTGTATTTGTTTTATTTCTACTCTGATCTTTATTATTGCCTTCCTTCTACTAAGTTTGGGCATTGTTTATTCTTCTTTTTCTAGTATCATTGGGTGTAAGGTTAGATTGTTTGAGACTTGTTTCTTGAGGGAGACCTATACTGCGGTAAACTTCCCTCTTAGAACATTTACTTGTGCTTCATTCCATAGATTTTGGAATGCTATGTTTCCATTTTCATTTGTTTCAAAGGCTTTTTTTTTTTTTAATTTCTTCTTTGATTTCTTTGTTGACCCATTATTAACTAGCATGTTTTTTAGCCTCCACAATTTTGTGTGCTTTCCAGTTTTTCTCTTGAAATCTATACCTAGGTTTCACACTGTTGTGGTCAGAAAAGATGCTTGATAAAGATGCTTGGTATAATTTAAGTCCTCTTAAATTTATTGAGAACTTGTTTGGTGGCCTATGTGATCTGTCCTGGAGAATGTTCCATGCACACTTGAAAAAAATATGTATTCTGCTGTTTTGAGGTGATATGCTCTGTGTTTATCTGTTACATCCATCTAGTCTAGTGTGTCATTTAAGACAGCTGTTTCCTTAATGATTTTCTGTCTAGATGATCTATCCATTGATGTAAGCGAGGTGTTACAGTCTCCTACTATTATTATACAGTTGACCCTTGAACACTATGGATTTGAACTGCACAGGTCTCCTTATACACATATTTTTTTCAATATATATTAGAAAGTTTTTATCTTGTAAATATAACTTTTTTCATGCTGTCTTTTCTTTTTTGTTGTAACATGTAATAGCGTTTTGTATAAGACGGTATTGATGTGTAGGTACTGACATGATTCTTGTGAACAGATAACATTCACTTACAGTATTGATAAGTACAGTACAGAAATGTATTTTTCTTATGATTTTCTTAATATTTTCTTCTAGTTTATTGAAAGGAAACAATATATATAACTACAAAGTATGCGTTGAACAACTGTTGACATTATCGGGCTTCTAGTCTAGGCTGTTAGTACTTAAGTTTTGGGAGAGTCAAAAGTTCTATGTGGTTTTTGACTACACGGCAGATCAGCACCACTAACTTCCATGTGGTTCAAGAGCCAAATGTAGTACTGTTAATCACTCCCTTTATGTTACTATTTGTATATTCAGGTCCTCCTGTATTGGGTGCATAGATATAATTATTCTCTCCTCCTGTTGGATTGATCCCTTAGCATTATGTAGTATCCTTTGTCTTGTTACAGTCTTTGTCTTAAAAATCTATGTTGCCTGATACAATTATTGGTACCTCAGGTTTCTTTTTATTTCCATTTACATAGAATGTTTTTTTTTTTATCCCTTCACTTTCAGTGTGTGTGTGTCTTTATGTCTGAAATGAGTCTCTTGTAAGGCAGCATTTTGGGGTCTTGTTTTTTGTTTTTTGTTTGTTTTTTTTAACAGTTCAGCCACCCTATGTCTATTGAAGGGAGCATTTAATTCATTTCTATTCATTCAAATAAATATATTCATTTAATTCATTTAAATACATTTAAAGTAATGGTTAGGTATGTACTGCCATTTTGTTCATTGTTTTCTGGTTGTTTTTGTAGTTCTCTGTTCCTTCTCCTGCTGTCTTGTGGTTTGATGACTTTTAGTGTTATGTTTGGATTTCTTTTTCTTTATTTTGCATGTGTCTATTAATAGCTCCTTGGTTATTGTTATGGTTACTATGAGGTTATTAATATAATACCCTATGTATGTGGCAGTCTGTTTTAAGTTGATGGCTGTTAAGTTCAAACACATTCTAAAAGCACATTTTTCCTCCTCTTCCCATTATGTTTTTGATGTCATATTTTAAATCATTTTGTGTATTCCTAAACTAATTTTTGTACATAGAGATGATTTTACTACTTCTTTTTTTTTTTACTATGTTAGTCACCATACATTACTCATTAGTTTTTGATGTAGTGTTCCATGATTCATTGTTTGCGTATAACACCCAGTGCTCCATGCAATCCATGTTCTCCTTAATACTCATCACCAGGCTCACCCATCTCCCCACCTGCTCCATTCTAAAACCTTCAGTTTGTAAAGTCCATAGTCTCTCATGGTTCATTTACCTCGCTGATTTCTCCCACTTCATTTTTCCCTTCCTTCTCCTAATGTCCTCTACACTATTCCTTACGTTCCACAAATAAGTGAAACAATATGATAATTGACTTTCTCTTCTTGACTTATTTCACTTAGCATAATCTCTTCCAGTCCCATCCATGTTGATGCAAAAGTTGGGTATTCGTCCTTTATGATGGCTAATATTCCATTGTGTGTATGGACCACATCATCTTTATCCATTCGTCTGTTGAAAGGTGTCTTTCCACAATTTGACCATTGTGGACATTGCTGCTATGAACACTGGGGTGCATATGGCCCTTCTTTTCACTACATCCATATCTTTGGGGTAAATAACCAGCAGTGCAATTGCAGGGTCATAGGATAGCTGTATTTTTAACTTTTTGAGGAACCTCCACACTGTTTTCCAAAGTGGCTGTACCAACTTGCATTCCCACCAACAGTGAAGAGGGTTCCCCTTTCTCTACAACCTCCCCAACATTTGTTGTTTCTTGCCTTGTCAATTTTTACTATTCTAACTTGTATAAGGTAGTATCTCAATGAGGTTTTGATTTGAATTTCTCTCATGGCTAATGATAATGCACATTTTTTCATGTGTTTGTTAGCTATTTACATGTCTTCTTTGGAGGTGTCTGTTCATGTCTTCTGCCCATTTTTTTACTTAATTCATTTGTTTTTTGTGTGTTGAGTTTGAGACGTTCTTTATAGATCTTGGATATACAGCCCTTTGTCTGTAGTGTCATTTGCAAATATCTTCTCTCATTCCATGGGTTGCCTCTTTGTTTTGTTGGCTGTTCCCTTTGCTATGCAGAAGCTTTTTATCTTGATGAAGTCCCAAAAGTTCATTTTCACTTTTGTTTCCCTTGCCTTTGGAAATGTGTCTTGAGAGAAGTTGCTGTGGCTGATGTCAAAGAGGTTACTGCCTATGTTCTCCTCTAGGATTTGGATGGATTCCTGTCTCACGTTGAGATCTTTCATCCATTTTGAGTTTATCTTTGTTTATGGTGTAAGAGAATGACCAAGTTTCATTCTTCTGTATATAGCTGTTCAATTTTCTCAGCACCACTTACTCAAAAGACTGTCTTTTTACCATTGGATATTTTTTCCTCCTTTGTCAAAGATTACTTGACCAAAGAGTTGAGGGTCCGTGTCTGGGCTATCTAGTCTGTTTCATTGGCATATGTGTCTGTTTTTGTGCCAGTACCATGCTGTCTTGGTGACCACAGCTTTGTAGTACAGCTTGAAATCAGGCAATGTGATGCCTCCAGCTTTGTTTCTCTTTTTCAACATTTCCTTGGTGATTTGGGGTCTTTTCTGTTTCCATAGAAATTTTAAGATTGTTTGTTCCAGCACTTTCAAAAATGTCAATGGTATTTTAATTGGGAAGGCATTGAAAGTATAGATTGTTCTGGGTAACACAGACATTTTAACAATGTTTATTCTTCCGATCCACGAGCATGGAATGTTTTTCCATATTTTTGTGTCTTCAATTTCTTTCATGAGTATTCTGTAGTTCTTAAGAGTATATAGATCCTTTACCTTTGGTTGGGCTTATTAAGGTATCTTACGGTTTTTGGTGCTATTGTAAATGGAATCCATTCTCTAATTTCTCTTTATATAGTTACATTGTTAGTGTATAAGAAAGCAGCTGGTTTCTGTGCATTGATTTCGTATCCTGCCACATTATTGAATCGCTGTGTGAGTTCTAGTAGTTTGGGGGTGGAGTCTTGGGTTTTCCACATAAAGTATCATACCATCTGCAAAGAGAGAACATTTGACTTCTTCTTTGCCAATTTGAATACCTTTTATTTCATTTTATTGTCTGATTGCTGTTGCTAGGACTTCTAGTAATATGTTGAACAACAGTGGCAAGAGTGGGCATCCTTGTCGTGTTCCTGATCACTCAGGAAAAGCTCTCAAGCTTTTCCCCATTGAGAGTGATATTCACTGTGGGTTTTTCATAGATGGAATTTATGAAATTGAGGAATGTTTCCTCTATCCCTATACTCTGAAGAGTTTTAATCAGGAAAGGATGCTATATTTTGTCAAATGTTTTTTCTGCATCAACTGAGAGAACCATGTGGTTCTTGTCTCTTATTTATGTGTTCTATTACATTGATTGATTTGTGAATGTTGAACCACCTTTGCATCCCAGGGATAAATCCCACCTGGTCCTGGTGGATAATCCTTTTAATGTACCACTGGATCCTATTAGGATCTTGTTGAGAATTTTGGCATCCATATTCATCAGGGATATTGCTCTGAAATTCTCCTTTTTGATGGGGTCTTTGCCTGGTTTGGAGATCAAAGTAATCCCAGCCTCACAGAATGAGCCTAGAAGTTTTCTTTCTGTTTCTGTATTTTGAAACAGCTTCAGGGGAATAGGTATTATTTCTTCTTTGAATGTTTGGTAGAATTCCCCAGGGAATCCATCACGTCCTGGACTCTTGATTTTTTGGGATGTTTTTGATCACTGCTTCAATCTTGTTACTGGTTATTGGTCTGTTTAGGTTGTCAGTTTCTTCCTGTTCCAGTCTTGGTATGTTTTCAAGAATGTATCCATTTCCAGGGCGCCTGGGTGGCTCAGTGGGTTGAAGCCTCTGCCTTCGGCTCAGGTCATGATCTCAGGGTCCTGGGATTGAGCCCCGCATCGGGCTCTCTGCTCAGCGGGGAGCCTGCTTTCTCCTCTCTCTCTGCCTGCCTCTCTGCCTACTTGTGATCTCTCTCTCTCTGTCAAATAAATAAATAAAAAAAATCTTTAAAAAAAAAAAAATGTATCCATTTCTTTCAGGCTGCTTAGTTTATTGGTATATAGCTGTTGATAATAACTTCTGATAATTGTTTCCATTTCTTTGGTGTTAGTTGTGATCTCTCCCCTTTCATTCATAATTTTATTAATTTGGGTCCTTTCTCTTTTCTTTTGGATAAGTCTGGCCAGTGGTTTATTGATCTTATTCTTTCAAGGAAACAGTTTCTAGTTTCGTTGATGTGTTCTACTGCATTTCTGGTTTCTAATTCATTGATCTCTGCTCTAATCTTAATTGTTTCCCGTCTTATGTGTGGGTTAGGTTGTGAGTTAATTTGTGGTTGATTCTCCAGTTCTTTAAGGTATAAAGATAGTTTGTGTATTCAGGGTTTTTCTATTTTTTTGAGTGAGTCCTGGATGGCTACGTATTTCCCCCTTAAGACCATCTTTGCCATATCCCATAGGTTTTGGACCGATGTGTTTTCATTCTCATTGGTTTCCATGAATTTTTATGGAATTCATATTCCATAAACATATGAATGTTTATATTCTTCTTTGATTTCCTGGTTGACCCACACATTCTTGAAGCAAGAGGGTCTTTAGCTTCCAAGTGTTTGAATATCTTCCAAATTTTTTCTTGTGATTGAGTTCCAATTTCAAAGAACTGTGGTCTGAGAATACGCAGGGAATAATTTCAGTCTTTTGGTATTGGTTGAAACCTGATTTGTGACCTAGTATGTGGTCTATTCTGGAGAAAATTCCATGTGCCTAGAACAATCAGGTTGTTTTAGGGTGGAATGTTCTGTATGTATCTATGAGGTCCATCTGATCCAGTGTGTCATTCAAAGCTCTTGTTTCTTTGTTGATTTTCTGCTTAGTTGATCTGTCTGTTGCTGAGAGTGGAGTGTTAAGATCTCCTACAATTAACATATTATTATCAATATGTTTGTTTATTGTGGTTAACAGTTGGCTTATATAGTTAGCTGCTCCCATGATGGGGGCATAGATATTTATAATTGTTAGATCTTCTTGTTGGATAGACTCTTTAAGAATGATATAGTGTCGTTCTATATCTCTGACTACAGTCTTTAGCTTAAAATCTAATTTGTCTGATATGAGAATTGCTATCCCCAGCTTTCTTTTGCAGTCCGCTGGCATGAAAGATGGTTCTCCATCCCTTCACTTTCAGTCTGGATGTATCTTTAGGTTCAAAGTCTCTTGTAGACAGCATATGGATGGGTCCTTTATCCAGTCTACAACCCTGTGCCATTTTATGAGAGCATTTAGGCCGTTCACATTGAGAATGATGATTGAAAGATATGATTTTATTGTCATCATGTTGCCTGTGAGGTCCTTGTTTCTATAGGTTGTCTCTATAAATTTCTATTCTGGATCACTCTTGGGGTCTTTCTCCTTTTATAGAACCCCTCCCTCCCTTAATATTTCTTTCAAGGCTGGCTTAGTGGTCACGTATTCTTTTCAGTTCCTGGATGCTCTTTATCTCTCCATTCTGAATGACAGTCTTGCCAGATAAAGTATTCTTGGCTGCATGTTCTTCTCATTTAGTACCCTGAATATGTCTTGCCAGCCCTTTCTGGCTTACCAAGTCTCTGTGGACAGGTCTGACATTATTCTGATGTTCCTCCTTCTGTACATAAGGAATCTCTTCCCCTTAACTGCCCTTAAGATGGTTTCCTTGGTTCTAAGATTTGCACGTTTTACTACTACATGCTGGGGCATTGGTCTGTTCTCCTTGATCTTGGGAGGGGTCCTCTGTGCCTCTAGGACAGGAATACTTGTTTCATTCCCCTAATCTGGAATTGAGCAAACTATCTGAGCAAACTACCATTTGCTCAAATATATCTTCTAGTCCTCTCTCTCCACCCCCTCAGGAATCCCAATAATTCTGACATTGGAATGTTTCATGGCATCATTTATTTCTCTACTTCTGTTTTCATGGATTTTAAGCTGTTTGTTCCAGGCCTCCTCCTGTTCCTTCTTTTCTGTCAGTTTGTCTTCTAGATCACTAACTTGTTCTTCTGCTTCATTTACCCTAGCTGTTAGGGTATTTAGATTAGACTGGATCTCATTGATAGCATTGTTAAGTTCTGCCAGATCAGCTCTTATTTCTGCCCTTGGAGACTCTATTTTGCCACTGATGATTTTCTTCATCCTAGCTATTGTTTTCATAACTATCACCCTGAAGTCTATTTCTGACATCTTGCTTATATCTGTATCCATTAGTTCTGTAGCAGAGATCACAGTCTCTGAATCTTTCCTATGTTGGGGGTTCCTACTCTTAGTAATTCTGTTTAGGGGTGGTTGAGGGAATGTACAGAGTCCAGATTATTGACCAAAACCTAGGCAAGGAGCACCTGTTTTATAGAGACCTTAGGGTTGTCAACCTCTTGTTCTTCCTGCCAGTCTTCTGGGAAAGAGGCCTGCCATGCTATTACTCAAGCAACCCTGTTTGGGCAGAGTTGCCCTGCCCCCGGGGGGCAGGGTGGGGGGTGGATAGGCTCAGTGAAAAACGGTTTGGGGAGGCTTTTGTTCTCTGGTGGCTTTCCCTGGTGGCTTTCTGCATCTCTTCTGAGAGTCAGAGCAGAAGCGAACATATCCAGGCTTCTGTCTCAGAACAGAGTGTGTCCACCAGTGGATTCTGCAGGCCACACTGTCTCTGTTTCTGTCTGTGCTACTAAAAACCACAGTGGCCTGGGTTGTATGCTTCATAGCAGGACTCCCAGCCCTTGCTCCCAGGGCCGGGCACATCTCTGCCCTTTGTGCTTCTAAAACAACCAGCCGTCCCCAGTTCATAAGTGTGCCCCCACAGCTCCAGGTTTCAGTCTGGGGGGCTGTCCTAAAGTCCTTTTCCCACCGCTACAAGTCTGCAAGTCTGTGCGCTGTCCCCAGTGCAGGAGGCTTTTGCACTCCAGCAACGCAAGATCCCAGAGGCTCCCTCCCCCTTCTGTTTATTTTCCAATATCTGCCCGTAGAATCAAGGCTCCCCGCTTCATACCTCAAGACCAACCACCTGAGATGCTCTGTAGACATCCAGATATATCTTCTTACATCACAGGCTGATTTCGTGGGTGTTCAGAACAGTCTGGTAGATATCGAGCTTAATTCAGGGGACTAGTTAAAATAAAGTCACCTAGTCTTTTGCCATCTCTCCAATTTTTGTCTTTTAACCTTTATACTACCTTCACTGTGTATTTGCTTTTATAAGAGATTTTTTTCTTTCATAATTTTCTTACTTCTAGTTGTGGCCTTTTCTTTTTCTCTTACAAAAGTCCCTGTAACATTTCTTGTAAGGCTGGTTTAGGGGTGAGGAATTCCTTTAGCTTTTCTTTCTGTGAAACTCTCTCTCCTAAGTGATAATCTTTCAGGTAGTATTCATGGTTGTAGATTTTTTTCCTTTCAGCACTTTGAATATATTATGCCATGCTCTTCTCGCCTGCAAGGTTTCTGTGGAAAAATCAGCTAGTGGTCTCATACACATAACTAGTTGCTTTCCTTTTGCTGCTTTGAAGATTCTCTTTATCTTTTTTCTTTTTGCTATTCATCTTGGGTGATTTCCACTACCATCTTCCAGATGCTGATTCATTCTTCATCCTTCTGCATCCTCTAATTTGCTGTTGATTCCTTCTCCTGCATTTTTTATTTCAGTTATTGTATTCTTCAGCTCTGATTGGTTCTTTTTCATATTTTCTCTTTGTTATAGTTCTCACTGTGTTCATCCACTCTTCTCCCAAGTTTGGCAAGCATCTTTATGAACATTACTTTGAACTCCTTATCAGATAGATTGCGTATCTCCATTTTGTTAAGTTTTTGTTTTTGTTTTGAGGTTTGTCTCATTCTTTTGTTTGGAACATATTCCTCTGACTCTTCATTTTGCCTGACTTTTGTTTCTGTGTATTTAAGCAGATCAGCTACATTTCCCAGTCTTAAAGGAGTGACCTCATGTAGTTGTCCTGTGGGGCCCAGAAACACAGCCTTTCCTGGTCATTAGAACTGAGTGCTCCGGGGGTGTTCCCTCTGTGGATCGTACGCACTGTTTTGTTGTGCTTGGCCATTAGTGCTACAGGCACAGTGGTAAGCAGGGTTGACCCCAGTCCACCTGGCTACAATGTGTGGCTGCAACTTTTGAGGGCATGCTGGTGGGGGCCAGCCATGTCCACCCACTGCAGCAGGGCAGGAGCCGCTTTGGAGGAGTGCTGGTCCCAGCTACGCCCCAGGTGTGGTGCACAGGAACTGCTTGGAGGAGTGCCTGCCAGGATAGGCAGGTAGGTCTGCAGGGGAACATCTGGGTGGGTTGCGCAGTGCTAGCAAGGTGAATGGAGAGTGTCAGGAATGGTTTCCTTTGCCCGAGAATGTTTCCACACATCCCCGCACCTCTGCCACATACCCTGAGATTAGCCAGTAAATCTCCTTCGTGTGTGGCCCAAGCACTTTTCAAACTGCTGCCTCTGAGCTGGCTGTCAGAGTAAGTTTGTGTGCCCGCCCTTGAAGAGCAGAACCTCTGTTTCCTAGAGCCTTCCTGATTTCTTAAAGGTAGACATTGTGGGGATGGGGCTCATCTTCCCAGTGCAGGTCCGCAGGGCAGGGGTGCCCAATGTGGGGCCTGAACCTCAAGGAGGGTCTCGGCACTTGTGGCATCCCTCCCGCCTAGGGAGTGCCATGTCTCTGCCCCTCCTACCCATCTCAGTGTGGTGTTTCCTTTAGCTCTTCAGTTGTGGAAGGGCTGTTCTGCTAGTCATTAGGTTGTCGTCAGCAAGGGTGGTTCCATATGTAGCTGTAGTTTTGGTGTGTCCATGAGGGGGGAGGCAAGTTCAGGATCTTCTTACTCTGCCGTTGTGATCCTGTCCCCCTAACATGTATTTACTCATAGAATCAGAAACAGTGTTCTGACAGTTGTAAGTCAATTTAAGAAAAACTTACCGGGGAAAGAGGTCAGGGAAATTCTCCAGACTTGCTTTTGGCAGCTCCCCAAGTATGATCTGCATTATAGATTGTTCTGTTCTCCATTTCCTATGCTGCTGACACCCATTAATAAGTTTGTGGAAGGCATGGAAAGTTCTTAACTGCTTTTGTGGCCCTCTCCCTCAGTGCCTTACCCATTTCCTAGATGACTAAATAGTTGCAAAATTGATTGGGGGCATATATATATTCAGTATTTTTTAAGAGCAGGGACAGGTTTTCCATAAGCCGCCAGGGCTGTGCAGTGTACCCAGAGGGGTGCCCTGAAGGGGAGCTCCTAGGAGGGCCCACCAAACACATCTCTTGGCCATGGTCATGTGGCCATCCTGACTGCTGAGCTGAAGGGTACGGACTGTTGTAGCCACGATAAATATTTGTGGTTTGTTTCCATCCAGATGGGGGAAACTTTGAGCTCTACTGAGATGAGGGCATCTTGCCCTTCGTTTGTTTTGCTGTATGTGCTAATTATTGACAAGTTCTGTTTTTCTGGGAGGAATGGCTCCTGGCCGGCCCGCTGTCGGCCAGCATGTTCACGAGGAACAGTCAGAGCTCGGTACTGACTGCAGGCAGAGATGAAGGAGGCGCCACAGGAGACTAACGGGGAGCCCATGCCCCCCACCCCTTCCAGCTTACACTAGAAAAGCAAGAGGAATGAGGAAAACTACCCTAGGAAAAAATGCCTTCTTTAAAAATGTATTTCTTTTCCTCCTACTCTGATGCGTTTGGGGATTTGTTATTGCTCTTATTTTTTTAAGTAGAAAAATACACCATCAACGTAATTATCCTAGCCAGATTTGGATTTTGTCCCACCCATAGGGGACAGAGGTGGCATGGCAGAGGCCCCTGTGGATTATGATTTATGTTTTTAGTTATTTTCCATTTTGCAGCTTCATTACGGGGCCACTTTCTTGCCCCCCTAAAATCCTATCTCCCAGCAGGCTGACTTGTTTGGGACTTCATTTCAGGGCCGTAGTTGCCTCCCTCAGCCCGTGCCGCCCTCTCCTTCAACAGCGTATCACCTCAGTTAGTGCTTCAGTGGACGCGAGACAGAGCTAGCTCTGACTTCTGGCAGCAGGGGCCCCGTGGGTCGTCACCCCCTCACTTGCCCCCCAGGCCCCGGCTGGTACACCGCCCTGAGAGAGCCGCTGCCCCTGGGGAGATGCCCGGCTGTCTGCGTGCTCCCTAGAGCGGCTTCACCCTGTGGGCTAGACCCACGCGGCTGGGAAGTCACGGACTCTGCTCTGCTTGTCCTGGCCCTTGCCCGGCGGAGCAGGCATTCACTTCTCCATCTCTCTCCCCCTCCTCTGGCCTGTAGGTGTTCGAGGAATTGTGGTGCAGTGAAGGGAAGACTCCCTCACAGATAGTTTCAGAAAAGCAGCTTGGACTGATGCAGGATCAAGAGGCGCTGGAACGAGTCTGCCACACCGTGATGGAGGCGCACCCCCAAGTGGTAATGGTCACCTGAAGCGTGGAGAGGGGCTCCCTGGGCAGCCGGGGCTGGGGTCCACCCTCCCGGCCGGCACAGGGCCAGAGCCAGCCTGAGCACTCGGCCAGGAGCCGCTCCACTGCCCCCCTTCGAAGCCAGAGGTGCTTCCTAATAAGGGCTGGCCCGGCTGCAACAGGAAGCCCCTAATAAATTTTGTTCGTTTTCATTTAAGGTCGAGAGCTGGAATTGGGTGGGTATTAGAAAAAATACAACTTTTCCTATACGAAATATCCACCCCTGGGGTTTAATCTCGTGGAGCTGGGTTTACAGGAGTGTTTATCAAGCTCACCAGATCTGAGGTTTGACCTCCCAGCACGGTGCACTTTGAATCGGTTATAGCCAGCTCGGCTTTCTAAGGAGACCTCTTGCTAATAAGCCAGCAGGCATGATTGCAGAGAGGAAAGAAAGATAGGCAGACACTTTCGCTCCCTGCCTTTAAGAGGTGGGAAGAAAGGCAGAAAGAGAAATTATTTGTAAATTATGGAGAAAATCCTTGACAGGAGCATAGCTGAAAACCAAGTCATTTTGTGTTCTGAGCATAGAACAAAATATAAAAGCTAAAATGAGTGCCATCCCTCCCTCCCCAAGTCCAATCATACTGTCTAGGGATTTTTTAGTGGGTAAAAAATTGCTAGCATCTCTTTCAGAATAATACCCACCCACCCATCAGCTTGCCAGGGACACTAACAGCTCTGAAAAGAGCTCTCGATAAGGAAAATGAGCTTGCGCTGGGTCTCGGCAATCTCCATCCCTCTGCCTCATCTGTAGAGACTGAGAGCGACACACTTTCCACAGCACCTAGCGCAGACACCCGAGGGTGTCATTCCCTGTGAAGACGCAGCAGAGCGAGAGGCCAGGGTGGGCGGCCCTGACAGTCCATGGCTGTTCAGTAGGAATCTGGAGCCTCCTGCTTGTGTTGTCCCATCTTGCCCACCACAGTGTACTCCCCAACCCAAATGCCCCCGGAGAGTTGCCCTTTTGTGAATTTTTCTGATAAACACATCTTCTTGGCAGGGACTTGGGGGGAGAAGGAAAGCCGTTCTTTTCAGTGCCTGCTGACCACCACTGGGGGATTAGAGAAGGACCCACTCCGACTAGAGGAGATCATTCCTCTAGGTTACTCACCCCCAAGACCAAGAAGCTCTGCGTCCTCGTGTCACTGCGGTGCCCAGGACTGCACCCTCGTCCCCGTGTGCCAGCTTTTGCTGTAAACGGTCACTGGTGATGCGTCGAAGCCCTCATCCTGTCCACTTCCCTCAAAAGGCAGAGTGGCCAGCATCCCCTGTGACGGGAGCCCAAAGGCCTCTTCGGAAGCTTATCCCCTCCTTCCTTGTCTCATTTTATATCTAATGCTAACAAAAAAACCTGAATTTAAGTTTCAGTAACCATATACCTTAACTTAGCATTTTTAAGTACACGTGTCATTATTCTCTCCTCTAAAACAGTTTCTGTCTTTAAAGGTAATGGACGTGAAGAGGGGGAACCCCAGAGCTATAAACAAACTGATTGGGTTGGTCCGAAAAGCAACTCTCAGCCGAGCAGACCCGACTGTGATAAAGGAGATCCTGGAGAGGAAGCTGTCATGAGCCGTCCTGGGTCCCTCCGTGCCTAAGGAAGAGCAGAGCGACCTTGACTGAGAACCGGAGCCCGTGACGTCACCTGCACAGATCGGCCGCGACAGCCCAGCTGCCTCTTGGACATCCAAGTGGTTCCAGCGCTCAGTGATGCGGAACTAAGTGAGACCCTGTTTCAGAGGCTGTCACCGTTCTAGGAGAACTTTCCATTCGTTGGCATGCAGTATTTTAGACCCGGGAGTAGAGGAGTGGAGTGAAAAAAAAAAAAAAAAAAAAACCGCAGAATCGACACGATGTAAATATGCATCTGTCTGTTAGTCTTCCTTACAGTCCCTCATCCGCGAACTAAAAGTGACACTGCCTGCTCCCTAGGGATCCTGGAAGGTAGAGGTCTGAGAATTAAATGATAAATTTTTGGTAAAAAAAAAAACCATAAGTTTTCAAATAAATTTAATGAGTAAAATATATACTGAAATATCACATAAAAAATTCACTTACACTTCAAAGATTGTGCAGTTGACAACTCCTTCTCCCCCCCGCACCCAGGCCGCAGAAAGATAAAAAGGGGAAAAAAAGCTGTAACATTAATTGATTTGCTTTGCCTGGGAAGAATAAGATTATAAGCTAGTACATCAGAATCTTGACCTTTAGCAGTAATTGTGGTGCCGTGAACAACATCTTCGTGAAGGCCAGGCCGCCTTCGCCCCGGCGCTCGGGACAGGAATGCTGCTTCTCTCTCCCGCACCAGAGCGCCCCTTGGCACACTGTGTGCCCCTGTTCCCTCTGACTGCCCACGCGTAACGACCAGTTTCTCAAAGGCTGCTTTTTAAAAGCATATGTCAAAACTGGCATCAGGAGAACAGACTTCGGAGTCTCAGATTTTGCACTGAGTCCTTCGCCTACTCAGGAGAGTCCGAGCATTGCCTCACAGATGGGCTACCTAGGGGACTAGAGACAAGCAAACCTTCCCCGTCCCCAGCATAGCAATGAACCGCGTGTCTGTCGCCGGCTGCCACCCAGGCCTTCCCTACCTCAGAGTGGGCCGGAAGCCTCCCTCTGACCCAGCCAGAAAAGCAGGGACAGAAAGGAAGCCAGCTGTGTGTGGTTTATTCCAGACAAGCGTGAGGAGGTAAGGTTTTAAACAACAACTTTCAAAAAACATGAGTGACTCAGAATACTGTGAGAGGAGGTGTCCCCTCACCCAGCAGGCCGTGTGGCCTGCACACATTCTGTTCCAGTACTGAAAACTACCGGACCCGGAAGTAAGATAATGTTTCTTTTCGAGAGAGAAAGGCAGAGTCCATCCTCTCTCCTCGAATTGCCAGTCTGAATTACAAAGGGGCAACACAATCGGAGACCGGATTCTGGCAGGATCGTTGTTTTGTAAGAAATAACGGCTGGGTTTTGTTTTACAAACCCCCCTTTTCACCAAAGGTCTGGCTTTGTAGACCTCAGACGTTACAGAAGCCACTGGGGGATCCTTCCAGACCATTTTATACCAAGGCCTTGCTTAAATGGGTGATGGGGGTGGGAAGGCAGCTGGACGGAGACAGTTTACCAAAACTGTTAGATCCAGTGTAAACTGTACTAGGAACTGACCATTTCTAGAGAAAAATGCCATCCTGAGAACACGGGACCTTTACGGCAATGACTGTCCACCTCTGACAGCTGCCCCACGGTCTCGAACGCCCCCGCCCCTGAAGTCCTGGAAATTAGACGGTTACGTCGTTACAACTGCTAATAGAAAAGGTAAAAATCAAAGCACAGCTCAGATATCCTCCTTGGGACCTGACTATATACTCAGAAGACGTTTGCATAACAATGTCAGAAAGTCAGAGTATGGCTCTGCTCATAAATGGGCCTCAGTCAGATACAGTTCTAACTACACCTTTGCACGAGTGAGAATTCAGTCTGGTTCTTTGCTGTTCCGATGAAAATCTCACTAAAATGTATGATTGTCAGGAATGTCAGCCTCAACACCCAGCACACTACCGGGCACAGAATAACTTTAGCAAATGTTGGTTAAATTTATAAAACAAAACTAGACAGCCTTTCATGGGGCCTTTTGGCATGAGAGTTTGGTGCTGCCAACAGTAGGCCTGTAAATTCTGGACATCTGGGCCTGGGAAGGAGCTTCTTGACTCTGTCCAGGCTTATGCATCAAGGTGACTTCTGTTCCTATCTTTCAAAGTATACATGCCCCAGAAGAGGAAGCTAGTTGTTATTTATACCAAGTTTAGCATGTTTTAGCTGAGCTTACACATACACATTTTTGTAATTATTGCTCACCTGGAAGAAGGCAATGGAATTTTTGAAAGTGCACACCCTCCTAGAGCTTTGAGTTGGTTGATTAATCCAATACACTGCTTATGGGAATGACCCACAATTCATATCATCTTTTTCATTTCTGTTGAATGTGCTGCATCATTTCAAGGATTCTACATAGTGACTCTTGGGGGAAAAAACACAGGGTTCATCTCCAAGGCCATGTTGCTTACCCAGTACCAGGAGCAGCACGGCAACGGCCGCCACGCTTCTCTGGCAGATCTTAGACAAGCGTATTCGTGGGTTATTTGTGAACACGCCTGACCCTTGAGTGAGAGAGGGAGAGAATCTGATTGAAATGCTCTCTCATTGCCTCCCTTAGTCAACAATTTAGCAAAAATCACTTAAGCAGATCAGACCAAATTCTCAAAAATATCTCCAGGGCAGAAAGGGGCCTTTGTTACAGGTCTTTTGCAGACTTGTCCCAATAAAAAGTCAGTGGACACACTCAGAAGCACAGACTTCTGCAGCCTCAGCTCCGTGAAATTTATAATCTGGCCCAAGAGCTTCCATCACCCTTGTCAGGTTCTGAAATGACATAGTAAATCTAAGCTCCCCGGAAGATGCCTGAACGACACAACGGACGCACACCGACCGTGCCTGCGGGCGGTCTCGTAACTAGTGTGGCTGACAGTGAGTGAGGTTTACTCACACGTCCTAAGACAGGAACAAAATTCACAATGACCCAATGAGATGGGAAGGGTCAGTCCCAGCTAAAATCATCATCTGTCTTGGGATCCTAAGTGCAGACACCAAGGAACTGAAGGCTGCCCCCCGCCTCGTCTCTGTCCTCCCTGTAGAACCTCACCAAAAGTCTTTCACGAATGCCCTGTTTATCCAGTTAACGAGCCGCCAGGATAATTTGCTCTCCGAAACAAGTAATGGCCTAATAAATGCCTGAACGCAGAGAGGATTTACTGAGGCGAAATTATCCTGAAAACAATTCTTAGTCTTCCAAAGAGCTCTCTCTAAAGCATTAGGTTTATGATGGTCATCCAAAGAGGAAAAAAAATCAACTCCATTTTCTTAAAATGCTTCCTCGATGATGTGATTTAAGGCTGGAGTAGAAGCTGGTTCGACAGTGTTCTGCTAAGCTGTGATCTGACAGGGAGCCAGTGCTGTGTGGTTTACAGAATGAGGGCTGGAGCGAGAAGGGGCCTGAGAGTATCTTCCTAGTGACTTAGAGCGGGCGTTGGCCCAGCCGCCAGAAGACCGCTGCTTCCAGCAAAGCCAACACTGCAGGGCTGGCTGTGACTCCCAGCAAGCCACAAATTATGCCGGCCCGGGCCAGTGACCTGTGAGCACGTGCAGTAATAGCTGTCCTGCAATACAGCGTTTCACGAAAACGGCAAGCTTGGTGGCCATTTCAGCAAATACAGGTCTGGTAATTAGCAATTAATCCGAACTGCCCTTCAATGAGAACCGGAGCTTATGCCACACACGTTTCCCATCACAGCCGTGCCACAGCCTCCACCCCGGGCCGCATAGCACCCCCCTCCCCCACCCCCAAGAGCGACCTAGGCACCCGGATCCGGTCTGAAACTGCGCAGCCCTTCCACGAGCCCGACCCTCGGAACAGAGCTGGACATCAGCCCAGCATGACCACAGCAACCAAGCCCATTCAGAGACGTCAAAACATCTTTCCACCCTGAGCACCACTGGCTGCCCAAGTGGAACAGGCAACCCAAATACTCTCGTGTCCTGTTTCTGGAGTCTGTTCCTGAGAGGGTGCTCTCCCGACAACACCCGGCTCCACGAGGTGTCAATGGATTGGAAATCAACAACTACATCCGACCTAAATCAAAGCCACTAGCCACAAAGGTACTCCTGAGGACCCAAAAAAGGCCTGAACACATCCTCCCTGCACACGACAGAGACCTCAGTTCCGACCCATCAATACATCAAAGTATTTTCCAAGACAGTACTAGGGAAAAGCGCGGCAATTTCATGATTCCTCTAACTACCGAGGAAAGGAAGTTCTCTATTGATAATGGAAATCACATCTCTTTAACTGGTTACTCCAGCATCCCCACGGCTGGGGAATTGTACCCCCAAAAAAACTGTATTTTAGGCTAAACTCACACCTGGAATTTCTTTGCTTGAAATTTTAATTTATAAAATGTAAATGACTAATTTACTTGGTCATTTCTAAAAATTTTAAGGGGCACCTGGGTGGCTCAGTGGATTAAGCCTCTGCCTTTGGCTGATCTCAGGGTCCTGGGATCGAGCCCCGCATCGGGCTCTCTGCTCAGTGGGGAGCCTGCTTCCCCTTCTCTCTCTGCTGCCTCCCTGCCTGCTTGTGATCTCTTGTCAAATAAATAAAATCTTAAAAATAAAATAAAAATCAATTTTAAGTATCCCATCGCTCACATATACTTTGAATCATAAAATTTACTCCATCTAGAACTTTACCTCAGACCCGGCATTATGAATTGAAATTTATGTGCGAGGTTCCAGGAACCCTCCAGTCGCTTTCACTGCCCGGGACCATCAGGCTAGACGCAGCGACGCCAACCTCAGGGCTGCGGCAGAAGGTCTGCGCCCGCTATGCCCCCCAGCAAGTAGCTGGGAGTGGAAGCCAGCCCCGGGGAGAAGTGACCACATTTTAAAGCATGCCACTATCTTTACAAATTTTTCCCAAACGCGTGACAAAAGACAAATTCCTAAGGGCCTCACCTATTACTTGGACTGGAATATTCCACTTTATTACCATGACTTCTTCCCACCAAGGAGTTCCCATCATCACCCACCAGCTGTACAGTTATCTCGAGTCTGCCTAGATCGAAGTCCTTTCCTCCGAACCCCTCAGGATTGGTCCCTCCCTATTTGTAGCCCCAGGACTCCGCTGTGTCTCCTCTCCTGTCCACACCATTCCTGGAACCATCCTCACCTACACCCCCTGGTTGTTCCCTTCAACTGTGTGGGGTTTTCCATTTCTCCACGATGTATTTCCAGATCAGATTTTCAACTTCATTTTGAAAACCCCTGAACACAATACTCTGGAGGAGGCCTACACTGGGTTCGGAAAGATGAGCCAGCCCCCAACTCCAAATAGGGTTATCGTGTGAGTTTGCTACCAGCCCCCGACCCTCGGAGTTAATTTTCCTGCCTCCCATCCCAGACTCTGGTCATCCTCCTTTATGGTAAGTCTAGTTCAGTACCTATTAAAAATGCTAGGAGGCACAAAAGCCATATTTTTCCTAAAAGCGCACCTTCCACACGGGGCCGTGGAGCTCTACAATAAAGCACGGACTGAAGGAGAATCAAGGCCAACACCAGGTAATGGGGACAGGTGTACATCACATCAAAAAGCTAAGGAATACGCTTTCCAGGTATGACTTTTGCACTTTATGCACCTGGTAAGGCATAAAGATAAATACTTGTGCAAAACAAAGCTGGAAGAAAATAAATTACAGCTTAAATCCCATCTTCCTGTTCCTTTTTCTCTGTCTGAAGTCACCTTCTTTTCCAGGGGAGAACTGGGGCTTTGCCAGCACCAGTGAGCGCCAGGAAGCCACGTGCAGGCCCCCCGGATACGAACCCAGAAGCGGACATCTTTGGTTTCTTGCTTGGACTGGGAAGCACTGGGAGGCTGGCCGCTAAGAGCCTCCTAGCCCAGACCAGGTCTCCCGGGGCCCTCATTCCATCGGCTGGCGCTCTCGGCACAGAGCTGCTCCAAGATCGGCGCAAGGCAGAAGGGCAGCAGCCTCTGCCCTGCAGGGTCTCCGATGGGATTTCCCCCGCCCCCCCCTCAGCACCCCCCCACCCCCGCTCTGCCAGGGGTCCACACCCACATCAGCAGGCCGCACCCAGTGCTCAGCAGCCCTGCCCACAAAGAAAACAAGGAGAGCTGAGGCTTCCAGTTTCCCTCCCAACAGGGAAGCCTACCACCCTTGTTTTGTACTTCTCACCTACCCAAAGTAGGGGGGAGGGGGGGAGTTGGGACACTGAATATCCACAGACATCAGCTGTCTATGGTCTCATCTTTAATGCACAGTTATTTTGCGTGTTTCCCCCTCTTGGTGGCTTAAGGAGCCCGGTGCTCAGCATAATTACGCCTCCTAGAGCAGGCAGCCAAGGAGCACACAGGCAATAATGCATCATGCCGGGGCCTTCTAATGAACCCCATTACTCAGAAGACAGCACTGCCGCATGCAGTGAGTCCCCGGCAGGCACTGGGCTTTACAGGACTCCCCGTGACCTGTCCGCACTCACATCCCAGGTCCTGAGCGGCCGTCCAGTTCCTGTTTCTCTGCAAAGTGCGACACAGGAGAGGACGCGAACAGAACCTAAAATAATCGCCAGTGTTTTTACAGGTTGCATGTAGTTTACCTTTATCCTTCCCCCCCACTCCATACACCCCCTTACCCCCCCAAAAGCCCACTGTGAGAAACAGCTTCACCAATAATCTGTTTGCCTCTCAAAAAACACTTATAAAATAATGATACACATGTATACGATGCCCTGCTTTCTTCATCAGACTTCTAAAAACCAAAGTAACAGTTTGTATAAGTAGATTTCATTTTGTGCAAATCTTACTAAAATAAGGCTATTTCCAGTGTTCAGGTAGTGATATACGGATTAAAGGAAGCTCTCAAGCAACAAGAAAGTCTGCCCGCATTCCAAATTCTCCGCAACTGCATCGGACTTCCCCGGTAGAGAGCTGAGACCAGTGGGTTTGCCCACACCTTAAGGCAACGTTTTGGGCAGAGTGCAAACCTTGGAAGGAAAAAGCAAAGGGACAGAAGCTATGTGTCCCTTTGTGATGGAGGCAAGAGGGGCTCCATCTTTAGTCTTCCCTTTTATAAAATGGGAGTCCAGATGCAGAAAGCATCAGAGATGGGCCTCCTTCACGTGCTATGGAAGAGCTTATTAGCCTTCTGACACGGGGTACTTGCAGAAGCCACCGAACCCCCGTTTTTGCTTCATGTGATCTCAGCTGCAAGAGAAGTGACTCGCAGGGATGGAGGGCTAACCACCGAAAATGTTGAGGCGGAAGAAGGAAAACCTGCCAAAGGAGCCACCAGCTCAGAGACTTAACATTCTATAGAAGGCAGAAAGACCCGGCTGGAGAGAGAGGAGGTAGACAGAAAACTGCCCTCCCCACAAATCAAGTATTGTCAGGAAATATCAAAGTAGAAATTTCTGGAAGCAGCTTTGCATTTAACATTCAGTCAAGACACTAAAACCTTAAAAAACAAGAACCTCTATTAAAAAATAAAAGCTAACAACAGGAGTCCTCAAAGTCACCCAGGATCTTGCAGCACAGAATGGAGTGTTCCTGGGCCAAGGCAGCCAGTTCCTTGAGGAACTCGGGGAAGAGGGCAGCGGCCAGCATGGTGTTCCTCACCGGCAGGGGCAGGCTTGGGGGCACCCCTGCCACCTTGGTTCTATTTGTCAGGAAGGGCTGAAGCACTCTTGGGGGACCATCCAAAAGGTTCTTGCCGATTCCCGTCCTGGAAGCGTCCTGAATGGGATCTGAAACCAGAAAGAAAATGGTCACTGACGCTCCCTGGTCCTTTAGGCCCCCCTCTCGAGTGAAGTTGGGGGCTGGGGGGGCTGGGAGGCTCTCTAGTCGTGGCTTCGCTCCCTGTCACTGAAGTCTCAAGACCCAGCCCTCGAACGCGCACCCTTTCCAGCCTGCGGCACACACGTTTGCCCAGCAGATAACCTCCAGCACGGGGCATGTGATGGAAGAGTTTCGTCCCGAATCCTGTGCAAGGAACTTCACGCAGAAATTGTGGTGAGAAAATAGGCTGATCAGGAACCCTCCACGCCCAGAACACGGCAAAGGGAAAACATGACGCCACCACGTCAACCAGGGTCAGACTTAGCTCACTACGTGTGACCTGGGCGAGTCCAGAGGCTCCATGTGCTCTTGCCAACCTCCTGGTGTTGGGGGAACCATCCTACCTTTCACCAGTCAAGCCCTGATCACACAGCAGAGCTGCCGGAGACAAGCTGGGCTGAACGAGCCTCTCTGAGCTCTGTGCAGCTCGGGGCGCGAGGGCTCCCTCAGGACCCTGGCTTCTCGCGGCCAGGACCTCCAGGCTTTTTTGATGGAGAGAATGGAAAAGGCCTTCTAAAGGCTGGAAATAACAGAGAAGAGGTTGGGTGCTGGTAAGACCAACCAGACAGAGAACTTCCCATAACCACAGGCTGCTAGTGGCTTGGAAGCTTCCATTAAAGAAAAGTTTCCAAGGGTTTCCATCTGAGTTTCAGTAACCCGGGTCTGAGATGACACGAGCCCAAACACGAACGTATTCAAATGACTTACATTTCAATGCCTTACATTTCCATATCAAATCAGTTTTACTAATTAAAATGGTTCAACTTTCCGACTACTTAATTCTTAAATATCTTCAGCGCTTCATATATTTATAGGAATTATTTATGCCTCCTTCTGCCCCTACTCAAACAGCCTCACTACTCTTTATAAATCATTACATTCAAGTTCTTCATTATTTTGGCTGCTTTTTAGAATTCAGTCCCATTTTTCAACACTCTGAGAAGACTGTTGCTTAACTACAGTACTAAAAATTGTTGACATTTATAGTACTTTCTACATCTCACTCCTATAGTCTTTAGCATTAAAAAAAAAAAAAAAAAAAACCCTCCTCTGCTTTACTGCTTTAAATATCTTTTAAAGTTTATCAGTTCCTGCCATAAAGAACTGGAAGAGTTGCTGAGAATCGGTATGCTGCTCCCTTTGAGCAGAAACCCCAAACACACCCGACCATAGAGGACAAAAGTGTCGACATCACTGAACGTACACTGCCCACCTTGGAGAGCACCCCTCTGGCACCCCCACACCGGCCCCCAGCACTGCAGCTCTTCAAATGGCCCGGCAAAGCTCCCAAAGGAAGCCGGCCTGGAGAACAGCGAGGGGTGGGGCTCATGGGCAATAATTCCAGGCCAATTCCGTTCGTGGAATTGCCTTCCCCGTATCTCTGCCCCTCTACAGCTTGCTAGCCGTGGTGAAGAAGAGCATACACTCTGCCGCTCACGGGCTGAGCGACCTCAGGGAGGTTGCTTTACCTCTCTGTGTTTTGATGTCCTCCTGTGTCAAAAGCTCACAGAGTTGCTTTAAGGAGTCAATGAGTCAATAAGCAACCCGACACCAAAAATACAAATAATCCAATTAAATGTTGGCAGACGACCTGAAATAACAAGACCGTGATGAGCTATCACTTTACACCTGTCAGAATGGCTGGACTCAAAAAGACAAGGAATAACAAGTATTGGCGAGGATGTGGAGAAAAAGGAGCCCTTGTGCACTGTTGGTGGGAATGCAAACTGGTGCAGCCACTCTGGAAAACAGTATGGAGGTTCCTCAAAAAAAATTTAAAAATAGAAATGCCATATGATCCAGTAGTTCCACTTTGGGGTATTTATTCAAAGAAAACAAAACCACTAATTTGAAAAGATAGGTGCACGCCTATGTTCACTGCAGCATTATGTACAATAGCCAAGACACAGAAGTTAACCTAAATGTCCACTGATGGATGAATGAATGAATAAAGGTGTAGTGTGAGGGGCGCCTGGGTGGCTCAGTCGGTTAAGCTTCTGCCTTCACCTCGGGTCATGATCCCAGGTTCTGGGATCAAGTCCTGCATCGGGCTCCCTGCCCAGGGGGAGTCTGCTTCTCCCTCTGCCTACTTGCTTTTCCTGCTTGTGTGCTCACTCCCTCAGACAAATAGTAAAATCTTTAAAAAATAAAATTTTCAAAATAAAGGTGCAGTGTGTGTGTGTGTGTGTGTGTGTGTACACATAATGGAATATTAGCCATAAAAAAGAATGAGATCTTGCCATTTGCCACAACAGGGATGAACCTAGAAGGTATAATAAGTGAAGTAAGTCAGACAGAAGAAGACAAATGCTGTATGATTTCACTTATATGTGGAATTTAAGAAACAAAATGAATGAACAAAGAAAAACAGACAAAACAGACTCTCAAACACAGAGCTCAAACTGGTGGTTGCCTGAGGAGAGATGGTGGGGGGCTGGGGAAAATAGATGAAGGGGATTAAGAGGTACAAACTTCTGTTATAAAGAAGTCACAGAGATGAAAAGTAAAGCATGGGGAGTATAGTTAACAACACTGTAATAATGTGTGGTGACAGATGCGAACTAGAGGTCCCATGGTGAGCACTGAGGAATGCACAGAATATTTTTTTGAATCAATGTGGTTTTTTTTTAATCGATGTTCAAATCAATGTGTTTTTTTATCAATTTTTTGAATTGACTTTTGAATTTTTTGAATTCAAAAAATTCAAACTTTTTGAATTCGAATTTTGAATTTTTGAATTTTCAAAAATTTCAATTTTTGAATCAATTACATCTTTGAATCAATGTTGTACACGGAAAACTAACCATAACATTATATGTTAATTATGCCTCAATAAACAAACAAAAAAGAGGTAAAAAAAAGACCCACAATGAGTCAATAGGTGTACCGTACACAGGGGCCTCTTAATGGGTCGTCATCGATTGCCAACAATTCAGCTACAGCTCAGCTGCCTCTGACCTCGAGGAGACTTCCTGTTTCCTGCCGCACATGCCATTCCCTGCCCTCGCCTCCCGCCCCATTTTATTAACCAGCTAAAGCCTGCATTGCCTTTAGCCTTGTGTTCTTGGGTTTTCAGACCTCTACTAGGTGGTAGAAAAATCTGAGATTTCTGAGAGCTGCGCCCATAGGTGCTGTGTCCTTCGCGACCCAGCACGCTTCCGTCGTAGAGGCTAATAAACACTCGCGGAGTGAATGAGGGCAGGAACTGGCCGGCTCGTCTTCCCCACAGCTGGTTCACATGCCTCACCCCCGTCTTCCTCTTTCACCTTCACTCCTCTCTTTCCCCCAAAAAGGGTTTTTGTGGCTCATTTATCTAGCTTGATCATGAATTCAAAAACCTGTCACCGCTTAAAAAAAAAAGTGTCATCATCACTAAGGCTCATTTACCCACTTGAATCCAAGAATCGAAACTGTCTTCACTACTGAAGGCGAGAGCGCTCGCAGTGAGGACTCGCAGGGAGGCCCCTCCCGAGGGCTGTGCGATCGGCATGAGAGTCGCCTCTCCGTGGGTCCCAGAGCACCACCGAGCTCTCAGCAGCCAGGAGACCCAAGTTTCGGTTCCTACCTGGCAATTAGCTGATCACACAACGTCTCCGTTTCCCCTCCTGTAAAATGGAAGTACCTGACCCGACCTCCCTCCCAGAACTAGAGATCTGAGAGGACTCAGAAAAGAACGAAATACAAGTAAATACAACCTCTGTGCTTTGGAAAGTATCTGAGGGGAAGTGGCTGAGCCCAGAGATCCGTAGTCTCGAGGATGACGACAATGTGACAGCTGGCACAGGAAGTCTTCCCGCCCCGGAGCAGGGGGCACACTTCTGTCTTCTACAGAAGGACCTGTACTTCTGTCTGAAGCATTAGTGAGGAGGCTCATTTTTCCCCAGGGCCACCAGGAGCCCAAGGGAATGCAGGGCCCAGGGCACAGAGCAGCTCGGGCTGCGGGTGCCCCGGTTCTGCCCATCCTAAGAGGGTCAACAAGCGCACACAAGCCCCTGAAGAAAAAGGCAGGGGAGAAGGGAAGCATAACTAAATGTCCAAATCAGGAGCGGTTTTCGAAAATGTCGCCCTGGTCTGAAAGCTGCAATAGAGGGTTCTCGAGATGAATACGAGCAAGATTTCAACGCGAGGCAAGAAATCCATTCGGCACTCATCCCCCTGTCCACAGTGGTAGAGCCCACAGCACCCCAACCCTGCGAACCCCAATGTCTGGTCCATTACCAGGACTCTCGAGCACGCTCCCGGATTCAACTCACTTCCAGGCAGTCACATCACAATGCTTCAGTCGTCAGCCCCGTTCGAGGGGACAGAAACCTCCCCCGTGCCATGAGTTTAGAGATTTTTAAAGTTGAGGCGGGGGGGGGGGGGTCACTTTGGGAATCTGAAAGAAGTTGGAAGGTTCATCTGAACCACATCGTGAAAGGAAAGTCTTCTTTCCGTCTCACAAGTCAAAGCGTCCTGGGTGTCACGGACCTCAGGAAGCATCAACCCTGAGTAACTAATTTGATAACTATATGTGGCGGGAATGAGTTCAAGTTCCCCTGGGCACCTACCCGGCAGCCACTGTCATGAGACCGTCGGAAGCCAGGACGGAGCGATCCCCAACCCCTCACCCCTTCACGGCTCCCCCAGAACGCATGCGTCAAGGAGAGCCTGGGAAGCCAGTGGGCCTCTGTGTCCTCAGCTCCACACGCCGAGCAGGCCACTCTCGGGCACTTGAGCTTTGTGCCCTCAGTAGATGACTCCAGGCCTCTAATTTCAGCTGCCTTACCCGAAAATAAAGTCAACGGTACCTTCCTGGTCCATTCCACAGTGCGATTTGAAAATAAACCATCCGCCTAGGCAAGCACTTAACAAGTTGAAAAACACAAATGAAGAACACCGGGCGTGGAGTGTAATGTGAGGAGACTCGTGTCACCCCTGTCTACCGACTGCAAAAATGGCCACAGTTCTTGCAGTTCTTCCATCCAGAGGTGGGTGGTTTGCTCCATTCTTCAACCTGGGCTGGCCCAGTGACCTGCCGTGGCCAAAAGAATGTAGCGGATTTGACCTTGTTTGGGTCCCAAGACAGAGCCTCAGAAGATTTTGTGCACTCCTGCTCCCGCTCGTGCAACCCTACAGCCACGACGTCGACAAGCCAGGGCGAACCTTGTGGATGAGGAGAAATACAGACCCCCACCCCCACCCTCCCCATCAGCCCAGCTGCCCCCACCCCTGTGAGTGAGGCCATCCCAGACCTCTAGCCGCCCATTGACCACAACACGAGAGCAAGTCCAGTCAAAACCCACCAAGCCTGCCCCCGATCAGAACCCCCAGTCACCATGTACACCGACTCAGGAGCCCCCATAAATGGCGTCCCTAAAAGCCTCTGAGTTGTTACCCTGGTTTGTTATGCACAAAAGCTAACTAGCCCAGGGTGAGTGACCTCAGCAAGCTCCCGGATCAGGAGGAACATCGCTAACAGACCAGCCGTCCATGAGCTAGGAGAGGCCACATGGGGCCCACAGCCCACTTTTCCACATAGATATGGGGGCTCCTCCCCCCATGAATGGCCTGGCCTGGCCTGCTCTTCTCTGGGGGCCCGAATCTTAAAGCCTGCCCCGTCATCTCCCAGTTAGCCCTGACCCACCTCTCTTTCACAATCTGCCTTGCAATGCCCTGGCATTGCAAAGCTCTTCCCAGACAGAAAGGACTGGAGGTGGAAAACAAATGCTTCATTTAAAAGTCAAGGAACAGGAGGGCCCAGGGAGGCCCCTTGACCAAGATCAAACAGTTACAAAGTCAAGAGACAAGGTCAAGCCATTGGAGTTCTGGGATCTTTTCAGCTTCCTCTATAGGTTTAAAACTAGCCCCAAGTTACATTTCTGCTTCTCACTCTCAATCTTGTTTCTGAACACACGCCTTTAGCCTGGGACCCAGAACCCCACACTCCCCACTGTTCACCTGCCACAAGGCTGGCGTGTCCGTGTGGAGACAAGCTTACGCCAGCCCCGTACGGATATTTCTAGTTTGCCCTCACCTGGGCCTAAGCCACCGCTCTGAAGACAACTAGGCACCAAATCCCCCCAGCTGGCGCTTAACCGAGGCAAAGCGGAGGTGCCCTCGGGCCTGGCCAGCCTGCAGGTCAGCTCCGGGCTCTCTGCTCGGCCCCGACCACTGCCCTCTCCCAGCAGGGCCCCTCTAGAGCCCACAGAAAGGCGCTCTGGGAAATTTTAAGCTGAGCATCAACTTTACTTCTCCCAAGTCCAGATGAATAGTTTCTACCTTCTAGAGCCCTCAAGCACATTTATTTGGGGCCTAAGAGTCTGAAAACATAATAAAGAGATCAGATGTCCTCCTCAGGGTAGGACCGGCCAAAATATGGTTCCAAGCGTCCCCATCATGCCTCCTGCTGGCCCACACGTCCCACATTCTTTATTCTAGCCAAGCGACAGCACGAAGCACTCCTTCCCTGACCCGCCATCGGGGAGGGAGACCAATGCCCCACGAAGCCCTCCCGGCTGGGAGCAGGCCTGCTGCACGCCGAGGGGACCTCTCTCGAAGGGGAAGAACACTCAGGGGAGGCTCCTCCCTGTCGGGCAAACATGAAAACGTATGTAGAGGCTCTGAAGGCCCAGCAGCCAGCACGGCGTCTGCGGATCCCAACCAGGAAGGAGGCTGGGGACGCGGAGGAAGAGCTGGAGAAGAGACCCAGGGGAGCCCCCTGGCTTACCTTTGGTTAGCGACTCGGGGGTCAGGTCAGACATGTCCACTCGAAAGAGCAGGTACTGCTGGGCTTGTATGAGGAGCCCTGGGAAGTCTCTCTCCACGGAAGCGAACTGCTCGATCTTGTTTTTCACCGATGCGAGGACCTGTCACACACGACACTTAACCATGTCAACGCCGCACGGTGGAATTCCAGCCTCAGCTTTCAACGTACCCCTCGGGGGCAGCCCTCGCCGCAGGAACTTTTAGGACATTAGGCATGTGCTAGGTGTTCGTGGCGGGGCACCCTCGAAACCTCAGACTCGATGCGGCTTTGCAATCTGTCTCGAATAATCTACACAACCAGCATACCAGGGCGGGGAGGGAGAGCAAATGCAGCAGAGCAGGAGGCAGGTGAGAGAAACAGCCCGACACCGAAGGCCCCGAGGGAGGCGGGCGGCTCACCAGCCCCCGTGGCGCCGACAGGTGTGGGTGTGGGGTCGGGACGTACCTGGTAGAGAGAGCGCACGCTCGGCTGGAAAACCATGTTGGTGTTGAGCAGGAAGGAGCGCAGGAGCGGCTGGGGGTAGCTGGCCAGCTGGGTGATGATCCCGATGAGCAGCAAATTAACGTGGAGAGAGTTCTCCAGCATGTTCTCCAGCTTTGACAGGACCACGCTGATGAAGGGGCCTGCACCAAGAGCACGCGGCCTCAGGGCTGGCCCGGCGCTGGGGACATCCCGCCTCCACAGCGAAGGAGCCGCTGGGGCCGGCTCCCGACTGCGGGCCTGCAGGGTGCGAACCAGACCCAGCCGCCGCGAGGCCGCCCCGGCGTCTCCCGACGCGACCCAGAACCCCCAGCAAAGCACCCCCAGCAAGAGGAAGCAGACGCACACGCGCGGGAGCTGCCATTTTCACTCCGTGAGCGGTTCTGATACTTGGGAAATTATCACAGCCAAAGGCCAGGGGACAGGTAATTCATTTGAGAAATCAAGACCCACGCCTCCGTGCTGCTGCTGGCTTTCCGGGGACTGCCAAAGCTCAGAGACATGGTGCTCCTCACCGGAGGGCGCATACCGGGTGCTGCGTGGACCTGCGCTTGAGGAACAGGAAGAGCCTCTGGGTTGGTAAACAAGACCAGACACGCACAACTCTGGTACCAAACAGCAACACCGTAAACGGTACGGTACGCCGTCGGCAGGACTGTCTCTCCCCAGTGAGCACCAGGAGAAAGATACTCTCTCATCAAATATCACAAGGTGGAAGAACAGGAGGAAGAAAAAAGCCAGGGCTAAACGAGGCCCGGGCTGTAACTTTACTCACTTTTGGGAGGTAGAACTTGAGGCGTCATAGGTTCCTCAAGAAAGAAAAGCTATAGGACTATAAAAGCCGCTCGTAGATAATTAGGCAAAAAGGAGCTTTGACCAATTTGGATCGCTAGAAAATATGCCTTATGTTGGAATTCACTGAAGACAGTGAAAAATAAAAAAAAAAATTAATCTGGCATTAATAAAATGACTTGGAGACGTTTTCCATTTTTACCAGAAAAGTGATCCATTAAGCAAAATGAAGAATTCTGTATTTCTCCCAGCGGGGCTACGGATGGTGCCTGGAAACCACGGCGTGTTTCTAACAAAAGCACATCGCCCTTGATGAATAAACGTGCCTTGTGAAGATGTCACCCACACCGATACGAGTTTAACAAAAACACACTTCACCACAAGATGCTTCATTCGGAAGCCTTGGTGGTGTGGGAGTAAAACCCTTTACAAGAAGACAGAAGCCATCCCCGAGGAACGGCAACAGCAATCCTAAACCTTTACCTGTGCAAGCAAGTTAAGGGACGACGGCAAGACTCCCATCGCTGCCGTGACAGAGGGTGTTTCTGTAGGGGCCTCGAACAAAAAAGGTGCCAACCCTCTGTGGAGAATGAGTGGCATCGCCATCCCCCACATGACAGAACATTAGGTCAGGGCCAGCGACTGTCATAATCTACTAATGACATTAATTACAACTTCCTACCATGTGCGACGAGAAACATACATAAACCCTTTCAGATTCCTCTTTTAGGCTCAGTTGATTTCTAGCACTTAAAAAAAAAAAAACTGCTTAGCAACAAACAGTTGCTGGGGAAACTCATAAGCAGCTGAAAATCCGAGAAAAAACTCAGCTACGGTTCAGAAAGCCACAGGTGTGTTCGGGGCTGGACAGCCCATTTCTCCTCCTTCCCCTCTTCTAGGACAAGCAGACTCCGTGTGTGTGTGTGTGTGTGTGTGTGTGTGTGTGTGTGTGTGTGTGTGTGTGTGTGTGTGTAGGGGTGTGTGTGTGTAGGGGTGTGTGTGTGTAGGGGTGTGTGTGTATATGTGTGTCCTGGTTGGTTTTGGGGATTTTGTGTGTGTGTGTGTGTGTATGTGTGTCCCGGTTGGTTTTGCGGATTTTTTTTGACCAAAGACAACACTCTCCCCACACCGCTCTGCCCTTGTGTGCCCACTCACTGCTCTCTCCTAGACTGTCCCCTCTCCGCACAGAGAGCTGTCTCCTTCATCTCAAGGCCACAAGCTCTTTGGTTGCCTTGGTACGACATTCATCAAAAGATCTCCTCCTAGTGGACATGTAGGTTGTTTGCAATCTTTTTCCATCATAAACAACACTGCAGTGAACATCTTTGTGTAGCCGTCTTGGCACACAGGTGTGCATACTGCCTGTGACACGTTCGCCAGAACAAAACGCCAGGGCATTCTGAATTCTGATCCAGTGATAAATGTCTCCCCTCTGTGCTTCTGACCGCACCCTCGCCCCCGGCTCTGTGCACCCCTCCAGCTGGCCCTGCACACACACAGCAGTCCTAGCACTTGCCAACTGCAACACTCCCAGGCCGCACACGGTCCCCTTTCCTCAGCTTTGCCCAAAGACCTCCCCACCCCACCCGCGCCACCTCCCTGCCAGAGCCTTCTGGCTGCCCGTCTCCAACACCTCGCTGCCTCACATGACACGCTCACGCACACAGGGCCGGGCTCCTTTGTCTTCCGCCCCTTGTCTCCTCTGCCCAGCACGATCCTTCTTGTCCATTTTTACCTGGAGTAGCTCCTGTCCACCATTCGTGCCCCTCCTCTGGGAAGTCCCTCCCATCCCCCTGCTGGGCTCCCCTAAACAATCACTAATAATGCATTTCTAAGTGAGTATAGTTCTTTGTCGACCTCTCCTCTGAAAGCCTGGGAATTCCTTCGTTTTCCTGTCGTTAGTATCCGGCCTAGAACCTGCCAAGTATTAGGGGATCAATCAAATGTTACTGAATGCAGAGATAAAGTTAATTGGATAAATGAAATGGAATGCTTTGATTTTGCTGAGAAGCAAATTCGTTTCAGTGGAAATCAGGATCCCAGGGAGGGATGGAAGTTAAGCCTCCTGCTACAGAACACTGAGAAGTTGGGAAACTACAAAGTTAGGAAGAAAGATGTCTTCCTGAAGCTGTGTACGAATTTCAAAGGAGGGGGAAAAAAGCAAAGTTTTAGTTAAAATGACCCCTATGTATCAAAAAACTCGCATTACATTGTGTTGGTTCTCCCATGTATCCTATGCAAAATATTGCTATTATTTAATAAGGTCCTGGATTAGCTTTTACTTCCTGCCCTAAGCTAGGCTTTGTTTCCTCAACCTAGATATTTCTCAGGGCTCTTAGCTCCTTCCTAAGAAAGCTGGCATTCTAAAGAGCAACCCTCATTAGCTGGGTGGCCCTCACTTCCAGCAGAGTAAGATGCCCAGTTGGGATGTCCAGCTGGGTCAGGGTCAAGGGGGCAGGCCCCAGGAAAAATGGGGGTGTGTGCTAGGGAACTGGTGCCCCTTTCCCCTACTGAGCTCTCTGCCCCTCCTTCAGGCGGCCAGGGCCCTCCTGCCCCCTCCCCTCCCCTTCCCCTATCACCTGGGAAAACTGAGATTATCTAATCCTTCTTACTTACGATGGACTGACTGATTGGGTTTTAATTAAAACCCATTCACACTGAAATGTTACCTCAACTAGAACCTCAAGCCTTTTCATTGTGGAATTAAAAGCTTTCTCCCTCTTTAAATAAATTGTCAGGCATCAGTAAACAGATGAATAAATCCTGGAGGAGGGTACGAGACCTACTTGAAATCACATTAAACCTACTGGGCTGGACCAGAAGATAATGTGGTTTCTCCTCTTTGGGGTGACCCAAGCAGGTGGGGCATGGTGTAGACTCACCAGGCTGCTCGCTGCCTGCCAGGGGAGGCCAAGCCTCAGCGGAGACTGCCGCGGGCGGTCTGCAGCGAGGACAATAACACACACACATAGCCCGTGCCCACGAGCCCGTTCCCGCCCCACGGGAGCAATCAGAGGGGTCAGGACCTCACAGCTGCAAGTGCTAGAGCCAGGATCTGGCCACAGGCCTGACTCCAAGGCCATGATCTGTCCCTCTGCGAGGTCAGCTCCTAACGGGACCTCTCCTCGTTGCCTGAACGCTGTTCAGGGGTCCCGCCCCAGCCTTCCCTGTGTTTGATAAACACTCTCCTCCAGTTCCCTCTGCCCCACAACTGGCCGATTCAGATTTTACTGGCCACCACTCCATGATGTTTTCTATCACAACTCCCCAACTTGATCCTCTTATCCGATAGCCTGTCCTAGCCCCTCGGCTCTTACAGGATTGCTCCCCGTTGTTGGGGGTGGGTCACTGGAGACGCCCATTCTCTGGCAAAGTTACGGGTTTCCCGGGTCTAGTCTGCTTATTTAGGGGTAAAGGTTTTGTGATGATCTCAAATGAGCTGCCAAGCAAAGGCGTAACCAACTCCCACGGTCTCTGATGTGTGTACACAGCAACATTTACTCAGAGGGTTTTTCTGAGCACCTACTATGTGCTCTGTTCACCGTTCAGGTGCTGGGGAAGCTCGGAGAACAATCCAACACCCATGCCTTCGTGGAGCGTACATTCCCCGTAGTGGGGGGGTGCGAGGGGGACGGACCATTTTTTCAATACACCCAAAAACACACATTGTGGACAAAAACTAATTAAACTCAAGGAAATGAGGCTATTAAATAATGAGAGTGGATTTTTTTAGTGTGGTTTCGCCGATCCTATTACTTTATCACACATGTATCATGGAAGTAGGTACTCAATTGTGCAATATATCCTCTGATTGGCTGGGGGGAAAAAAAGAGTGCTAGAATGAGATAAAATAAAATGAAAGTGAAACCACCCCTCTCTGCTCTTCACAGAAATATGCTGACCCCTCTGTTAGGAACGTGGAGAAAGCCCCTTCCCTCCTCTTCCCTCCCTTTCCTGTCGCGACATCTACACGTATTTTCAAAAAGCAGAACTCAGAAAGCAATTCGAGATCATCACCTGTGAACGGGGTGCACTGAGTCCTCACAGGACGGTGACTGGCAAAGGCGGCCTCATCTCTCGCCCCAAACGGGGAAGGCACGGTATCCATGGTGGGGGTTTCTGCTATAAAAGAATCGAAGTCGTCCTCTTCCTCTCCCGGGGCCTTCTTCCCCTCTTCTGCTTCCTCCTTTTCTCCTTCGCTCTCTTCTTCCTTCCCCTCTTGCTCTTTCGGGAGATGCAAGAGATCAGGTGAGGGGAACTCCTGTTCTGTCAAGCCCTCGGTGCCTGAATCCAGTTCCTTAATGATTTGGTCATACTGGGCAATGAAGTCATCACCCCCCGGGTTCATCTCCATCAGGTCTGGATTGGGTTCTGCCTCGGAGAGGGGAGGTGCAAACTCGGAGTTTGATTCTAGGGCTATCTCAGGCTCCCCTTCTTGTTTCGGTTCCTCGGCTACATTTTGAGACGGGTCTGAATTGTCCCTATTCTGTTCCTCCTCTGAATCTGTTTCTGACTGAGCGCTGGGCAGGGGGCCATTGCTCAGGGGGGGACCCCGATCCTCGGGCTGGGCGGGGCCGGAGGGCCCCACGCTTCCCTCCTGGGAATCCCTAGTGTCCTCAGCATCCTTCTCGGCACACAGCCTATACACCATCACGTCATCCTGAAAGTCAGACTCTTCGATGTAGGACCCTTTGAAGAGCAGGATGGCGTTCTTCTTCATCTCCTGGATGTGTTTGGGCGGATCGATGGGTGCCGGCGGGCCTGGATTCTCCTGATCATCGTAAGGCCCGGGGGAGCCCACGTCTGCCCCCGAGGAGATACCTGTGTCGTAGCTGTCGTCCCACTCCAGTTCCGTCTGGCTCTTGTCCTTTCTTGGAGCCAGCGTGGGGCCGGTCTTCCTGGGGAGCTGCTGTGGGAGCCGGAACACTGGATAGGCGGGGGTGAGAGCACTGTCCTCTGTCAGACTCTGGGAAAAGGTCTCGGGGTCGGGGGAGTCTCCGTCATACAGGGCGGACCAGGCTCGGCAGTCCCTCATGCAGCGGAGGATGTTGGCGTGCGCCTCCCACAGGTACTGTAGGTAGCTGACGTCCAGGGCTTTGCCGTACTCCACGATGCAGGCCGACGGAGAGAAGGCCTCGGCCGATGGCTGCTGGGCCGTCCCTGCCACGGGGGACACAAACACGTCAGAACAAGCTCCTCTCTTACCCTTACAAGAGGTGAGGGGACACAGGCAGGGGACACAGGTGGGACTCACTCGGGTGCTAAGGTTCTGTCCCACCAACTAATTTAGTTCTAATAATTTCTGATTAAGTGATTCCTGAATAATAAGAAAGGGCTAGATTTTAAGAAGGAACGCTAAGGGGGCACCTGGGTGACTCAGTCGGCTAAGCGTCCAACTCTTGATTTCAGCTCAGGTCATGATCTCAGGGTCTTGGGATCGAGGTCTGTGTCTGAGATTCTCTCTCTCCCTCGCTCTCCTTCTGCCCCCCCCCCACGCTCTCTCTAAATAAATAAGTAATCTTTAAAAATAAAAAAAAAGAAGAAGATGGAATGCTAGGCACAGACCCCCTACCCTCATAGAAGTATGGAAGCACAGACAGAGGAGACCGAGACCTCCACCATTTCTTCCACGGCAGATGCTTTCCCAACACTAACCACTCCTCCCAACAGCCCTCTGTGGCAGATAGCATTTGCCCCATTTACAGACAAAGAAACTGAGGCTCAGAGACAGAAGGTCGGTCTGAGGTCAGCCTCTGTGCTCACTTTGTTCGATGCCACGCTCTGCAAGCGTCTTTGTCTCTTCATCCTCTAAATCTCAAGGGGCCGGGCCAGAATTGGAGATGGCACGACCCGTCTCCCCGCCTGCCTGTGCAACCATCCCTCCACTAGGGCACCCACGCCCTGGAAGGCAACCCCAGAGCAGAGGCGTGGAAAGAACGTGGAATTGGGGATCAGAGGACCTGTCAGCTGTGAACCCTGGACAAGTCACCTCCTCTGAGGACGTCTCTTCGTCTGTAAAACGGAAGCACTATTTTCTTCAGAAGGTTAAATGGGACGACAGGGAAAGAACGAGGCCTAAGTTGGGGGCACTCGGCAATCGTCTGCTCAACTTAAATTCTGAATTCTGCAGCAAGGTCAGCCCCAGAATCATTCTTGAAACAACTTTCTTAGTAAATAAAATAGACATCAATTTTCAAACAGGTTCCAAGAAATGACTACTGATAGGAAAGTAGAAGATATCCGTACTAGTTTACCTAATAGAAAAATATCTTTCAAAATACAACTTGTTCCCCTGCCACATAAATTATTAATTTCCATGATACAGTGTATCTTTATTTAAAGAATCAATGTGACAACCTTAATTTGTAACAATTACACTGAGGCCAAACACCCAGGTATTTTCTTAGTCAAGGAGCCCACTCTTGGACGAAATATGCTTTATCAGACAGGATGGTACCTGGGTAGACAGGATGACATTGTCTGGGGGGACATCAGAACACAGACTGGAAATACTGAGGTCAGTCCCGGGGCTGGACTCTCTCCTAGGGGGTCACGGGTCAGGCAGAACCCCCCTGAACTGAAACAGCCTTCTGACCACCAAGCGTGAACAAATCCACCTTGTTGCAGCTGCCTGCCCGAGGGCCAAGGCTGATCCAGGTGACCATTTAAATTTTACTTGCATAAGATAACTGTAGCTGGCAAGCAGCACAAGTACCAAAACTCCTATTTTTAAAACACAGAATTTAAAAAAAAAAACCCTCAGTAGGTCAAATGAATCAGATACTGCTGCCATCTCACAAATTTTTTTTTTAAAGATTTTATTTATTTGACAGAGAGAGAGGAAACACAAGCAGGGAAAGTGGGAGAGGGGGAAGCAGGCTCCCTGCCGAGCAGAGAGCCTGATGTGGGGCTTGATATCAAGACCCTGGGATCATGACCTGAGCTGAAGGCAGATGCTTAACCCACTGAGCCACCCAGGCACCCCTCATCTCACAAATTTTAAGTTTTACAATGATATGTTATTGGCAGGCAAGCATCCACAAACAAGCCATTTTGGAAATTAAAATAAGGGCTAGTCCCGCCTTAGCTAGAACCGTCTCCCACCCCCACCCCAATTCTGTTTAAAAAGACCTGCTGGTACCTGTTTCCGTATCTGCGCTCTGAGGAAGCCACCAGAAAGCCTAGTTAAAATAAAAGTCTGGGAACACTGACCCGGGGACTGGTGGGCATTTCAACACTCACTGATTACAAAGTGGGCGTAACTCTGGACGAAGCAGAAGAAGACTGCCACCCAGGCCTTCGTAAAAGAAATGGGACACGCGACGTTATTCCCCGTCTGCCCAAAGGGACACATACCCTGCGGAGGAAAGGCATCCTTCCCTGTCACCAGCCAGTCCCCTTTACCTGCACCATCGTGTGTACACTTCGACCAGAGAATATAATCCCTCTCCTGGTTGCCAAGCGTCAGGGTGATCCCGCTGGAGCAGCAGACGGGGGTCAGGGCAAGCAGCTTGGCCGCAGACACAGAGTAGCAGTCTCTCTCCTTCACGGCCCACCTCTGGCTCAGCATCATGTGGTTGCAAGGGATCAGGTACCTGAAAGGACAACACAGGCTGTGCTGCTCTGCGATGGCCACTCCCATCGGACTAGCCCAGGCTCCCAACCCATCTGTCTACCAGCCCCCAGGGATCACACCCTCGATTAAGACCCGCCAAGGGCTTCTTTCTTCTGGCAAAATCACCCTTGTGCAGAGCACGTAAGGTCTCCTAATGGGTCTGCCATCCCTGTCTGCGTCCGGTGTAACCCTCCCCCTTTCCCTGCCCCACTAATGCCCTGTCATCACATGAAGTCCGGCTTCAGTGCCCCCGTCTCCAGGAAGGCCTCTGGGCTTCCTGCTCCGACAGGGCCACAGCCTCCCTCTGCTACTCTCGCCGGCCTCTACTAACGCGCTGTCACCTAGCATCACAATCACTTCTGGGTCTGCCTCCTCAGTAAACGTGCTACCAGAGCAAGGACCTCCTTTACTAGTTTTTAGAATCCCAGAAACAGTGGCTTATCGTGGGCACTGAATGACTGCAGTTGCATGAAAAGGCAAAGACCCACTCCACAGTGCAAGCCTCCTCTCACATTCTCGTGGTTGACCATGAGAAAATATGGTGACTAAAAGTGTTCTGATCACTGATTCCAACACGGGGGTCAGCAAGAGGGGGAAGGGTTTCCCCACATCGACGAGCAAGCAATGCCTCAGACATCAGCAGGTCGCCCTTCAATTGAGCTCAGCTCTGACCCCATCTACCTGGAGACAGCGTCCCCTCCCACAGGCCAAGGGTTCAGTCCTACAGGACGGTCCCCCCAACACAAGCACACTGCAGATGGCAATCACCAGCCTCGTCTGACCAACCCGCTAAAATCAGAGGTTCCAACAACCTCCCTCAGTGGCTCAGAGAGCTCAGAGAAACATTTTATTTCCTGGATCACTGGTTTATTAGAAAACGAGAGAACTCAGGAAGAGTAATTGGGGAGAGATGCACAGCGAAGGGTGTGGAGAAAGGGCTCAGAGCTTCCATGTTTTCCCTGAGTGGGCCCTTCTCCCCACAGCTCCATGTGTTCAACAACCCAGAAGGTTCTGAACCCACTCCCCTTCAATTTTTAGGGAGGCTTCATTACACAGACATGATTGATTAAATCACTGGCCACCAGTGACGGATTTAACCTCTAGCTCCTCTCCTCTCCCCTGGAGGTCAGGGGAGTGGAACTGAATTCTAATCCTCTGATTACATGGTTGGGTCTCCTGGCAACCAGCCTCCATCCTTAGATTTGGGTCCTAGAGTTGCCTCATTAACATAACCAACACACCTTTGTTCCTCTCATCAGGTAGGGAATTCCAAAGGTCTTAGGAGCCCTGTGCCAGACACAAGATATAGACCAAATATGTATTTATTATAAGTCACAACATCACAGTGACCAAGGGCTCACCAAGGAGGACTGGGCCCCCTTTCGCACAAAATGCTTTGAGTTGGTGATCAAAATATGTCAGTATCACTACAAACCTAGAGACAAGAAAATCTGGGCAATGGTTTCTGACTCTTGGAGCACATCAGTGGGTTTCACGGGTAGAATAAAGTTTGCTTAAATGGCTTCCTTTCTGAACAGGGAGAAAGACTATCCTGTTTCTGTAAACAAAGATGGGACAAATGGGATGGAGGCGTCACACCAGGGCCAAGTGTCCCATGTGTGCAGAAGCCAAGTCCCAAAGACCCGGAGCCCTTCTATGAACAACCGCAGTCTTCGATCAACCAGAATGTTTTTGGTCCTGTTTTTAGCTCTTGAGAAAGAGGCAGCACTGATGAAAACAAGCCATGATGAAGGATTCGGTGAAAGAGATAAAAGGACACCTTTCAGGGTATGGCTTGAGGCCTGAAAACAACTCTCCCACATCTCCTGTTGCTCTGAGGAAAACCTACGGACACATTAACGGCTGCCCGGCTCCAGCAGCTTGAGTCAAGAGAGAAAAGAGACTGAATTCATTTCATGGTGCTCTACACTAAAGGTCCTAATAATTCTCAAGGTATGAAATGACAACCTTGCCACTTACCCCTTCCCTTCTCAAAAAACACCAAGCCATCCCCCCGTGCTCTGCCTGGGGGTCCCCCCACCTCGCCCCCGCCCCCGCGGGCACCCGACCCACACACGCCCGAAGCCTCATCTCGCTGTGGCCACGGCACAGACAGACCCCGCCTGTCTGAGGTGGTGGCGTCTACTTTCACAGGCTGGAGTGCAAGGAAATCTAAGGTCATAAAAGCAGAAAGGGAAAGAAAGGGAGGGCCGTGTGGGACCGGGGGCAGGTCTGTGCTAACTCTTGGGGTCTTGTATCTGAACACCCGCGGAGAAGAAACAGAAGCTGTGGGTGGAAGATGGAGGAGCTCTTCTCACAGGGATCTCTGTGAGCAGAGACGCTCTGGTGACAGAAGGAGGTGGGGGAGATAGGCTTTCCCTCCCCAGTCCGCACACAGCACAGCCGGGGCCCTGAGGCACAGGGGTGGGCAGCGTAGCCTCAGGAGGGGGCCCAGCTGGGGCAGAGTGAGACACGCCAACCACACGGGCCTCAGTGCATGAGGAGGCCAGGTCAGATGTCGCCGTGGCAACGACAGGTGGGGGACAGACCTGTTGGCGACCACATGTTAAGACCCCTCCCTCAGACCAAGGTCTCACACGAGGGGTGAGGCTCAGAAGAAACGTACCCCGTGCTTGCTGATAGGAACTGTGCTGTTCTCACAGGCTGCTGAGGCCCAGGGAAACTCAGATGACTCAGGATTTATCATCTCCTTATTTTCATCATCAATTATTTAAGAAATAAACTACTCCGACGCTTTCACATACTGCAGGAACTCAATGACGACTTACAGCTCAAACTCAGCACAGTTCATGATTTAAGTTGATATATGTAGATTTCTACTCTTTGTTTTGAAGTATTTTTTTTTAATGGAACACTGGATCAAACCTAATAAAGCTATTTATCAAATATCACCAGTGAGTAGCGTGAAATTATATCAGAATAAAGAGTTACTGGGAATTTGCAGCTTCGCAAACACGTGTTTTCAGGAGAAACTAAGACTTTTCTTCTGAGTAGATCAAATAAATGGAGATTCGTCTATAGGCCGAAGGAGAGGTTCTATCAGATTGAAAATGGAGAGTCAGTTCAAATGCATAACTCCCACCGCACCCTCTATTCAAAGCAGTACTGCTAGTGTGTCTCTATAATGAAGGATTTTCCCAGAGGGAGGAGTGGGAAAACCACGCACTGACCTTCGGCCTTCCCAACGTTTACAGGGAAAGATTAGGAACAGAATGAACATCAGAAGATGCCCTAATGTCAAATATCAGAATGAAGTAGCTGTTGATAGCAGAAAAATCACTCAGGAATTCAGGACAGGTGTTGGTCATCAAGCCGTCCACCCATTCACACTACACTTACTTTGGGGGTTTTGTTTAAATATGGGAAAGCAGTAAAAATAATCAGAAACAAGTAACTATCTAATTTTAGAGATCCAGATTACCCAAAGCTGTCCTACAGTACAGTAGGAAGCAAGGATACTGTCCATAC
>CM053604.1:108541184-108556845 GCA_028646535.1 Procyon lotor | reverse complement strand
TTTTGGCACTTTCCTCCCAGATACCTAACTCCCATGCAAGATGGAAATGTTCCTAAAGTGGACACACGGCTTCTCTTGGAGCAAATCTTCATCCATCTGAACACAACCAGCAATGCAATTCAAAAACCTGACAATGGACCAGCACTTCTGGTGGGGGGGGTGGGGGGGTGGAATGCCCTACCAGAATATTCAGAAATGGCATTCAGGGCATTAAGCAATTAAATTTTGCTTAAGGGTACGTGGGTGGTGAATTGGGCTGAGCACCTGACTTGATTTTGGCTCAGGTCATGATTCATGGTCGTGAGATCCAGCCTTGCGTTGGGCTCAGCGCTCAGCATGGAGTCTGCTTGAGATTCTCTCTCTCTCTCTCTCTTTCTGCCCCTCCCTCACCCCCGCACATGCTCCTATGCTCTCTTCCTCTCTCTCTCTCTCTCTCTCTCTCTCAAAATAAATAAATGAAATCTTAAAAAAAAATTTGAGGGGGCTCCTGGGTGGCTCAGTCAGTTAAGTGGCTGCCTTCAGCTCAGGTCATGATCTCACGGTCCTAGGATGGAGCCCCACATTGGGCTCCCTGATCAGTGGAGAGCCTGCTTCTCCCTCTCTCTCTGCCTCTGCCTCTGCTTATGCTCTCTTTCTGTCAAATAAATAAATAAAATCTTAAAAAATATTTTTTTCTTCCTAAACTGGCCAGTGCCAGCAACTTGGGGTGATTTGTCACTCCCTTGCTCATCAGCGTGTCCCGTCTGACTTTGGCCTATTGTACAACACATCCATGGAGATGGACAGCTTCTCCTTGGTTTTCACTCACTAAAACAGCCTCTCTTTCGGGGTACCTTATTTCGACTCACATTTCCTGATACTGTGCTAACTGAAAGAAACATATCAGTTACAAACAGATTATCGCTTTGAAATATCAATATTTAAGATTATTTGGATTGCAATAAAAACTGACATGTCGTTACTATTTATCACCTAACAAACAGCTTCATTAAATGGATTCACTGAGGCCTGTCTGCTCTGTGCTGCTAGGATCTACAAGTCTATCATACACGTTCGAACCACCACCGTGGCAACAACACAAAGGACAGATTATAAATCCGTTTTTTTATGTCCCTTCAGATAAAGTTTAAATGACTCGAAGAATAAGGATTTTTCACTGTCCTTGTTTCTGTACAGATTCTAAATCAGAAAAGACTATGTTTTCATTAGTTTTAAAAGTCTTTTCCAGGAAATTCTCCTCCCTTAAATTTGTGTAGTACGTTACAGTGTTTCAAAACATTTTTCACAGACACCACCAGAACTGAACAACTCATTCTCCCAAACACCTTGTTATGAGATAGGAATTCAAAAACCAGAATAGGTCAAGTCAAGCTAGCAGCTCACTCCTGCTCTAATGGGATATCACATATCCCTAATGGGATATGTTACCCTATCAGATTAACTGCCATCATCATAGCCTTGGCCTCATATTTTTAATCTCTTTATCACTTCCTGGGGCAAATTTAGTAACGTCTTCAATCTAGCTCCTCGTTCATTCATTCTCTCTTAATTCTGTCTTACACGCTATTTACCCAAACCCTTGATTCTTTGCTGTAATAATTAGTTTTTATTTCCAAGAGCTCTGGTTCGTTCTTCAAATCTGCCCGTCGTTTTCACTTGATCATTAAAACACCATTTCTTGGGCAGAAAATAACAAGTGTTGGCAAGGATATGGAGGACCTGGGGCCCTGGCGCACCGCTGGTGGGCACAGCACACGGTGCCACTGTTACGGAAAACAGAAAAAATTTCAAGTACAATTGCCATATGATCCAGCAATCCCACTTCTGGGTAACCCACCCACAAGAACTGAAAGCAGGGTGCTGAAGAGAGGTATGTGCACTCTTATGTTCAGAGCAGCAGTGTTCACAATAGCCAGAAAGTGGAAACAACCCAAAAGGCCCACCGATGATAAATGGACAAAGAACATAAACAGTAGAGAATTACTCAGCCTTAAGAAGCAAGGAAATTCTGACACAGGCAACGACCTGAAGACTCTATGCTAAGTGAAATGATTCAGGAATCCAAAGGGTATGACTCGGTGTAGATGAGGTCCCTAGGGTTGGCAAATGCAGAGACAGAAAGTGGGAGAGCAGCCGCAGGGGCAGGAGGAGGGAGGACAGGGGAGTGAGTGTAGACCGGGTATAGGATGTTCATGTGGTGAGGCGACCAGAAGCGGGAAGTGGACGGCAGCAAGGGCCGCACCACCACATGGATATATTTAATACCACTGAACGGTACGGTGACCGTGGTAAATTTCCCACTGTGTACATTTCAACAATTAAAGATAATTTAAAATGTGAGAGGGGAAGGTCAGAGACAGGAAGCAAAGGCTTCCCGCAAGGCTACCACGTGCCTGACTCCCACGTACATCCCCTCATCTGCCCCCCTCGTGGATTCCCCCAGGCAGTGAGACGGAATTAGAAATAAAATATTAAATCAAGCGCCACGATCATCATTATATCATCCCCATCATCCTTAGCAAGGAAGGTATTCAGGCCCGGAGAGCCTGGGAGCAGGTAGTTATGTGGGCCGAGTCTTCCATGACCCCACGCAGAACAACTGACTGACCCACACCCAGAAACGTCACAGCCCTGTGCTGATCTCTTCCCCTTCGCGTGGTACATGCCTGGGTCTCAAAAAGAAGCCAATGCCGTGTCTGAGGACAGTTCCTAACACAACGAGCTCCACTTTATGAGTAGACAAAAGGTGAGGAGTGTTCGTTCCCCCTGTGGAAGGCCCCGAACAGCCTGCAGCCGGGCTCAATCAGACATGGCAGCTCAGAGGGGAGAAGCTCTGTGGGCTTCCGGGGACCCTAAGAAACACGGCTGCGTTTCATGCCACCCAAGGAGCAGTGGTTACGGATTTAACATTTAAATATAATCAGGTTTTAGCCTTGTTGGAGGCAAAGGCTGGTTTTTGGCAATAAAAAAGGGTTTTAACAAGCGTCTATGACGGATTATGTTCAGGCCTCGCTAATGCATCTGTCATGTCAGCAGAGACGTGACGGGCGGCTAAAGCAATCCTTTTAGGATGGGCCGTTCCATCCCAAATGTCCTAGCCAGCCTACCGAGGCTCTCTCTTCATGATTAGATTTGGTCTTTGCCAATGCCCCAAGATCAGTTACTGATGACCTACTCTAAACCCCCAAGACTCTTCTTACACTGAGAAAATGAATAGGAGACGCTCTCCCATCAAACGGCGACTCTGTAAGGCCTCTGCCATGACGCCACCACCCCTTTTCCAGCCCGGCTTTTTTTATCACTCCATTTGTAGAATGCTCTAGTGGCACTGCACCCTTCCTTCGACCAGTGGTTCTCAGGATCAGCCAGGCAGCAGAATCCCCTGGAGAGTTCGTTAAACCACAGCTCACTGGGCCCCACCCCCCCCCAGAGTTCGAGTTGGCACATCTGGGAGAAGGCCAAGCATCTGCGTTTCTCATGTGTTCCCACCCCCACCACCTCGCCATCCCCCTACCTCCCTACAGCTAGCATGCCTGAGACACTGCCGCATTCCCCTGGAATGCCATCTCCTCAGAAATTCTACTCATATGGTGTCAAAACCCCAATGGCGACCAGGGACAGTCCCAGTCTCCTCCCTTCCCCCCCGCCCCACCCCAGGCTTCTTCTGCTCTTATTCCCAAGAAGGGGTCAAAGGAAGGGTCCGAATGTCCATTAAGGGGGGAGGAGGGTTGGGGGGTGCCAGGGAACCCTGGTTGGCCTTTTCCCTTTTTGTTTCCACACCACCGGACGGGGAGGTAGGAGGCACACGCTCCAGCCAACTCTCCCTCTCTTCCTTTACAAAAGCAGATGCTCCCCTGGGGGACCCCGGAAGGAGAGGCAGAGCTGGGCCCAGGCAGGATTCACTGTTCCTGAGGCCCCCTGCCTAATGACCAGATCACTGTCATCCTAATAGCCATCCACTTTGCTTCCTGACACCTGTCCTCAAACACCAGCCGTTTGCCGAAACCTTTCTCACCTGTACGTCTGGAGGTCATACCTTTTCTGCCTTGTTTAGAAGTCCCTTCCAATCTGTCTACCGCATGCCCTACTCTCTTCTGAACTGTACCAAGGAAGTACTCATTAAATATTTACTGAATTTAATTGAAACCTCCTCAGAGGTCAGAGAGTGCACGCTGTTGGTGTGCCATTAGGAGAGCAAGAGTCGTAGAGATTATATATCGAGAGCATTTCATATTTGGGAAAGTTGTTGCCAATACCACACGCCCCCAGAAATGTACTGCAGGAGAAGGACATTCAGCCGCAGACCAGAGGAGCTTCCAGAATCTGTAAATTCCCAAACAGCCTATTGTTTCCAGGAGCATACATTATAATACAATGTATTTAGCCCCCTAAAAACTCTTAATAGCAAGACTAAAATTAATCCTGGGAAATCATACAGAAATTAGACTGATATCCTTGACAACTTTTTCCCTTAGAAGCATGGCCCCATTAAGCTTCTATTACCCCAAGAAAAATAGAATAGCAATAATATAGATGTGAGTTTTCCTTTACAGGGGACAAAAGATGGCAACTTACCTTAGAACCAGTTGTAACATCACGTCTTCACAATGTAAACCGATGAGAGTTCTAAATAATGCCAGGGACACCACACAGAGCTGGGAAGCAATAAACACACATTCATTTCAGATACTGAAAGGATAGCTTTACTCCCCTCAGATGGAAAATAAATCAGAATTACAAAATAAAATGGCCTCTTTTTTTTAGCAGCTTTGATAAAAACATGCTGCTGCCAGAAAGAATGTGTATGAAGGCTTTTCATTCTAAGGGATTTGATTAGAAAGCCTATGCCTAGAATTGTGCCATTAGGCAGAATTAGCCTCCTCCAAAACTCCTTTGCTCCTATTTCCAACTTTTACAGATCGACATAAGTGTGCCCTTACAACTCTCCAATACGTGTGCACGTGCACGCACGCGCGCGCGCGCACACACACACACACACACACACACAATCTCCTGCTTGGCACTTGTTTTCCCAAGTTATTTTCAAATATGACATCAGTTATTTACAAGACAGGGCTACCAGAACATTGCATGTGCCCCGGCCAGCTCCCCGTCTAGAGTTCTTAGCCCCACGCCTCAGCTCCTCTTGGCTATCTCTTGGCTTTGGGGCCAACATTCTCCTTGGTTCCATTTCCAATGGTGCTGAGGTGGTGACGATATACTTTTCTAAGAAGTTCAGTCAAAAACAAGAATTCTTTCACTCTCTAATTTCCAAAAAGGAAAGATAAATGGCCAGAGACGATACCCAAAGGTGTATTATAAAATGATTGCGGCCTTTTGGGAGTAAGCTTTTTATCATTCCATCAGACCACTTGAGTAATTTTTTGCCCCAGTGAGAAAGTGCTAGTTTAGTCTGTTTAGTAGAAGGGTGGACTTAAAACCTGGTCAGTGGAATTTGGAATGGTGTCATAACAATGATAGCTACAAGAAAAAAGGAGAGGGGAGATAGAAAAAAGAATATTCTTCATTTATTCCCAAAGTAAACTCTCCTGAAATTTGTTCTGAGTTATAAAGACCTTTCCTCTGGGGCTCTCCTTACCCGAAATGGGGTGTTGATTCGGCTCGTGAGAGTATCTAGGATGTGGACATTCTCATGCTGGTGCAAGAGGATAAAACGGAGGAAGATCTCGAGTAGTGCTGGCTCGGAGATACTACGCAGGAAAAGGTCCAGATACGCAGTTGTGGTCATGACCTCCTCCACAGTCACCTGGGACCAACGACAGAGCGAGCACAGGTGAGCGTCCTCTTGATGCTGTGATCCACGCTTCCCCAAAGGCCCCTGGCCTCACCGCAGTGACCCCATCAAGGCAAGGACATACCAACCACCAGAACCCGCTTCAGAGCCGCATCTGAAGCCTATAACCTATTCACATTCCACGACACCTCATGCTGCTTCCGCCCTTTAATTCAGAAAGGGAAAAGCAAAGACATAAAAAAAGCAATTCAAGTGTTCTGACAACTCTAATCATCAAATGCAGTTCAAATACCATAAAGATTTTAGTGTGTAACCACAAAGGGGGAAAAAAGAGATAATGGAAAGTATCTACGTGGTCGGTAAAGGATTAATTAGAAAGGCCAGTTTCATTAGTCGTCATCCGATAAATATTTATTGGACCTGCTCTGTACCAGGAACTAGAAAACATAAGAACACATTTTCTGTCCAGGAAGATGGGTGTAGATGTAGAATCTAATAAGTGAAATAGTAACATCATAAGTGGGAACTAAGAAGGACAGACACAAAGTACTGCAGATGTTTAGATAGGCTTCTGGAACATTGCAAGTCAAATTTGTATAACTGAGTAATGTACATAAAGTGTTATTTATAAAGCACTATAAGAGTTTACTGCTTATAAAGTAACTGGCTTTTTTTTTTATAACACAAATGAGAACTGTCTACGTGGTGTGAATTTCCTATGCAGTAGAATATGAGTCTTTCAGGAAAGAGAAGACTCTAAAGAGTCAAGTTTTTTGAAGGGCCAAGGATTTGGTACTTAAAGCCTTCAGATTTTCAATATCTTGATAGGGAATATTTTCAGAACTCATATGCAATTCTTTGTCTTCCTTTTTGTCTTTTTTTTTTTTTTTTTTTAAGGATTTTATTTATTTATTTGACAGCGAGAGAGGAAACACAAGCAGGGGGAGTGGGTGAGGGAGAAGCAGACTTCCCGCCGAGCAGAGAGCCCGATGCAGAGAGCCCAATGCGGGCTGGGATCATGACCTGAGCCAAAGGCAGAAACCTAACGACTGAGCCCCCCAGGTGCCCCAGTTCTTTGGCTTCCTAAAAGCAAAGTACAATGTCTCTTGATGAACAGGGGTCATCCATTGCCTTCCTGCCTGTAGAGGAGAATTACCAGCCTGGGAGGCATGCAAATCACCAGGACAGCAGCTCCAAATCTCAGACTCCAACCCTCTCCCCTGGAAATCTTGGAAATCTCCCGGCCCTGAGTCTCACACACTTGATGACTTGATGTTAAGTGAAACAGATGGCGAGGCTTCTTGAGTAATTACATCTTCTCTTCTCCAGTTTTTCACTTCTTTCTTCCTTCCAGTTCAAAGTGTGAACTGTCACATTATCATACTGAGACAGGTCATTCCTTTTATAATATACTCCTCTTCTCTTTGTAATGTTCTGCCTTCAGAAGCCACAAATCAGTTTAGAAATCAGATCTCCAAATCTGCTCCGTAAGTATAGATAGGCCCCATAGATAGGCAGATGCCTATAGATAGGCAGGTGCATCTGTACATAAAGGCTTAAATTATTTTTATAAATTTTCTTGGGAGGGTGGGGCACCTGAGTGGCTCAGTCAGTTGAGCGGCTGCCTTCGGCACGGGTCATGGTCCAGAGTCCTGGGATCCAGCCCCGTGCCGGGCCCCCCTGCTCGGTGGGGAGCCCACTTCTGCCTCTGCCTGCTGCTCTCTCTCTTGCTCTATCTCAGATAAATAAATAAAATCTTTTTAAAAAATACAAATAAAATACATTTTCTTGGGCCTTAGATATATTCCAGATAGAGGAGTCCAGATGGATAAGATACGACCAGATCAGTGTTGTCTATCGTCTTTACACTAAGCAAGGCATGCCTCCACAGTACAGGCGAACTCACCCTCTCGGGGCTGACGGTGAGTGCCCTGAGTTCACACGCACTCTCCCCCTCCATCTCCGCGCCCGTGCTGCCAGCCCTCAAAACATTCAACACACCACCGTGTCATCTGGCCAACTTCACGGGGCTCTCTGTGGCCCAGATAAAACAAAGGAAACAGCTAACCTCAACCGCTTGGCAAATAAATTACCTTGAGAAGAGTGCCTCTCACGGGCTGCCCCTGCTCCTGAAACCCACTGCTTCTATCCTTGTGTTTCCTGGTCGTCTCTGGTCCGGTGCTGGTGGCCCTCTTAATGCTGTCCTGGGACACACGCTATGGCTTGTGCATTATTACTCCAGTGCAATATACTGAGTTGGGCATAGAGAAGGGACTGCCTGTAACATTTCCTAAATAAATGATAGCCCTCGAGGTCCTAGTGATTTACATTTGCCAAAGCTGAGTTTAATTTTTAATTCTTTTCTCTTTGCTGGCTCTCTGCTCTGAGGGCCCCGGAAAGGGGGGGGGGCATTTTTTTTTTTTCTAAAAACCTATAGAATAACGGATGTCACCAACTACAGCTAAAGGGGAAATGATTCACACCACCACCAAACACACAGCTCCCTTAGCTCGCACTCGTTCTGCTGCCGCAGTCTCGGGGTCCTTCTGCCGAAACTGAATCCAAAGCCATGTAGGCAGAAGTCTAGTTCCCTAACAATCTTGATGGCTAGGAAAAAAGTAGCACTTTTTAAACGGGCCATGCATGCATGCAGTCTCTGCAATAGTGCATTTTCAGCCTTACTTCCTGAGCTGCTGAGCTGACACGTCCTGCAGAATTCCAGGAGCTGCCTTTGCACCAATAACGCACCATCAGCTTTTCCCCCCTTAAGTTACACATGACCTTAATAAGCTCAAAAGCACAGCAATAAACCCTTTAGGATAGAAGTCTCGGTCGGGGGGCTGACATGAAAGAAGGCTATTAAGCATCCATTGTTTACTACTCCTAGGCTGGATAAATGAAAGATTTTATTATTATTATTTTTTAGCAACCAAAGCTGTCATTTATGAGCTAAGAGGATTTAAGAAAAACACTTGGAGGGGCAGATTTACATAACGTGGTATAAATGCCAAAAACCCAATTCTATTAAGCATCGAGTTGCCACCTCTTTGTAAATCGAGGTCACCCTCACCTTAAACTAATACCCAAGCCAAGAAAATCTGGTTCCTTTCTCTTTCTGTCTCTTCCCTCCTCCATATTCAAGGAGCCCTCAGAAGACTTTTATCCCAGAAAATCTTTTCCTGCCCCATTATCTTATTTTTCAGAATCTTCCTCTAATCCCCCAAATAGGCATCCTCTTAACGAGGATGAGACCAGAGCCTAAGTATGATCGCTGGAAAGCTAACGCTGAACCACCAGGGGACAGCAGCTCTGTTGCGAGGAATGCAAAACCGAAGCTGCCACTCAGGCCCCAAAAAGGAAGAATTCGCCCAACAGGACAGTAGCATCCTCTTTGCAGTCCAGCTATGAAGGACAAGCCGTTATTGATGTACCTAAGACCTTTTGCCTCACAGAGGACGGTCGGTATCCATTTTTCTTGTTCTATAAGGAATTGCAGGTGGCTACAGATTTAGGTAGAAACACTAGTAGAATTAAGAAATGAGGTTCTACCTTACTACCATATAAGACGCAATAAAATTTAAGGATACTCAAGCCTAAGAATGTTAATTCTCACTAAAAGCAGACCATAATGACAGCAATAATCTAAGGAAAACACTGCCCACAAACAAATAACTATCCTTGACAAGATAAACCACAAGCATGAACCTAAACCAGGTATCTGCTGAGGTACCCTTCTGCACGCAACTTTCCAGCCCAGTTCTAGAATGGAACTTGAGCCCCGACCCGGGGACTTAATCCGACTTCGATCGAGACCGAAGTCTTGATCGGTCTTGGGTTAAGTGAAGCCTTTGAAATCAATCCCTTTCTTCACCACCTTCTCCACCCTCCCCTAGGCCTCACCTGGGTCCCCCTTCACACTGAGCACCTACACCAGTCCCTTAAACTGGTGTTTGCAAACTGGAGTCTGAGATCCAAAAGTGGGCAGTGAAATCAGTGTATTGGTTCACTCATGGTGTAGACCAGATTCAAACCATAAATATTAGGGTACGCTGCACAGAGTAGGTACCGTTTGGGGAAACTTGTGTGTGTCTATTTTGTTCAAACTAGATGTAATGCAATATATTACATATGCATGGGCCTCGTTATCTAGTCAGTAAAAAATATAGACACAAACACACTCAAATGCGTAAGATAAATTTCTGGCCGTGCATTACAGTTGGAGACATCTGAAAAGCACTACAGTACACGGCAACCACCAAATGAACCCACGAGCCTTTCGGCCCTCTCCTCACCCCTGTTCTCGTCACCAGTCCCACGCTCTAGGCTCTAAACCAGCGTGCTGAGTCTGGAGGCAGGGCATCTATGTACAGGGGGAATCAGCGCTCCCAAAAGGACACCAGCTGAATTCACGGTCCATCTACTCCTTTCTATTTTAGCCCAAGAGCTCCAACCACACACGTACTTTTTTGTTGTTTTAATCAGTATCATGAGCTTCTCCGGAAATGGGACAAAAGAGAGCTTGTTTTCCTTTAAAAGGGGGATGGGTAGAAAAGGAGGAGTTGATACCATGTGTCACCTTCCACTTCTGTAATTCCAAACTCTCTCCGAAAATGAAGGCCAGCCCCAAGCCCCGCCTGCACCGCCACCATCTCGGCGGCACATTAACTTAATGCCTAGCGTAGGAGTGAAATTGAGCATATAGACATTCTGACCTTTCCGTAATCAGCTCTAGTTGGGCAATTCCATTTGCATCTAAATTAGCACCGGAGTCCTCCCTGTAATGGCAGGTTTATGTGTGTGTCCTGAAAAACAAATTTCCCACCTGCTAATTGTTTTTTTGTGATCCAGTCACACTGGAACAAACAGATGGGTCCTACCTTCTGTCACTTAGGCAGGTGGCAGGGAGTGGGGTCAGGTGACTGTTGCATCCTCTCCAAGTCAGAAACCTTTCCTTGGCATTTCCTTCGATGTACGGGAGAAAGCTAGGTAGGCTAGGGGCACCTGGGTGGCTCAGTGGGTTAAGGCCCCTGCCTTCGGCTCAGGAAACGGAGACCCAGCTGAACCCTGCCCACTGAAACAGCAGGGAGAAAGCTGGAATTCGTGGAAGAGGCGCGAAGGGCCCTCCACGGGGAGCACAGGCTATGACCTGCATGTGCGGCCAGACGAGCTGGTGGCCAGGCACGGGGCTCGTCCACCCGAGGGCAGCCGCCGGGTGCGTGGGCCACAGCCAGCTTCCTCCCTCCAAGGACGCAGAACATGAAGAACATGCAAATATGGAAGGGAAGACAGACACCCTGGTTCTCAGCAAGCAGCCCCGCTGTTTCAGCCAAAAATTCAGGCCAGAAAATGCTCAGTTATTCCAAGTCTGCAAAGAGACTACAGTGGATGAGTCAGGCACCCTCCTTCTGGGTGCCCTTCCCAGTGTCTGACTTCGACTACCTGCAGCACTGTGCCCAGAACCTGGCTGACCTCTCCCTGGACTGAGCACCTTGTCACTGCAGTGCCTGCCTCAGGCTGCAGGGGGCAGGAGAACTCGTGGCAGCCACTGTCTTTCCTTGGGCGAAGCCTGGGTCCGGCCCGTCTGAGTCATCACCTCGGGGTGCCATGCTGACCAGCCAGAGGAACGTGGGGCGCCCACACTGGCTCAGACTCCCACAATGAGGAAACAACTCAGGGGCCACAGCTCGGCCCCAGGCCCCCTTCACACCCGCAGACACTCAAATGCACTAGATGGAGGGGTTGGGAGGGAAACTGAGGCAGGAAGCTGGCCGCACTCTACAAGCAATCAACACAGTTTCCCTTGACCCCTTGACATTCCTTCTCTTCTATTTTTTGAGGCTCCTCATAAATTAAAAGTAAACTAGTAGAAAATTGCTATTAAAAAAAAAAACAAAAAAACCCGGGCGCCTGGGTGGCTCAGTGGGTTAAATCCCAGGATCCTGGGATCGAGCCCCATATCAGGCTCTGCTCAGCTGGGAGCCGGCTTCCCCCGCTCTCTCTGCCTGCCTCTCTGCCTACTTGTGATCTCTGTGTGTCAAATAAATAAATAAAATCTTTAAAAAAAAAAAAAAACAAAAAACCTTCCTCCCTTCTGCGCCACACCCTTCGCAAGCAGGCTGGGGAGTTAACCAGAGGGACGGCCAAAGTCAGTAAGTTTGGCTACTTATTCCTAAAATACTTAAAGAAGGAGAAATTAAAATGATGGCCACAGTGACATCAGCAACACATTTTAAAGAAAAATGTTAAAAATAAAGCCAGTGTCACCCCTTTACTCCTTCTTCAATGTACCTGCAATATATTAAGTATAATAATTAAACCAATTAAATATTTATAAACTAATTCATTAAATATAATACACTTCCTCTTGCCTATCACAAACCTCTCCAAGGAGCAGTCAGCAAATTATTTCTAAAGCCTCTCTTCCTATGCTGTGCGTTGCATTACTTGTACCCTACTACTTCCTTATGATAGAACTTCCCAGAGTGTAATTCAACCTATGAGCCATTTGAACCTCATGCTGTAGAATTCAGCTACTGAAATACTCCAAAAATCACGTAAGACATGTATTTTGGACTAGTTCAGAGTTTGAGTCTGAGGTCAGAATTAACAGGGAAACTCTGGGGTATTTCCACGCAGAAGCAAAGATCCACAGAGTCTCCCCAAGGTGGCCCCCAACCAACCCTTGGCTATTTACTAGTTGTTTCAGAAAGATTCTTCTCGGTTGCCATACGAACAGCCATCAGAACCACATCACCGGTACTGGTCAGTCTCTGAGCACCTCCTGTGTAAGGATGGACTATCCCTAGCATGTTGCTTCGGCTCTTGGAGTCTGCACAACCTCATGAGAACGGACGCTGCCCGAGCACAAGGATATTTCCTGAATGGAAGGGCCCTGCAGTGCAGAGTCCGAGGAAAGCTGGAGCAGGGGGCTCAGAAAGGAAGGGGCCGTGCTGCTGGGCAGCCAACACAGAGAGGTCCAGTCTCCCTTCTTCTGGACCCAGACAGACCCACTGCCTCCTTTGGGAGCGCAGCTCAGGTCTTTCCAGCCAGAAAGCATTCCTCACTGTAAAGGGAGATTCTACCCCTTGCAATTTAAAGCGTGCCTCACCCTGTGCTCACGCAAAGAGGGGGTGATGGGGAAATGCCATCTCCTCGAACTCCACTGTCCTTCCCATTCCGGGATTCTTGTTAAACCCTCCGCTTCCTGTCTTCTAGGTGAAATTCATCTCCTTTCCCAGTTTTCTGAATGCATTCTCCCGTCCTTTACGATTGTACCATGTACTACAGAAATGACCGTGTCTGACCTACAAGTGAATTCTCAAAGCAGTTGGTACACAGGCAGGGACTCAAAGGGTAATCAATAAATGTGTCTGGATGGAAATCAGCATCCCTGTTATTCATAAAAACACATGGTTTTTACAGTCCACATTGGGGATGCCTTCATTAGCAAGGGGGTGAGATTCACTTGACAATACATGAAAAGAAAAGGATATTTTCCCTTTATCGCAAATAACATTTCATTGAACATAGAAAGCCCAATGCATGCCATGTTCTTGAATTACAGCAACCTTGCAAAGTGACCCACTGGGGGAAAAAAGAAAAGCTTCCTCAGTTTCCCTCCTAATTTCTCTTCCTTATTAATAAGACAGTCCTACTGAATTCTGATGAGACTGACTTTCAAACCCAACAGCAGAAGGGACATGGTCCATGGGCCCAAGTCTCAACCAGCAACTTCTTTAGAATGAAGTATTTGAGGGGCGCCTGGGTGGCTCAGTCGTTAAGCGTCTGCCTTCAGCTCAGGTCATGATCCCAGGGTCATGGGATCGAGCCCCGCATCGGGCTCCCTGCTCGGCAGGAAGCCTGCTTCTCCCGCTACCATTCCCGCTGCTTGTGTTCCCTCTCTCGCTGTGTTTCTCTCTGTCAAATAAATAAAATCTTTGAAAAAAAAAAAAAAAAGAATGAAGTAATTGAGATCAATTCTAAGAAAGCCTGCCACCTCCCTCCTCATTCGGTCTGCCTGCTGGGTTAAAGGTATTATTCGAACTGGAGTTTTCTACACAGATGAGTTTTCCTAGACACTAAAGACCACAGCAAAGGCAAGCCCTGATGACAAAAGACAGATTTCACTCCTGTCTTAGCTTCCATGTGCTTCCATCAGCATAATGGAAGACTGAGAAAACGCACAGGTGTCTGCCCAAACGAATTCAATCGTTCTGGTCTGTCTGGCCCTTTTTCTGTTATCGCCAGCCTGCTCGTCACTGGCACTGGCCAGTCACAAGGTAAGGCGCACAGGGGCGCGCACCCTGTCAGAGTGATTCTGTGTCTACCTCACCTGAAACGCAAGTCAGACCTCAAAACGGCGGGTGAGGGAGAGCAGAAAAAAGTTAGCATGAGCAAAAGAAAAGTAGGCCAAGAAGGTAGAATACGCACCGGTTGAACCTCCTTTCTGTTTGCCTTCCTTTTCGCCTGTGTGTTTGTGTGTGTGTGAAGAACAGAAATTTTTTTTTTGTAGTTAAAATTTTTTTAAATTTTATTTTTTCACTGTTACAAAATTCATTGTTCATGTACCACACCCAGTGCTTCATGCAGTATGTGCCCTCCTCAATACCCACCACCAGGATCGCCCAATCCCCCAGTCCCCCACCCCCTCCCCTCCAAAACCCTCAGTTTGTTTCCCAGAGTCCACAGTCTCTCATGCTTCATCTTCCCCTCCGATTTCCCCCAATTCACCCTTCCTTTCTTTTTTGGTTTTCTTATGACAACTTGGGAGAAACACTTGCAGGGCATTTGTGGCTGATAAATATTTAATGTGCTCCTAGGAGGGGGCAGGGAAGGAACAGAAGATTCACACCAACTTTCAGACCAGACTCTCCTCACCTCTCCACAACGGCTTCCAAGACCCATACCACCTGGCTGCCTCAGATAAGGCGGGGCTTTGTGCAAGCTACTCCGTGTGGTTCTCTGCTTCGCCTGCAGGGTAGGGCCCCTCCTATCTCTCCGTAATTCTGATGCTTAAGCCCTGAATCCCCCAGTACAGCATTATCTCCCTTGTGCACTTGTTGAAGCTCAAAAGGAAGAAAGAAAGAAATCTAATTTCCCATTTCAAATCAAAAGTAAATGCAAGCTTAATTTATAACCCTAATTCTCCTCTCCTCCTGTGGCAGAGAAGTGACATAAAGTACCACAGAGAGGTCAGAGAGGAGGAGGCTTTATAGTATCTTAAGCTGATTCAGACTCAAAAAATCTGATTCTGTGTGTGTGTGTGTTGAGACGATGAATACAGTTTAGGCTCCTAACTTCCGACTTCTTCCAACTCTATCTCCCCTCTTTGCCCCCTTCGCAGGGCATACTTGTGCAGTGCACAACAGGTACAGCCATACAGCTGCTCAGCCTGTGCTTTTCCACAGAAGAATAATAGAAAGTTCCAGTTTCCCATCCAAGTTTCATTAACATGAAACTTGAAGGTTTGTAGCAGGCACTTCTAATTGCTCCCCTCACCCCTAATTTTCAGTTTCCCTTTCTTCCTTGGGAATGAACCTTAAGTTTCTAGCTCAAAAACTACAGTTCCCTCCTACCTTTGCATCTAGGCATGGCTGTACCCATCTTGGCCAGTAAGGTGTGAACAGAACTGGTCTATGGGATAAAAAAAGGACTACTAAAAGGAGTTTTCTGTCACATTAAGGGATTTTTCTGTTACCTACAGCTAAATCTTATGCAAACTGATACAGTGTTCTCTCTGAAAACAAGATGAGTTGCTTTGTAAGTAAATTGCTATAGCGATCTCATGCCGGCATTTAGAACACTGCCTCACATATACTGGGTGTTCAAAATGTATTTGTTGAGTGAATGAATTAATAATGAAGGTTTTATACCAAGAAAAGACCAACTAACACTAGAAGCCCATGA
>CM053604.1:108503395-108540684 GCA_028646535.1 Procyon lotor | reverse complement strand
GAACTTGATAGGCAAGGCAGGAGTTTGGGGGGGTGGGGGAGAGAAATGAAACAGGAAGGGATGGGGAGGGAGACAAACCATAAGAGACTCCTAGACTCAAGAAATGAACTAAGGGTGGCCGGGGGGGTAGTGGGGTAGGGATAGGGTGGCTGGGTTGGGGACAATGGGGAGGGTATGTGCTATTAAGTGCTGTGAAATGGGTAAGCCCGAAGATTCACAGACATGTACCCTGGGGCAAATAATACATTATATGTTAATAAAAATTAAAAAAAAAAAAAAAAAGCAAATTACTGGGACACCTGGGCTGCTCAGTAGGCTAAGTGTCTGCCTCTGGCTCAGGTCACAACCCAGGATCCTGGCATCGAGCCCCGCATCGGGCTCCCTGCTGTGCAGGGAGCCAGCTTCTCCTTCTCCTTCTCCTTCTGCCTGCTGCTCCCAATGCTTGTGCTCGCTCTCTCTCTTTCTCTCTCTCTCTGACAAATAAAAATAAAATAATAAATAAATAAAAAGCAAATTACTGAAGTGCCTAAGTAGAAGTATGAATTGGAGAGATCAAAATATCATCCCACAACAGTTTTTCATACGGCCCACCCCAGAGCTGGAGCCTAGTCAGGAGCTCCGTGACTCCAGGGAAGCTGTCCACGGCTTAGCAAAGAACCACCACATTTGAAAAACAAGACCCTCGAATCCCAGGGCCAAGAGGGCATCCTAATTGCATGCTTTCGATTCCTTCTTTTTTCCAATTTCCCACTGAAAGGAAGGCCCTGCTCGGTGACATTTTACAGCATTACTGGGACCAGACATAAAACTTCACAGTGTTTCTCACCAGAAAGTGACGCAGGCGACAGCAGCATGCCATGCTGGGCCTCCAGAGATGCGACGGGAAGTCAGCCAGAAGAGCTGGCTCTGGCTCTCTGCGCTCTGGCCACTCCAGAACCCCCTCCCCACCTTCTCCCTGACTAGAGATGCACGAAGAAGGGCGGGCAGGAGAAATGGAGTGAAGGGACACCAATGTGACAGGCTGCTCTGCCCACACTGCCCTAGAGACCAATAAGAGTACGACCTAAGAGGTCAGCTTCCGCCTCCCGTCACCTCAGCACCCAATTACAGCTCATTAACGTATTAGTGGTGATCCCTTGAAGCCGGTGTTTAATTGCTCTTAAAACCTTCCATCACAAGTTTCAATGGGCATAAGCGTCAAAAACATCCCCAGCTAGTGAGACCCCAGCTGGGCTCTCCAGGGGCCCCAGCTCACCCAACCCACAGACACACTAAGAGCACATGGGTGACTCACAAGCATGGCTGCTCCCAGGCTCTCAAAATCTCATCTCCTGCAGTCCCCAGAAAAACTTCCATCCATCAGCCTAAGTCAATAAGCCATGAATTATTGAGCTCACAGGATACAGATCATGAATATGTATGTGTGTGTTTAGAAGACAAGATTGTAAAACAAATGGGCTCCACGGTGGCTTAGAGGACGCCAGCGCACATGCCTTGAAGGAAAAGGCTGGAATTATTCTACCTGTGTATATTGTTCAAGCATGGTTTTAGCACGCGAGAGATGGTGGGGAAATCGGGGTTTTCTGGTAGATCTCTGGCTTCTGTTTTTCCAAGCAGACTCGTATGGAATACCTTGCTGAGTGAGAACAGCCACCTGCTCTTCACAAAAACCAAAGGACAGGCTGTCTTTGAGGTCACAGGTATCAGTGCAAATGCCTGTGAGTTGCTTGCAGGAAGGGATGGCGTGTAATTCATTCTTTTTCCTGCCCTCCGTCCCTCCCTTCAGCACATTCCCCCTTCAACGTCTCCGCCTCCAATGACAACAGATAGCCCCAAACCTCTGCCCTAATTTCCTAACAGTTTCCAAAAAGGGGGCCAAGGAACCCACAAAAGAGAAGAACATCCTAGTTCACAAGACATTTGACCAAAAATATTATGACCGAGCCCCGGATGTTATTCCTGCGCCCTTCCCCGCCAGATGCCTTGCTAGTCCCCTCTTTCTTCCCATGCTGGGGCCAGAGCAGGCCCGGAGGCGTCCCCTGTCCACCCTAAACAACACACCTGCACAGAGATTCTTCCAAGCTAGTGACAAGGTCAATCAGCTTGCCTCACTTGCAGTTCTAGCTCTACAACACAGCCCCGTCACAGGTCAATAGGTCTTCAAGAAGATCACCCGCAGAGGAAGGGCTAAGCTAGTCTGGCTTTTGATGTTCTAAATTTGAGGAGCAGGACCGGTCCCTCAGGCCAAGAGATCTGACCGGAGGTGGAGGATTTTCAGGCCACTCGGGTAAAGCGGACAAGTGGATCGCGGGTTGACCCGCAGAAGACCGAGCCCCGTGCATGCCCATATTCAGGGGAGGAAGGAGGCAAGTGAAGTCCGTGTTGCCCACAGACTCTATGGGAGAATCAGGAGAGTCTGCAAAGTGGACAATGTCAAAGGGGAACAAGGTCCCCAAGGAGTCAGAAGTCTTGGGTTCGCTAATAAAGTAATTCTTTAAAATCCCAATATTTTCCAGCAACGTTTAAGTGCATTTAATGATCCGGCCAGGGTAAAGCTGGCAGGCACACATGGGGAAAAGCAAAGCAATCATCTCTTTCAGGCAGTTTGGCAGGGTTTTAGGGGCAATGAGTGGGGTAATACGTTCTCTTTAGGATCTTTGTTCCTTGTATCCCTATTTTCTTCCGCCCCGCCCTTCTCCTGAACCCCCTTGCTTTCCGCTTCTTTTCGGTTCACCACCACACTTCCCCAAATGCCAGCCATACCTGCTGCCTCATTTGGTCACCTGCAGATTGGTCCTGAGCCTCTTAAACCCCAATGCCCCTCTGCAAGGACTCTGCTCGCTGTGGATACAAATGCTCACCTGGCCTGGGAGTCGGGTCAGGGTCCCTCCCGGGCCTCATTCTCCCTACCCCTGTGCCCCCCACAGCCCCCGGGGTGTACTTTTACCAAAACGCATTCCTCCAGGCTTGGACTCCTGCAGGAGCTCATCACCTGAATGTCCTTCCCCGCCTGTTCACCTTCAGGGTTCGCCCCAGGTTCCTCATGTCACTCTCCCCATCATGCCCTGCCCTCCGCGTCCACCCCACACCCCTCCCCCTCCCCCACCCGCCCTGTCTCCCTTCTCTGGTCCAGCACTTATTTTAGTCCCTCTTGCTTCACACTTGTGGTTAGCGTGTCAGTCTCCTGGGTCACAGATCAGATACTCCTAGGAGTTAAGAGGGTTTTCGGGCAACTTCATTTCCCCACAGGGTCTGGCACCAGCTTTGCCTCTGGGGAACACTCACTAAATGGTCTCTGAGCAAATAATATTATCCTTTTACTGTGTACGAGATGGCAGAATTTGTCTTGGAGTAACTGTGATCAGACCTCTGCATACATCAGCAAACCGTTTTCAGAATGCTCTCCTGTTCGATCTCCATTCCCCGTCTTTCCTATCCTTGCTGTGCCTCTGAAGGAACAGACTTGGCGAGGCTGAAAGCTTTGCACGAGGTCACACAGCAGGACATACAGGAGCCAGGACTAGAATTCGGATCTTCTCATTCACGATCTAGTTCTCCTCCACCGCATACACTGCTGACCTGGCGGCTGCTACCTGGATATTTCCTCGTCGTTTATTCATTTTCTAGTATGTTGTTAGCATACCTGCCTATCATATTAAAGTCTAACTAGGATTTCAGGTTCCAGAGAACAAGGATCAATACAGAGAATTAGTAACGATGAACGATAAAAAGTGGACTTCCTTACGTGTTTCTAGAAAATTTTAAACCACATCTTAACATTCAATCTAAATACACACTACAGGTGCCTTCTCGACCTACTCATTAACATTCTAAAATATTATACTAGTAAATAAGCGTGCCGGGTCACCTCTATTTGCCTCTCTTTGTCTACTCTCCAGCTTTCCCACCCTGCTCTGAGCCCCAGATGACCTATATGGGCCACCTTTTTCCATGGTCCCCTTGCCATCTGGTTTCTATTTGGGTTCACCGAAGGAAGGGGGAGAATGAAGTTGGCTATTTCTTCCCTTGCCGCCTCCTCTGAGGCACTGTCTCAGGTTAGTTGTGACCCACACTGAAGTCAGGTGGCCTTCTCCACAGAGCTCTCCCTGACCCTTTACACACACGTTCAGTCCTGGGGATGGTAACTATGGCAATTCCACCCACCAATTCTCTGACACTCCTACCATCAAGAGGTGGGGGTCTATGCCCTCCCTCCTGAAAGAGGGTGGACCCTTTGACTACTGTGAATAATTGAATACGACAGGAGCGTCACTGTTGCCGTTTCCAGACTGACAGCTTCTCGCTCTTCTCTCTTCAGCGCCCAACAAACATAAAGCAGTCCAACTACCTGAGGCTGCCATGTTCAGAGAAATCCCAAGTCAATCCTGTGAAGAGACTATGGAATGAGTGAAAGAGGGAGATGGGGAGGGAAAGGAGGGAGGGTGAGAGAGAGGGAAGGAGGGAGGGAAGGAGCGGGAGAAGAGAAAGACCCATCCATCCAGTCGGCCCCAAGAGATCCAAGGTGCTCATCCCAGCTGAGGTCCCAGATGCCACAGAATGGACATGAGCCAACCCCACTGTGCCCAGCCTGAATTCCTGAACCACACACTAATAAATGGTTGTTTCAGGTCACTAAGTTAGGGAGTAGTTTATTACCAAGCAGTAGATCACTGAAACATCACACTTTTTTTTTTTTTTAAGATTTTACTTATTTATTTGAGAGAGACCACAAGCAGGGGGAGGGGCAGAGGAACAAGCAGACTCCCCAGTGAGTGTGGAGCCCAACTCAGTAGTCCGCCACTACCCAGTGTGAGTGCCAGGTATTCCTTCAGGGGCTCTGACATAATATGTTTGACAGCCATGAGGGCTAATCACATCGCAGACATCCATTCTTCTGGAACAACGGGAGAACTGCGTTTCCCTCTGAGCAGACGTGGCCTGGTGCCTTGCTTTGCTTCAGACAATGAAATGTGAATGGAAGTGACACGGATCGCTTCCCCGTAAGAGCATCAAGAGCCAGTGGGCCATTCACTATGTTCTCTTCCTCTGATGTGACCACAGATATCACTTCCAGGTGGTGAAGTTTCTATCACCAAGAGTCGCTGAATGAGGAGAACATGGAGAAAAGCTACCTGCAATGCCCAGCCCATATTCCAAGAAAGACAAGCAGTGTGAACAAACAGATGTTTGTTGTTTTAGCCCCTGAGATGTTGGTGTTGTTCATGACCGCGGCCTGCTCACTGTGACAGACACACTAAACTCCCTCACAAGCTAATCCTGACCAAAACGACCACTTGCACGTGGGGACCATTTGAACTTCTCAACAGTCTACACACAAGGAAGCAAATACATAGGTCCTTCGTTTTTACAACTGCAATCAGGAAAGACATGGATATCAGCCAACAGGTCGAAACCATGGAAACCCACCTCTTAGACCTCCAGCTATAGGGAGTGAAAGCGACCAAGGGCTCCGGCTACTATACTCTGAAACCCTCGCCAACCCAGGGCTGTCTCCCTGGCAGACACAGGCCTCCTCTGATGGATCTGCTCAGATTACACAGCCCTCTGAAAAGGACACCCCAGCCTACCTCTCCTTCACTTGGGGTCACATGTGCATGGCAGTCCGACAACTCCCAGCCTTCCCCACCTTGCTCCCTATTTTCTCTCTCATAAGCATTTCCCCTAATAAAATCCTTGCGCATTTAATCCTCTGTTGGCATCTGCTTCTCTGAGAACCCAGAGTAATACAACCATCCCGATGAAAATTCAGCCTTGAAATTTTAACTCTAATAAATTAAACACTCAGAGACAACAGAACTCACTCTTGTTGGTGAAGGGCTGTCGAAAGTCATAAATAGCCAGGTTTGTACGTGATGCCCACACCTGTGTCTGGCTCTGATTCCTAAAGAATCCATAGAAACATCGTATCATTTTTCCTAGTGTGACTTTTACAAAGTATGGTTTTAAACCTATTTCCAAAAATTGATCCTTTCCTAAATGTCCAAAACAGGCTTCCAATCTTCCAATCCATCAGAAGCCCTGGAGACCATGCGTATCTTGGAACTCAAACTTTTCAGAGTTTAGAAAAGCAATGTGTACCTCTGCTGTATTTGACTAACCCAGCAGGTCCAAGGCCGCACTCTACAATCAAATACATTACCGTTCCTTCCACAAAACATACAAATATGAACACAAGTGGAATAAAACCAAAAGCTTCAAGACAATTCAAGGTAGGGGTTTGCCACCGAATGAGTTCAGCAAAGGTTAGGCTGGGCTGCCATTTGAATTATTTTTTTTAAAAAATTGGGGGTTTTCTAAGCTTTTCGAATTTCTGAGTTGTGGATAAGGGTCTCTGGACCAGTTATCCACACTACAGAAAACCGTGCAGCCTTTTGAAAAAAATCAAACACGCCTTTGTGCTAACACAGAATGGTCACATTACAGCATCAGGGGGTGGGGGGGAGCACGCAGCAGCAGGACTCACCGAGGGAGCACTGCACCGTGCACACACAGACTGGGGAGGGGTAGCCTTCACTTGTCTAGCAACCACCACCCCACCTCTCATTACCCACAACCCTTCATAATGACTTCATCTCTGCTTAGGAAATGCTGTGGAAATACAGTTTATGAGATTGTGATGTAGGAATATGTTTAAGTATGAATTTACTTCTATTATTTATGAGACAGAGAGAATGAGTTCACCTCTGCAAACCACCTACATGGATGGGATGGCCAGTAACTAAAATGCCATGCGTGAATAGGGAGCTGAGAGCACACAATGGAAATTTATTTAGAATACTAAATGAGGCCCCTCTGCCAGGGTAAGGGACACAAAATATGAAAAATCTAGACAGAAGCCCCTACAAGTAGTAGGCCTGAGACTTCCAGGTCTCCCTTTCCTTATCAGAGGAGAGGACACTGGCTATAGGAGCGAGTGCTCTGGCTAGGAACTCCCCAGAAACACCCAGTTCTGGACTTCTTCCCTCATCTGCCTCGGGGCCCCTGTGTGGCCACTCACAGGAGGGTCCTTCTTCAACCGCTGAGACAGCCAAGAGCCAGAGGGTGGCTGTTCACCCTCCCCCTTGCCCTGCCTTCTTCCTAAAAATTTTCATTCTAAATGATTAAAACACACACACACACCACACACGCAAAGATAGGGGAGCAGGGAGAAAAATTAATTAGGGAGGAAATATTCTCCCTAGTCTCTAAATAGCCCTGGGAGAAATTGCCTGCAATGGATAAAAGTTAGGGAATTTTAATCAGGGGTTGGAAATTCAAATCTAATATAGCAACATTCCCTTTGCATTTTACGTATTCAGCACTGACTATATTTTTTTTCTAAAATAAGGATGTATTCCTAACTTCAAGATCTAAAAAACCTCATATTTTAATTATAGGCATAATAGAGAGCAGTATTAGTTAACATATATAAAGTGCTGTTAAAATTCCCTGTGAACCACTGCCCAGGAATGCATCATGTGCCAGCACTCTGCTTGCCACTTTAACAAACCTCATTCCACCTGTGGGCTGTTTATTCAGCATCCCAAGTCCAAGGCTCCGTCCTTGGCACCGGAGATGCCCTGGTGGACAAGGCAGGTGTGAACCTTACCCACAAGAAGCAGGCAAGCCACTGTGGAGACAGTCATTAAACAAGTTATTGCACATTTAATGATTTGATTCCACTTGTGGTTAGTGCTGTGAAGGACTAGCAGAGGGACCAGTCAGGTCCTCATAAGAGTCTCTGATGTGGAGCTCATCCTCAATTACGGATAAAGAGTTATCATTCATATTTGTAATATTAAGGTACGGTAATTATAATAATGTAAAATATCCTGAACAAATAATCATTATAATTATCACTATTACAATAATGACTTGGGAAATTATTTTATATCAACTGGTCAATGAGGAAAGGCATGGAACTAAATGAGGTAGAAAGTCTAAATGTGTGCGCGAGTATACGGATAATGACTCCCAAAGAATTTCAGTAGCAAAGTTGTATTCCTTCCCAGAGGAGAATTCCTCCATGCAGAGACTTAGAGACCTTCCATATAAGGCACCCACTGCACCTCCAGAATGGCAAGATACCAACAGAAGGACAACCTGGAAACAAACATGAGGTGTGCATTTTCCCAAGATAGGTCCTATATTTTCCAAGACACATTTACTGTCGAACGCTTGGTCCCTCTGGGCCCATAAACCACTAAAATCATCTAGAAGCATCAATATTTTGATGTTTAACCACATCCAAGATTACCTCTTGAACTTAGAAGTAACACAAAGCATACCGTCAGACCAAGAACACTGTCTTTTTTGGAAAATATTGCCACTACACGCAAAAGGCAGTAAACGGTAAAAGATGAACATCTTCTATCGAGACCCGTTGCTTTAAACTCGAAGCCCCATTACCACAGCTTCAAAGGTGCCACAATAAGGCATTCTTCAATTCTGTAAAATGAGAGCCCATGGAAATGGTACTTCCAGATGGAGAAATGTGGGCATCCCATCAAAACAACTTGTGATAAACTTATTGCTTATCTTCCTATGAGGGCTGGCAACTCTACTAACTGGACAAAGATTCTCTGAACTCAATACTCTATGTGTCTCTTTACTCAGTGAAGAAAAACTCCTTATAATTAGAATTCTAGGTCTATGGGTGTCTCCTGACAGCTCACAATGGAAAAGCTATCAGTTGATTTGTTATACAAAATGAGAGCATCATAAGGAATCCAGAGTGGTGCTAATGAGACAGCCAACCTTTGCTGGGACCTTAACTTGCTTCACTTTCATTTTTGCTGTCACAGAATTGTTATAAAAAATCATGTTCTATTAAGGAGATGGCAAATCCATGGCCCCTGCGTTACCCCAGCCCCTTTCCCCACCACAGTAAGCCCTACACTCTCAAGGACAGACCTGGCCTCCGAGGACAGCCTAACGGAGGGTTCCGAGGAGCTACTCCCCATGAACTGACGTAAACACAAGAGTCAGAGTCATTTGCCATTCCTCATGTAGACTGTCTCACTCAACGTTCCACAATGCCGTGTTCTATGACATCAAATGGATCCCAACAGACTTCAGCAGTCACCATCGTTAAGACCTATCTTTCATACTGCTGAGGAACGCGAATGGAATGAGAAGAAGAATTAGGCTAAAGTCACCATCGAGTCAATTACACTGTTCACCATCCTCGGTTTCCGTTGGCTGTACCATCAACAGATAAGATCGCCCCAGCCAATCACTGACCTTGTGGAGTGCAGGGGCCAAGACCGGTACCAAGAATCCATTGTAAATATAATTGACAAGCTGATTGCGAATCAAGGGGTGAGCCACCTAAGAGAGAAGCAAACAGTCATGAAAAAGGCAAAGAGTTTCCTCTTTAGGTCTTCTTAAAATCACACATTTCTGTGAACATCCTAAATTCAAAAAGGAAATTGAAATTCTCGCCATTTATTCCACGGTTAGAAAATAATTCAGACTTCACACTGCCACGGAATTTTTTCAGATGGTTTACTCCAATATAAGCAGCTTGGACTTCCAAATTTTTAAATTGGTAATTTTAAGTTTCAACTTAAAAAAAAAGCAGGTAAGAAATGGACTTAAGGGGCACCTGAGTGGCTCAGTGGGTTAAAGCCTCTGCCTTCATTCGGCTCAGGTCATGATCTCAGGGTCCTGGGATCAAGCCCCACATCGGGCTCTCTGCTCGGCGGGGAGCCTGCTTCCCTCTCTCTCTGCCTGCCCCTCTGCCTACTTGTGATCTCTCTCCTCTCTGTCAAGTAAATAAATAAAATCTTAAAAAAAAAAAAAAAAAAGAAATAGACTGAATATGTATAAGGACTCATAAATTAAAATTAATGAATTGCAAAGTATCATTTTGCTCTATAACTTCATCTATGTCCCGATCAACTTGTGCCTAATTAAAAACAGAACTCTGTCAAAGTGGACAATTCAATACCTTTTTATGCTAGCAAAAAGAATTTGTGTTGAAGATGCATTTTCTACCCATCATTTATATTGAGGAGGAAGGCATTTAGAAAATCTTTTTTTTTTTTTTTAAAGATTTTATTTATTTGACAGAGAGAAACACAGCAAGAGAGGGAACACAAGCAGAGGGAATGGTAGCGGGAGAAGCAGGCTTCCTGCAGAGCAGAGAGCCCGATGCGGGGCTCGATCCCAGGTCCCTGGGATCTGACCTGGGCCAAAGGCAGACGCTTAACAACTGAGCCACCCAGGTGCCCCAGGCATTTAGAAAATCTTACCATAAAAAACTAAGAATCTTTTCAAAAGGAGAAAACGTTACCAAAAGTACTACACTTCCCATATTTCATTTTTAGAATATATTTAGCATGGGTAAGTCTTTACTAATATCTTTTGTGAGTAATCTTTTCAGTAGTACCCCCAAACAAAAAAATCTTAAAAGTATATGGCCTCGATTTCAAAATATAGTATAAAATATATCATTTCTCTGCCTTTAACCATGCTTGTTAGCTTTACTTCTCTTTCTTAAAAAAATAATAATAAAATCAAACAATAAAGTGAAAAGCAATTTCTAGGGAAGTAAAGCTAGATCTTTAAATTACTGATAATCTCTCTCTGTGTGTACATTAGGGAAGGAACTAATAGTTTCATCTTTTTTATTTCCACACAACTCTGCAAGAAATGCTGATAGACTGTAATATTAAAGGAGAAAAAAAACCTTAAGATATAATCCATTTATCTTATATATAAATAAAACTTCCTTTGACTTAGCAATAAAAATGAGATAGGAACTAAAGTAATTTACTTGCATTTTCTTCCAGAAGCTATTTCTTTATTTGGTAGATAAATAGATTATAACTAACATTTTTCACCTTATAATCAACATAAGGAAATTTGATTTCTTAATAAATCCAATACGAAGATAGTATGTATTTGTATAAAAATAAAACATTTTTTATGAAAAACCACTACATCCTAAACGATATATAAAATCCGATTTTTATTGAAAACAGTAACAAGAAATCTGAAGGTAAAAATCTAATCAAGAAGCCAAATACACTAGAGTTCAGTGGTTGTTTTTTTTTCCCCGAAGCAGACCAATTTCAAAGCACAGATTTAATTTGTGCTGCTAAGAAGATGCTTAACTTCGTCTAAATTCAATTGGGATAACAATATTCTTTATGTAGCATGCGCCATTAAGCAAAATAAAGTGTTTTCCTTTGTGTAGTCCCAAGAAGACCTTGAAGTAAGAGTGGTATAATTTAGTGTACTTAGAAGCCTAAAAATATCTATTTAATGAGTCAAGCACTGAACTTATTTTTGATGGTTAAGTGGATAATCAAAACAGAATTAACACTTTTTATAAGGAGGAGAAAGAAAATCCACTCATTTTTTTCCTCAATTAAAACTTCCCCAAACCTGTAAACTAACATTTTTTTGTTCATCCACGGACGTTCAGTATGCTTAGAAGAAAGCACCACTGTTCCGCAGACATGAACACCTTTAAAAGGAATGCTGGCGGGCTCGTCTTTTACAACGGTCAGGTTCCGAATGGACAGAACCAAAGGCTCCCTCGCGGAGCTCCGGTACCTGGATGACGGCGTTGCAGAACTCTAGGGAGTTCATGAACTGGACCAGAGAAGGGAGCAGGAGCCAGTCGTCTTTCAGAAGGCAGTGCCATTCCTCACTCTTCTCTTCCAGCTTTGTAGGCAGGGAAGAGTAGAGACCACTGAGCCCGGTCGCAAGCACCTGTGTTCAGAAATACAGTGTGAGGACTTCTCCAAAGTTCTTAGTCCACAACCGACAGCTGCCAGGGCATGAGCACGCCACTGGTCCAAAGACCCCACTTGAAGCAGCAAGGTATTCACATATTAAAAATATCAGCTAGCTGGGAAGAATTCAACGGGGGGGGGGGGGGGGTGGGGGGGGGGGGGAGCAGGACGACTCCCGCAGAGGACACCGAGGCACGGGAGGGATCTGGCTCATATGCACGCACATAGTCCACATGGCTTGCTCATCTCTTCTGTGCCAGACGTCTGATGGGCTAGGGGAGCGGGAGTGAGGCACGCACACGCAGAGACGAAGACAACATAGTTCTGCCCCCAAGGCGCTCCAGACAGAGGCAGACCCGTCAACAAGGCACGGCGGTACAACACGCTTCGGGCAAAGCCAAGAAGGCCTGGAAGGAAGCCCTGGATGGAGGCGGCTCACGACGGAAGAGCTCACAGGTTAAGAACCACCAGCAGCTTTACGAGAAAGATGCCTGCAGACTTGTTACAGGTCATGACCGATACACGCATGTTTACAGTCTAGAAGTCTAGCACCTTAATCTGATCTGTGCAAATGAGAGACGGAAGAAGTGGGGGTCAGGGGTCAGAGGTGATGATGACTGTTCCAACAGAGCTAAGGTGGGTCTGAGCCGAAGCACCAGCCATAAGACAAGAGAGGAGGAAGTGAAGTTGAGTGCCACGTGGGAGGTGGCTGTGAGGGCACCCTAGCAAGGCCTCTGAATCCATAGGAACCCAAAGCTAACGGGGTTTCTCCTTCCTCCCTCGCTGCCAACATGAAACTTCCAGCATTTGGGCTGAGTAAGTGAGGGTGAATGAGACCTCGGATCTGTCAGGTCGCCCCGCTTGGTCCTTAAGAAAATGGTGATGCCTTCAACAGAGAGAGAACTGTAGGAAAGAAACACACTCTCCCTGGGTACCTACTGGTTCTACCTCGCAGAGTATAAGACCCAGGAAAACAATGAATTTCACAGTCCTAGACGCCTCCTGACTGGGAAGTGCTGCTAGCCAAATGGCACCTTCAAGAGCCCGGCTGGCAACGCCGAACATGGGCAGGAGATGCATGGAATGGAGGTGAGGCAGTGATCCATATGAGGTATCGCTCCACGGGACACCCTAAGGTTATGAGGAACTCAAATCAGACTGAAACATACAAGGAAGTGTTCAATCCTGAGTTTGGCCCAGAAAGGAAAGGGTGATGTATTCACTGATCTCAGCCTAGTAAGAGATGAACAGGCCAATCACAATAGTGCAATAAATACTCAGAATGCGTAATAGAAAAAACAGGGTGCTGTGGATATACAAGGGGCCCTTACCCTAGACCTGCGGGGTTGGGAGCAAGAAATGTTCTCAGAAGTGCCATCCAAGCTGCTGAAGAATAAATAGGAAGGAGCCCAGAAAAGCCTCTTGGAGGGAGGCCTGTTCCAAGCAGAGGATGCACAAAAGCTCCAAGGAGTAAGAAAAGATGGCACCTTCCAGGAACTAAGAGAAGGGCAGGATTATGGGAACACAGGAGCAGAGGCAGAGAGCGCCAGACAGGGTAAGTAGGAGTCGGATCCTGCAGGGCTCTGAAGGCCAGGGAAAAGAGCGTGAGGGACGCTGCAGTGGGGAGCCCATCAGACAGATGTGTGCCTCTGATGCTTAGGACAGGGATATGGACTAGAGGTGCAGATCTGGAGTCATCCGTGAATAGATGGTACCTCTACCCCAAAGAAACCAGAGAGCAGAAGGAAGGGAGGCTCGGACAGGTGAGATAAAACAAAATAATCCAGTCTTTGGCATCAGAAACAGAAAGTCAGAAAGAAGTGTGGCAACAGGCAGTTGAACTTGGAAAAATTCTCCGCAAACTCATAGTGGCCTGTCCTAGTCCCTAGTCCTAGGCCCACAGCACCCTCTGAGTCTCTCTATGGAGCAGTGGTCTTTCTTGCATTTGGTTTGATGGCCATCTTCTCCAGCTCAGCTGGTCTGACTTGCTCATTCTAGTCCACACTGGAGGTGTGGCTCATCTGTCCAGTCAGGTAGCTGAGCATCAGATGCGAGCAGTACTTCCAGAGTAATACATCCCACTTGATAACAGAGTACAGGCCTGGAGACTGAGAATCTGGAGGTCTTCATGTAGGGAAACCGGCTGACGCTGCGGGAGAGAGGTGGACGGGGGAGGGCCCGATATGGAATAGAAGCCCCCAGTGGAGTATGAGGGGCTGCGAGAAAAACAGACAAACCGTTTCAATATGGGAAAAATCCAAAGATTATACACATTTCTGTGTTTGCTAGTGACCTTTATTCACGCATGCATTCACTCACTCGAAACAGATCAAACACCTTCAGGCCAGACCCTGTGTTAAAGTACAAGAAATGAACAGGAAACAAGACGGTGCAGTGATCTTTTTCAGTCGGGGCATCTGTGGTCCCAAAGAACAATGTCCTCTGTTTAAAGTATTTAACTCCTTGTCAACAGACTCAAACAAATCATTTTAATTCTCGTTTTGAATGTGACCCCGGTGAGTTGCCGGTTATAAATTTGGAGCCTCTGGCATGAGAGAACACAGATCGAGAGTTTTCCTTGAAGGGAAATCTAATCTTGATGTCACATTTTAAAAATCAATTACATTTGCTAACTCGTGCTAAATTAACCGCAGTACAAAGGCTTTAATTCTGCAAACTCCCGATTCCTTAACCACTTGGAGGCTTTGAAGATGAATTCATAAAGACAGGCTTAATTTCTCTGACTCGAAAGCTGAGAATCACTATTCGGTATATCAATATAATTACAGCAACATTAATTTTCAAATTACATACAACACTGACAGTAATTTGAAAAACTAACACATACCTAATATTCACTTTTTTAAAAGAGCATTCGGAAAAGGGCACGGCGGGGATGCAAGGGGAAGCTGCCTGTGCAGGACAGTGGCGTGTGACAGCCGGACACGGGGTCCCGCCACGTTCTCGCCCCCAGAAAGTGGAGCTAGAGGCTGCCCGCGCTGCTTCAAAACAGCAGAGAAACAGGGAAGAAAAGAGTCTGCAGGTCAAAGAGTGTGACACAGTTTAAAGAACAAGATGCCACATCACATCTTGACTGCTAAATATTCATATCTTCCTTTCCGAGACTCTGCTCAGAGTTCAGGTTCATTCACCCAACCCACAAGTATTTCTAGAATGGCGACTGTGGGCCAGACACTGGGTCCCGCTGGTGCTGGGGACAGAGCAGAGAACAGGTCAGAGCAGGTGAGCTGGAGAAAACAGCCACTGAACGAATAAAGATGACCGGAAACACCACTGCTCCACAGAGGGACACAGAGGGTGCTGTGGGCACAGGACAAGGGAAAAGGGGAGGCAACCCTGGCTTTGTGGATCATTTGCCCAGTAGTTTGATGGCACAATCTACTTACTTCTAAAGTTCATTTTTAACTGAAATTTTCAAAATATAAGGATGCTGAACATTTAATAAAATGTCTGTGGGGCGCCTGGGTGGCTCAGTGGGTTAAGCGTCTGCCTTCAGCTCAGCTCATGATCCCGGGGTCCTGGGATCGAGTTCCAAGTTGGGCTCCCTGCTCAGTGTGGAGTCTGTTTCTCCCTCTCCTGCTCCCCCTGCTTGTGCACTTGCTCTCTGTCTCAAATAAAGAAAATCTTTATAAATAAATAAATAATGCCTATCCACTATTTGAGCCTTTTATTGCTCCTGAGCACAAAAAAAGGGAAAAAAAGTAATTATAAAACATATTTATTCCCAGCCCTTTAAGTATTAACTCAGTATTTCCAACATTATCTTCTCTCAAGGGCGCCCTTAAAAGAAAACTAATCACCATATGACACCATAACGTTAACAACAGTTTAAAACCCCTTCTCTGACAACAGACAAGTATGGTTGGTACTTGTTGAGACCATAGATTTTAGTATCAGACTTAAGGGTTTCAAATCCAACTCTGCCACTCACAGAGGTTTCTGGGGTTCCGTTTCTTCAGTGCGCTGATGCAAGTGCTAAAGAAAATAACACATGTGCTGAGACAGGGATCATGGCTTATGCACCGCAGTGTTTCCAGGGAAGGGAGGAAAGAGGACATGCACGGAGGGCTGAAAAATTCAGGGAAGGTCCATCTTTAACTTGAAACATCCAGCGGTACCCGGTTAATTTTAGCAAAAGAAAAAGATTTTCAGCAGATGGCTTTAGTCTGAAGCTAGCAGCAGAACAGCTGGTGGGGATCATTTGACACAACTTGCCAAAATAAAAAAACCTCATAAATTTGGGGTGTGGGATAAATAACTTTCTATCAGCGGCTGTGTGCCTACAGGTTGCTTACTTCGATTTGTATTTCTTGATGTACATATAAGCTGCTTTCTACTTTTGCCAATATATCACAATTGACGAGGGCATAATCATCAATATCTGGCCAAAAAAATTCCAAAATGATAGGGTCACGTAGAGTTACCAATCATTTGTTGGCACTAACTTGTTCCCCAGAGTATTCTCAATCACCTTCTCTTCTTGGGAGAGCACGTCTTGACAGTAGAGGCAGCTTAACAAGACCTCCCTATCAACGACAACCACAGAAGTTTCCAAAAGTGGTCCGGGTTTCCTGAAAGAGCCATTACTCTTCCCAAAGCCTGATGCTAACAGACTTTGACAACCACGCTAATTAGAGAAAGCTTTTTGTCAATTGTGGTCCTTAGCTGAATAACTAACAGAATACGCTTTTATCTTCAACATAAAGAGTTCTTCTTTTTTTTTTTTTTAATTATGTTGTCAGATGTAATTATAGAAAACTGGGTATAAATTAGATTATGGGATCTATCCTGGGGGGCAACTTACCACAATGAAGCTCTGTGTTCCATTCTAGCAAATAAGGTCAGCTGGAGCTGTTGTTTCCTTCCAATTTTAATGAACTGTACAGTGTTTTAAAACATGTGGGGAGGTTTTTGTTTATTTATTTATTTTTGTTTTTTAAGTAGGCTCCACACCCAGCATGGAACCCAGCGAGGAGGCTTGAACTCACAACTCTTGAGATCAAGACCTGAGCTGAGATCAAGAGTCGGATGCTTAACTGACTGAGCCTCCCAGCTGCCCCTAAAACACGTTTTTATAAAAGCAACAATCACTCAGTGAAATCTGCTTATATATAAGTGGATATTCTTTTTTTTTTTTTTTCCTGACAGAGTGACAGAGAGAGATCACAAGTAGGCAGAGAGGCAGGCAGAGAGAGAGAAGGGGAAGCAGGCTCCCCACTGAGCAGAGAGCCCGATGCGGGGCTCGATCCCTGGACCCTGAGATGATGACCTGAGCCGAAGGCAGAGGCTTTAACCCACCAAGCCACCCAGGCGCCCCAATAAGTGGATATTCTAACATTGAAAATATTCTCCATTCTGCTAACACATTTACATTCTGAAGTATGAAATATCATAAACATATAAAACAAAATAGAAAACCTTTCCTGAGATTTAACAGATTTTAATATTTTGCCATAATGTCTTTGGAACACTCTATTTTTCGCCCCCCAAAAAAGCACATTACGAATAGAGCTGAACTTTACTCCAATCCCATTACCATCTCTTCTCCTTCCTTCATCCCCAAAAGTAACCATAATTTTTGACCTTAGTGTAATTTATTCCTGGGCTTGATTTTGTACTTTTGCTGTATACATACGTATCTAAAAAAACAGTACACACAAGATTCTGTGAGTTCAAACTATATGTCAATTTATATAAATACTAACATACCATATGAAACCTTCTGCCATTTTTTCTGTTCAATACATTTTTAGATTATTGGTGTTCACACACGTAGATGTAGTTACATTCTAATACATATAGAATCCTGAGAAGTATTCCGCTGATATAGAATAATCCAGTTCATTTCTCTTTCCTTAATATAGTTCTATTTTACTCTCCCCAAATCACTATTCTACTGAATATCTTTTTGTGTATATCCATGTGCCAGATCACCCTAGAGCAGATATCTAGAAGTAGAGAGGCAGGATGACGTAGTACGCAAGTATCGCATCTTATTAAACATTGCCAAAGCTTTCCTGAGTTATCGTACCACTTTATATTCTCAAGAGTTCCTGTTTTCCTCCCCCTCGACAACATTTGGTGTTATCAGATATCCAACAGTTAGCCACCCTGAGGAGCATTACTTGGGGTCTCACTGTAGGTTCCATCTGCACTTTCCCTGATGCTAGCGAGGATGAGTGTATCTTCATATGTTTACTGGCTTTGGGTGTCTTCTGGGAACTGCCCATTCATACCCTATGCCCAGTTTTCTATTGGGTTGGTTCATCGTTTCCTTATTAATTGGTAGCATTGCAATTATTTTTGTGTATTTGGGGCACCATCAGTTTGTAGTTATGTGTGTTGCAAATATCTTTTCCCAATCTGTGTTTCTGTTCTCAATTTCAGGCATTTCTTTATGGCTCATGCATTATCAGATGTCTTGATATTTTATTACCCATGTACAAAGTGGTGGTTAAGCACACGTGTCCTTCAGCCAGGCTCCCCAGGTTCAGATCCTGACCTTATCTCTTACTAGCCATGTGGCCTTGTATTGACTTACTTCTGTGCCTCTACTTCCTTATCTACAAAAAGGGTATAACACTCATACCTACAGTTGTGAGGATGAGATGATTTAATACATGTAAAGCACTAAGAATAGTATCCGGCGTAGAGTAAGTTCTCAACAAATATATTGCTGGTACCATTTTTCATAATTATGTTATTCCTGGTCTTTTACACACATTTATGATTGCTTGCATTGATTTGTCATGTTTTATGAAGAACCCTACTGGAATTTTGATTTAAGTCACATTAACCTCACAAACTACACATTACAACTGCAGAGGGGAAGTGTTACCTTTACCTGGAGAGATACAGGGGTCATCACCTTAATCAATCAAGTGACCAAGTGTAGCATCACATGCCACCTAGCATGTGCCTCTTGATACAATGCAGTAAGAAGTGTACGACATGGCCTTTAAAGTATTCTTACAAAATTAACCTGAATCTAATCAAGCACTTAGATCTAACTTCCCATGTGCAGGACATACAGGGGATAGGGATAAGTAAAACTACATTACAAACAAACCCAGATGGGCACGTGAGTGGCAGAGTCATTAAACGTCTGCCTTCAGCTCAGGTCATGATCCCAGGGTCCTGGGATCAAGCCCCACACCAGGCTCCCTGCTTGATGGGAGGCCTGCTTCTCTGACTCCCACTCCCCCTGCTTGTGCTACCTCTCTTGCTGTATCTCTGGCAAATAAATAAATAAATAAAATCTTTAGGAAGGAAGGAAGGAAGGAAGGAAGGAAGGAAGGAAGGAAGGAAGGAAGGAAGGAAGGAAGGAAGGGGGGAGGGAGGGAGGGAGGGAGGGAGGGAAGGGAGGGAGGGAGGGAGGGAAGGAAGAAAAGCAAAAGAAACAAACCCAGGGTATGTGGGGCATCCAACAAGACAATGGTGACTCTGTTAAAAAGTCAGTGTCAGGGAGGAAGAACGGCCGCTATTATAGAGCAACGTGACTTGGAGATACGATGTCAGAAATGTACCTTGTACTGGACTCCAGTTGGAAAAAAACCTATAAAAGTCACTTGGGGCATAACTGAGAAACTAGACATTAGATCACATTGTGGAATTATTGCATAATTCTCTGAGGTGTAATCATAGTACTGTGGTAATGTAGGAGAGTGCTCTTATTTGTACAAAATACATACTTATTTGATGTCTAGAACCTAATTCCAAATGTCTGTATCATCATTTCAAATGGTACAGCACAACCAAAAAGCATAGATGATAAACACAAATAATAACAATTTTGAATGCAAGTGGTGTGTATGTGGTGTTCATTTCAGCGTTCTTCCGAGTTTTCTGTAGTTTACTTCTTTCCGTAATAAAAAGTTGTAAAACATGAATGGCATTAACCCTACGGATTGATTTGCAGGGAAAGTGTCATCTACAGGATATCTACAAACTAAATAGCTTTCCATTCATTTAGGTCTGCTTTTATGCCCTTCAATAAAGTTTTATAATTTTCTCTATGGAGGCCTTTCGTATATTTGTTAGATTTAGTCAAGATACCTTAGAATTGTATTGATTCTGTGAATGGTATTTTTTTTTTTTTTAAGATTTATTTATTTGACAGAGAGAGAGAGATCACAAGTAGGCAGAGAGGCAGGCAGAGAGAGGAGGAAGCAGGCTCCCTGCTGAGCAGAGAACCCGATGTGGGATTCAATCCCAGGACCCTGAGATCATGACCCGAGCTGAAGGCAGTGGCTTTAACCCACTGAGCCACCCAGGTGCCCCGAATGGTATCTTTTTTTAATTGCCTTTTGCATATGGATCAGGAGAACCCCCTGAATATTTTGATGATTTGTTTTGATACCTGTGCTCCTTTAACAGAACTACCCAAAACAATTCAAATAAGTCCTCTGTACAGTTGCTCCCCTACAAAACTATTTTTAATAAGCTTCTGCCTACACAGCGTTGCTCATATCCAGCCCCGCCCTTCCATTCTCATCCTTATCACTCCTTACTAGACACTAATGTAACTCCCGACCTCCTCAGTATTTCCCAATCTTGAGCAAACTCACCCATCACACACATCAGATTAAACCCCTAAAAGAATTCCCATCCTACTGTGTTATGACTCACATTTCCTCAACTCTCTGAAGTGGATCTAGCACACGTGGCAGGCAGACTAGTGCCCCCCACCTACCTATGCTGTCTGCCCCTAATCCCTGAACCTATGAATATATTAGGTGACATGGCAGAGGGGAGTTGCCAGTTACCGTTGCCCATCAGCTGATTATTCAATAAGGAGATTGTCCTGGATGATCCAGGTAAACCCAACCTAATCACAAGGGTCCTTAAAAATGGAAGAGGGAGGAAGAAGAGCAGAGTCAGGGAGACAGTCAGAGAGATGACATGCTGCTCATGGTGGAAAGGGAGGAAGGGGCCACGAGCCTAGGAATGTGGGAGGCCTCCAGAAGCTGGAGAAGGCAAGGAAATGAACTCACCACGAGAGCCTCCAGAAAGGAGCACAGCCCTGCTGACATCGTGATTTTAACCCAGTGAGACCTGCTGGACTTCTAACCCACAGTAAGACAATACTACTGTAAGGTAATTAATCTGTCTTGTTTAAAGTAATTTATTACAGCAGAAATAGAAAAGTAATACAGCACTATACTCCAGAGGTTTAGGTTCAAGAGAGAAGCCCCATTTTCACCTATGATATATTCCTTAAAAAGAGTCCATAAGAAACGACAACATTGAAGACAATAAGGAAGGGACATTTACTACGTTGGCACAGATGAAGGGAATTGGCTCTTTCCTTCCCGTCTGACTATCAATCTTTGTACAATTTCTAATTCTACTCATCAGAACCCAAAAGAGACACACGGTACCTGGGATTTCTTAACTGAAGTTCTAGTTTTCAAAATTTTTACCCATTTGTTTGCCCTAAAAAAATTATTCACCAGCAAAAATAAGAATTTAGTCACAAAAAGAAGATCACCGCTTTCGAACCTCAAAGCAAAATGCAGTGCATTATTCCCTAGGGTTGCTATGAGCATTTGGGCAAGTTCGTTCTTTACTGTGCAAGACTGTCCCACAAACTACCAGACATGAAACATCCCTGGTCGCTGACCACTAAATGCCAGCTGACCTCCCTCCACGGCCACCTCATGTCCCTGTGACGACAAAGCACTCCCCACAGATGTCCCTAATTGCCCTCTCCCTGGTCAAGAACTACGCATATAGCCTTCGTTAATAATCCATCTAATCTACTTGCGGCAACTTGCTGATCTGTTAATAAACTCATTAATGGTCCTACGATTCCAGCAAAATCAGACACACTCAAGACAATATGGTTTATCAAGGAGTGCCATGAGGTGATGGTAAAAACAAAAGCCAATGGACTAGATAGTGTTCACTGAGCAGGGAACATGAAAAGAGCTGTTGTCCAACATCTCTGACAAATCGGAAGATAGAAATCTGCCATTCAAACCCCCCTTCCAAAGACAACACTGACACACAAAACTAATCAGAGCCCTGGAGTATCTTCAGGGTCCCAGACCACTCCCATTCCTTTCTGGACCTGTGACCGTGGTTGGACCACTGGCATGGTAACGTCTGCCAAGGACCTCGTGCTTTCTTTCTCACCAGGCTGATGATCAGGAAACTGTACAGAGTAGCAGATTTCCTGCTCCCTCGAACTGTAAATACGTATTTATTTTTAAAAATAAAACTGGTGCTTTGTATCTACAATTATGGCCATTACCTTGCTGAGAAACAAATTAATTTGTGAAACCAGCTGAGCGGGCTTGCCACATGCCATGATTCTAGGGTGCAAAATCAACTTGAAAAGCAAGAATATAGGAAGTGCAGGTTTCACTGATCACTTAGGATACGCTCTTAGAAAAAACCTAAAATCATTCCTCACCCAACAGAAATGACACAAGAAATGGTAACACATATAGTTTCTTCTGCTGGCTTATTTTGAGCTGACAACGCTCAGCCAAATAGCATCTCAACTTAGATTCCTCTGCTCCCTCCAAAAGATTTCCTGCAAACATCTTCCCTTCGAAAGTGCCAAGGACAACTTGCTGAAAAGGCACAGAAAAAGTATCCACCAGTAGCGCAGGAGAGGAAAAGAGGAGGGACTTACTGGACAAAAGTAGGTGTTCTCCACGATGTGATGGGCCACCATGCTGTTCTCAGCAGACAGAGACATGATGAACAGCAAAGCATCCCGGGCCTGCTGACCTACCGTCCCCTCTCGGTGAATGAAGGGAATCAGAAGGGAGAAGATGAGGAAGTTGGCGGCCCCTTGGTCCTCACTAGTGTGGAAGAAGAGTTCCAGAATAGATGGATCTTTGGCAAGGATGGAACAAAGCTGATTGAGCAGGACAACCAGCTTCCCCTCCACAGCAGGGGTGGTTGTTCCCGAACAAGAGCTCAGCAACATCATCAGGGGCTTCAGGATGGGCTTGTGGTGCAGCAGAGGCTGGTGTGACTGGGTGACCAACATCTCATACATCTTGAGCTGCTCCATTTTAGTCTCATCAGTAAACTCCCTCCGCAGGCTCCAAAGGAAGAGCTTCTCCATGATGTTCTCTGAGACCACAAATTCCAGAATTGGCCCCATCGCAGCATCCTTGGCTTGCTCTTCGATCAGCAAGAAGAGCATGTGTTCTACATAATTCTGTACAGCACTGGCCTCATCTGGGGGGATGGATCCGTATTTCGCCTGGGTGTTCTTCAAGGGGTCATGCTTCTCTAAGATCTTCACAACCTGGAACCAGTGCAGACATCTGTCAGCCATCTCATGTTTACCATTATTACAAAAACACACCACCACTGATTGTGTTGTATCTTCATGGGAAATTCAGGAGCCATGGCCCACAATAAAATAAATACGAAAGGGTGTTTGGGTGGCTCAGTCGGTTAAGCATGTGACTTTGGCCCAGGTCATGATCTCAGGGAACTGGGATCGAGTCCCATGTTGGGCTCCCTGCTTGACAGGGAGTCTGCTTCTCTCTCTGCCTCTTCTGCCCCTCCCCACTCCTGCTCATGTCCTCTCTCTGTCAAATAAATCATTAAAAAAAAAAAAGAAAACTACGAACACTGTGTTTGTCTCTCTCATGAGGACAAAATGAAGCGATTAAACTACAGACAGCATGTGTTTGAAGATGTTCATTTATAATAGTTACAAATTTTGGCAACCTAAATGTCAAAAAGGATCATATGTTTAAAAAAATTAAGCTACATCCATTCATAAGTCTGTTTTTATGAAAACCACAGAGCAAAATGAATGTGAGTGATATAAGAGATGAAACGTGAGTTATTTATATATAGTTAAATCCATCATTATCAACTATATCAAAAATGTGTGTGAAGAAAGATCAAAGAGAGATATGGAAAAAAAATAATCATTTTTGTGTTCAAAGGGATGACAGGTTCTCAAATTTTTTAAGAACTGTCAAGAATATAATAAAAAAATTTTTAAAAAGAACATAATATTGCCAGGCACCTGGGAGCTCAGTGGGTTAAAGCCTCTGCCTTCAGCTTAGGTCATGATCTAAGGGTCCTGGGATCAAGCCCCGCATCAGGCTCTCTGCTCAGTGGGGAGCCTGCTTCCCCCTCTCTCTCTGCCTGCCTCTCTGCCTACTTGTGATCCCTCTCTCTCTGTCAAATAAATAAAATCTTTAAAAAGAATATTGTTTTTTAATTTTAAAATACATTAAATAAGTAGACTTGTTTAAGGCTAATTTATTAAGACTAATTTAAGACTGCCTGTGTTCTTCTACGGAGTTGATTCGGAGGGTCCAACGGGGGACACAGCTCCTCACACATTCTCGACAGAACATCCCTCCCCCCTCTACTTGGATGGGCACCTTCTACCATGGGTACAAGATTAGGATGGATGAAAGGAAACCAATGAACGACGGACATATACCTAGCAGAATGGCATATGCTGAAACTAAAAAAAATAAAATGAAGGTTTTGAACTCTGCATTTTTTTAAACCAGAAAAAATTCTGAGGTGACCAATTACAAAATAAATCCCTAACGCAGCAAGTCTCTGATGGAGGTGATAAAAAAGTTTTGGACACAGTGGTGATGGGTGCACAATACCTTGTATGTAGTTGACACCAATGAACTGTACACTTAAGAAAGGTTAAGACGGCAATCTTTGTTATATACTTTTCACCACCAAAAGAAAAAAATCAGTTGATGGTAAAATATAAATAAATCCCCAGTTAGGTCACGTGACAGCCCTGGTGTTTCTCTCTGCTGGCTACTGAATGCTTCCTACCTCTCTCTGTCCCTCAAGACTTACTTCCACCTCGGGACCTAGAAACTAAAAGAATTTTTTTTTTTTTAAAGAATTTTTTCATCTCAACTCCCGTGTAACCATATGACTCGGAATTTCTAGGATAATATCCATTCAGTTTTCTTCCTTTAAAATGTATACACATAATTTTGAGACAACCCAAAACCTTATCAATGACTTGATCTTTGGTCCTCCCTGCCTTCCTGAACCGCATGCTGTAGGGATTCTGTGTGTCTTCTGCAGTACCCTCCTGGCCCAGTTCTATAACGTGCCGTCACACGTCCTATACCTAGGTTATAGAATTTTTGCAAGTCACTGGGGAAGCTGGCAAAGGTACAATGCTATGTCAGCATGCATGAGCAATGAGAAAAATGTATTCCTCTGGAAAAGGTCTGAGATTCTCCCCTGTCAGAAACAAGGCAAAGGAGCCTTTATAGACCAGGCAAGGGTACAGGATGAATAGACTTCCACAGAATCTGTCATCTCTATCAACTCCCATTATAAAATTAATAATGCTGTCACAAAGGGAAAAATCACTCCAATACCCAAGTTGGCATTTCCAATGAGAAAGGCCTTCAGTTAGCAGCTAGCTGGGTGGAATAGAGCTCAGGGACTGGTGGCCCCAGCGTACCCACTGGACAAGCCCTCTCCTTCATTATATACCAGACTCCAGCATTCACCCTCTCCCAGCCTCCCCCAACCACCCAGAAGTCCTCCAGCACTCCTCGGAAGGCCTGACGACCTCACTGGCAGAAATGCGGGGCCTGGCCGCCCTTTCCCTCAGCTCTGGCCTTGGCAATTTCTGAGAAAAGTAATGCATTTGTCCAAAAGGAGCCTCCACCTCAACACGCATGTTCTCCAGCCCCAAAAGCTCTAACTTCAAGGCTCCACATTCTGAAGAGTAAATTAGCAACATACTTCATCAGTTCCATAATTTCAAAGTCCACATATTGAGTTTACTTATGAGACCTATCTGTACAGGTAGGCCTCGGGGTAGAAATGTAATTATACTTCTCATGTGTGCTCAGACTGTCTAAACTGTCGAAAATTGAAACTGCGCTTTATACATTGTTAGTGGTGGCGCAAATTAGCTCAATCTTCCTGGAAAACAATTTGGCAATATGTAACCGAAGCTATAAAATCGTTCCTGCCCTTTGACTTGGTAATCTTACTTTGGGGAAAATGCCCCAAGGAAACAATCCAAAAATCATTTGTTAAGAAAGGTTCACGCCAATGATATTTTCAATAATGAAAAATAAAAACATCATTGACCCAATGATGGGTCATTATTATTCTCACTAATAAGAGAATCATAATTAAAATGTTATATTACCATACAATAAAGCTATTAAAAATAAACACTAAGTGAATCAAATCACCACACACAAATGTATATATGAAATAATTTAAGTTAAAAACTAAATATCCTGGCAAATAGACACAAGTTCAGAAGTGAGTCTGAAAGACACAAATGGGATTTTAAGATTAATGAGTTCGTCTCCCCTGTAAATTGATCTAATTTCATAATACAAATAAAAATAGAAACAGTAATCTTGTACTAACGTCTTCTAAAAGGGACCAAAACACTGAGTTAAAAACAATTCATAATTGAAATCTAATTCTCAGAAATTCCTAGGCAATATAAATTTATACATTTGTGTATGTACTTAGACCGCATGCATGCATGTATTTCTCACATATCTAAATATGCACCAGTAATATATATCAGAACTATTTACATGGGCACAAAATACATTCTTCTCATAGGTTCCGCATCATTTATATTATTTATTCCACTGTATTCCTTTGCAAAAAGACCTACTTTTTTTTTTTTTTTTTTTGCTACAATAAACCTAAAAAAAAAACAGAGAGAACTGAGGTTTGTATATAGAAAGCAAACACTTGGGTCACTTTGGAGTGGAAGCATCTTTACCCTCTTGATAGCATAAGCCTTCTCTACCCAGCCTTCCGGGTTACTGGGCAGAGAAACGGGAGCACTGAGCTCTAATAAGCCATAGAAGATATAAGGTTTATTGGTCATGTGGAACGGAGCGGACATATTAGTAGCCCTCACTCTTTCCCAGCCCTGGCCGGGTGGTTTCACTGCCTGGAAGAGGGTGTGTACACCAAGGCCTATGAGTCACAGAATCCACAGTGCTCAGCAAAGTGCTAATTATGCCTCTGCTGACACATGTCCTTAACGTCCCTCCTCAGGTGTCAGGACCCGCCCAGGCCACCTCCTTTTCCCTTCCGGGCAGACACACCCACGACCTGCTTTTCTGAGTGGGCTCTCTGGGCTCATACGCAGGGCCTGGGGCCTAACCAGATGGGGAAGGTCTAAGAAAATTCTTGCTTGCCTAGAGCACAACATGCACTGAAACGCCAAAGAACTTCTGATGTCCCAAGTTTGCTGCGCAGCTGGTACCACAATTCTCTCCGTTTCTATAGACAGATGCCTGATGTGACTGGACTGTTCCTTATTCTTTCCTTTAGGGCTGTCTTCTCGCATCACTTCCACCAAATTCTGAGATTCCTGTGTGCTGACTTCTGCCTGCTGCCTACTGTCACACAATGATCTACTCTGACCTTCCAATCCCACGGATCCACAGTCCCATGCTGCTCCCAGTGGTGTTGCCAGGCCAAGCACATTCCCCTGAGATCCTCTATCTTAGGCTCTCAATCTTGCCACAGGTCTCCCAGCTCTGGCTTCTGGGTTATATGCTCTGCCTCCGGGATTCGGTTCAGGGGAAAAAAACACCACTAAGGGAGCTGGAGGGATCCAAGGACAGAAGAGAGGGAAAGCAAGCAAAACATACTATGCAAACATTTCCTTTACAAGTTCACTTCTTTAGGCTGAAAATGCCATTGAATAAAGCAATCAGCCCCTGATAATAGCCCAAGCTCACTAAGTAAGCCAGCTAAGCTGGGAAATAGCATTGTCATGTTTCATTGATCATAGCTCAGCATTCGTTGGTCCACAAACTTCAACAAATACAAGCTGGTATACGTGTGTGTGTGTGTGTGTGTGTGTGTGTATCATGAGCTCGGATCACATAGAGATCCTCATGTAAATTATCACAATTCTAAAAAGAAACACAGACACACACACAAATAGTGTGAACGATGGTACACCAATTACCATCTGACCAATAGAGCTAAATTTTAACCTAACTTCAAAGTCATTTGACCTGTAATAGGAAGGTTATTACGGGTAAATGAGATGAACAAAGAGCCTATTCCTTTCTTTGAGGCTCTCCGCTACTCCTATCCTTAGCTCTGATGATGGTCCCCAACGGTCAGTAATAATAGGTATGAATTCCAGTATTCATAAATTCTAAACAGGAAGCTCAAATGCTTTCAGAATGAAAGAGTCACATAATCACTCCTCCAGATAACAAATGATTATTCTTCATGGTAAACACAAGTGTTCATCTGTCAGCCCAGCTCGGACTCCATCTTAATATTGTTTTACGTCTTGGGGCGCCTGGGTGGCTCAGTGGGTTAAAGCCTCTGCCTTCGGCTCAGGTCATGATCTCGGGGTCCTGGGATCGAGCCCCACATCGGGCTCTCTGCTCAGCGGGGAGCCTGCTTCCCCCTCTCTCTCTGCCTGCCTCTCTGCCTACTTGTGATCTCTCTCTGTGTCAAATAAATAAATAAAATCTTTAAAAAAATATATTGTTTTGCATCTTACATACATGCATGTATCAAGAGATGATTATTTATGCTACTTTGGTTAGAGCCTAGTTATTTCAAGAAAGTCACATGAGTACAACCCATACTTCGAAATCCTTTGGAATGCTAATTTAAAGTGGCCTAGTGGAAAAAACCAAGTTACTAAGCAACATTTTCCATCACGCAGAAGAAGGGCAGGCTTTTACAATCTTAAGCCAAATTCCACTTAATGTACCAAATAACTACAACAAAAGTAAGTTTCCACCCAGTCCTTAATCATTCCTTAATAGCCATGTCTTCCATCAGGCACATTCCTAGCACACCGGCTGCCATAAGAGACATCTACTGAGTCGTTTCTTTTTGTATTAAGATAACAGCCTAATAATATACATGTGCTTGTACAATTTAATTTCCACTCCAGTCCCAAACTCCAGAGGTGTGTCCAAATCTGGGATAAAACATGGAAAGCAGGAACTATAGCTACACACCATTCCTCCTTGGGACAAAAGATGGCCTAGCACTACTACAACAAAGAAACATGGTAGGAACATCAATCAATAAAATAACATAATAAACTAACCCTTCACTCAGGTATGTTTTTTAAATTCACGTATTAGGGAAAGGATTTAAGAGTAATGATCTGGATAATAATACCCTATTCCACGGCAAAAACAGACTTTCCACTGAGCATATAGAGGGTGAGTTGCTGACATTTCCACAGGTTCGACATTTCAAAGTCCAATAGAAGCACAAGTTAATGCCTCGACCCTCTAAAGAAACATAGCTTTCATTCTGCTTTACTTTCTTTCAACTTTAGAGCTACCTGAAAAGCTTAGATATAATATTTTTAAATATTAACAAACACCACCTAAGATATTAAGATCAGATTCCCTAATACTTCCCCACATTTTGTCTCTCAAAGACTTTAATTGCTGTCAGTTAATCCATGACAAGACACAGACCGAAGGAATGAAGATGAACAGAATGAGAGAATCAGTTTCACAGGGGGTAGATTGAAATGCACATCTCAAATCCATGTATCAGTGCTCTTTACTTCTTTAATAGAATCAGGCTACTTGGAGCTCCACACAAGATACTGTACTTAAGGGGCACCTGGGTGGCTCAGTCATTAGGTGTCTGCCTTTGGCTCAGGTCATGATCCCAGAGTCCAGGAATCGAGCCCCACATCAGGCTCCCTACTCAGCGGGATAATAAATAAATAAAATCTTTAAAAAAAAAAAAAAAAAAAACAAAGTAAGTCCAAAGATCCTACTAGAAAACTATAGAATGTTTTAATATGAGTGTATGTCCAAAGTTGTTTTCTAAGTCACCTAGCTCTTCTAAAGTTGTATTTCATATTTCCCATCTCTTGGTTCAACAATTTATCAAACATCTACAATAGGCTTACAATATTCCTGGTGATATTCTTGACACTGGAGATGTAGGTAAACTATAAATCGTCTCCAACCATGAGGAGCTTGAAATGAGACTGGGAAGAAGCTACTACTGTACATGTAATTTTAATAAAACGTATTGGTCTAACAGTGAAAGAACACTCAGGATGCTGTTGGAGCACAGAGTGGAAACATTTAGAGAGCACATGCGGTTTCCTAGAAGAATTGATGTCCCAAATGAGTCCTTAAGAAAGAGAGGCATTTAGCTGGGGGAGGGATATTCCAGGCAGGAAGAGGAGGAAATGCCTGAGGCAGAGAAGTCCAAACTAGGTGCCAGGCAAGGCCTAGAAGTGGGGGTGGCTAGGAACTCCAAGTAACGCTGCATTTCCGGACCCTAAATCAGAGACAAGGAGTCAAATCAAGACCCTGTGTGCCCTCCCGGCCTGCAGGTGCCCAGAGGCCACTGAAGTGTCCAACTAGAAACATGATACAGGCAGATCCGGGTTTTCAATTCGCTGTTCTGGCAACTCCCCAGTGCGAGATGGCGTCTCAGAAAGCGACAGACAGCACAGGCCAGCAACGAGGCTGTAGGATTCCTATAGCCTCGATTCTCTGGGGTCGCTGTTAGGAACGTTAACTATTCCTGAATGTCCACTAAAGAACCCTTCTGGGGATGTCATGAGCTCCCTGAACCCAGGTAGCCCTTGGGAAACCCAAGTGCACAACTAGATCAAGGTCTCTCTGCCTGCGAGCCTCGGGAATCAGACTGCCTTGGATGACGGGTGCTTACAGAACAAGCTGTCCCTGACAGACGGCAAGGTGTAGGTGGGCAAGCGGATATCCTCCTCCATCAAAGTTTGCTTTTTTAAGTCAAGGTCTGGAACAGAAGCTACTAGTAAACAGCGGAACAGAATCTGTCAAATATATGTTAATTATGCTGAATTTCTACTTAAGTATCCTAACAAACAGAAGAACCCGGAAACCGCAGACTTCTGTTGGCTTCATTCTCCCTAATTTACCATATTAAAAAAAAAAGAAAGCACTGTGCTTGCCAGCTAATGGGACACTTCAGTAAATGCGATGCTGTCACCCAGTTCTGACGAGGCCACATTTCCTGCCAGCCTTACAAGGCTTCCCTGGGTTGCCTCGGGGGATCCCAGAGGCTGCCATCCCAGAAGTTACAGGAGTTTATGTCAGACGTTAGCTCATTTCCCAATCCTCTCAACCGTTCCGCATGCGTCCGCAGCCTGAACGACTCCTGCACGTGCTAACCTCCGAATCAATGAGTATCATTTATTCCTATCAAGTGAAGGTCCCAGGCCTTGGAGCCCATGGAGCCCTGCCTCTCCACTTTGCCCCGACTTCACCTTTTTTTTACCACCCAAAACAGCCAACACTAAGCATTCCTTCCCGGTACCCCTTCGCTAAATTCTTTTCCTTTGTCATCAAAAACCTTCCTTTCCTATAGTCAAGCTAGCCAAATCTCACTTCCCCCATTTCCCAAGCCATTTTCACACATAACAGTCCCTTCCTTTGACTTAATTCCTGTAATCATATTATTCATTTTCTAATAATATATCTCACCTCATCATCCAAATTAGCGCACACACTCTTTAAAAGCCCAGACCAAGGCTGGCACATCCCTCTGTCCCACCCAGGCAGCCTACAGTGATGAATCCATAGCTGGGGCTAGTAAATCTCCATTTAACAATGTTTGCATTGACATCCACATGCATTTCTTGAACCAGTATTTTTATTTACAAAGGTAACTGAAAGAGCCTTTCTTGGAAGTAGACAGAGACTTTTCCTTTAAAAGGAAAAGTCAAGTCTAAAGAGGTAAGCAAGTTAAAGAAATGGTTGAAACAGGAATAAGACCCAGAGTGTCCCCACTTTACAAAAGGAAGCGTTTAATAACCGAACACTATTCCCTCTGACAACATTATCCTTACTCTCAACTCAGTGTTTTCCTGTACTCGACAAAGGGCGCCATGCCTCAGATCACCCAAAATGTTGGGTGACGCTGAAGTCATTCATATCGGATATGGAAATGAGTAATAGGATTCTGGGACCGGTATTTACTCCTTCAGTAGGAAGGAATATTTACACACTCCTGAAGTAAGACTCTAAATAGGCACTCCAACAGCTTGGGGGAAAGCTTGCCCAGGATGGAATATGACAGGGCAAATGACCCATCTGCATAAAATCAAGAGGTCGATGGTATTTCCTGTCTTTGGAGGCTGGTACAGAATATCACAGATTCCCCACCAGGAATGTTTACAATCAAAAGTATTTTTACACAAATAAACAAAATGGGCCCAGAGCCAAGAATGCGAATTAGGATGATGGACTTTTTCAGCCAAATGAAATGACTGAGGCTGAAAGTATTCTCAGTATAAAATGTCTGACTGCACACTCCTACCAGTTAAAAAAAAAATTAGCACAATTATTAGATACATTAATAAATGTGCCCACACTAATATGTGGCTATATCACATACTTTATAAACCCAAAATAAAATTTTTCAAAAGATAAACAAAAACAGGCCTTCTAAAATATTCTTCCCACATCCAATGGACTGACGGGCACATCCCTGAGGGTTCGCAACCCCACTTTGGAGCCAGCACGTTAAAAAAACTTATAAAAGTGCAAAGTCAAAGATAATTGCTCTAATTATCTGGAAAACTCCTGAATTACTTTCCTCCCTTTACTGAAGCAGATGTGCCCTTAAAATCCAGAACAAACCTATTAACATTCTAAGAGCAAAAAGTCAGAGAATGGGAAATGCATAAAAAGTCTTGGGAGCTTTACACTAGTGACGAGAAGCTACAAAGTGTAAATGACCCAGAAGAAGAATCGATTTTGGTTTTGATCTAAACTGTGTCCCCCATAATTGCTGTGATTTGCAGGCTCGGTGCTTTAACCCCTCTGCTGTTTCCGGCCACAGGAAGGAACTGGGTAGTCATTAAAAAACTGTCACATAAATAGCCACTTACCAGCTCACCTAGGGAGCGTAATGTTGGACAAGTAGTAAAGAAGGCCAATTTTATTTATTTTACTACTTGTAAACTCCCTGAGGAAAGTGGTGAGCTGATAAATTTTCTGAACATTCAACCCGTAATTATCTATACGAGCAGATCAGAGTTACTGAGAAGTCAAACTGAATAATCAAAAAAACTTTTATAATCAGCTTTGTAATGAATTCAGATACTGCCAGGCATCGTCTTTCCTTAAATTATGCAGGGACCACCAGCCCAAAAAATGGTAGCACACAGAGGTCAAATATGCCAGTCAAGGGACCAAGGTCTACTTGCTTGGAAACTCACTATCCATATAACCTCAAGCAAGTTAACTCCACATCTCTAATCCTCCATTCCCCCATCTGTAAAATGAGGAAGCTGACACTAATGGCCTTATGGGTTTGTGAAGAAGAGTAAATGACATAAGGCTTTTGAAGTACTCAGCACAGCACTTGGTAAATATTTAATGAATGTGTATTTTAGCGCTGTTAGAGTGTAAGGACTAGATGGAATTCAGCAGGGAGGAGGGAAAGAGGGTGTAATCCTGGTCAAGTCTATCGCAACGTAATGTCAAAGTCCCTTTCAGGCCCACGGCTGTCCTTCCAAAAGTATCTGAGGAACATACATGTTCCCTAATGGCTTTTATGGAAACCACGGTTTTCAACCAGACACCTATTGAAGGAAGGAAAGGGAGAGAAAAAGAGAGAGAGAGAGGGAGTGAGGAGAGAGAGAGAGGGAGAGGGAGGAAGAAGGAAGGAAAGAAAGAAAGAGAGAGAGAGAGTTGCTTTTCTTCCTACCTGCAAGGGTTTTGCTCCCTATGTTCCTAGAAGCCCAATCACCCATCACAGAGGTAGGAAAGCCCTGGTTCAATGGGATAGAGGACTCAAGAGCTACCTGGACCAGCAGGAAAAGTGCAGCTCATACATTACCTGCGCCCAGTGGTTTTTAAATACAATCATGCATGTTTCTGGGTCAACTCCCTGCAGGCTCACAGCCTGCTGGAGTTTGTTTTCCGTCATAACTGATGACATCGTAAACCTTCGTAAATCAGTGCTTCTAAGTCATATTTAATTTTCAGGAAAATCTGGCAGTCACTAACTTTCAAGTATCACATAAGAAACATAACTTCTTCACATTTCACTGTCATCTTCCAAAACCTGCAATGACAATAACAAAAAGGCATCTTGTTATGTTCATATATTAAATAGGACACTGACCATTAAATTTAAATCAGAGCATAGACATTCTCAAAGTCCAACACAGAACAAAAATATCTACAAAATAGACATTTCTACCCAATTTTATTTACTCTTACCTTGGTACTAGAAATATAAAATAATGATGCTACACACATAAATTAAACAATTACTGGGTTTATTTTCTTCACTACCATCAACCACAACCCCCTAGACAGTAAGTCTAATCATTCAAATCTAGTTTCCATAACTGAGCAAGAAACTATGATACCAATGTCTGTGGAATTTAAAAACATCCAGGAGGGGCGCCTGGGTGGCTCAGTTGTTAAGCATCTGCCTTCGGCCCTTGTCATGATCCCAGGGTCCTGGGATCGAGCCCCGCATCGGGCTCCCTGCTCAGCAGGAAGCCTGCTTCTCCCGCTACCATTCCCTCTGCTTGTGTTCCCTCTCTCGCTGTGTTTCTCTCTGTCAAATAAATAAAAATCTTTAAAAAAAAAAAAAAAAAATCTAAGAAATAAATAAATACTTAAAAACTAAAAAATAAAAACATCCAGAAACAGGAAAGCCATTAGTTAATAGTGACAGAAATAAATGCCATAATGCAACTTGGGATAGTTCTAAAACGGCACCCAGATTCCTAGGTCCTCTATGATTGAATTTTTTTTAAATCAATGGCCGTCATAATGGAATTTAAAGCATTCTCAGTCATCTCATAGCTACAAACCAAGTTAAGGTTTCTAGCTTTTCCAAAAAATAATAGAATTCCAAGTAACCTTGACAAATCAGAGATAGAAATGATCCACCAAAAAACAAGATAGTGCTTACTTGGTGTGAGTACGAGGTAGCACACTTAGAAATGAAAAATGAATTATGTGGATAAAATATGAAGAAAGTCCAACTACCACAGAACCAGGAGGGAGAAAAAAGATACTGAGATCAGAGCGTACAGCAAATACGATCCAGTTGCATGGGGCTAACTCACAGAGAGAAGCAGCAATATAGGGCCAGTATCTCCACAGTTTGATCAGCTCACAGAAAGGATGGGTCCAATTCAAAATGCTATTTTTTTCAGTGTACAGACTGGAAAAAGTTTGAGGTATAGTGATTACAGGAAAATTATTAGTGCATTGGAAAAAATCCATGATAAAATTTCCAGACTTGTAGTGCCAAAAAAAAATAAATAAATAAAACAAAAAACACAGAGATTTTTAATCTGAGTAATAAGAAAGATATTATGAGGAGAATCCGGTCAACTGTTCCTCCTACAAACAGAAAGGGGGCTTAAGGTGAGGATTCAGGTTAGGTTTCTGGGTCAAGTTCTTTGTGGGGAGTGAAATTAAACACTAGAAAATTGTTAAGGAATATTCTCTAGTTTGGGGGGTAGGAGGCTAACCATTCAACATTCATACCTTGAAAAAAATGGTAGGACATAAGAATAGAAAACTGGCTAGAATTGATCATTCTGAGGAAAGGAAACGTATTTTAGAGAGGATTAAAGTATGTAGAAAGAAGAAGGCCTGTTTGAAGAAGGCTCACACAAATCACAAACTTGAGGGAAACGGCTTATGTGTATCTTCTATGACTATATTTTATTATTCAAATTGGTGAATTCCCCAACACGTAATTCCTAATAATCCAAATTTATTGTTCTCAATAAGACATTGTCCATTCCAACAATGGCTCTTTGTCACTGTTTTACTGGGCCCATCCAGTATTTTAAAACCCAGGAGTGGCCTCTCCCCACACACAGGGTACATGCTCCCCATCTCTGAGGTCCCGGCCACTCCCTAGGACCCTATAGCCAGCCCCTTCACCTCACTTTCCATTACCAGGCTGGTCCTTAGAGGTAGCATTTCAGCATGTGGTCCCATTTTAAGTGTTATGAAATAAAACAAATTCTGATTAAACTCCTTCATTGTCTTAAACATAGTATTTCTGTGAAAATGCTTTTATCCAAAGGATATAATGATAATAATGAAGAAAATTAGAATGTTTTAGTTTATCCCAGAGGTTCAAAAAGTACAACACTCCTCGAGACTCCTTCCAGCTCCAGGATTCTCAGATTCATCTTCAAAGGCATGAGGGGAACATTCAACATGCCAACTGCTTCTAAATCAAAATTAGAAACATGCTCTCTAAGGTCTGTGAAGTCCGTTCTCAAAGGTACTTCACATGCAATGCTTGCAGGTAGCAAGACTTTATTACAGACAAGATAAATATCTTAGCTAAAATCACAAACTACAAGTTATTTTTGATAGAAATGGAATGTCTCTTGATTCCCAGTCCAGGGTTCCTTCTAGAAATCTTTATTCTCCTTTCTCCTGGCTATGATCCCTGGCCCTAGTCCCTTAAGGCAGCCGTATCTTCTCTGACAAAAGTGCATCTCTCTTGGATGATGCTTATCCAATCATATTTCTGAAGCAGATGCCTGAAGAATCTATTCACAGGCAAGTCAAGGAAGCCACATTTAAGAAGGAAACACTATGCCAGAAGATTCTATAAGTGAAAATATTTCCGAATATACCCAGAGACAAAAGCGCTGGAATTTCCACTCTCTCTCTCTCTCTCTTATTCCCATGTTAGAATATTCAAGCACTAGCATGTCCCCAGGGCAATATAAAACTACAAGAAAGAGAGGGCTCCATATTTATGAGAGACATAGAAGGGCGCCTTGCCTCAAGCACCGAGGTTTCTAATACATTTCTGCATTCGCCTGTTGTCAGGCTTTACTTTCTTCCTTTTTGCATTTTTCCATTCCAAACTTTTTATTTAACTCTTGGAGCACTGCTAAAGTCCCAAGTGGAGCACAGAGCAGGACAAAACTTAGCAAAAAAGTCAGGAGCAGGTAAAAGAGGCTGCAGTCACCAGAATGTGGGCTTGCATCATGCATACAGCATTGTTGGACATCTTCCCCCATTCTTGCCCTCTGCTCTCTCAGCCTATAGTAACTGCTCTGGGGACTGCTCAGAGGAATACTCCTACCACATATTCAGCCCGTTCTTCCCGTAAATACCCACCACATGCACATCAACTTGAATTTCATGCCTGAGAAAGAGCTCTGTAAACCAGTCAGAGGGATTTTGTTCTTTCTTCAAATGGACCACCAACCCCGAAAAATACCCAAAGGACTCTGTCCAACAGTGGCTGCCTTTGGCTTTATGGTGCGGTTGTTGAGGGTTTTTTTGGCATGGTGGGGGGAGGAGCTATCAAAATACATTTATACACTGGCACAGGTTTTATATTTCAAAGACAGAACTGACTACTAGTAGTCAAATTTATATATTTCATTAATAATATATACACAAATATTTTTCATCAGTAAGGAAAGAAAAATGCTATTAAATCATCATTGGAGATAGAGATAACTGACATAAGAATTTTAGGTATTCTTGGGGCGCCTGGGTGGCTCAGTGGGTTAAAGCCTCTGCCTTC
>CM053604.1:108452123-108502895 GCA_028646535.1 Procyon lotor | reverse complement strand
GTTTTATATTTCAAAGACAGAACTGACTACTAGTAGTCAAATTTATATATTTCATTAATAATATATACACAAATATTTTTCATCAGTAAGGAAAGAAAAATGCTATTAAATCATCATTGGAGATAGAGATAACTGACATAAGAATTTTAGGTATTCTTGGGGCGCCTGGGTGGCTCAGTGGGTTAAAGCCTCTGCCTTCGGCTCAGGTCATGATCTCAGGGTCCTAGGATCGAGCCCCGCATGGGGCTCTCTGCTCAGCAGGAAGCCTGCTTCCTCCTCTCCCTCTGCCTCCCTCTCTGCCTACTTGTGATCTCTCTCTCTCTCTGTCAAATAAATAAATAAATCTTTAAAAAAAAAAAAAGAATTTTAGGTATTCTTATTTGCCTTTCTTTAGAAAGTTCATGATATCTTTGACTATGAAAAAAGCACATGCATGCACTTCCATAACATGGTTATAAAATACACTATATAATCATAAAAGCTTAGATGCTAGTCACCTAGATTATACCTCTTTCTACCACAAAAATTCCTTCAACTTCATTTCCAAATAGACAGACATCTTTATCTAATTTCAGCCTCCTTTGAAAACTACAATACTTAGGAAATTTATAAATGTGCGAAAATCACATTTTCCCCTGAATTACAAATGACTGTATTTTAATAATACCCCTCTTTCTCTATCATACTGAAATTACAGTGTAAACATTTTGGCATTTAACAATATACGATCTCATGCCATCCTTCTTTTATCTATTTAAATATAATATACTCTAATAATGGATTATAAAAAATTCTTTAAGGAAAAGAAATAATGGTCACTTCAAGGGGACACAGAGCCAAGGGAACATTTTTATTAAGGAAAAAGTGATCATATTTGCAGGCCTAATGGGAAGGAACCATTGAACATAGATAATTTGAAGGTAGGTAGGTAAGTAGGTAGATTTTTCTTTAAGGATTTTGGTAGAGCAGCTGGAGCAGAGGAAAGGCAAGGTCAGTAACATGGCATGGAGAGGCCTGGAGTTGAAAAAGAAGCCATGCGGAGTCTCCACAGCAAGTTGCCAGATGAGAAGCAGTCTCTTGAATTTGATGAAAAGACATGGCAGGTTCCCTTCCCATTCCTCCTTCTTCGCTCCTCGTATTTCTCTGGTTGGTTTGTGGAAATGGTTGGAGAAATTAGGTGGATCTCAAGTGGGGAACCAAGGGTAAGGGCTAAGAGCTTTTAGTTTAGTTGTCCAAGTGTGGAAGTCAGAAAACATCAAGTCACCTCTTGGGGACCTGAGCTCTGCACTGGGACACGGCCTCCGGACTCTACCCAGCAGCGCGACCTTGGGTGGAAAACAGGGATCTCAGTTTGGAACCTCACTCAGGTGAGTTAGGACGACATGATCATCTCTCAGGTCTCCCCCAGCTCAAAAGTCATGATTTTCTGTACTTTATCCCAAGTGATATACTACCTGGGGAGGGGTAAGAAGATAAGCTTTGAGGAAGAAAAATGGCCACTGTACAAAAATCCTTGTAAGAATTCTAGTTATAAATGGATTCAATCTGTATTCTTTTTAACAATTAAAGCATATTTCACTTAAAGAACCCAAAGCACAGGAATCAACCATCTCGAATATAATTCAGTTTGTCTGTTTGTTTTTTTTCCTGAGCAATTGCCAGTAGAGTAACTCATTGTTTTAGAATGCACTTTGGAATGCCCTGAATCAGCTGCTACTAAATACATAAAAAGTTGACTGCTGTAAATGTGCTTATCATGTAAAATTCTATTTTGAGGTGAAGACTCTTTAAATATTGGAAACACCTAAAGAGAGAGGAAACCTCTGCCCTCAATTATAAGTAATAGCAATGGGGAGAGGGGGATTCAGTGTGGGTCAAACTACCTCAGACAACCTCTGCTTAGAGCCCAATAAAATCCTATTAAACTTAAATCCTCCCTGTGCTATAATCCTCTGGCCCGGTTTCCTTTTCTCTCTCGCTGTCATATCACATAGCAGTTCTGGACTGTGAAAAATAAAGCAAGCATCCAATAGCCCCTGACTCGCCCGGACCTTGTCCCAAGGCTCCCTCAACTTGCCACTCTGGCTCATCCGTCGATGATTGTCATTATTCAGAATCTTGTTTTTCTGCCATCTTGTTTTGTTCTGCCAAGTGGTAGGTCACTAGCTAACACACAGAGTGCGCACAATGAAAATTCTCTCCATACACACATTCCAAATAGTTTCAGGCTTTGATAAATGCGTACTTCAAAACAGTAACAAGATTGCAGAAAACTGTCAATAATTCCTTGAAATAATTCCACCATGTTTTACATTTTAATTTCAAGAGAACCAGCTGCTGACTAGGTCATACCCAAGTGCCATGCAACGGACTGATAAGCAGAAAAAAATGGAGAAGGAAAATTAAAGTTAATATTCATATTCATACCTGATATTTGTTTGCAGACTTAATTTTTAAGACTATTTAAGAAACTGGACCACTACTGGCAAGGATTTCAAATGCAAAAATTACAGGTTTTGAAAATTATACCAAGTGTTGAAACATCAGCTCACTGGTGACTGAACCGAGAAGTTTCTTGTACACATGGAGTTTGTGTATGAGTTATTTGTTGAAACTCAAAAACTGGACCACTCTTGGGGAGTCTCCCCAACAACCCAATTAATCACTACAATCTTGGTTGTATGCCCCACCCTTTCACACCACTATGTTGACCAAAGACAGTTGTAGAAATTTTGTGACTTGAATTGTAAATAAAGGTTCTGTCTTAGCACCGTGGGAGTTGTTCTAGCCCCATGAGTAATCCGTCTCTTGAATAATAATCGTTTCAGGCCTTGGTGCCCTACAAATTTCATGGCTGGCTAGGCACTTCCACTCCTACCCAAAACATCACAAGGTGAGGCACAAATGCACTCAGAGGTAGAAAATGACTGGTATTTATTATAATGCTAGCAAAGGCTCAGAACCAACAACCTGCTCATCTCCTATAACATGATCCTATACTCATTAGGGCAAAGCACACTTCTTCACCAGTCTAATGAATGGGGCACAGAGGTGGATGCCTTCTGTGTACTATACATGTGACAGCAATGGTGTAAACCACAAGTGCTTGAGCTACTCGAGACTGAGTTCTTGCCTTCACGTCAGTGGAATAATAGTAGCACTTACATAATAACCTAAGACTATAAAGTTCTGATTTCACAGCTATTTTTATGAACAGAAAAATAATGTAACACTTCCTCACATGTAAATATAATAATCCCTCTAACAAATGGTACCACTATTGTATGAAGATTTAAAAGACTGCATTTTCTCATCCATGAGTAGGTAAAGGATTCTAGAAGTACATAATAAAAACCTACTGGCTTAAAGTAGTTTACAGCTCACACATTTATTATTGCCACAATATTTTTATTATCAAGATAAGATGTGATACTGATAAAAATAAAAAGTGAGCTCTTCTAAAAGCCCTGAAAAATTTCAGGAAGAAATTTTTAACTTGAAATCTATCCCCTCTGAGCACCTATGACGTGGGCCTCAGGAATATACAATCACAGTCCAGATTTACATGTAACAAGAGACTTACATGAGAAGTAAAAATGAACGCCCCCTCCTATACCTCAGGTGAAAGCATAAACTAGGCTTCTACCTACAGAGAACTATTTGGCAACAGTCTTCAAAATTAAGTTGGGTCAGGAAAACCACTTCTAAGCATTTATCCTAGGAAGACATTTTCCCCTTGCAAAATTGCAGACTGACCAACAGTAAGAGCTGACACATATTTGAGCACTTCTCTGTGCTGGGACTATTTGAAATACATCACACCATTAAATCTTCTCAACAATCCTGTGAAGTCTACTCCCTTCTTTCACAAATAAGGAAACTGAGTCACATACTAACCAAGGTCATACAAATATCCTGGGATCTGTCTGACCCAGACACATCCTTTTAACCACTAACACCTAACTACAGTGATGTCCTTTGGAGCATTGTTTCGATGGTAAACAAGTGGACAGATCCTCAATATCTACCAGCAATGGCCTGGTTATATAAGTTAGGCACTTCTATATAATGAAATCTTAGGTCATAATTTTTTTAAAAAAAGAAGGCAGCTCTGAATGTACTGATATCAAAAGGCTGTTAGGATATGGACAGAACATTAAGTACAGTATGCCACCATTTGTATAAGAAAAAAAAAGGAATGTGTTACTCTATATGCCTGTAGGTACACAGACCCTCTGTGCAGGTCCCCAAGAAGGTATGGAAGGCGGCTACCTCAGTGGAGTGGCATGGGGTGGCCGGGGACAGGGGAGGCAGGAAGACTTCATTTCACTGTGTATCTTTCTCCGTTTTTTGAATTTGGTACCATGTTCATGTTCTACTTAGCAAAAACACTTTTTAATTTGAAATACAAGCCAATGAACATCCCAAACCAAAGGAAAGCACCCAAGTCCAGATTAGTATAGCAATTACAGTGTGCCAGGAGTCTCTTCTTCATCTCAGCAGGAAGGGAACGGTGCCCTGCAATAATTGTAACCCTGATGGGTATGAGTAGGAATAAAAGAGTATCCAAACATAATATGCCATTTGAATCAATTAGAAGAACCACAAAATGGTTGAAAACATTCAACAGAAAACACACAAGGAGAAAACAACTACATCTACACTTAAGAGCTATTAACTTCCATTGGAATAAATGCAGATGAAAACGACATGTTAAGAAAGCAGAAAGAATTCAGAAGAGTGGCAGTCTTGCTTGTGAGGACTACTTTTCTAATGTTTATTATTATTGTACAATAATACTTACTGGGTTAAATTTCTGTCGTTTACCTTTCCTTATGGGGTTCATAGCACTGGGAATATGAAAAATTAACGCTCTGCCAAAACTTCTGTCAGTCTAGATCACTGTTTCTCCAAATGTAGTTGGAGGAATCCTGGGCTCTCCACAGTTCTCAGTAATTTTTCAATGATCTCTTCTGAAGAAAAAACGAAAGCCATCAAAGTAAATATAGCTCACTGTGGCGATCTCTCTTTTTTAAAGTAGCTTCCGGCACTGCAGTGTATGGAAGTTACACTTGAGCAATTTCATCACCGTGCACTCCAACTTTTTAAATCATCTTTTTTTAGTAGGATTTTTTTTCTTCTTGTACAAACCCCAATCTTTCAAACTCGTCTTTACCACAAAAACCAAAGATCATGAGGCACCTACGAATGAATTTCTTCAACTTTCTCTTTGAAAAATATCGCACTCATGAGCAGCTCTCACTACCCTGAAGCCTCCGTTTGACCACCAGCGTCGGCCCGTGGAAGTTGGAAATGGAACTTGGTGAGAGACTGCTCACCCCGGAACAGAGCCGTGCTTTACCTCAAGGCGAGGCGCATGCCGAGTCTGTCTCTCCCTGAGCACAGAGAGCCACACACGCGCATGCGCACACACTCAAGTCTGGCTCTGCACACAGACATAAATACTAATCATTAGTGGCTGCCTCTTCAGAGACACTACAGTAGAAGAGCCATATGTAATTTGCAATTAACAAAGGGTAATGGAGGCTCTAATTTCTGCTTGGGGGGTCCAGAATTTAGGCTTGCTGTGATGCCTCTTCAGGAAATAAAAGTAGAAGCTGAAGCCACTCACAGGAAGCAGTCCCAACCCCCTCCCTCACCCCCCAGCAGACCTGCAGAGAGGCTGTCCTCATGGGGAGGAAGGCATTAATTTATCCGTAAGCCTCCAGAAGCAACTGGGTAGATCGCGACTCTCCCAGATTCTGCTTCAGTTCATCTACACTTGCCTCTAGAGTGACTGGCACAAACTGGAATGGTTTCAGGCGATCCGTACTTTTTTAATTAAAACTCTTCTCCACTAAATTAACATGTGTGTATCAGTGTCTTCTGTAGGGAAGGGAAAGAGAGAAAGCCAAAGTGAGGAAAGAAAAATCAAAGATGGTGTTTTAAATGCGGTTTTGCTGGAGACACATTTTGCAATGGGCACCATTTCTCCCTAGAGTTAGTGCTTCAGGTAGAAAACGATGAGCAAAAAGAGTAGACCAGGGTCCCTACTTTCCCCTCAAAGCATCTGACTCTAGATCTAATTAAGTTCTAAAATCAAAGAAGCTGTGAAGAGAATATGGAAGCAAAGGGGTTCCTTTTTTGGAAGAATAATTTTATATGATATTACCATATATATGCATAATAATTCACTTCCATTCTAATCCTGTGGGATTACCAAAAACTGATGATGTGACTCAATACCATGGGAATGGAATTGCAACTTACCTGTCAATGAAGCTCTAAGTCAATGCATAACTCAAGACATGCAAATACTCAAAATTACTACCATACCCCTCAGCGAAGCACTTGTTGGAAAACAACAAACTTTTACTCATGAAGCTGGAGAAATACCTGAGTATCCCAACAAAGCAGTAGGCACTTGGGGTCAGGTTGTACCCAAAAAAGTGCATCTTCAAATGCAAGAATGACTCTCAGCACACTGAGACATTCACACGATGACAGGGAGGTAGAAAGTAAGGCCAAGAAGAAAAGAGCAGAACATCTACAATTTCCCAAGAGCAAACTCAAAATATCTGAGACTTTTCAATTATTGTTCTTTCTGATTTTTTTGGGGGGGGTCAAGTACATCCACAGTGGATGAAGTTACTGCACAACATAGGGTAAATCCCCTGGAGGAGCTCAACAAACATTAATTACACAGCAAATCTGCACTAATTCCAAGTAAATTATATTTCCTGCTTTCACGGAAAAGGAACATAAGTAAACCATCCAGGAGACAACTCAAGTAAAATTAAAGATAGATTTTCTCATTCAGTAAACATGGCTCTGTTTACACTTATACCCAAAAAAATAGCCAACTACCAATTCGGTAATAAACACCACACTCTGGAGAAGGATCTCCCCAAGCGAGGAAAAGGATGAGGACAGAATGGGAACCAAACAAATGTCAGTATTCGGATTTCAAGTAGGCCCAATCATGCTTAGTATTTATCTAACAAATCGATGGTGAAATTAGTAACAATAACTTCAGGCTCTGCCACACAAACTGCTCATTTCTAAATTCTTTCTGTGGGAAATCTAAGAGAATTTCGAGCTTCAAGTCTGAACATATTTAGTTCTGAGGGCTTCCAGAAACTTACTTATTATAATTAAGGTACACTTAAAATATAAGTATTTACCTTATCACCAGAAAATCTTTCCCATGTTTATACTGAGAGAATAAAACGATTCTCCCCAAAGAGTTGCCACAACCTTTCCCCATCGTGTGCTAAGAATTTAAGCATTAAAGTATGAAAAAAGGTAAGGGCTGCTGTAATGCCAGAATTAAGTCTTTTATATGATTAGATCACAATAACATCTTTTTTAGTCTACCATAATCAGTATTCTATATTTGTTGCCTGCACAAAACTATAATTACTCGTTGATTTGATCGAAATTACTAGGTGACTTGGGCAATTCAGTCTGCCAGCCAGGCTTCAGGGTAATTAGTCAAATCAACAGTATATCAAAATGACTAATATGTTTCTGAATCACAGATTAGACTATCGGCAACATCGTGGCAAAGCTCGGATTCCATTCCAAAACCTCAGTTCATCTTGTTTTAACTCCGTGGACTATTTTCCTCATAATTTAATTTACTCTGTACACAACTTGAAAGTTTTTCCTCCCCTTCAAGGGAAAAAGGAAAGTGACAATAAAAGCCAAAGTACAAGATTCAATAAAATCAGATACTCTTGTTTCAAAAAACAAGGGAGGAGGGGAGTTGTTTCTTTATTGTGTATAGGGGTATAGCCAAGGAGAAAGAAACCAAAATGGATTCCTACCAATCAAACCACCTCTCGGTGCTTCAAATTCCATTAAAGGCCACAATTCTGTTGATTTGATGCCAAATGCCTCTAAAATTTTCTTACCCAAGAAAAGTGTGTTTTTGAGAGAACAAGGAAAGCAATACATTTAAAGGCTAGAGAAAATTTTCTTCCATTTACTTGAGTCAGTGAAACATCCATCATACAGAGACACAAACACCTTACAGAATAAAAGATCAGAGGAGCTACACTAGTAGAAGATCTAAGAGCCAGTGCCTCTGGGGGAATCAAACAAGTAACTGCCTGAACAGATCCCCCTGTGATTTCTCTCCTAAATCTAGCTTATGTGATTGGCGGAGTAAAACCACAAAGCAGAACATTCTAGCCAAAAAAAATGTGATTAAAAAATCATTAATTCTGCTCTCTCTCTGGAGAAAGAATCTTTTCAAAGCCATTAAATAGAATAACTATATAATGAAAAATTTTTAAACTCAAAAACGTTCAAATTATCTACACACAAACTATCGCCAAGCATATGAAATGAGCATACGCTCAGCATTACACCATAACCAGTATAAATAATAGTAGATATATTGGGTAAATGGTTGCAAAACTGTCAAAAGGACCTAAATTTATTTAATAGATGCTCTCAGGTGTAATTCCACCAGCCTGGGCTTAAAAAAAAAAAAAAAAAAAAAAAGACACTCCGTCCATCCCTGTCACTTGTAAAGTTCAAAGAACAAGCTGTCATTAAAAGTTGAGGGGGGAGAATTCAAGCAAATATATAACATGTCCAGTAAAATTCAGCAAAATTTCCAGCATTCCAGGGGTCCTGGGTGGCTTAGTTGGTTAAGTGCCTGCCTTTGGCTCATGTCATGATCTCGGGGTCCTCAGATCAAGCCTCATGTTGGGCTCCCCGCTCAGTGGGGAGTCTGTTTCCCCTCTCTTTCCCTTCCCCCTGCTTGTCCTCTCTCTCTCTCTCTCAAGTGATAAAATCTTTTAAAAAAAAAATTCTAGCATCCCAAAATCTCTGGTTGCCAGGATCAAAAACATTAGGCTGAACACCTAAGTCCCTGCCTTCAACCTGTCCTATCAATCTCTTTCTTCTCTAAACCTCTTCATTCCATCTCCCTGTGGCAACACAGTTTCTACTTTGTGTTACAGCTGTTGCAGACCCAGACTGTGGGTAGGGATTGCATCCTCCTGTATTCATGGGTGATTCAAGAAGCTCTTATCCAACTGCCCGAGAAGTGTGGAGCATGTAAGGTCCAGTCTGAGGCTCTGGGGCAGCTCACAGCAGAGAGAGGTTTGCCTGGGCAAGGAACAGTCAGCGCCGGTGGGAAGGGCTGCCATATATGGGACACTCGCTCTGTGCCAGGCAGCACGTGAAACTGTCTTTGTCATTCTCAGGACCACTCGGTGATGAAGGGACTGTCATACCCATTTTATAGTTGAAGGAACTGAAGCTTACAGAAAAGTGAATGGTAGCATGAATCACAGGCAGAAGGACTAGGAGGACTAGATGACAGAGAAGGGGAGTCCATCGCGGCTGTAGTCAGGAAAGGGAGGCAGAGTGGCTTCACCAAAGAGGGCTCTTTCACTGATACCATGTTTGTGCAGGAACATATCTGAGAGTGACACAGGGCAGCACTTCACCTAAGCAAATGAGAAGTCTGTTGATTAAAAAAAAAAAAAAGGGATGTGATTCCCGGCATTCTGGCTCCTAATGAAATATCTCCCTTTGTTACTTATTCGACCATGATGTCAAGAGAACAGTGTCACGGAATTGGTACCCACCACAAATCCAACTCTTAGAGAAATTAAAAGTGTGGTAATAAATAAAATAATGGCTTGAAGAAGCTATAGCTACTGCCACAACATATCACTCCAACAGTCTAGAAAACCTGGGGGTGTCAGCTCTTCTATTTCCCTGCTTACACAAAGGCTAGCTATGCAAATGAAATCCAACTGGTTTGTGATTCCAATGCACGTTAGAAAGATGAATAAAACTGATTATCCTACCAATAAAAAAAAAGAAAGAAAGAAAACCAGGGAACTTTAGCCGTATAATATATCCCAATGCATCACTTCAGTTCTAAAAGAGGGGATATATTGAAAGATGCATTACCCAAAATGCTGATTCAAAACATTTGTGTTTGCTTTTCATATGGCATATACTGATCAATGTGAGGAACGGCTCACAAATTCAGTGTAGATCTACTGTAATTTTTTGTATACAATTTAAATTAGAAAATTACGATGTAACTACATGTATTTTGTTTAATTGTTTACGAATTATAAGACCATGCAGTATTAAATAAAAATTCAGGTCATTAATCCTTACATTAGGGGCTCCTGGGTGGCTCAGTCGTTAAGCGTCTGCCTTTGGCTAAGGTCATGATCCCAGCGTCCTGGGATTGAGTCCAGCATCAGGCTCCCTGCTCAATGGGGAGCCTGCTTCTCCCTCTTCCGCTCCCCCTGCTTATATTCCCTCTCTCACTGTATCTCTCTCTGCCAAATAAATGAATAAAATCTTTAAAAAAAAATCCTTACATTAAATCCCCCCTCCGGATTAGCTTCTGCAATCTGGCTCCTGGTTACATAAAATTTCTATAGACCATGCTCATCTCCGTGCAGCGTGGTTTCAGACTTTTCTTTAGATAATTACAATACAAAGCACATGCCTGTGTGAGCAATTTAAAAATCCGTGCCTTAGCCAGAGTTGGAATTTAATACTAGAATAAATCACACAATGAATTAGGTAAATTCTATACCAAAGATATTCTATACCAAGAATGTTCTTTTTATGGAGTTATACATCAAACTGTCTTAATACACACACACACACACACACACACACACACACACGCACACACACACACACACAGAGGGATGGCTGGATTTGTTAACAGACTACATCTTATACAACTACCCATTTACCTTTAAACCATAATCATTGAGCAAAGATTATCTGATAACCTTGTCTCTACCTTCTGCTACCCTTCCACTGCATTTCAAGAATTAACAGCTGTGTACCGGATGCTGTGACATCCACCCAGGCCCTCCAGGACGGAGAGATTTATTCTCCCAGCTGCTAGGAGTGTTCCGGGCTGTCAGCCTTCTCTAAAAATTGCCCTCTGCTGAAGATAGCCACTTTGCCCAAGAAGGCCTTCTCTTTGAAGGCAGCCATATCCGTGCCTGGACTAAGGGAGGGCACAACCCCTCACTCCAACTCACGACAGCTCCAGAGCCCTCTGTAGGGTCCACCCAGGCCTTTGTTGAGACTTGACAGCAGTCCATCATCGCTCTCTCTGCCCAGTCCTGCTTCCTCCTCTCCCCACAGTTGACTCAAAGAGCACCCCCTAACCAACTCCTGCGTGTAACACCTCCATCTCAGAGTCCACACCCCAGGACCACCAGCAACACGCACCACCATTATCAGTCAACCCCGAGAAACTATGGACATATCCACAGCTATCAGAGACACTTAGAAAGAAAGAAAATCCTATTTCTTTAGCCAACAAAAATTCTTTAAAATGTTCGAGCCTTCCAACAGAGAAAGAACATTGCTAGGCAAACTAATAAAAACGATACCAGGCTGCTTCAATGAGATCAGTCAATAATTCCCAATATTCAGTTTTTTATAGTTCTAAGTGACTCCCAAACCAGTCTTAAGAATTAACACAAAAAGGGGTTTTTACTCTATGTGCTTACATTACCATTTAAAAGATACATATCCCTTAGGTTGGACTGGTAGGTGATTGAGTTCATTTAAAATAAATACCCACCACCTGGAGAAAAAGACAAATAAATTGAACCCAGTTGCTAACTTTCTCTTTCAAAAATAAACACTTTTCCAAGATTTTTTGACTTGTTTGGGTTATAGAAGAGACGGTAAGAGATGCGAGAGGAGGAAGGAGATTCTCCCCTCTAACACACACTCACCTCCTTTTCAAAAAAAGAAAAACCTATTCTCACGTTACGTGCAAAGAAGGATGTGTGTCCTACACTACATTTTGTTTAAGGGAACTATTCTGGGGACACTACCTGATCTAGGAAATATCCCTCTGATAGTTCCAAAGCAGTCGTCACGAAGGTATAGCACGAAGCACGCTGGGCCAGGGGTCAGAATTTCTGAGTCCTGATCCTGGCACTGACCCTGACCTCAGGAAGTCAAGACAACAGCCTGTGACATCTAGTGCTGAGGTGTAACTACATCAGCAATTAAGGACATTGACTGGTTATTCAGGGAGACTCGGGTTCACGTCCAACTCCCATCACTTTCTGGCCACGTGACCTTATGCAAGGCATTAAAGCTCACGTGTGAAATCGAGACGACCATAATGACGTCACATCACAGAGCTGCTGGGGAGAGAAAATGCAACACTGCAAGTAAGTGCTCCGCAGCATCTCTCCCACTGCAAGGGCCAACAGAAATGAGCTATCATGATGAGCTATTTTTCAGCCAAAACTGTTCATCGTAGGCATGTTATTAAGTCTTGGGTGACTAAGAGGTCTTCTCATTCTTCGGGTCTCACCTTGCATGTCTCCACTGCTAGGAAGTCTTCCCAGAGGGACTTGACTTTTTGCCCTACCAGCCTATAAACCCCATGAAAACAAGGTGTTTTGTTCACTGCTAGATCCCCCATGCCGTTGCTGACCCGGAAAGAACTCACTAAAATTGTTTAAAAACAAGCATTTATTTGAGTGATTAGAACTGCAACTCAGGGGACACACTCAGGTTTCTACCCGAATTGTGTTCCAAGGAAGACAAAGAGGGGGCAGAGTTATAAAGGCGAAAAGTTAGGAATGTAGTTTTCATTTAGATCCTCTATGCCAAACAGGGATTGAAATTAGGTTAACTGGGGTTGGTTGGGTCAACCTGCAAATAAGGAACTGAACCTTCTTAAATCAAACCAGCTCCTTTCAGAGTGAAGGCTGTAGACAATCCAGTTGCCTTAGCGAGGAGGAAATTAAATCCAGGGGGAGGGCCTGCAGGTTGGCTTACAAGTTCAAGAAGTTCAGGGTTCCTCCGACAAGTACTCCTGTACCCTCCTCCTCCTTAAGGCCTCCCAACCCTATTTTAGAAGAGACACTCTTCCCTAGGCTTGCTTGTTCCCTGTTAAAATCTCCTTTTACACCTTACCCAATGCATGTCACATAAGAGGTCTTAATAATATCTGTTGAATGAATTAATGGACAAATAAATGAAAGGGAAAGAGGGTTGTCATGCCAAAAATTGACGCCTAGTTTTACCTATCATTTCCATGGTGTTTAAACAACTATAATATGTTTCTGAGAGATAAACGGACATAATTATCTTTTAAAAGTTCCTTTTCTAAACTTCTCATCCAAAACCATATTAACTAGGATTTACGCATTCACCTTTCCCCAAAGGCCAGAGGCTTTCCAAAGCAGGTTTTGTTTTTTTTTTTTTTTTATAGGGAAATTTTAATCCATCAAGATAGCTCTTGTCATCAATTAGTAACGCCCTATGCTTTTTGTTTAAGAATAGGGTGATACAAGCAGCTTATTCTGAGACTAAGAAAAGTGAGGAAATATCTTGCTTGGACACTTTAGTCAATCTTATTGGCAGTAAAGGAGAGATATGAATTTAACGTTTGTTTCCAGCCTTGAAGCCGTTAACTTTTTTATGGCTTAACATAACAACATCAAAAAAAAAATCTCAACTGCAAAAATTCATTGTGTTTACTCCCAATACCAATATACATTGGTATATACAATATACAATACCAAGATACATCTCCCAATACCAATATACGGAAATACTCGTCCATGCTACCCAGACTTCCCGGGAAACCAAGTGCCCTGAAGAGAAATGCAAAAACAGTGAGAGCGGTAAGGACTTACACACTTCAGAACCTGGACAGTGAGGCTGCCTTAGATAGAATGATGCTTCTGAGGCCCAGGTTCCAGGGCAAGGTTTAGTCAGACGGAGTCAGTTTCCATGGATTAGCTCCACACCGTAGCTTTCCTCAACCCATGGCGGAAAAGAGAGTCACCCAGCCGGACACGGCGAGTACCACCACAGTCCATGCTCCTAAGGTAACCTGTTTCCAAGCACAAAGCACTAAACCTCACAGAGTCTGAGGCTTCTCTCTGTCTCTCAGGGACTGGTCAACATGCAAGTCCCCATCGTCACACTTCTTCCATGTTATCAATGTTAAACACTGGCAGCTGGCAGGCTCTACGCGGGGAAAAGAGGAATGACATAGTGCCAAAGCTGGACTGTCTGATTAGGTCAACCAGAATCCTCTTACGTTAGCCCCAAGAGTTGCAAACACTGATTATTTTGTTCTAACTGGCACCTTCAAATTTGGCCAGCTATGTCTGGGAAGCTGGACGGACAGACGTAGATGAATTAAGGTAAATGAGAAACAGTGTGACATAATGAAAAATCAATGGGTTTGAAAACCAGATCAAACAAGACTCATTCCACTCCTAACCAGTTCTATGAACTTGAACAAGCTGCTTAACCTCCCTGTAACTCACTTTCTGTATCTTCAAAACATGCGTTAAATGGTTTGTACACTCTCCTCCAGTTCCTAAATCCTAGAATTCCTAAGAGCCCCTCACATCTCTACTGAAAAATCAACCAGGCAAGTACTCATTGAACATCACGTGCTTTGGGTTAGGTGCAGTTTAAGCCCTGACCCCTTGCCTTGATCACCCATCACGTTAGCAACAACTACTCAAAATGTTATTGGTCAACAAGAACAGTGAACAAGTAGTCAACAAGGCCACTGAAACACCTCAAGTTTCCCGCAATAGTGAAGTAATAAATGGGTACGATCTCCGAAAGGCAATTTTGCTTCTATACCAGAAGTCCTCTTCAAAGCCAGGACCTATGACCCACTTAATTATAGAAATGTTTATTAGTCATTTAAAAACTGGATGTAAACAGTAGGTCCAACTGCAGACAAATTACACAATTAAATTGCACTCATGATAATGATTTAGAATATTTAATGACAGAGGCAAACACATATAATGTTAAGCAAGGAAAGCAGGATACAAAATTATATACGTGGCATTACCATAATTGTATATAATGTATGAATACTCTCTATATTACAGGTATGTATGTATACTATTTATAAATAACACTAACAGGACAGATAACATGTGAACATCAGGGAGTATTTTATTTTCTTCTTCGATGTTTCCATATTCCAAAATCTGTTTTCACATGTAATAGCTTCATAATCAAAGGCATTTTTAGTCTATGTACAGCACTGCAGAATACAAAACAATGAGGACTCTAGCAGTTACTAACTCATTCTTCCTATTACTCTATTACATGCATTAGGAGTTCAGACAGAGAGAGATCCCTAGAGGCTTGGGGGGAGGGAGGGGCGGGAGGCGAGGAAATTCATCAGAATTTAGGTTTACAGAATAGTGCTTAAGAGCGCTGACTCTAGAGCTGGATTTTGCCAAGAGTCAAATCCTAGCCCTGCCATTTATCAGCCATGCAAGTTTAGGCACCTCACTCCAACTCTCAGACTCAGTCTTCTCCTCTATAAAATGGGACTGCTCTCAGTTCTTTCCTCAAAGAGCTCTTGCGAGAACTAAACCAATTCAGTTAGGGGTTTTAGGGCCGTGTCTGACACATGGTAAACATATGTAAGTACTGAGATAATCATTAGAAGGGCATTTTAGACTACCAACGCATAATACCTTAATAGCTCACTCTTTTGATGAATGCTTACTTTGTGTCAGACACCTACACGCCTCACACTTCTGTGAAGAGTGACATATCATTAAGACCAATTTATAGATGAGAAACCTAAAAGATGAACTGCCCAAGGTGAGTGGCTGAACCAGCATCTGATCCCACACTAATGTGACCCCAGAACCCATGCTCTTAACCAAGATACCATGACAAAGCAGCAACCAAGCTTACCCTGAGCGGCCGGCGGACTTTTGAAAAGAGTCCAGGGACTATCACTGACAGGGTGCACAGAACTGGAGAACGAAAGCCAATAAGTGAGTTAAAGCCCTAGTTCATTAGGCAATTGGGAGCCAATAAAGATTTCTGAGCAAAGCAGTTAGTTACAGGACAGAAGAGTAACGTAAGGAAATTAGTCTGGTAGACAAACATGGGATACGATGGAATGGGGCTTTTCACACAGAGAGACTATAGACAAAGTAGCTGGTGTAGTGATGAGGGACTGGGCCAGGTGAGAGGAGGAGAAAACAGAGGGGCAACTCAAAAAAACTGCTTTGAAGGCAAAATTAGGATAACTTGGAAACACTACATGCTGGAGAAAAAAAAAAAAAAAGACAAAAAAACAGGGACAAAGAAGCCACATCCCACATCCCAAAGAGGGCTGGACTAGAAACGTTTCCTTTTATTTTGATTTCTGTAAATTTGGTTAAACATTTAGTGCCATTACTTATTTGTAAAACATCTTTTTAAAACCCTGGCCAACAGTAGCACAAAACAAAGCATCACGCAACACTGTAGTCTGTAGGAGCAATGTGGGGTGAGGGAAAAGGTGTGCTGCCCTAAGCGACCAAAGTGATTAGCAAGGAATCATAGAGCATAAGCATCTATTGTGTAAAGGAAGTGGCAATTTACAAAATCAAGATAAAGCACCCACTAATGGCTAATGCTGACAAAGGGCCCAGGTCTGATAACATCTCCCAGGACAAAGACAAGCTGATTTACCTCTTGTTTTAAAGAGGCAGCCAGAGCTTGCCAACAAAAATATGTGATTGATCTAATTAGCTTACTGAACTGAGGAAAACAGTGCCAAAAATCATGTGTACTCACAGACTAGCCCTTTCAGGACAAAGCAGTGTCGCATAAAAGCCTATCCTTCAACTTAAATGTTCACGCTCATTAAAAGGGACCAAACTCGGCAGTACTCAGCAGGCAGGAGCTTAATGAACATTATCGGAGAGTGATGACACAGACAGGAGTCTTGGAAAGAAGGAGCTCTCACAATGGAAAAGAGGAAGGAACATCAAGGACTGCAAAAATGTATGTGCTGTGGTTAAAGTGCAATTCCCAGCCCAGGCCAGGCAATTTGACTACATTCCACGTGCATTAACATTCCCACTTCGACTTTAATGGTTTATTAACCTAATGATAATGTCTGTCTTCACTCGAGGTTATTAGCAAATAGAAACGATGTCTGTTGAGTCTGGCAAAGTCACTCATTCAGCAAATCTTCTTGGGCACTTAGCATGTGTAGGTAATAAATGACTGTCTCTATCTATTTTTGTTGCTAACGCCAGAGAGGGTCTAAAAACCAGTTTGGTGTGCTTAAAAAAAAAAAACCTTCACGAACAGAGACGAACAACCCAGAGAAAAGAAAAGTGACAACACTAGCTTCACCTAATAGTGTGCAGATCACAAGGGGTGGCGGGCTCTCTGGTTATAATTAGAGGATATATATATTCCCAAAAAGCAAATTTTCTTCTTTCGGAAAGGTATTATTCAACTGTGATCTCTCTCTCTTAGACTCTGGCCCGAGTCAGTGTGAGGAAAAATTTATGTAGTTGTTTATCCAAGTCGTCTTCCCTGTTCTTCCTTCAACGTCACTGCTTAGAAGGACCCTTGGTCCAGGAAGCCATACGCAGCTCACACTCGTGGAGTCCTGGATCGGCTGGGTGTGACCCGAGGAGCTGGGCAGCCTGCCTGACTTGGGGGAAACAGAGGATATAATGGGAACAGACCAGACTCAGCCCTATAAGCAGATTATTACTATTATACTATTTTGTATTTGTATTTTCTATTTTCTAAACTTATTTTTACCACTAAGACCTTCTATAAAAACAATTTATCAGCTCAGTTCACGTCTGAAGTAAGGGTAATTTATTACACCCAATTTTAATGCTTCGAGCCTATTTTGAATACCCTTGAAGGTGAAAAATGAATCACTTTGTATCATCTTATACTAAATAATGAACATCACTTATTTTTTTATGAACGTCATTTATATGAGAAATTTTTCTCACAGGAACAGAAAACAAAATATTGATTTTACCAAATGTATAATTGCTGATATTTAGGTATCTGAAAAACTAACACTAAATAGAGCTATGATTAAGAAAAAATAATAATAAATGCATCAAACTTCAGTTTTCAGTAAGTAGGGTTTTGAAAGGTACTTTTACAGATACCATAGCTTTTAGAGCCCTGTTTTCTCTAAAAAGAAAACCTGCCCCCCACCTGGCTACAGACCTTAGTCAACTACTCAATTTTGTCAGCATATAGTTCTATAGGATGGAAAAACTGTAAATACCCTACTGCAATTAAGACGGTAACTGGTAGATTAACAGAAAATGTCATTCAAGGCAGAGAATCATTAAAAATGACATATAGACACATCTTAAACACCTTCTTTTATCAAGAACCATAAAAAAGTAAATTTATTTGCCAATATTTTCACATCGCAAGCTGTTTTCTTTAAGTACAGGCATATTGATTAAAGTTCAAAGTTGTCTTTCTTGCATGAACTCTGCTCATAATGTATAATATATCATTTCCAGCGTGGCTACTCGAAATTGAGAAACATCTCAGTGTGAATTAAAGTGTAGAATCTTTTCATCTTTTAAACATCTTCCCAATCTTTTAGAGTTCTCTCTTCCCGGTCCAATTTGACAGCAATATCATATGGCAACTTGCCCATATTTAGTCTTTCCGAAGACTTCATGGAAACAGCTGTTTTCACACACATATTTTATCAGTTTGTATGTTGTCTGATGAAGTTACTTAATTGTTGTAACAACGCACACAACTCAGCCGGGGGAGGAGACGTCTAAGAACACCCAGCAAGCGGTAAACGAGACAGAACACATGGCAGGGAGTGGGCAGCGTGGTTTCCAGGGAGAACAGAGAGAACTGAAGGTCCAGGGAACCACTGAGACAGGTTAAAAGGACTCCCGTTACGTGACAAGAAAGAAGCCAGTTGTGTTTTCAAGAGCTAGCCTCTTACTTAAAAGGGTATCTCCAGGCAAAGTTATGTCCTGTTTAGAGAACATGTCAGTTACGTCTCTCTGGGAGGGAACTTCTGTGTCTTTCTCAGCAGCCCTTGTGGGAGAAGTGCTAGAGAGTGGTTCTTTTTGAGAAAGGAAGCATGTACCGCCATCTATATAGCCTAAGGGGATCCCAGAGTGTAGTTTCCAGTGGTTACTCTGGACAATAATCCCTAATAGACAAGCTGGCGGTAGAGAAAAACCTGACACAGAGATTGTGAACATAGTCTTCCACACCACACAGCTTCCCCCTCACCACACACACACACACACACACACACACACACACACACACACACACACACAAAACGCTGCTCCATCCCTACACAAGACTATTAACGACTGGAAGTCAGAATACTGAATCTAGCCCACTGACTTATGTTTTTATTACTATTATTTTCATCTGGAGATCTGCAAGTATGGTACTTGTGATCCAGTCTGCCACAGACTCTACCCTTCCCTACGGTCTCACATCTGCCTCGCCCCCATGGGAGGGCCACTGAAGCAGGTGGATATCGTACAGCTCCATCGTACCCTGGTTCCGTACAGATACTTTGCTTTGTCTCCTGGTTACAGCAGGAGTGCTCTCAGAGAGAAGGCGTTGCCTTGGCGGCAGCAACCAACCCCACCACTCAAGAAAGACCAGAGCATTCACTTACTGTGGACAAACAGAAATGTTTGTCTGACTGAGGAACGGTTCAGAAAACTGAGCCCTCGTAAGAACCATGGGAGAACCTTGCAAACATATAGCCCTAACCCTTCAGCTTCTGATGCAGTAGGCCTAGGAGTGAAGATCCAGGAATCTGCATTTTAATAAGCTCCCAAGGTACTTACTTTATTACAATGGTACAAGAGTGGGGCGCCTGGGTGGCTCAGTGGGTTAAAGTCTCTGCCTTCAGCTCAGGTCATGATCTCAGGGTCCTGGGATCAAGCCCCGAATCTGGCTCTCTGCTCAGCAGGGAGCCTGCTTCCCCCCTCTCTCAGCCTACTTGTGATCTCTCTCTGTCAAATAAATAAATCTTAAAAAAAAAAAAAACAATGGTACAGGAGGTGTAAGAACAAAAGTATGAACAACCACCATATGGGCTCCCCAGGCCATGCTCCAAGCACATTACGTGTAATGACTTCAACCTTGGAGCACCCCCATGAGGTAAATACGCTTATTATCCCCATTTTACGAATGAGGAAACTGGAGAAGAGATTACGAAGTACGCCTCTGCCGACTCAGCTAGTGAGGGGAAGAGCAGGAATGAAAACCTAGGCCATTTTGCTAAAGACCTCACCAGCCTATACTTCACCATTGGCCTAAGGGAAGCCATAATACATAAAATACAAACCCCTAAAGGTTTGCAGCTTCTGACTCAACAAAAGCCCCTTGGAGGGTGGGGGCACACTAGTCCCAAGGATGCCCATTTCCACATTCATCACCATTCTTCACGGTAAAAATAAGGAGTTCTGGGGCACCTGGATGGCTCAGTGGGTTAAAGCCTCTGCCTTCGCCTCAGGTCATGATCTCAGGGTCCTGGAATCGAGCCCCGCATCGGGCTCTCTGCTCAGTGGGGAGCCTGCTTCCCACCCCCCTCTCTCTGCCTGCCTCTCTGCCTACTTGTGATCTCTCTGTCAAATAAGTAAATAAAATCTTTTTAAAAAAATAAAATAAAGAGTTTCTTTCGCTTGTTATAATTCAAGAAACTGTAGAGCTGGCAAAAGAGACTGAATAGGATGAACAATCAGACTCAGGTGCCCTCATTCTGAAGCAGGAATGTAACATCTTGTGAAAGCTCTTGACAGCATGAAATAAAAAAGAGTCCTTATATTCTCCCAACTAAAGATATGAGAAACGGGAAGACAATAGCCCAGTTATTAATAAAGCTAAAAATATTCCAACCCAATTCCTACACAGTTACCCCAAGCTGAAAAATCATGATCAATCTTAGAGGGTCTCTGAGGAACAAATCAAAAGGCCATGCCGGCTAGACAGTGAGTTCTGAGACTTGACACCAAGAACATGATCCATAAAAGGAAAAATTGATAAATTGAACCTCATCAAAATTTTAAAAACTTCTGCTCTCTAAAAGCCTACGTGGAGAAGATGAAAAGACAAAATAAAGACTGGCAAAAAAAAAAAAATTGGCAAACGACACATCCGACAAAGTGTCTAGAATACTCAAGAACTCTCAAAACTCAACAGCAAAAATAAAGAAACAATCCAATTAGAAAACGGGCAAAAGCTGTGTACAGACACTTACCACAATGACATATCACTATACACCTATCAAAATAAGCTATAATTTTTTTTTAATTTATTTGACAGAGAGAGACACAGTGAGAGAGGCAACACAAGCAAGGGGAGTGGGAGAGGGAGAAGCAGACTCCCCACCGAGCCAGGGGTCCGATACGGGGTTTGATCCCAGGACCCCGGCATCATGACCTGAGCTGAAGGCGGACCTTTACGGACTGAGCCACCCAGGTGCCCCAAAATAAGCTATAATTTTTTAAAGTGACAAACACTAAATGTTGGCGAGGATGCAGAGAAACTGCATCACTCATACACTGCTGGTGGGAACGTGAACTGGTATAGCCACGGTGTCGGTAACATGTAACTGCCACACAACCCAGCAAATGACCTACTGAGTATTCATCACAAGGCAATGAAACTTACCTGCGCACAAAACCCTATACACAGAGGCTCACAGAAGCTTTCTTTGTAATAGTCAAAAACTAGAATCAGCCCAGATGTCCAACAGGTGAGTGGTTAAACAAATCGTACTATATCCATACCATGAAATATTACTTGGCAGTGAAAAAGTAATATTGCTAACAGCAACAGCTTGAGTAAATCCCAGGGAATTGTGCTGAATGAAAAAGGATGAAAGGGTGCATACTGTACAACTCCTTTTATAGAACATTTTTGAAATGACAAAATGTTATAAATGGAGGGCGGATTAGTGGTTGCCAGGGGTCAGGGACAGGAAGAGAGGGGTTGGGAGGGCAGGAGGGAAGTGGCATGTTTGCAAAAGGGAGCTGCCGTGTCAGAACCCCTCAGCAGCTTGCCTGCGGTGGACATACAAACCTACACGGGTGGTAAACTTGTACAGAACTTACGGTAATACAGGCACACACACAAATAAAACTGGGGAAGGTCTGTGGATTGTGTCAATGTCGATATCCTGGTTTTAATATTACACTCCAGTTTTGCAAACTGTTTTCATTGGGGGAAACAGGGCAAAGAGTACAAGGAGTTTTGTGCGTTATCTCTTACAACAGCATGCGATTTTACCATTTTCTCAAAATAAATAAATAAAGTCCATTAAAAAGAAAAGTCCACAATCCCAAGTGTGTAGGTGAAATCAAGCACTGCGTCCTTTCACAGGGAAGGTAAAATGGCACACCCTTTCCAGAGGACACACCCTCTGGAAAAAAGTGTGAAACACTTCTCACAAAGTGAGAAACACACCCTCTGATCCAACTAGTCAATCATTAGGTTATCGATGATAATGAATAATTTATGACATATCAAACATTTAGTTACAAGGGCATTCATTTCAGCCGTGTTTTCTTAAAGACTAGAAACAACTAAATGTGGTATGTCCAAACAATGAGATTCCAGGTGATCATCTAAATAACCTTTGGGGGAGTAAAACCAGTGACCCGGAAAGACAGTCGAGACATGGGCCGTTGTTCCATGAATTTTTATTCAATTCCTGCTAAGTGCCAGGCCCTCTCGTTGCACCCTGAACTGCCCAACAAAGCACTGGGTTAAAGCCTCTGCCTTCGGTTCAGGTCATGGTCTCAGGGTCCTGGGATCGAGCCCCGCATCGGGCTCTCTGCTCAGCAGGGAGCCTGCTTCCCCCTCTGTCTCTCTCTGCCTGCCTCTCTGCCTGCTTGTGATCTCTCTCCCTCTCTGTCCAATAAATAAATCTTTTTTAAAAATAAACTAAAAAATTAAATAAATAAAATAAATAAACTGCATAGTCTGGTGGACTGGTGGACTGTCCTCTCCAGGTAAGGAAACACTGCACGTACATCTCTTTGTGTGATTACACATATATACACACACACGTGAACACACACAAATATGCATATACAATATAAATTCAGGAAGGACACAATCCAAAATATAAATAGTGGTTATTTCTGGAAAGTGGAGTTGTGTGTGTGCTTAGTTTTATTTGTTTTGCTTATTTGCCTGTGTATTCTAAATTTCCACAATTAACAAGTTTCACTGGTATTAATTTTAACTATTGAAGGAAAAAAGCCTGGTCCCCAGAGAGTGTTTCTGTCTTCATTTTTGCTTTTTAGTTTCTTTTGATTTCTATCAGGATGCAATCAGAGTGAAATTTTTCTAAATCTTGTTTCAAAGAATTCAAAGACCTCCTCAATTGTCAATGTGAATAAGGGCAAGCTAACCCAACTGGATTACCTTAGGATAAGAATTACGCACATCCAAAACAATTACATTATTACATTTCGTCACAAATTCACGTTTGTAAGCAATTCCTAGCCCCTGGATTGAGCTGGGGTTTCTATTTCAGGAGGTTTGTATTATTTGCTTTTGCTAATTTCTTTTTATCAGAAAAACAATGCAGATTACAGGGGCACCTGGGTGGCTCAGTCATTAAGCGTCTGCCTTTGGCTCAGGTCATGATCCCAGAGTCCTGGGATCGAGCCCTGCATCGGGCTCCCTGCTCAGCAGAGAGAGAGCCTGCTTATCCCTCTCCCACTCCCCTCTGCTTTGTGATCCCTCTCTCGTTGTCTCTGTCAAATAAATAAATAAAATCTTTTAAAAAAATGCAGATTATAGAAAAAAATTTTTAATGCACATATGAAAAACCACAACAAATATCATTCAACCAGACAAAAAGCAGTATTTTAAACTCCAGATACACTACTTTAAACCCACATCTACGTGTACATATTTGCTAGTTCATGTGGTTACCCTAAGATGGGCTTGAACTGTACATACTGATTATAAACCTGTGTAAATTTTTTTTATTAACAATACATGCCATCCTAAAAAAAAATATATGCCATTCTAATGATGTATTTTAACATTAAATATGTACATTTAACCAATCTACTAATGCTTGGGTATCTAGTGTCATAAACAGTGGACAATGAACATTCTTTTTACTAAACATTTGAGCCCATCCTAAATTTTGTCCTTCCATGAAAAGCCCAGGAGTAGAAATGTCAACTCAAAGGGTACACACACACCTGAAGGCTTTTGATATCAGTGGGCTCCCAGAGAACCAGACTGGTCTACACTCCAAACAAGTAGTGTGGGAATGAGAGTGATCCAGTTTCTACATGCTTACCGATGCTGCTGACCAACAGTAAAGATTAACTTGTTCTTAGATTCTCTAGAATTTTCTTTGGGGGGGGGGGGATCATTGTAACAACAGATCAAAACAGAGGAATTATTTGGCTGTCAGTTAAAATAGAAATTTTTCATTTGTCGATTTCACCTTAATTACAGAAATTGGTCAGACCCTCTAATGCAAACAAAAGATCATCTAGGCAGGACTCTTTATTCAGTCAATGATTTTTATTTATATAATTATTGTGGATTCATACCTGACATCTCCAAATCTTTAGCTATGGAGATTAGCTTTTCCACCAAGAACTCCCAGGCTAAGACAGAGGTGGCCTTCTCATAGTAACTGCCTCCTACGGGATGTGGGAATAAATGAGATGATGCCCACTCCATACACCTGCTGTCATGTATAGTACAACAGCTCAGTGCTCAACACACAGTAAAAAGTCCAAAAATGTTGTCTACTACAGGGTTTTTTTTTTTTTAAGATTTTATTTATTTGGAGGAGAGAGAGAGAGAGAGAACACATATGTACGCAGATGCAGAGAGATGGAGAAGCAGACTCCCTAATGAGCAGGAGGTCCGATGGAGGGAGGGGCAGTTCAATTCCAGGATCCCGGGATCATGACCTGAGCCAAAGGCAGCCGCTTAACCGACTGAGCCACCGGGCGCCCTTATTTTAGGGTTCTATCTTAAGTAATGTAACCTTACCTGACATAAGGAGGACTGAAATACCAGGTATTTCAATCCTTTTTTATTTTTACAGACGAGGAAACTGGGGTTCACAAAGCTAGGCCTGGAACTCACATCTCCTTCATGCCGGGCTGACACTTGCTCTAACACCAGGTTTCCTCTGCACGGAGTGAAGGCTTAGAGACACCTTAATTCACACAATTACGCTTAATCAGAGCAATCTGCAATTTGAGATTTAAGTCTACATGCTCAAAATATACTTGGTTTATAGATATCTGCCTGGTTAAATAATAATTCTCTAAAGCAGATATTTTAAGTCACAGGCTAAAAGTAAATGGGTTTATATCCATCTCAGAAGATGAAATGATTGATTATAAATCTCTCCTCTGATAGGGGGTTTCTGATTGCATCAGACAGAGGGCATGAAGACTAATTAAAAATGCTCATACATTCATCACCGCTGATTGTGTATAATCCACTCCTGAAGGTATGAGCGCACTACTTTCACCAAATGACAGCGGAAACAGATGAATTTCCACTCACAACCCCCAGAGGCTATCTGTCTCGATTTCAGGGTAAATGGGCTTTCTCTAATAACTTAAATCACAAACAGCACGACAGTTCAAAAACCCTGGACCAAATTTTAATATTCTATCTGAGCAGGGGCTGGCCAGACCCCGACACATGGTATGTGATCAATAAGTAATTACAGATGAATTGGTAAAAAGTTCTATGGGCATACTTTAGAGATTCTCAAAAGTAATTTTTCTAGGTGCTTCCATAATTGGAAACCACAATGTGTGTTCTAGTGAGCTAAAGGAAATACAACCTGGGGCGCCTGGGTGGCTCAGTCGGTTAAGCAGCTGCCTTCCGCTCAGGTAATGATCCCAGGGTCCTGGGATTGAGTCCAGCATTGGGCTCCCTGCTCAGCAGGGAGTCTGCTTCTCCCCTCTCCCTCTGCCTGCTACTCCCCCTGCTTGTGTGCGCGCACGCGCTCTCTCTCGCTCTCTCTCTCTAATAAATAAATGAAACCAATGGATGGATGGATGGAAGGGAGGGAGGGAGGGAGGGAGGAAGGAAAATACATGCTATATGCCACTCAAAACAGCCCTTAAACTGGTTCCCTCATACATACACTCCAGCCCCACAGTGACTAGTTTCTACTCATTTCTCCCCAATCCGTTTGGGGTTACAATTATTATCTGGCAGTCAGCAGGGCTGCAATCACCTGGGAAAATATCACCAAGGCAAAACACTGACAGATGCTTTCTAACAGGGCGAGAGATAGATGGTCCTCGCCTTGTCTTCTAAGGGAACCTCTGCTCACACCACACACCACATGCTCCTGAGCTGAGAAAGGAAGGACAGGAGTAGGCTGATGGTCAATCTGTGCTCCCATCCTCCTCCCCAGGAAATATCTGTCCCCCAACTCACCCCTACCCCAGAAAGGCACCAGCACATGCCTCCCCTTTGACCTGATCCCAGAGATAGAGTCCCGCCCTAGCTTCAGGAAGTGAAAGGATCTCCACCTGTCCTGAGAGGGCCCCAGGGCTGAAGGAGCATTTACCCGCATTGCTGCTCCAGGAGGCCCCTGGGGCACCTCCATGTGTCTGCAGTGGGAGCAGCCAGAGGGGAGGAGAAAGGAACAGAATCTGGCTCAGGAAGCCTGCACCCCAAGAGGGCATGTTTGGAGTCCTGGCTTAAACCTCAAAATCTTGTTGAATGAAGAGATCTGTCATACTCGTGCTAGCCTTTGATTCCCTTGCCGTATAAAGGATCTGACGAATGAAAATGGATTCAAAATTGCATCATCTGGGGGCACCTGGGTGGCTCAGTGGGCTAAAGCCTCTGCCTTCAGCTCAGGTCATGGTCTCAGGGTCCTGGGATCGAGCCCCACATCGGGCTCTCTGCTCAGCGGGGAGCCTGTTTCCCCATCTCTCTCTGCCTGCTTGTGATCTCTCTCTCTCTGTCAAATAAATAAATAAAATCTTTAAAAAAAAAAAAATTGCATCATCTGCATTAATAGCAAGGAAAAGTTGCAACAGAGCACCTATAAGCCTAAGGTAGAAAATGAAAAAAATGATGAGACTCTGAGCTTGAAAAGTCATCCTAGTTAAGCAATAATGGGACAAAATCAAGAAAAGATATAAACCAAACAACAGCAAAATTGTTATGCAGCTGCTCACCCCCCGCTTTCTGAAAAACAATCAAATAGCAGCACTGAATTATGCAATGCCACACATCCACACACTCTGTGTTCCCTCTACGTGAGTTACCAACAAGGGAAATTTACATTTTCTGTTTTGTAGCTTTCTTAGACATTCTTAGTATGTTCCTATGTTGATTTTTTTTTTTTTAATTCTTGCCTTCTTTACCTCATTCTGTTCTTAACATTTCTCTCGCTGAGTCATGGAGATTCACGTTCTGACCCGGGCTCTGCCCCCATGGAGATCAATGTAGTTTACATACGTATCAAAGACCTCCATTTTCTCAATAAATCATTCAATAAATTCGAGTCCGCGCCAGGTTCCGTGCTAAGTACAGGAATATCAGACAGAACAAGCCCAGCGTGGTACTGTTTCTTAAGGAGCTCAGTCTATAAAAATGATGGTTGGATATGAAATCAACAATGCTTCAGTTTTCAAGGTTTTTATCTCAGTATTCTCCCTCTTCCTCCTGATTCTCAAGGCTCTAGCTTTACCTCTTTCGCATGCATTCTCAGTCACCTCTGGCACCCCAAAAACCATCAGTGCCGTATGAAAATTTTATGCTCTAGGATAAGGATTTAGCCAGACTGGCTCACAAGGCAAAAGAAAGGGAAAACTACAGGCAAGAGAATCTATAAAAAAATCAAGGCCTCAAAAAAACGTACAGCAGCACTGGTTGAGAGGAAAACTGAGTATGAGTACAGGTTACAGGGGGAAATGGGCAGGGGAGAAGGAGAGAGAGCATAACCATCTCCTCCTCCTCAAAAATTGGAACCTGATCCCTGAAAGCCTGGCCACTGGGTCACTCAGCCCTAATTGCTTAATGAAAGTGTACAAATCAGCAGATATTATGCCTGAGCGTTCCAAATGTCCCTAATTATGACCAAGTAGATGAGCGCCTTAAAAAAAAAAGAAAAAAAAATCACACTTCACCTTATTGAAAGGGTTGCCGGCACATCATTAATTAAAACACCTTAGCTCCCAACCACATTAGAAACATGGTAATTATCTTCATACGAAATTTGCTTTATAACACTTGAAATGCTTCAAACCCCAGTATGACAACAGATTAGAAACAAAAAGGCCACGCATTAGGGCTCCTGTCCATTACTATGCTGCCGCAGCTCAAAGTTAAGAGCTCCCCCCTTTGGGAAGAAGGAGCATTCACAGTACTAAGAAGAAAATGCAACAATTGTCATGATTATCACTGCGATATTAGCAGCGCCAACCTTTCCTTGAGTCATTACCACGTGCCATGCACTGTACTAAGTGTTTTGTCGGGGTTTTTTCTTTCTTTGTTTTTACATGCCCCAAGCTCAGAGAGACTGAATAACTTGCAAAAGGTCACCCAACCAGGGCACGTCAGAGCAGGGACTTGAACCCCCCCTCTGTCTGGCTCCAATATCTACTCTCTTAATCACTACATAGCTACCAAAGATGTAACGTCAAAGGAAGGGATGGGAGCAGGAAAGAGAGGGAGCCGGCAAATGTATCTGTATCTTCCCAAAGAACAGTTGATAAGAAGAAGGAAAAAAAAAACAAAAAACATTAGAAACACAGAAATTAGAGCTGAACGACTACAGAAGCCAAAGAGAAGTCCAGAGAATTGCCCGAGCAGGTACCAGAAAACCTGCCTTCTCTCCTTCGGCTGGTAAAATCTGAACCAGGAGAAAAATGGAAAGGCTGTAGCAGGAGCAAAGAGTGGTTCATCAGGAAGGAGCCAACCTGAGGCCTGAGGCCGGGTAGGGGAGCCACGAGCTACCCGAGGAACTGTATGTACTGCATGCGTCCTGCAATGCCGGCTGCCAGCCCCTGGGCTGGGCTGGTCTCTGGCGTCCGTGTGCTGGAGAGGAATCATGAAGGGAACCTGTGAGTGGCAGCTGAGCAGGACCGACAGGAGCTACGCCAATAACATTCGCCTCTACTGTTCCTCAACTCAGACCGAGACTTCTCAGCTCGAGACCCTCACTAGCTCCACCCCTCGTTCCACTGTAACCCAGGGACCACAGTACTGATTTCAAAGCGCTGAGTTTTAACCACTTCTTCTCAATAACTGAAAACTCCCCATCTTTTTTAGAAGCTCTTTTCCTTGAGCTGGAAAAAAATGAGACGCTGTCGTGACTCTCAAGCACTAGGGAAAAGCTCACAGCCCCGGCCCTTCCCAGAACAAGAAGGAGCTGGCGCTGTCTGAAGTTTCAGCATGGCCTCGCCTCATCTTTAGAGTCAAATAAAATCGGGCATTTTTCAAATCCCAGCTCTGCCACCCACCAGGTCTATAACTTTAAGCACAGTACCTCCTTTGGCCCCAGCTTCCTCGGTGTCAAGATAGGGATAAAAACGTCCACCGTACTGGTGTCTTGTGGGCATTGGGCAAAAGCGTGTGTGTTCTTCACCCCATTGAGGTGTACACCCCACCCACAATCCCGTTCAAAGGGATTATTCCCAATCAACACTTGAGAGCAGACTCACGCAATGATTTTCTTACGAAAGCGCACACACCCCCCACACACCCCCAACCTCCTAATCACACGGAACAGACACTGACATGACCAAGATTGGGAACCTGATCTAAAAGCAACTGATCCCTCGGCTGGCCATCAACCTGTGATGTGGCTGAACCTCAGAGACAGATGATGGTTAAGTCAGCTCAACTCTTCAAATTCTCTCAGAGATTTCAGTTGGGAAGTTAAGTTAGCCAGTAGCACGCAGAGAAGCAGACAGGCCCCAAGACAGACCAGCAACCCGGAGAGCAGCTGGGTTAACGGAGGCGGGGAGGGGCGCGGCAGGCTCCCAGAATGACACCCCAGAACCCCTCAGCAGATGCCCCCGGAACTAGTGGGGAACCAAGCAACCTTCTGATTCCAGCCTCCAGTTCTCCTCAGGCCCCGCCCTTCTCTTTCCTCGCTCTTTCCTTTTCCGAGGCCCTGACAATAAGCTCCACGGGACTGGAAGCCACAGGAACGTGGGTCTGTCTGTTCTTTGCAACCAGAGATAAGGCAGTTAAGCAGCCTACCCTGGCCTGTGAAACAGGCACACGAGGGGCAGACTCATTCACCAGGCTGCTTTGTAGAACCTCACTGACCAGACGAGGAAGGAGCAAGGACGTGACCCATCCAGCCAAGAAAGGCTCAAGATGCCCTCCTCTACAGACCCAAGCCGCCAGACAAAACAACTCAGGGGAGGGGACATCCCTGTTATGACAATAAGTATATGAGATCTTTAAGAAGTTCCACGAAGGGAAGTACGGAGTAAAGCACAAAAGCCCTCAAATCTTGGCCACCATATAAGCCGCCTTGGAGGGAGAGAAAAATAAGACTCTAAACGCTTCTTGAGACAGAAACAAAGATAAAAGCTGTTGGTTTTCTCTGGAAGTTTTCATTACGGAAGGAGAAAACAGACTATCCAAGCCCTCTCAAAACATAAAAACAATTAAAAAAAAAAAAAGCCTCAAAGTCAAGCCTCCCTGGTCCCCCCTCCTGAATACATAATTTAGAAAATGACAGTCAAAATAAATAGCCGCATCAATCACTCAGGAGCCATTGCATGAAGCCCTTCCCTACGCCCGCCTCCTCCTAGCCTGGCCTCCAATCCCACACCAGCTTTTCAGGACCTTTGGGGTCCCTTTCCATTTATCATTTATTTTATTATCCGGCTTGCAACCCAATTTGTTCCACTTCATGTTCCTGGTTTAAATATGTGAGTTCTATATTTCGACAGCACGGACAATGGCTTTCCGCAGAACCCCCTGATGTCCATTTCACAGCTACCTGCTTCCGTGAGCCTCTCAAATCTGCATAGAACACAGAAAACGTGTTTGCTGTATATTTAAAAGAGGCAGCTGACGAGCACTTCTGCATAAATCAAACCTGGGGAGGGAGTCAGGGGTACCCTAACGAGCCAAAGCATAATTTATCTAGATTTACTCCTCGTCGGACCACTACTCAGCTGAGCCCGAAAACTGTCAATCCTGTTAGTTTTTCCTTCGGCCACCAGAAGGACCAGGCCCAAAGCAGCTGCTGTTTTGACAAAGTATTCGCTTCTCACCGGGGTGGGAGTAAGCAGAAAAATTCAGATCTAAAGCCACTGGCCTGGGTCCATTCAATATGTTATGAGAAATGCCTGAGATAACAACACTTGGGCTTCTGTTTCAAGCTACACAGTTTTATTCTGCTCTCTTACTGTACAAGATTCAATGCCTTCCTGGCACTGAGTGGCAATAGCTCAAGGTGATAAGCAGTGAATCACAACAAACTTCATTGAGTGTTTTCTTGCAGTCTATAAATAAAATCGGAATCTCTAAAGCCGGTAAACCTTCTGAGGTCTGAACATCTCAAGGTTATTCATTTCTAAACCTCTCCAGGAAGGATATAAACAACAATCAAAAGAATGTGGTCTGTCGCAAACAAAATTTCTTAATGCCCCAAGATTCACATTTTAATTGTCAAGACATTATGCTAAAGTACTGCAGACCTTTAACTTTCATGCCATGTTACCCCAAAAAACAAACACCGCATTTTCTGACAGGGCTTAAAAAGTGCTGGGAGGTGAGCAGCAAAACGACCAGGTTCATGGAAAAGCTAGGGTTCTGCAATTATTCGTAGATAATGAAATAGATAAAAATGGACCAACAAATTTAACTCTTCGTTATGCTGCAGAGAAAATTCAAAAGGTTTATGCAGCAGATGGCGACTATCTTATCAGGAATCTGGGCAACTTTTAAGTGGGGATTTTAATTTGTGGGTAATGTCTGAACAGGTTCTCTTCTCCCCCGCCCTCCAACCTCGCATAATGGAGAGTTAAATTCAAGGGCCGGGGCCTGGTGGCTATTTTGGCACCACAGGAGACTGGCTGCCCAGCCTCCCACCCTTGCCCAACTGACTGCAAAACCCGGATGAGCCAATCAAATCCCCTCATGCCCAGGAATTTAAATCAGAACTGGAAAATGCTAAATGAGTTTCTCTAGTTGCTTCAATACCCGCAACCTAAACTCGGGAGGCATAAAGCAGCCCAGGTGAGCTAGGTGGAATGAAAGCCAGTTTAGTAAGAGGAAGAAAGAAGAAAACAGGATAGAATGCTGAAGCAGCATTCTAATTCCTGGTCTGAGCGCAGGATGAGCCAGAGTTCCTTGCGGTGTCAGAAACCTTTCGATAAATTTCCCTTTTTACTTAATCAAGTAGAGGTTTCTCTTAATTTCAACCTAATTCCAATCAAGGCCAGGGCTAGAGCATGGGATGAGGGCTAAGTGATACTAGAATGATTCCTCAGGAAGTGGAAATAAAATAATCATCAAAATTCGTCAGAAAATCTTTGATCAAAAGAGATGGAGCTGACATGCCTTTCGAGAATTCGATTCCTTTTTTTTAATCATGTATTTATTACAGCATCTTAGTTCAAAATCAAAGAGCCTCAATTTTCTGTGTGTCAAATGGGTAGCACTTCTCTTCCAAGGTCATTTCTTGCATCCCTCCGTGATCCCAACCATACTGACACACAGCAGCAAGTATCTCTTGCATCCTCCTTTGAACATTAATTTGCTCACATTAAGCTTCTTCTCAGCTGCCTCTAGTGGCTTCCAACTGCTCGACATGTCAAATTAAAACACCCAATGGTGCATCCATTAGCTGTGCATTATCCAGCCACTGTCCCAACCCACAGTCAACCACACATGGTCACAAGACTCCTACCCCAAGTTGAGAGCATTGCATTTGCTGACGCTTCTACTCAGATAGGAGTAAATAGAAGAGATCCTGGAGTCTGGACACCTGGACACCAGTTGTGATTCCTCTGTGAAATTAAAAGTTATCTTTTAATTTCTACAGGCCTGATTCCTTCTCCACAAAATAAATGTGCCAGGACTTGACCACCAGCTATTACCTTTTTTTCTGTCCCAACACATCTAAAAGGTATGGCAAGAATACAAGAAACATTAAGTGGGGGCACCTGGGTGGCTCAGTCAGTCAAGCCTCTGCCTTCGGCTCTGGTCATGATCCCAAGGGTCCTGGGATCCAGTCCCGCATCGGGCTCTCTGCTCAGCAGGGAGTCTGCTTCTCCCTCTGCCTGCTGCTCCCTCTGCTTATACTCTCTCCCTCTCTCTCTCTCTGACAAATAAATCAATAAAACTAAAAAGTTAAAAACAAAAAGAAAAGTTAAGTAATAAAAGAAGAAGATAAGACAAAACATGTCACATTGACTGAGTATGATGTCCAGACAGAGACCAATAGACCATTGGCTTGGCTGGCATTACGGCAGAGGCAGAACTTGAGTTAAGCCACAAAAGATAGGAAGGGCTGGATCAACAGAAAGATATGTGCTTATGTCGCATAAGCCTACATTTACTTTTGTGTTGCTTGTTGACAAATTGTACTAATACATCTTGAGAGACTGAATGAACTGGGAAGGAAGAAGAAAGGAACTATTCCAAAAGTTTATCAAATACCTATTGAGAACAGTTTCTACGAGGCAAAGGATAGTGCTAAAGGGGGACCTAAAGGAAAATGGACATGGTCTACCAGCATCTAACCACTGAGGGCAAGGACCACATGTGCTCTGCTCATACTATACTTCCAAACCCTTAGAGCACTGAGCTGAATGCAAAGTAATATATGTTGAAAGAATACACAAATATAGCCCCTACCTTTAAGGACTTAAGGGTGGGTTTTTTTTGTTTTGTTTTGTTTTTTAATGGAGAACAAAAGAGAAAAATACATTGTCCTTTCCCTTTAGGATCATTAATAAATATGGCATCAATTTTACTTACAGGGAGCCCTCCTAGGGATAATAGAGGGAAGAATGTTAACCTCACACAATAACCATTTTACATAATAAATGATCAGATCTCACCATGTTAGCAAGTAAACAAATCTGTCAGGAATCGAATCGTTCTCTGTGCTGATGCATTAGCTAAGAATGAGCCTTTTAATAAAAAAGAATAAGTCACTCCACAATCTAAGTCCAAGAAGTGTCTGAAATATGTATTAATTTGCTTCAAAATGCCATCTCCTCTTAAGCTCATTTTCCCCTCCAACTGCCTCAACCACAGGCGATTATGTCACACACACCATACCCATGTGGTCCAAATGACAGTCTCCTTAAACCAAATGTATTTCCATAGCAACAAAGGGACTATATTTGCCGTCCTCTACCTGCCATGGTCCAATCAATTATTCAACATGCCTCTACTACAGTGACACTGTATAAATGATCATGTTCATTAGCAGCAAGAGTCAGCTTGAGAAAACCACAAACACCCAACAGCTAAATTGATCACAAACCAAACACACACGCCGTGGTGGGGATGTTAAAGATCGCAGCACAAAGAAAAGGTAGGAGAACCAAAACGTTCTTAATTTTAAGCTTCCACTTTACAATTATACAAGCAAACAAATCTCCCAGCTCTTATTAAACACACACACACACACACACACACACACACGGAAAACACATAAACCGATTTTAAACATAAAACACACGTTATCGAAAGTTACTGAACATACTGATTCAATGAGAAGATTAGGGAGCCAAAGGAGAAACTGATCTTAAACTTGTTTTATGGTTTGGGTTTTGGTTTTGTTCAGTCCCACTTTCTGGCTTATTTCTCATTAGAAGAGGCAGGGGCCTGGAAAACTAGATGCTGAAGGAAATGTGCAGCCGCAAGCAGCCAGCTGTGACCACCCTCTCACTCAACTAGGTTCAATCTCCACTGACTTCCCAGGGCAGATTCCTGAGCAGAGAACCACTGAGGACATCCATCTGGTTCTGTGAGAAAGGAGAGAGATTCTTTCATTAAGAATAACCAGAGATTGAGTTCAGTCCAGGACTCCTGCAATTCACTCTGGGACACACCTCAAAACCAATACAACTGAAACCAACAATTCTATCTCAAACCATCTCGTTGAATTCAGAAGGCGGCTGGGTTTGGGGGGCCCCTGTGCCTTGGGTCCACAATGACCTGGTAACAGGATCAGCACTTAAGGCTGCAATCAACACCAGGGCTGGAATGGAGGGTAAATGGATTTTTTTTTTTTTTTTTAAGATTTTTATTTATTTATTTATTTATTTGACAGAGAGAGCAAGAGAGCACAAGCAGGGGGGAGCCGCAGAGGGGGAGAAGCAGACTCCCTGCTGAACAAGGAGCCTGATGCCATGCAGGACTCCAGCCCAGGACCCTGGGACCATGACCTGAGCCAAAGGCAGATGCTTAACGGAGCTACCCAGACATCTGGCTAAATGACTTTTTGACTCACTGCATTATGTTCTTTCCTGTCACCCCTCAGAAAAAAAAAAGGGGGGGGGGATAGTTCTGAAAGATTCTTTTTATAATCAACCATAGTTTGATAGTGAACACTTCCCACAGACAAGAGCTTCTATTTCATTAAAAATAGCCGACGTCTCCAACCTTCTGACAAATTAAAAGGCATACATAAAAGTGCAAAGAACCCATTCTTACAGAGTTCCTATGATACTGCTGTACATATTGTCTGCTGTCATTCTGCTTTGCCAAAATCTAGCCTGCCGCAAGCTGCAGCTATCAAACTTTGATTAGACTGCAGAGATAACTTAATAATTTAGGAGAACTGCAGTTTTCCAGTACAGTAGTCTTTCCATCACAGATATTAATTTTTGTTATTGTAAACACATCAAAACCTCTTAAAAGATCATGATCATGACAGTGTCATTAATTCACTGTCCAGATCAGGGGGAAAAAAAAAAAAGCAAAGTTTTGAGAAATATATTAAATATTCACCCCAAATAACTGATTTTCCTTTCAAATCTATCGTCCCCAAGAAAAGCATCACAAATACTTAAAATGATGTCCAGGGTGGCCTATCCACCACAAATTGCTCTTGGAAGTGGATAAATTATCAAGTAAGGAAGCTAAGCATTTACAAACACTTCACACAGTGGTATAATTTTATTTATATACGCACATAAAATAAAAACATTCACCTCGGGGATCATTTACACTACTAAATGTCTTGCTGATTGCCATATAAAAAAGCTTACAACAGATAACCTCTCACATCTGACAGTATATAAGACATGAGTTATGACTGTTGTCCTATTTTTGTAATTGAGTAAATGCCTTTAGACAATTGGCCAAAAGTCTGCCTCCCATTCTCAATCACTTGACATGCATGCAAATAGATGTTTACAAAATATTATGGGACCCGTGGAGCACAGTAAGTTCTCAGACCTTTTGGAGTTTTTAGACTTTATACTTCTCTACTCTAATACCTTTGGTTGACAATACAATAGAAGCAAGGAGAATCTTCTTCTCCCAGCTGATAGGCACTACTTCGTGGCTGCTGGTCACAGTATTCGCTCTACCTTTTTACCAACAGCAGGCACTCTCATTTGCCACAGAACTAAAATCAGAATATACTCTGTAAAGCTAAACATAAGTAATACTTATACATATTTGCCCTGAACTTATGTTTATAAATTATTTCTACCACCTACAACTTAAATAATCAAAAATAAAACAACATAAATAATATGCATCACTGTATTGTTTTTAAAGCAAAAATTATAAACTTTTAAAGGTCCTTCAACAGCAAATGATTCCATGTGATTATGGACATCTATGAAATATATAACTATTAAGAATGGCACGAGACAAGAGTAGTCAAAGTAGATCCATGGAGCAGAGTAGAGATCCCCAGGAGGAAAGGCCCATGTAAGCGGCCAGGATTTTCAACAAAAATACCAAAGCAATCTAATAGGTAACAAAAAGTCTTTTCCACCAATGATACTGAAATAACTCGATATCTATATGGAAAAATATCAACTATGGGGCGCCTGGGTGGCTCAGTGGATTAAGGCTTCTGCCTTCGGCTCAGGTCATGATCTCAGGGTCCCGGGATCGAGCCCCGCATCGGGCTCTCTGCTCAGCAGGGAGCCTGCTTCCCCCTCTCTCTGCTACCTCTCTGCCTACTTGTGATCTTTCTATCAAACAAAAAAATAAAATCTTAAAAAAAAAATCAACTAGACCCCTACATCTCACATACTTATTTGCAATGTAATACATATATAAATGTAAAAGCTAACCAGAAAGCTATTAGAGAAAAATATAGACTATCATCATGACTTCAGGGTAGGTAAAGGTTTCTCAGGTGATAGAACGCAGTAATACAGGGAAAAAAATAAACACAACTTTGTCCATATTTAGAAATTCTCACCAACGACACAATGAAGGAAATGAAAAGATTAAGTCGCAGACTGGGAGTAAAGGTCTGTGAAACATCTCTCTGACAAAGGACTGGTACCTAAATATATAAAGAACTGTAATAGCTCAATACTAAAAAGACAAACCAACTTTTTAACTGGACAAAATATGCAAAAAGACTTCACAAAAGAAGATATGGAACTGGTCAATAAGCACGTGAAGAAGTGCTCAACATCATTATACCATTATATACCAACCAAAATGACTAAAATTAAAATAGACAGACAAAGTTGGGGAACAAGAGGAACTTATATACATCACTGGTGGAAATATAAAATAGTACAACCATTTTGGAAAGAGGTTTGCCAATTTCGTATAAAGGTAAACATACATCTACACTAAGATCAAGGCATTCTACTTCTAAGTATTTATCCCCCCAAAAAAGAGGGGGGAATGTGTGTGTGTGTGTGTGTGTGTGTGTGTGTATGAATGTGTGGATGTACATACACACATACCCTCAAAGAGACTGGGGAACTCTCTGTATTATATTTGCAACTTTTCTAGAAATCTAAAATTATTTTTGAAAGAAGCATTTTTTTATTTTTTTAAAGATTTTGTTTATTTATTTGAGAGACAGAGAGAGAATGGGAGGGAGAGGGAGAAAGAACCTGGAGCACACTCTGCACTGAGCACAGAGCCTGACACGGGGCTTGATCCCAAGACCTCAAGATCATGACCTGAGCCCAAATCAAGAGTCAGATGATTAACTGACTGAGCCACCCTGGCACCCCATAAATAAAGATTTTTTAAATGCTAACGAGCAGAGTCCCGTGGAACACATGGAAGGAGGCGGCTAAAGAAGCTGGAGGTGTAAGAGCACAGAAAAGGAAAAGGCCAGAAGAGGAGAACAAACCTCTCCGAGTTCCCAACCTTGCCTGATACCAGCCATGTTTTAATACTCAGTTGTAAGAAAAGTATTTGGGCCTCCCAGAGGTTTTTGCTCCCCAACAATAAAAAAAAGAAAGAGAGAGAGAGAGAGAGAAATCAGTGCTTGACCAAACACATTTCCAATCCAAAGCACAACTTGTCAAGAGAGAGGTGTAAACCCAAAGCCAGCGGTTAGCAGTGGGGTGAGGAGGGGATCTCTTTAAATGTATTTAGGCCTGCACAAAACATGAGGAGTAACTGTGTTGATTACAGTATTTTAAAAGTACTTTCAGCAGCTCAGTGGGAAAGAAATGTGGAGTCAACAAAAAAGGAGCCCTGGGATGCAGTCTACCTCGATGCTAGTGGGCTGCTGGCCACCATTATCCCTTGCCCCAACCACGATTTACTTGTCAGTTGAGAATGACAACCAAGGTAAATTTCACACAAGAATAAGCCCACAAATGGTGCTCTCAGTCTCCAAGGGCAGAAGCCACATCTGCCAATGTATTTGGTACCATCCCTGGCTCAGTGCCCCATGAAGGTAAAGAGCTTAATGAATGCTTCCGGTGGTGCCAGCGGCTGAAAGAGTTTGCTTCCCATCTCATTTACTCTCCTCAAGTAGGATTTATTAAGTATTTATTTGTACAAGGGTTGTTCCAGGCTGGGGGCTATTTGTCTTCCTCCCAAATAATGTCTGATAGTGCACAGAGAGGACTGTCATCCAGACCCAACTGGAGGAAAAAATCTTTGGTTTAAGGGTTTCCTGGATTTATCTTGGACAGAAGTTTTAAGAGGAATGTTCCTTTAAAGTTATAGGAAGTTTTTAGGGAAAGTTGGCTGGGGAGGGGATGAGTACATGACCTGATTGGTAAGGAAAACGGCTTTTGTAACCTCTGACCTGCCTGTTGGCTCCACTCTGTCTCTGCCAGGATCCAGACAATCCTGAGAGACTGGCCTTATCCAGTTCCAGAGTCAGTGGGTTCCAATTCCAAATTACTGATCTTGTCGAGCCCTTAATTCTAAGCCTTGTGTAATAAGTCAAACTATGATCCTGGGAGTCCTTCTATCAAGCACACTGCTGAATTTTTGGTTCAACCGATGACAGTGGACCAATGGTGTGTTGTTCTTCACCCACAGGGCAAGTTGAAAGCAGCTTGTTCTTTCTCACCTCCCATACTTTGACCTATAGCTCCAGCCCGTGGCCACACACAGCCATTCATTTATTCTTAGTTCCTGTGCTCTGATGAAGGACCCCTAGATGAGCCAGATCCTACTCCAAGGCAAAAGGCCAACAATTCCAGAGCCAGCAACCTAAGGAGACAATCCTGGCCATCGGTCGAACCTCGGTACACTTAACATTTCCAGATGGAACAGGAAGGCAGATCCCCAGAGTCTTTCTCCCCTAAATTACCATGCCTGTCTTGGTCTTTCCCAGATCTTAAGTTCCCAAGAGGTTGTTTTGCATTTGTAAACACTGTACCTTATAATTATTTATACACCCGACATAGAGCACCAAATATATACAGCAAATACCAGAAATAAAAGAAGTAGACAGCAACACAGTAATAGTGAGGAACTTTAAAACTCCACTTTTCGGGGCGCCTGGGTGGCTCAGATGGTTAAGCAACTGCCTTCGGGCTCAGGCCATGATCTCTGGTCCTGGGATCGAGCCCCGCATCAAGCCCCATATTGGGCTCCCAGCTCGGTGGGGAGCCTGCTTCTCCCTCTCCCTCTGCCTCTCCCCAGAGTGCTTGTGCTGTCTGTCTGTCTCTCTCTCTCTCTCTCATGAATAAATAAAATCTCTCTCATGAATAAATATACACTTTCAACAATGTATAGATCTTCCATATGTTTTCCATAGTGGCTGCACCAATTTGCACTCCACCAACAGCACCAGTGCTCCCTCCTCTCCACATCCTCACCAACACTTATTTCTTGTTTTTATGATGTTAGCCATTCTGACATATATGTGTGTGTATAGTGTGTGTGCATGTGTGTATATACACATACACACATACATAGGGAATATAGTAACATTGTAATAACTTTGTATAATGACAGAGGGTCACAAGATCTATGGAGGTGGTCATTTTGTAGTGTATAAAAACATTAGACCAGGGGCGCCTGGGTGGCTCAGTAGTTAAGCGTCTGCCTTCGGCTCAGGTCATGATCCCAGAGTCCTGGGATCAAGCCCCGCATTGGGCTCTCTGCTCAGCGGGAAGCCTGCTTCTCCCTCTCCGACTCCCCCTGCTTGTGTTCCCTCTCTCGCTGTGTTTCTCTGTCAAATAAATAAAATCTTAAAAAAAAAATTAGACCATGATGTACACCTGAATATAACCCAATTGTAATTCAATAAAAAAGAAAAAAGAAAAAAAGATCACAGATGCCCCTTATGAATTTAATAGTCCAAGAAAGCATCTCCCACAAAATAGGACCTGAATCTCAGATTGTCTGCCATACCATTTAGCGATGTATAGTGATATAAAAATAAAAATACATTAGATAACTCTTTAATACTAATCAAATAGTATATCAAATACTAATAAATGCAAATGTTAATTGGAAGAAATTAATGGAGAAATTAAGCTAAAAAAAATACATAACATGTTTTAACTTTTTAAAAACTTATCTCTTATTTTCCAGTTTCCATCTCACACCTTATTGACGTCTTTGTAAAAATTAGATATAGTTATAACATACGAAGGGAGAGAGTGGTACAAGTCACCAAATTAAGCAGTGCTACTTTGGGTAAGAAATCTCAGCTGAAAAAATGCACTTATTGTGGAAGATTATTTAAGTTTCATCTTTGCCTTAAATGCCAAGGGAATGTCATATTGGATTTCTCTTTTGTAGACCTGTCCTCTGTCCCAGGTAACAAAGTTGGTTTGTAAATAAATTTAAGAAATTATTGCCATAGTTCTATATCTCTTCCCATAAACTGGTTTCATATTTTTATGTTCTGAAATTCAGCACTCTTTTAAGATAGGTCCTTTTTTTTTAATGGAAATATTTCCTGCTAAAGGCCATAAAATACTTCAGTAGAGCCTTGCAGTCATAGAAAATATTTTATTAACTATCCCATCCAAAAAAAAAATCACCCTCTCTACGTACTCACCTCCCAGGTCAATTCCTTTCCCCCATTTTCCATAACTCCATTTGAATTCTATCCCCAAAATACAGGCCATACCTAGCCACATTTAAGAACACGATTTATTAATTGCAAATGTGCTAGAATCTGATCTTTAGCTTTCTGAGAAAACCATATGGTAAAACACCTTTAAAAAAAAGTTACTGACCAAATCTTGGCAGGCTATCAGTCTCCTGGGTATAGCATAATTGGTCCTAATTTATTAAGAAAGCTTTTTCAAGTCTGACTACTAATTCTTTCAATATCCAGCTCTACATAAGTGATATTGGTCTGCAGATGGCCCAGAGCTCAGGAGATTATGGAACTGCTTTGCATGTTCAGAAACCCCAAATTATTCAGAAGACTGTTGTTTGGGGCCACTCCATCCATTATTAATGGCCTTGAACAACATATAATCTTGTTGTCAATCCACAGCATGCCAGGATGACTAAAAACACTGCACCGGGTGCACACCAGCCACTGCTGGAATTGGGTCATTTCCTGGTCTCTTTTATAGGAGTGATGCCAGCCCGTGTTTTCAATACAGTTAAAATAGAGTTTAAGCAACTGCCACACTGAAACATTTGCTTTACTACATTAACTTCATGTTCTTGTTCAGAATTGGACTGGGTGCCCATTTTGCCTCTCCGTACTTGTCCCGCACTTGTCTTTGAGGAAACAAACACAAGTTCTAACTCTTGCAATCCTACAGACAGAAAAACGCTAGATCCTTCTGACATTCTTATTCTTTCCAGGTTCCATTTAGTTCAGTGCTTCCTCCCATGTGTATCAGGGCACAGTAAGTTCCAAGGCCTGTCTTCTTGTGACAGCACCAGAATTCTCCACAGTATGGACAGCCTTTGGGCAGATCTCAACCTCATACCCTTGGTCCTCAGATTTCCAATCCGTTCAGTTCCCACCCTCTCCTTACTCATTGGAATTCCACTCACGTTTGTTTTGAACTCAAGACAATAGGAACATCCCTGGGCACATGGATCCCAGCTAGAAACTAAAGATGAGTATTCTCCACGTTGCTTCTACGGTTATGTGTTTATAAACTATGAACAGCCAAGACAGACAACTCCTGATACCAAATTAGCCTCACCAACAGTAACTCAAGGTCAACTATTATAAAACTAATCCAGTGCTTCTCCCCAAATACGTTTTAAGTCTGTACCTTCCCACACTTAACTGGAATTACATCTCTTAGGGAAAACCTCTGTAACTCACTTATTCTAAAACATTTATTGGGAACAAGCTACAGTACTTAAAATTGGCCGGTAACTTATTTCCAAGTTGAGACTGTTTTTCTCTATGGTCATGATTGACAGTAATACAGTTTTGGAAGATTTAACATCAGTGTGCCCATTACTATGGAACACCGGGTCCCCAGGGGTTCATTAAGCTAGGTATTACAGTAACCATTCTAAGAAAAAGCATGATTCTATCCTCAGATTCTTCCTTGAACTGTATGTTAATCAGGACGGTTGAAATTACAGGTCACAGAAACCCATCTCAAGTTGGCTTAAGCAAAACAGAAGACACAGTAGCTTATCTAGCCTGAAAGAAATTTTGGATAGCACTGAGAACAGAGGAAAACAGGAGTCAGGGCTCAGTACTGTCAGGAAACTCGCCCACCACACACCTTATCATGTCTCTTATCTCTGTGTCTCCTTGCCTAATGGCTTCTTTCTTGACTCTCTGTGTGCCTTCCATGTGACCCAGGAAATAAAGTCCACACTCTGGTTTACCACAAAAGTCCTGGGGAGAAATCCCATTTGCCTGATTAGATCAGATGCCTTTCCCTGAACACATCATTGTAGCCTGGAAGACGGGGCAGCCTAAGAGATGGGGATCTCTAATTGGATCTCTCTCTCTCTCTTTTTTTTTTTTTTTAACGTTTATCATTATTTCTTTACTGTTACTTATCAACCCTAAATAATAATATCCATTAAATCACAAGGTTGCAAGCTATATTTGTCCTAATCCTCATAAAAATTAACCCACCATTAGTGGCCTCAGTACACGCTGACTTTTGTGGTGAGCAGGGGTCGGAGACAACCATCAACCTGATGGTTATCCTTAGCAAAATCACATAAAGTGGGAAAGAAGTCTCCAAATGGAAAGGGCTGTTATGACCAAAAGAGCAATGAGAGAAAAGTATCCAGGGCAGCCATAATCACTAGCTGGTAGAGTCTACTACTGACCTCTTCCATGCAAAGATAAGGTGGCCATCTACTCAAGTCTGATTCCCAGACTTCTTACACATTTTGAAAGAGACAGCAATCTGCCACCCATCAGATGACCGCTGGAAGGATATGAAAAAAAAAAAAAAATATATATATATATATATATTTTAAAAGATTTTATTTATTTGACAGAGAGGAGAGAGATCACAAGTAGGCAGAGAGGCAGGCAGAGAGAGAGGGGGAAGCAGGCTCCCTGCTGAGCAGAGAGCCCGATGTGGGGCTTGATTCCAGGACCCTGGAACCATGACCTGAGCTGAAGGCAGAGGCTTTAACCCACTGAGCCACCCAGGCGCCCCTGGATATATTCTTGATCAATCACGTGGAAAGCTCAACTCTGGGGGCTCATAAAAAAGAGAATGATCTTGAATTCTCTGTGGCTCAGCTCTTATCAAAAAGCTTAATTGTAGGAAATAACACTGAGGAAAGACAACATGAAGGTTTTGCTGTCCCTGTGTAACTACTGCTTACCTTTGCAACTGCCACTTTGACCTGTTGTTGTTGTTGTTGTTGTTGTTGTTGTTGTTGTTGGCAGAATTTAACTTTGCTTGGATATCTACCCTGATTTCCACCTAATTCAGAGTTAACTACTCACTCAGGGTTAAAGTGTATTGAGTTAAATTCTAAGCCAGTCAAAATGGTCTCTCATGCTCCTTGCTAGGGCTGTTTTAAGGGTAGGCAGGCGACCCACTTCTGGCCAATGAGACATGGCAGAGAAGGTCTGCTATAGAAGTTTCTGGGGGTTGGCTTCCCTGATCCTCTAAAGAAAATAGAAGAATGCCTAGAACTCTTCCTACTTTTGGGTAACACTGCAACCACCTTGCAATCTAGAAAGGAGCAACCCAAAGGCAAACACATTGAAGATGGTGGAAAAGATAAGACAGCTCACGGATAACACTGTAAAGCTGCCAAGTCAACTAGCCCTGAAATCTATCACAGAAATGTCTGTTGTGAGGGATAACAAAATTCCTTGCAGTTAAATGGATTTAGAGATGCAGTCTCTATATTTGGAGTAAGAGACCCAGCAAAATTTCTCTTTACCCAGAATGATCAAATTGGACAGTTAATTGTCAGAGTCGGTTAACTGGTAAAAATCGTGAAAAATTACATAAATATTCTTTATTTAAATATTCTTTATTTTAGAATATACATAAATATTCTTTTCTCTTCATTTAAACATACGAATATACATTTATTCACCATTCTCTACACAGAGGACCAAGGTGTTTTCTTTGTGTACAGGACTCTGCTGATTGGTATTACATACCTTGTTTCTTACATAAACCACCTCCATAATGCATATTTACACCTTTCCAATTGGGTTTCTTTCATGTACATTAATAAAGGCACTTGCTAAGCAATCTGAAATGCAAAATCCTTATGGCACTGTTTCAATTTTTTTTTACAATAGTTTACAGTTGTTTGACATATTTAAAATTTTTAAAAAATTTTTTTGCTTTTATTCTCATCAAGTCTTTCCAAAGCATTAATATTTGTTTTCTTAGAGATATCTTTTTACTCTCGCACTTCTTTTATAGAATCCAACATTAAGTCAAATGTGCACAAACATAGATTCAGCTGGCTGATAGTAAACAAAATGCAGCTAGAGGAAGCAAAGAGCACAGGTCTACCTCGGTAGCCAGTGGCTGCTCCTGTTAGTTCAACATGCTGGGGACAGCAGTCACGATGCTTTGTAGAGAAAACGGAAGCTGAATGAATCATGAAATCTGGTGAAGCGTAGGTCAATTAAGAAAACTTGGGAATTTGTCTCTTATCAAGCGTATGACTTACAAATATCTTCGCCCATTCTGTGGGTTGTCTTTCCACTTTTTCAATAATGTCCTTTGATTAAGAAAATTTCTCATTTGTATGAAGCCCAATTTATTTTTTTCTTTTGTTGCTCATGCTTTTGGTGTCAAATCTAAGAATTCACTGCAAAGCTCAAGATCATGAAGATTTACCCCTTTGGCTTCTTCTAGTAGATTTATAGTTGAGACTTTTATGTTTAAGTCCTATTCATTTTGAGTTTATTTTTGTAGACTGAGGGAGCTCAATATTCCTTCACTTGCATGTGGTTAACCAGTTGTCTCAGCACCGTTTGAAGAGCCTACTCTTTCCTCATCCCCATTAAATAAATGGTCTTTTGAACTTCGTTGAAAATTAACTGGCCATAGATGCTTGAATTTATTCCTAGACCTTCAACTCTATTCTATTGATACCACAGTTTTGGTAACTACGGTTTTGTAGTAACTTTAAATCAGGAAGTATAAGTCCTTAAACTTTGTTCTTTTTCAAGATTGCTTCACTACTCAGGGCCTTTTGAAATTTCATATGAATCTGAGGATTGGCTTTTCTATTTCTAGGGGGGAAAATCCATTTCTACTTTGCTAGGTATTGCTTTGAATCTGTAGAAGACTTTGGGGAATACTGTCATTTTAACAATATTAAGGTCTTCCAGTCAATAAACATGGAGGTCTTTCCATTTATTTATGTCTTTGTTTCAGCAATATTTTATAGTTTCCAGGGTATCAGTCTTCCACCTCCTTAAATTTATTCCAAGATATTTTATACCTTTTGCTTTCTTAACTTCCTTTTAGAATTGTTCATTGCTGGTGTAGAAACACAACAGATTTTTTTGTGTATTGACCTTGTACCCTGCAATTTTGCTGCATTTCTTTGTTAGTTCAAGTAGTTTATGCATATGTATGTGTTTGCATTCTTTGGTATTTTCTATATATAGAATTATATCATCTGCAAATAGAAAATAGTTTACTTCTTCTTTTTCAATTTAGATGCCTTTTACTTTTCTTCCTAGCCTGAATGCTCTGCTTAGGACTTCCAGTAAAATGTTGAATAATAATGATGAAAGCAGTCATCTTTGTCCTGTTCCTGATCTCAGGGAGAAAGCCTTCAGTCTTTCACCACTGAGTATGATGTTAGCTGGGGATTTTTCATAAATGCCCTTTGTCATGATAGGGAAGTCCCTTCTCCAAGTCTTCTGAGTCTTTTTGTTATGAAAGAGTATTGAATATTGTCAAATGTTCTTTCTGTATCTATTGAGATGATTATGTGGTTTTATTTTCATTTTGTTCTATTAATGTGGTATATTATATTGATTACTTAGTGGTTACATTGGAGATTACAGTTAATATCCTAAGTTTGTAACAAATCTGTTTGAACTGATACCAACTTAGCTTCAATAAATGCATTGTACCTATTCCTAACCAGCTTTGTACTCCCACTTTGTTGTTACTGTCACAAATTACATCTTTATACATTGTGCACCAGTTAACATAGGTTTATAATTATTGTTTTAGACATTTTTCTTTTAAATCTTATAGGAAAAACAAAAAAATTCCAAACTAAAATTAGAATTCTAGTTTTATATTTATCTAGAGTTAACTTTACCTGTGATCTTTATTCCTACATATGACTTCATGTTACTATGTAGTGTCCTTTTGTTTCAGCCTGAGAGACTCCCTTTAGCATTCTTTGCAGGGTACGTCTACTAGCAACGAACTCCCTTAGCTTTTGTTTATCTGAGAACACCTTCATTTCACCATCATTTCTGAAGGATAGTTTTGTCAAATATAGAACTATTGGATGACATTTTTTTTTCCTTTCAGCACTTAAAATGTACCCTCACACAGCCTTCTGGCCTCTGTGGTCTTGAGGAGAAGCTGGCTGTTCATCTAACTGAGGACCACTTACTTGTACATGACAAGTCAATTTTCTCTTGCAACATACCAAGTTCCCTCTGAGTTTTCTTTGTCTTTGGCTTCCAACAGCTTGATTATCATGTGTTTAGATGTGTTAGCTCTTTAAAGCCATCATACTTAGAGTTTTTTGAGCTTCTTAAAGGTGTACAATCATATCTTTCATAAAATTTGGGCAGTTTTCAGACATTACTTCTTCAAAAAATCTTTTTGCTCTTTTCTTTCTCTCTTCTTTTACAATTCCCAATAACACGTACATTGCTAAGCTTGATGGTGTTCTATGGGTACCTTAGACACTGCTCATTCTTCTTCATTCTTTATGCTTTCTGCCTCTCAGACTACAGCCCTATCTTCACATTTACTGATTGCTTTCTGTTCAAATCTCCTGTTAAATCCTTGTAGTGATTTTTTTGTACTTCAGCTATTGTAACTTTCAGCTCTAAAATATCTATTTCATTCCTTTTTATAATTCCTATCTCTAAACTGATATTCCCTACTAGGTCATCCATCACTCTCTTGATTTCCTTTAGTTATATTTATCTATGGTTCCTTCCACTCTTCCAGCATGTTTACCACAGTTACTGTAAAGTCTTTGCCTAATAAATCTAATGTCTGGGCTTCCTTGTGGTTGGTTTCTGTCAATTTTTTTTCTTCCGTGTATAGGTCATACTCTTCTGTTTCTTTGTATGTTTTGTAATTTTTTCATTGAGAACTGGATATCTAGTTGAGAACCGAATAAGGGTTTCATATTCAAAAAATATAAAGAATTCTTACAACTTGACAACAAAAAAACAAACAGCCCAATTCAAAAATGGGTAAGAGACACTGAATAGACATTTCTTCAAAGCAGATATATAACTTGCCAATGAGCATATGAAAAAAATGTCCAACATCATTGGTTATCAAGAAAATACATATGGGAACCACACTAAGATGCCACTCCACTCTCACCAGGATGGTTATAATAAAAAGATTTAAACTTAAAAAAAACAAAGTGTTGTTGAGGATATGGAGAAATAGAAATCCTCATATATTCCACTGGGAAATGTGAAAAAAGATTTTTGGTTCCTCAAAACGTTAAAGAGAATTACAATATAACCCAACAATTGCTCTCTTAGGTACATATCCAGAAGAATTTTAAAAATAGGTACTCGACTTAAAAAAGGTGGGGGCAGCGCCTGGGTGGCTCAGGTCATGATTCATCCCTGCTCAGCAGGAAGCCTGCTTCTCCCTCTCCTACTCACCTTGTGTGTGTTCCCTCTCTCGCTGTCTCTGTCAAATAAATAAATAAAATCTTTAAAAAAATAAAATAAAATAAAAACGGGTACTCAAATACTTGTTTACAAGTATTACAGCAATATGATTCACAATAGCTAAAAGGGAAAAACACCCCAAATATCTAAGAACATATGAATGGATTAACAAACCATGGTATGTATATACAATGGAATATTATTCAGCCATAAAAAGGAATGGAGTACTGACACATGCTACAATTTGAATGCAGTTCAAAAACATGGCAAGTGAAAGATGCAAGGCACAAAAGGTCATTTATTACATGTTTTGTTTTATGCGAAATATCCAGAACAGGCAGATCCAGAAACACAGAAAGCAGATTTGTAGTGGCCAGGGGATGGAGAGAAAAGGGAATGGTGACTGATTCCACAATGCCTATGACGTATTCTTCTGGGGTGATAAAAACTCTTAAACTCTAGAGAGGTAGGGGTCAGACAACACTGTGATTAGTCTAAAGGCCACTGAATTATATGTTTTGAAATGATAAACTGTATATCGTATGAATTTCACCTCAATTTAAAGAAGGAGAAAAAGAATCTTTTAACTGTGGCTTAAATTATGTCTCTAAATCAAACTAAGCATCAGAGTTTCGTACTTCAACTTCACTGCTTTAATCTCCTGAAAGAATCCCTTCTACTAAATTGTACTCTGGTGTTATGTATTTGGCCTGAACTAACATTACAAGTATCAGCTGTATGAAAATCATGATTTTCATACCATTGTAAAAATGTCATTCACAGAATGCTGTCTCCCCTGTCACACAGCGCCCTCTTCCCAGGAACCCACAGGAGTGATTTCACTTGGGTCTCCATTCCCCAAAAGGTTCCTGGATAAAGAGTCTGTTTTTAAACTTTTTAGACATTGCGACTTGAAATGGTTGCACTAGCGGTGTAATCAGAGGTATTCAGAGGAAGCTGCTCCACTCATACCACCTTCTCACAAATCGCCAGAGTAGGCAGGGAGTCCTTAGATCTTCTCAAGTATTTGAACCAGGAGAAGAAATGAGAAATCAGAAAAAGTAAACAACACTAAGTCACAATTAAAACAGAAGATGGTAGAAAAGGTTCTAAAACTTCTGTAGCTCTGGTCTAAAAATACCATGAACCCAGACCCAACTTCAGCCTCCGAGAGGCTCAGCACCTTCAGGACACTTGCTCTTAAATCAAAGTAATGTTTCAGCCTGTGACTCCCCTTAAGTTGAGCCAGCTGTGCCTATGAAGCTCAGATGCAAATTCATGGTCCATATGCAATAACAGGAGCAGACCTCGTTGATTCATTTCTGTGGGCTTCAAGTTATTACAGTCCCTTATTTTCACCTTCACAATTATACCTTTCTTTTTTATCCTATGTTCCTATTAAACACTCGGTCTTTCTTTTAGGACAAAATGTAATATAAATAATAGGAAAATGAGTGTCATGTTACCAATCTGTATGGAAAGTAAGCAACCTGGGCACCTGGGTGGCTCAGTCAGTTGAGCATCCGACTCTTGATTTTGGCTCCAGTCATGATCTCAGGGTTGTGAAATCAAGCCCCACATCAGGCTCCCCTGGGCATGAAGCCTGCCTAAGATTCTCTCTCTCTCCCCATCTCCCTTTCGGAAGGAAGGAAGGAAGGAAGGAAGGAAGGAAGGAAGGAAGGAAGGGAGGGAGGGAGGGAGGGAGGGAGGGAGGAAAGGCGGGAGGGAGAAAAGGCGGGGAGGGAAGGAGAGAAGAAGGAAGCAACCTATCTACAGATAAAATGCAGTCTCCTTCCATACAGACCCACCATGTGGGAAATAATATTTAAGATAAACTCTTTAACTTTCCTTACAAGATATCATCTCATTTTTCAATCAATGATTTGAAATTACAGCATTTATCAGAAACCTTAAACTAAAGTTATCTACTGTCCAATTCCTTCTTTAGACCAGGGTAAATAACCAATACTTAAAAGGACTAGTCTCTGGAAAACTAACTGATTTCTCCATTTTATCATATACTTTTATCCTTTAATGGCTCAATTGTTTGTATTGTGTTTCATTGTCAGCTTCAAATCCATTTTGAAAATAAGCAAAGTTAATCAATGAAAGAATAACTCAATGGTTTTTACTTCCTTCCTTTCTCCCTTTCCACCTCCTCCTACACCGTTAGAAACTCAATACGGACAAATTTTTAATCAATGGGCACAATCATCTCTAGCTGTATCTTAGGAGATGTACAATAGTGCTGGAGAACAAAAAAGAACATGATGTGGGGCGCCTGGGTGGCTCAGTGGGTTAAA
>CM053604.1:108435482-108445824 GCA_028646535.1 Procyon lotor | reverse complement strand
TGTTAGTTTCAGAGGTAGAGGTCAGTGATTCATCAGTGGCACACAACACCCAGTGCTCCTTATCTCACGTGCCCCCCCTAATATCCATCACCCAGTTACCCCATTCCCACACCCACCTCCCCTCCAGCAGCCCTTGGTTTGTTTTCTATGGTTAAGAGTCTCTTATGGTTTGTCTCCCTCTCTGATTTCATCTTGTTTTATTTTTCCCCTCCCTTCCTTTCTGCTCCTCTGTTTTGTTTCTTAAATTCCACATAGAATTGAAGTCATAATTGTCTTTCTCTGATTGACTTATTTCACTTAGCATAATACCCTCTCGTTCCATCCATGTCATTGCAAATGGCAAGATTTCATTTTTTTGATGGCTGAGTAATATTCCATCATATACATTATACATCACATCTTCTTTATCCATTCATCTGTTGGTGGACTTCTGGGCTCTTTCTCTAGTTTGGCTACTGTGGACATTGCTGCTATAAATATTAGGATGCAGGTGCCCCCTCGGATCACTGCATTTGTATCTTTGGGATAAATACCCAGGAGTACAATTGCTGGGTTGTAGGGTAGCTCTATTTTCAACTTTTTGAGGAATCTCCACATTGTTTTCCAGAATGGCTGCACCAGCTTGCATCCCCACCAGCGATATAAGAGGGTTCTCCTTTCTCTGCCCATAATTTTTAAGGAATTCTCTGGAGGCCATCTTCTGATTCTTTTGCTTATCTCATACAGGGACGCTCTCCAGTTTGCCTCTTTCAGTGGAGTCAGTAACTTGTGCTTTAGTGTTCATAAGATTATATGAGCATTTTCTATGTCTAAAATCATCTGTCATTTGTGTTAATGGTGAAGGGTAGGGAATTGAAAGTTAGACTTGGGCTTCAAGCCCAGATTGGCCACTGTGTGATTTTAGTTACATGATCTCTATTTTTTTTTTTTTTTTTTGGTATTTTTTATTTATTTGCCAGAGAGAAACACAGCGAGAGAGGGAACACAAGCAGAGGGATTGGTAGTGGGAGAAGCAGGCTTCCTGCTGAGCAGGGAGCCCGATGCGGGGCTCGATCCCAGGACCCTGGGATCATGACCTGAGCCTAAGGTAGACGCTTAATGACTGAGCCACCCAGGCACCCCTACATGATCTCTTTAAGCTTTAGTTTCCTGTCTATAAAATGGGTATTCATGGGATACCTGGCCTGCTCAGTCAGTGGAGCGTGCTACTCTTGATCTCCGGGTCGTGAGTTCGGGCCCCATGTTGGGTGTAGAGATTACTTAAATAAATGGATATTCATTCATTCATTCATTCACTCACTCACTCACTCATTCATTCATTCATTCATTCATTCGTTCAATGGATATTAAGTAATTTCTATGTGCCAGGCCTGTTCTTGGTGCTGGGAAGTAAGCAGTGATCAAAGCAGACACAGTCCCTGCATTTGTGGAGCTTATATTCTGCAGGGAGAAATGGAATATAAATTAATAGAAGTGAAATCTATTTTAGGCAGAAACAGTTGCTCCACAGAAAAATGAAAAATTGGGGTGGAATGACATGATTAGAAGGTGGTTGCTTTCTGTTTTATGTGGGGCAGATGGGACACCTCTGTACTGAGTGACCTGGGAGCAGAGACATAAACAGAGAAGGGAACGATATCTGCAGGTATCTGGGGAGAGGGGATCGCAGGGAGCAGCAGGTCTGGCAGGTGCTGCCCCAGCCCTGGGGCCAGGCGGCGTGTTTTGAGGAGTGAGGGCTAGAGCAGCCATGATGGCAGCACCCTTCCAGTCGGGTTGCTTAGAGAATTGAGTGAGGAAAGACATTTAGTATCTTTGTACACATTACAAGAATAATAGACCGTAACACATGAGGATTGTTTTAGGAATGCAAGAAGGATTCGGTGGTATGGCATTCATTATCTTATTAAGTATCAGTAACAAAAAATCATATTTTTATGGAAAAGCCATCTGATAAAAGTCAGTATCATTTATTGATCTAAAAATCCCTTAAAATAGAGGAGGAAAATATCCTTAGCAACATAAGGTATGCCTGTCTCAAGCCAAAAACCATCTTAGGCTTAATAGGAGATTTAAGAACATCTCCATGGAAGTTGGGAGCAAAACAGGAATGCCCACTATTTTTACTGTTTATTAGCGGTGTTTTGGAATCACAAGTCAAGGTAGTTGGGCAAGAGAAAGGAAGTAAAGTTATAAAGGTATAAAAGGCAATAAATATCACTTGCAAGTGATAGGAATAAATGACTAGAATGAAACTAATTTTATAGATAATACATAAATGGGCCTGGATACCAAGATAATAGGTCAACATCTATAGCTTTCATAGATACCAACAATATTGAATTTGAAGATCGAGTGGGAGAAAAGACCATTAGCATAAAAAAAGGATGAACTACCTAAGAGTAAACTGAAGAAATGTATACAGTGTATATGAAGGCACATCATGCTCCTGAGGGATATGGAAAAGATATGAAAAGGCCTGTCTTATTCTTGGATATAGAGATGCCAGTTCTCCTTAAATGAATGTGTGTGTTTGATGTAGTTCCAGTGAAAATAACAACAGGACTTTTTTTTTTTTTTTTTTTTGGTGGGGGTTACTAAACAAACTTATTCTATGTTCATATGGAAAAATAAGCACGAATAGCCAGGACAGTTCTGAAAAAGACCTTAAAACATATTGTAAGGTACTGGGCGCCTAGATGGCTCAGTCGGTTACGTGTCCTACTCTTGGTTTCAGCTCAGGTCTTGATATTAGGGTTGTGAGTTCAAGCCCCAGTTTGGGCTCCATGCTGGATGTGGAGCCTACTTACAAAAAACAAAACAAAATATATTGTAAGGCTACAGTAATTGAAACATTGGTATTTCCAAACACCATATTTAGCATATGATAAAGATGGTCTTTCAGATTAATTGGAGAAAGATGCTCTGTTCAGTAAATACTAGTGGGATAATCAGATAGCCATCTGGAGTGAAAAAGCTGTTTAGGGCAGTCTCTGAAATATTAAGCGAAAAGCTATATAAAACAGATATTTAAAAAATAAGTTCTGGAAGACAGCATGAGAAACTTATAATCTTGGAGTACATAGGGCCTTTCTAAATAAGACAGAAAACTGAGAAGCCATAAAAGAGATTGATCAACTTGATCATAATATCCACCCCCCAAAAAAAACCTAACTGAAAAAATCCTGCATAAAGAAAGTGAGAGAACAAGAAAATTGGGAAAAACGTTTGCTTTTCATATCACAAAGGGGGACTAATTTTTCTAATAAAGAGCTCCTACAAATCCCCAAGAAAAAGTCGAGCCATTCAGTAGACAAATGGACAAAGGACACAAATGGCTTTGTGTGGGAAAGACACACAAAGTGTGTCCCACACATCACACAGTGTGTGATGGGAAATGACAGTGGCTTCTACACTCCACTCATTAAAGATTTGCATGTGACAACTATATGGAGGTACCATTTACCACTATTAGATGGATTTATAACCTACACTGTAAAGAGTATGAATGCAACACAGTAGCCTCTTTAGTGGGCCATTTGGCAAAATCTATCATATGAAGAATCTTGTATGTTTTGAGTAGGAACTTCAGTTCTAGAAATTTATCCTAGATATGAATATTTTCTCTGAGTACTATATATTCCTGTGTACTATAAGTGTATACTATATGTATATATTATATGTATATGTATATACTATATGCATATGTACTATATACTATATATGTATACTATAAATGTATACTATATATTCCTGTGTACTATAAATCTTACACGCACATACATATTACATGCATAAGAAAATGATTTATGTACAAGATAATTATTGTAGGAGTGTTTATAATGATTAAAGATTGGAAACAGCTGAAATGTTCATCCACAGCAATTGAATAAAAACACTGTTACTTCTGGACGTTAGAAACTGTGCAGTCATAAAAAATGCCAGTGAATCTCTTTATTGTTTTGGAAGAATTGCTAGTATATGTTTGGTGAAAAATGTAAGGTACAGAACAGAGCACATAATATGTTTATTTGTGTTAAAGTGTTTTGCTTGTTTATGAATAGATACAGCCTCTGGAGGGTGTAATTTGAATTTGAATACACCCCACCATTTCTCAAAAAAAAAATCGCATACTCCCCACCCCTTCTCAAAAAAAATTGTGTTTAGCACAGTGCCTTGTACATAGCGCTTATTACACGTTGGTGGTGGTTATTTTCATTATAATTACAGGGTTCTTTTATTTCATGAGTTGATTTTTGCCAGTTGGTTCTGGAAGAGGAAGCCCATCTCACTATAAATGCTGCTTAATGAGGGTCATATTCATGTTATTCATCAAAAAATGCTATATGTGCTTCCTGAAATATGTTTCTTGGAGGATGTCAATACAAGCTCCACAAACCAAAGGTGTCAAATAAGACTGGGGACCGTTCGATTAAAACTAAGCGAGCTTCTTTCCTGCAGTTTTTTTTTAGAGCCTTAATACACATAATGTGCTTTGTGATATTTAGAATGTAGTGTTTTCCAAATTTGTTTGAATGCAGAACTTTAAATAGCAATGGTTACTACCTTTTTTTTTTCCTCCTCTTTAAGAAGCATCTTTGAGTAGTTGTCACTTTGGGAAATAGCACTTTATTAATTAGATTTTGGTTTCATTCACCTTCATTATTCATTTTAACAAGTATTTTTTTTTAAAGATTTTATTTATTTACTTGACAGAGAGAGATCACAAGTAGGCAGAGAGAGAGTGGGGGAAGCAGGCTCCCCGCTGCACAGAGAGCCAGATGCGGGGCTCCATCCCAGGACCCTGATATCATGACCTGAGCTGAAGGCAGAGGCTTTAACCCACTGAGCCACCCAGGTGCCCCAATAAGCTTGTATTTTTGATTCATTTCTAAGATGCCTGTCATCTCTCCCTGCCTGTTTTTCCTCCTTTGGGCTATGCTACAACTCACTAATTTGTTTCCTGGTTGAGACCTTCCCAAAGTCATCCAACTTAATGCTGGGTTTCTTGGGTAAAGAAAAGACTCTATATATCTAATGCAAAATCTCAGGATTAATTGAATGGAAATTGAAGATTGAAGCTTGATTTGTTTCAACTTTTCTCAAACGTTTAGTGTTGCTGGAGGGGAGGAGTTGGGAGGGATGGGGTGACTGGGTGATGGACATTGGAAGGCTATGTGCTATAGTGAGTGCTGTGAATTGTGTAAGACTGATGAATCACAGACCTGTACCCCTGAAACAAATAATACATCATATGTTAATAAAAAAAAAGTTTTGCTATTCAGGGAAAGGAATAAGATCAACTTAATGGGTAGAATAGTTGAGGAATTGTGAGCTTAATGTGGAGAAGAAGATACTGTGGGTCAGAAGATAGGGGATCTACCTCTGTCTTCACATTTTCTAGCTGTTCACTCTTGAACAGGCCCCTTAGCCTCTTGTACTTCATTTTATCATCTATGAAATTCAGGGATTGGGTTTAAGTGCATCCATTTTAAGGCTGAGTTATCATATGCTTAATGGAATCAGTGAAGATGGTAAGACCACATAGAATATTTTGTTCTACTCTACAGTTTTCACATGTGAATATAATCTATCTCAGCTCTTTTGGAGAATGAAATTATTCAATAATTAGCTCATAGTCAGTTGCGTGTGTTGGAATGAACTTGTTGAACTTTTTGAGATTTCTGTTTTGATTGATTGATTTAATTACCCTACAGGAAAGCACTTGATTATAACAGAGGTCAATTAATATAGTGCTATGGATAAATCCACACCTCCTGTGTAAACCCCTGCATCTGTTCTACTGATTATAGGGAGAAATTTATGATGTGGGTATTAATTATCCACCCCCCACGCCCCTGTGTTCATTTGGTGGTTTTGCTAATACTTTTTGTGTATTCCTGTCTATTAGCAGGTTTCTGAACTCAGCACAGCAGAGGTCTAAATTCATTGAATTTATGCCATTGGAAATGAGGTTTAAATTTTGTTCTTTTGTTGAAATTAGGGATGTGGCATCGCTGTCACACAGAAGGAGTTTGAGCCTGAATTTGATTTTATTGTATGGAGGTAGGACATTTTGTTCAAAGGAGAGCACTTGCCCGAGCAGAGATTTGAGTGTGACTGAGTTGTTAACTGCCAACTTTCCCCTTCTCCTTTTTAGCAGGAGAAATATTTTGTTTTTAAATGAGATGACAACCAAGAGAATTATCAAGACCCGGTGAATTTTAAAAGAGTCCCTTCCGTTTACGTGAGTTCTGTTTAACCTTGCTTTCGAGTCATTCTCTGCATTACTGTCAAAGGACTCGGCTTCCTTTGAAGTCCCAGAGTGTTGCTGCCGGGAATCATGATGGTGAACTAGAAGTGGTTCTCAGTAAAGCCCTTACCGACACACAGCGATGCCTTATTACCTGAGTCAAAGCGTATGTGTGAGTGCCTCAAAATGCTGCGTGTAAGGGGAGGATGTATGATAATGGACATAAGATGGGGGAAGTATTTCTCATGAATTAGAGATGCCCTTTCATAATTCAGCAGTCACAGGTTGAAGAAAGGCTTGAAATCAGCTGAAAAGCATCTGGAAGCAATCTGTAATTCTTAAGAGGCTGTAGAAGAGGCTGTATCTCTCCCGTACATGATGATAAAGCTATTCATGTGGGATTATGGAAAAAGTAGCGTTCCGTTCCTTGTAAAAACTCTTGTGATGAAATTGCCCGAGATATGATGATGAATTTAACTGTGATGTCGCAGATGCTTAATAAATGATTAATTGATTAGAGCGAAGAAGGCAGATTTAAGGTTCTGAAGAAATGTTTTTTTTTGAAAAAGAGAGATTCTGCACCCCAGCTTGGGGTGAGGATCCAGCGGGAGGGGTGGGGGGGGCAGTGAGAAAGAATCTTAAGCAGGCTTTACACCCAGTGTGGCTCTCATGACCCTGAGATCATTAACCCAACCCCGATTAAGAGTTGGATGCTCAACCACTGAGCCACTCAAGCATCCTGAATTTTTGGTATTTTTAAACAACAGAAATTCAACTGAATAAATTTGAAGATCAAATTGGCCTTATTCAACTGATTTATGAATTGGGGAGGATCCCACCTAGCAATAGAAAGAAACTTCACAGAGCTGTTCAAGAAGAAAGATTTTTAAAGGCAGAAAGGGGGCGGAAAAAGGAAATTATTAGCAAAGAATGCGTTGTTTCAGGCAAGTTTGTCTTCCTAAGGGAGATGGAAGGGGTCTATTAGGTGGATTATCTCGCTGGTGCTCATTTAGCTGATTCCATGTTGATTGGCTAAAGGTTACATTCCAGGGGGGATTGTGGTGGGTTGAAATGCGGTTAGGTTAGGTATTAAGTCTTGGTTTGCTGGCATAGGATTTAGCACTAGTGACTCCATTTTGGACCAGCTGTCTCCTTTAAAGGTTATGAAGAATTTGCTTGTTTACATGAAAAATGTTACCTTTTATTCTTCAGTCTCATACTCAGTCTTCTGCCTTGTCACTATCACCACTGTGCCCAGTTTTAGAGGTTTAAGTCACACCGAAGTCTCCCTCCCACGACATCACCATCCCCACCCCCCCTCATGAAACATTTTTTACAAGGAAAGTATTACTTTCTAAGCCTTTGAGGAATCTGTAGGTCAAACACACACAAAACCTCTGACAGTGACTTCTAGGAAACCATCTTTTAATATGTTGGACTGTTGCAGAAAAATGATGGCATTCATGAGTGGCTCATCCTTGTTACAGAGAGATTTTGAAAAGATGTATTTGTTACACTAGACTCTGACTTGAATTACTCACTTTACCCTGTCTAAGTTGGGGAAATAGTTTACCTAATACTTATAATCGAAACAAATTTTATTTCTTGCTTCTTCTTTCTTAAAAGCATCTTATTTCTTGCTTTTGCATAAGTAGTTGTGATCATATATAATTATAACATTGTTCTCTGCTTTTTCTTTGTATGCTAAATGGCATTATCCATTTTATTATAAACTCATAAAAGTTTTTGATGGCTGACAAAATCATAGTTAAGTAAACTATGTTGTGTCAAATTTACTTAACCCCAATTACTCTTAACCCCAAATTTACTCTTGTCCAATTATTGGGCATTTAAATGATTTCCATGCTTTACATTTAAGTATGTATGTGCATGTATATATATATGTGTATATATATATTTTTTTTTCATTTTATTTTAACTCAAGTATAGCTGTCATATAGTGTTATATTAGTGTCAGATGTACAATGTAGTGATTCAATACTTCCATATAATACCTGATGCTCGTCAGGACAAGTGCCCTCCTTAGTCCCCGTTGATGTGGTTTTTTTTTTTTTTTAAAGATTTTATTTATTTGACAGAGTGAAACACAGCGAGAGAGGGAACACAAGCAGAGGGAATGGTAGCGGGAGAAGCAGGCTTCCTGCTGAGCAGGGAGCCCGATGCGGGGCTCGATCCCAGGACCCTGGGATCATGACCTGAGCCGAAGGCAGATGCTTAACGACTGAGCCACCCAGGCACCCCCCCATTGATGTGGTTTAAAGTGGTCGTGGGGCACCTGGGTGGCTTAATTGGTTCAACGTCTGACTATTGGTTTCGGCTTAGGTCATGATCTCAGGGTTCTGGGACCAAGTGCCGCATGGGGTTCCATGCTCAGCAGGGAATCTGCTTGAGGATTCTCTCCCTCTTCCTTGGCCTCCCCCCCCCCCCCCCCCCCCCCCCCCCCCCCCCCCCCCCCCCCCCCCCCGCTCTCTCTCTCTCTAAAATAAATAATCATAAAAAAATGAAGTAGTGGGGTTCAGAGCCAACAGACACAAAAGAATTCTTGAGATGTCTTTGGTGCAAAAAAGTGGTTTTATTAAAGCATAGCCACAGGACTTTTTGCTTCTAATTTCGTTTATGATAAAGGTAAGTGCAGTCTCAGGAGAAGCCGCTTGGTACGTCACAAATGGCAGTAAAGGGAAGGGAGACAAACTGGAGAATCTTAGACCGGGTTTTGTAGTTTATTGATGATTGTAGGACTTTTTAAAATTCTTTCTATAGATCTTGGAAGTCTTCTTCTGGGAGTTTCCAGCAGTGCCAAGTGTTGGAGAAATCTTTTCTGTCGCTCTGATAGAGTGAAGGGGGCAAACACAGCTCAGCGGCAGGCTACTGAAGAGAGCAATCACAGGTAATGCCTTACTGCTATTGATGTGAGTTTAGTAATACTATCCTGCTTTAAAACAAAGCCTACTTGAGCTCCCATGTCTAAGTCAACATCATCTTTTTCAAAACCGTTTTTTTATGAGAGGCTATCCTCAACACATTAAAATTTATTTATTTATTTTTTTGGAATGGCATCTTGAACCTCTGGTGGTATTTTCTGTGGTGGCAAATCTCAACCCTGTGGGGGAGTATTTGAGAAGTCGTGGAAACTTCTTTAGCGCTAGGGCGATGAATCTGGGGGGCTCTAATTTTGATCAAAAAGCAGACATGAAAACAGCTTTCCTTTCTGTAATTTGTGTGTTTGAAGGCTTATACCCTGTATTGAGAGTTAATTGGAGGAAGAGGTGACTCTAGGTTTCAAACAATGGGAGTATTGTTAAAATAAGTAATAGGGTTTATAAGCTTACAGAGAAGCATGTGCTGTTTATTGGACTATGTAAATGCTTATATTCTTTCTTATTAAAAATCAATCAATCTGTCTGCATTGTAGAAAGATCTCCTGTGTTGATGAGGTTAAGTAAGATGAGATCTAAACTTCCTTATAAGGTGTACCTCTGAGCCGGTGTAGTTTGCATCTTACTGGTGGTGTGTTTTTTTTGCTTTGTTACTCCAAGTGTTGTTAGAGTGCTTGTTAAAAATGAACATTTAAAATTCAAATGATTAGGTCCCAGTCTAGCAGGTCGGAATCAGAATGGGAGGGGGAACGGTTTGGTAATCTGCATTTTACAGGAGCTGTCAATGATTGACACCCTCAGTGTAGTAAAGTCATATTTCTATCTCTGTATTTTTTTATGTAAAAGTGTTACCTAGTTATTTCCTTGATTTTTGCTTTGAATAAAACAGCACAGGACTATGTTCTCAAGTAGCTTGTTATTAGATCAAATTGAGAATGTAATTGAATAAAACTGTACTTTGAACTTGATGTCTGAATTCAAAATGGATATATTTTTTCCTTAGATGCAAATGGATAAATCTGATTTTGACATCTAGATGCCAAACACTAAATTTCGTGAAATAGCTGCTCTTCCAATTTACTAATAAGTTGTACCTCAGGTCTCTTATTCAAATGTGGATGGTCAAGAGGAGTGGGGCAGCACTGGAGGTCCCTGGAGTCTGTCCAGCCCAATGTTTTCTTTTCTTTCTTTCTTT
>CM053604.1:108412595-108434982 GCA_028646535.1 Procyon lotor | reverse complement strand
GAACTGAGTAGGAGAAAAAAAGAAAAGCAAAAAAAACTCCTATATCCATTGAGATTAAGTTCAGCAGGTTAAAGATGGTTGCAGCTTGTAGGTGGGGAAAGGCCAAAACTCCATTTATAATAGTCTTCCTTTATCTTACAGTGCTGCATTTATTTTATGATACAACTAAATGTTCTTCATGTATATACATTAAAAAAAAAGCGCTTTCTTTAAAACACTGGAAAAAAAAAAAAAAAAGAAATACAATCTTTAAAACGAAGTTCCTTAAAATATTTCATTTGATATTCCTTTGAGTCTACAAAGGTTTTTGTACCACTTAAATTCATATCAGCACAGGTTTGCGTCTTTCCACTTTATAAGAACTAAGGAAGTAGTTTGAGGAAAGGATAACACTTTTTCAAGTTTAAAATTAGGGGAGGGGCGCCTGGGTGGCTCAGTGGGTTAAGCCTCTGCCTTTTGCTCAGGTCATGATCTCAGGGTCCTAGGATCGAGCCCCACATCGGGCTGTCTGCTCAGCAGGGAGCCTGCTTCCTCCTCTCTCTCTGTCTGCCTCTCTGCCTACTTGTGATCTCTCTCTGTCAAATAAATAAAATCTTAAAAAATAAAAATAAAATAAAATAAAATTAGGAGAAATTTCTATTGAAAAATATATCCAATAATAATAGACATCCCTATACTTGGCTATTTTAATTTAACAGTTTTGTTTAAAAAAAAAAAAGCAGGTAGTTCCTGATCTGGTCACTGAAATCAAAAGTCTCCTTCCATATCATGGAAAAGATCTTTCTTAGACAACAGAATCTAGGAATGATTGGTGGTAAGAGGTCAATTCTTTTTTTTTTTTTTTTTAAGATTTTGTTTATTTATTTGACAGAGAGATCACAAGTAGGCAGAGGCAGGCAGAGAGAGAGGGGGAAGCAGGCTCCCCGCTGAGCAGAGAGCCCAATGCAGGGCTCGATCCCAGGACCCTGAGATCATGACCTGAGCCGAAGGCAGAGGCTTTAACCCACTGAGCCACCCAGGTGCCCCATGAGGTCAATAGATCACTACCTAACCAGTGATCTATTCATTTCTCAATAGTGAACAACCCACAAACATTACACAGTCTTCTGCAGCAGAGTTTACATAAATTGATTAGAAATAAAAGCATTACTAGATCACATTAGTTCAAATTCCAGTGGTTAGTCCTCGGCCATTATTAACATCAACTCCAAGATTCCACATGGACCAATTAAAATTTATGAGTGACTAACAAAAAATTCCAATTTTTATTGCAAATATTCATACATCTAAAAAATGAATAACTGATCAAGACAACGCAGAGAAGGTAGGGTCAATGTGCAAATATTTACTCATGAATGCGGCCCTCACTGTTACCTCATGTTTCATTTGGTTCAGCAGTCTGTGGTTATGTATGGTTTGCCTAAAAATTATCAAGGGAGACAAGGTTCATAGAGAACAAAGAACATATGAACTTAAAATGGGATGAGTCTTTGCATTTATAGACTGAGCTATTATGTTCTCGGTACATCTCATTCAAGAGTAAACAGCATAGGGACATTATTTACTTAGCCCTCATCTCATCCCACAAAGAATTTGAGGTGACTTGTGAGAAATGCATGTCATTAAGAAAACTAAAAATTATGACAAAGGAAACTATAAATTAGAGAAGAAAACAAAGATAATACTATGGCTGAGAGAAGAGATATTAGACTAGAACCTAAATATGGAGGCCGTAGGGTTCTATACAGTTACCACAGTCAAGGAGAGAATTTGATTGTGTGCTTCCTGGTGACCAATGTGAAAAGGTAAATGTGATCAGTTATATGATTTTCCATGAAGAACACATATTTGCACTCCTCCACGGAAGCAAAACTATTTCCTATTACTTACTCTAGGAGACACCAAAAGATAGGATGTAAAAATATCCCAGTATTATCCCAAAAACAAATGGGGTCTCAAAGCTGGTTTGTTGTTGTTGTTGTTGTTGTTGCTGGTTTGTTGTTGTTGTTGCTGTTTTTATGTTGTCCCTGATTAAAACTGAATTCTACAAAGGAGTCCAGATAAAATTGCTCAGGAGCACAATTTTTCAAGCAACACAGTGGATTGAGCTCAAGTGCAGGGCTGAAATCCAACAATGTAGTTTAAGAGATTATCAGCACTAAAGTACAAGAACAAAAATAAAAACCAATAGCCAAAATTATTATGCTTCTAAGTTTCCATGCTCACCTCCTTTCTCTCTTTGAATGGGTCAGTCCCCGGCCAATGACATTTCTTATAACTGGAACTGCTTAATTATCACCCCAACCTACATATTCTAACACAGAGCTAAAATCTTATCTTCACTTACTTATCTGACTGTTCTCTCAAGGTCCCACTGGCACATTAACTCCACAAATCCCAAACTAATCTCAGTAATTTGTCTCTCAAACACATTTTCCTTCTGCTGTCCCTCATTTGTATAGAAATCCTCTCTCCTCAGTCATCTTACATTCTTTTTTTCATTATTATTATTAACACATAATGTGTTATTGGTTTCAGAGGTAGAAGTCTGTGATTCATCAATCTTATATAACACCCAGTGCTCATCACATCACATGCCTTCCTTAAAGTCCATCACCCAAGTCACCCCACTACCTCCCAACCCCCTCCCCTCCAGCAACCCTCGGTTTGTTCCCTATGATTAAGAGTCACTTATGGTTTGTCTCCCCCTCTGGTTTTGTCTTGTTTCACTTTTTCCTCTCTTATATTCTCAAAATCAACATTTCTCCTCCTCCCCAACCTCCCACATCTGACCATAAGTAGTCTGCCTTACTATTCCTAGCCATGCAAAGGCCCCACTATCTCCAAGCCAGCCTCAGGGACTGCCATCCCAGGTCACATCACCTATTACCTCAAAGCCATCACATCAGCCTCCTGAACTATCACTCAGTGATAGTTGCAATTGCTCTGACACTCTACTCCAAGAATAATATTCCTGTGGCTGCGATTATGTCCATCTACCAAAAACGCCTTCAGTGCATTCCCTCCACTTACCTGAGCAACCCGGGCTATCAGGCCTAATGGCCCTCTCTCTCCCACAGAGCCTATGCCCCAGCCAGCCGCTCGGTCCAGCCACTCCCTAAACAAGCTGGATCTTTCCACTTTTGTTCATGGTAACATAACCATGAGATGCCCTTCCCTTCCTCTCTGCATGTGTAAAGACTGAGTTTAAGTGTCACCTCATTCAGGAAGCCTTCCCTCATTCTCTCAGGGAGAAGGAACACTTCCTCCTCTCCCCTTCCCCGGGCACTTGTCTAGGGCATGTCATTCCTCACAGGAAGTGACAGGAACGGTCACTTCCTGTCATCAGTGTCTTCCCTGACTAGCCGATCCTCGAGCCTGCTTCACCACTACCAGCCTAGGCACACATCTGGTCCTGTCAGCGCACTGCTCGCAGGAATCCCTCAGCCCTCTGGTGACGACAGGTAAGGCCTTCATGGCCGGAGGTCCCCACAGCGTTTTGCTCACACAGCAGTCACTGCACATGCTGAATCATCCCACAGTTGGCCCTTTCCATGTCTGTCCCCTCCGGGCCAAGTATCCTACTTACCTTTGCCGTCTAATGCAGGCACCCAGCTACTCTCTGCACACCACCTTATTTTCTACTCTCTGCACACCACCTTATTTTCGTGCTCTGCAGGTCTTTTCTTGCTTATTTATGGTCTATCTCCTCCCACTGGAATGTGCACTCAGTGAGAACACAGACCTTGCCTGCTTTGTTCTCACCTGTGTTCCCAGCATCTAGAACAGTGCCTGGCACACAGCAGGTGACCAAAAGGTTTGCATGATTGATAAAGAGATGCCTGCCTCTTAGTCTAGCCCAGTCGTGGCATACCACGGGCGCCAAAGTAACGTCTGCTGAGGGAATGAATTCTGTCTCGTGTAAGTTATTTTTGTATATATTTTACAGGCTCTGACAGTTGGCGATCTTGATACCGTCTCTAGCTCTGGCACAGTGCTTTACACATGTTGGGCCCTTGATAAACTTCTATTAAATTGCATTGCTGCTTCAGTAAAAGCCCAACTAATTTAGGGGTGCCTGAGTGGCTCAATCATTAAGTGTCCACCTTCGGCTCAGGTCATGATCCCAGGGTCCTGGGATAGAGCCCCACATCGGGCTCCCTGCTCAGCAGAGAGCCTGCTTCTCCCTCTCCCTCTGCCCCTGCTTGGGTTCTCTCTCTTGCTGTGTCTCTCTGCCAAATAAGTAAATAAAATCTTTAAAAAAAAAAAAAAAGCCCAAGTAATTTATTAATTTATCTTCTCCATCTGATTTCCTCTTGTCAGTAAGAGGAGTCTGTATTTTTTTTCTTATGCCACATAATGCCTTCCTCCCAGAAGAAAGGACGCACAGCGGGAGGTTTCAAGCACCAGCTGGGCAGTCTGAGAGGTCTGGCTTCACAGCCCAGCCCTGGCACTGGTCACCCGCACGGCCGGGAGCATACCCCGGGAGCATACCATTTTCCCCTCTCCTCACTTGGGCTTCCCCTTTGAAAGATCAGGAAACCTGTCAGGCAAAGCAGCCTGTTGACTTCACTGCCCCGTGAACCCTCAGTCCTGAATCCTTTATGACCCCTTCTTTACCAGTTTTAAATTGTTGAACTCATGTTAGAATATTTTAATACACGTTGTCTGAACTTGAGTAGATCGTTATGTAAAATAGCAGGGGATGATGTGTACAAGGTATTAATTCTCCATTAATTTTTCATGACCTTGCGGTGCTTCGGTGCTCCCCCAGTGAGCCCAGGTGACCCAAGTACAATACTGCCATCATTCCTGAGACTTCCTGGAGCTACAGCAAAATAATGTCCCAGGACATCACTACCTTGCACAGAAGAGCAATTCTCTTTCCCTTAACGCCCCTCCCCCACAGAAAACAGCAAACAATCAAATAAATGATGAGCATAAGAATTGTCCCCTTTAAGGGGTGCCTGGGTGGCTCAGTGAGTTAAGTGTCTGCCTTCAGCTCAAGTCATGATCCCAGGGTCCTGGGATCAAGTCCCGCATCTGGCTCCCTGCTCAATGAGGAGCCTGCTACTTCCTCTCCCTCTGCTGCTCCCCTGCTTGTGCAAATAAATAAATAAAATCTTAAAAAAAAAAAAAAGAATTGTACCCATCAAATACATTACATAATAACATGACCCCAGCTTAAGATTGGATGATTTATAGAAAATAAAAATAATAAAGGACTTAATGAAGTAAGTACATCCCAGTCAAAATGCAGTTGAAGGCATTCAAATCCCTAGGGGGACAATAATTCCATTTAGAAGCAGGGAGTGGTTGGCCAGAGCTCACATGGATAAATGTTACCAATTCAGGCATGAGGTTATGACTCAGTTACAGACAGGAATCACTGAGATTTACAGACAGAAAACACAGCGAGTCTTCCGCACCAACACTGAAAGGTCTTCCTTGAAGAAATTTGTTGAACAAGCAGCAGTAGCCTGCCAGAAAAGATATTTAGCACAGAACCACTGTTTAAAAGACCAGAATCAAAAAGCTAATTCTCTCACAAATCTTGGTATTATTGCTCGGTACAGAAGATGGAAGATGTATTTCCATAAGGAGGCACGAAACATACATTTGCATAAGTAAATGACGGTCCCCACTGAAGCAGTATGAAAATGTAAAGCCTTTACTGGCAAGTAGTAAACCAAACAAAAAGCTAAAGAAGGCCAATGCCTGTTGTTCGGGTGCAAGCAAGAACGTTTGAGAATCAAAGGTCAACAGAACTCTTGTTACCGGCCACGCAACTAAAACTTGCCACCAGACTGTTAGCTTAGAGAGCTGCTTACCATTCTTCAACCTTCTAGACCATGCTGAGCTGAGCGCATGTTCCCAAAGGTGAACAAGTGACAAGTACAGAGCTAAGGGTGACGTGAATGGAGCGGTGACAAATGTAGCTACACCTATCAGTTGGGTGTATCCCAAAGCATTCCCAGACACTGAACAGCATAGACATATGCGGGTTCATTTTAGTTCAGTTATTTTTGTTCAAGATCAATGCTGATTTAAGCTATCAGGGAAAAGGAGTACACACAACTTCTTTCCGAAATCAGGAGGTAATAGGTCAACCCCTAGCATAAGAGAGGTTAAGTGCTGCAGACTAAATCAACAGAAGTACTGAATAAATAGTCCTGAACAGAACTTGGCAAAAATCCCAGATACTTTCCAGTGGAAGAATATGGTCCCAGTTCTGTGATCTTTCATACTAACAGGGACTTTTGCAAGACACAGAACTCAACATCTAAAGAATTTAAAGCACTTTATAAGAGTTAACTCAATCCCCTATTACATTCCTTTCTGGTAAAAAACAAATTTTGCGGGACTCCTTTTGCCCCGTGGAGGATGAAAAGCACAAAGATGAAGTGAATGACTTAAGTAAAATGCATTCCTCTCTGCCTCATGGCCAGAAGCAAATGAGAAACATCCTTTCAACATGAAGAGTGACTTCATGAAAGATTTTAACAGAAACGTAGCAGAATGCACACATCCACAGGAATATTAGCCCCTTCAAAGACTACACGCTGATTACAAAGATGCCTGCCAATGCTCAACATATTTTAGCGACAAGTCTTTTAAGGTTGCCTTCATGTACATAACGTCCTTTTGAAATGTTTAACTGTGGCAAATTTGTTCTTTGAAAGTGGAATGTGATATCTGTAAGCTGGAAGTACATTTAGAATCATCACGCTGGATTGATTATTTATTCATTCATTCATTCATTCATTCGAGGGGGGAGGGCCAGAGGGAGAGAATCTTGAGCAGGCTCCATGCTGAACACAGAGCCCAACGAGGGGCTCAACCTCACGACCCTGAGATCATGACCTGAGCTGAAATCAAGAGTCAGACGCTAACCAACTAAGCTGCTCAGGCACCCCATCAAGCTGGATATTTTTTTTTTTTTAAAGATTTTATTTATTTGACAGAGAGAAACACAGCGAGAGAGGGAACACAAGCAGAGGGAATGGTAGCGGGAGAAGCAGGCTTCCTGCTGAGCAGGGAGCCCGATGCGGGGCTCGATCCCAGGACTCTGGGATCATGACCTGGGCCTAAGGCAGACGCTTAACAACTGAGCCACTCAGGTGCCCCAAGCTGGATATTTTTAATCAAAAGGTTAATGCTTTTCTTAACTGGCTTGTAAACTCCTTCTAAAAACAACTCTTAAATTTTTCTAGAATTCCTTTCCAACAGCAGCAACTATGGAATAAGCAAGCAACCTCACCATATTACCTCCTCAAAAGGCATATTTCACTTCTTACAATGTCTTTGGTATTGGCGCGGTGCATACGCTTAAATCAATTAGGGAACAGCTATGCCAAATACCATTTTTTCTCACGTTTTCATTCATTCAGCAAACATTTACAGTGCACCTAACATTTGCTAGGTACTGTGCTAAGTTAAGTCCTAGAGATATAATGGTGAGCAAAAACAGGCCCACCACCTGCCCTTACGAAGACAATTTACATAAGCACATAAATTATAACCAGTAAGTCCAATGGGAGAGAAAAAGATTCATGGTGATGTAAGAAAGATTCATTATAACAGTGAGACTCATATAAAGAGGCTCCCCCAAGGAAAGAAGATCTGAGCTGGAGATAAATCGGAGTTAACTAATTAAGCAAAGGGGACTGATAGGGAGACCTCTGCAGATGGTAGGGCTGGGGAGGAACAGCATTCTGAGTAGAGAACAGCATGTGCAAAGACTGTTTGGCTTTTTAAAAGAGTGAGGGCACAGTAAGAACTGAAAGAAAGACAGTGGTGCTAAAGTACTGCGAGCTAATGAGAGAAGAGTATGAGATAGGAGGGCAAGGTAGTCAGGCTGGACCCTGCAGAGCCTGTCACTCAAAAGGATCTTTAGCTTAATAAGAAGCCCTAGGCCTCCTAAAATGGGAGGGACGATAGGAAGAAAATGACACCATGAAATCTGCACTGTTTAAATATCACTAAGGCCAGGAGCACCTGGGTGGAGCAGTCAGTTAAGCGTCGGACTCTTAGTTTCAGTTCAAGTCATGACCTCAAGGTCATGAGATCGAACCCCATGTCAGGCTCCACACTCAGCACAGAGTCTGCTTAGGATTCTCTCTCCCTCGCTCTCTACGCCTCTCTCAAAATAAAGAAATTTTTAAATAAATATACATATAGATGTGTGTATATACATATATACACATATACACATATATATACACACACACACCATTCCAATCACCAAGGTTGGAATGAGGTACCATTCGGGGAGTAGAAAGGGTAAAATCAAGAAGACCAGTTAAGAAACTACCGTAATCATCTAGAAGAGAGGGCAGAGTTAATGTGGATGAAAGAAATGAATGGACTTGAAAGATACAAAGGATGTCAACTGATTAAGGATTGGATGGTATTCTCTATCTGTGATTTGGTCAAAGATAATGCTTTGGTTTTGCCTAAGAGTTCCTCATTTGTTAATTATTTGCAAACCAAAAAGCATCATACAAATACTAGGATTCTTTCTCCATCAGCTTTCTACATCATAGTTTGTCTTCTTTTAAATGAAGAAGAAAAATAAAACTTAAGAAGTATCTCATTTGATGTAAAACTATGGGTTTCTGAAAAATTATGGTACACCTGGCAAATAAGAGAATCTATTTCATAAAGACTATTACTGAGTAAATATTTCTTCCCTGCACACGAGCATACACTAAAAACTGCAGAAAAGATTATCATGATACTCTATCAAGTGAAATGTAAGCCACTATCTTGATTATTTCCATACATCACTTCTCCTTTATTGCAGGGTACATAAATTGGGTCATTTTACAACTCTTAAAGGATGGAATGGCTGAGAAATTTAATAATCACTAGCAAGTTTTATAAGAAACCATTTAGGAAGCAACTAAAATGCCCAAGAGGCTTGCAGGGATGCAAATCTATTCTTTCACCAATGACTTTACCCACATGGAAAAGTCATTTTTATATCTATGTCACTAAAATATGCCACCTCCAGTCCAAACTCTCCAAAGAAATACAGCTTTCCTGTAAGCTTGGAGACAATGTCATAGCAATATCGTAAGTTCAAAATGTAGTCAACCTTCTAGACTATCTGAACACACACCACAAAAAGTCTGATTTTGGCCACATGTTTTTTTGTCTGACTTATACAGACCAATTTGTACTACAGCTCAGAACGAACACAAAAGAAGGAACTGGGTTTTAGCAGTCTCGTATATCAACAACGAATGTACCAGCTAAGTTCTAATTCCATGAGCTAAAAAAAGACAGTCTAATTCTGAGATTTTGCAACTAGAGTTTATACTAACACTTCAAAATGCCGCATTTGACTTGGGAAGGAACAAATTCAATAAGAAAACCACAAGGGAAAGAACATAAAACCACAGTATGTCAATAAACTGACTTCTAAAGGCTAACTGCACTTTTAAAAACATGTGCTTTTGGCGACTAAAGTCATGACTCCGGCATTATTTGATCAAAGATTCTGCATATGAATTTGTTTTCCTTTACTTAAAAAAAAAAGCATTAAGGTACTCAAGTATAGCTAAAGTAACTTGAATAGTCTACAACGGTATCTAACTCATTATCATTTATAGCACATACACTTAAGTCTGAATTGGGCACACAGCAATGTTTTGAGAAATACTGTATTTTTGATATGCCACAATAGCTCTTTGAGAAATGCTGCTGCTCATCGTGTTTTGTTTTTTAAGATTTTACTTATTTGAGAGAGAGAGAGCGTGAGAGAGAGAGAGAGAGAGAAAGCACAAGCAGAGGGGAGGAGCAGACTTCCTGCTGAGCAGGGAGCCCTGTGCAGGACTCCATCCCAGGACCCTGGGATCCTGACCCCAGCCGAAGGCAGACACCTAACTGACTGAGCCACCCAGGCGCCCATCATGTGGTTACTTTTAAATGTATAATTTGAAATCTTTCCAGCATAGGCCTGAGGAGGAACAATCATGAAAAAGCTCAGTATCTAGGGGAAAAACTAGATAGACTAGATTTCTCACACCTTATAACAGTGTACTACTACCTAAAAGAGTAATTCATAGGAAAATACTGATTACTACAGAGCTATGCCAGGGAATGTACTCTATAGGCCAAGCTGTGGGTCACTGAGATATTTTATGATCACATGGAAATAGACTTGAAAGTTAGGTTCCATAAGAAAAATGCTACCCCTTTTATAATTTCATCTACTTGGGAAAGACGTCATATACAATAAATTACTTTGCCCATGAGTCTTCACAAACAACCATGTCACTTCACACAATCACCAAGATTTTAGTACAGAAGAGAAAAAGAACTTAGCTAAACCTCAGGTCATCTTACATCATTTCTGATTCCAAGTGAACAGATTTTTATTCATCCTTCATTTTTCTCGAGAAGCACAAAGAAACATCTAAAAAGGTAGTGAAAAGCTGAAGGATTAACTAGGATATTAGAAATCTCATGCCTAATTTTCATTAACAGAAAAAAATTGAGGTTTGCATTCATCGGACATTACTGTGATACACTGTCCGGGATGATTACTCAGGAATCCTGCTCTGAGAGTTGACCTTTCTTGTTCTTTTTTATTAAGGCAATTTGCAAACAATACAAAGTAGAGAGAACAGTACAATGAACTGCCATCACTCAGCTTAAAAATTAACAATTTATGGCCAATCCTAATTCAGCAGATCACAATCTCTCACGTAACACCCCTTGCCTCTGCTGGGTTGTTTGAAAGTGAAAGCAAATCTGTACCACATCTAAGGTAACCAGAATAAATGGCCCCGAAAGATAGATCACCTCCTATTCCCAGAAGCTGTGAATACTACCCTACATAGCAAAAGGTGTGACCGTAATCTAGGACTTTAAGGAGGAATTTATCTTCATTTACCCGAAGAGGCTCAATCACGTGCTCTCATAAGAGGTGGAGGGAGATGAGACACAGGTGTACATAGAGAAAGGGATGGGAGAGAAAGTGGAGAGGTATAGCCACCAACCGAGGACGGTTACCAGAAGCCAGAAGACACAGGAGGCCTCCCCAAGAACTTCAGAGAACATGGCCTGCCGACACCTTCAGTTTAGAATTCTGGCCCCCACGACTAAGAGAGAATCAATTTCTCTTGTTTAATCAACCCAGCAGGTGGTGATTTGCTAAGGTAGCCATAGGAAACTAATACCAAGTTGCATAAACCGAAAAAAAAAATTAGTACGCATCTTTAAAAACTTGGGATTTTTTTAAAATAATAATACCACTATCATTCCTTTCTCTTTTTTAGTTTAGAGAGAGTGTGCACTCATGCAGGCGGAGGAACAGCGAGGGAGGGAGAGAAACAAGCAGATCCCGCACTGAGCCCAGAGCCCAAAGCAGGGCATGGCTCAATCTTGGGACCCTGAGATCATGACGCAGGTGGAAACCAAGAGTCGGACACTCAAATGAGCCACCCAGGTGCTACCATTATTCCTTTTTTTAAAAAGTCCTTTGAGGGGGCACCTGGGTGGCTCAGTCGTTAAGGTCATGATTCCAGAGTCCTGGGATCGAGCCCCGCATCGGGCTCCCTGCTCAGTGGGAAGCCTGCTTCTTCCTCTCCCACTCCCCCTGCTTGTGTTCCCTCTCTCGCTGTGTCTCTCAATGTCAATAAATAAAATCTTTTTAAAAGTAATAATAATGAATAATAAAAAAAATAAAAAGTCCTTTGATGCACTCAATACCAAGAGTTTAAATTGACCAAATTTTCTATTTATAATTTTTAACTTCATAGTTAATTTATCCAAATCAAAATCCAAACATAACGGATATGTATCTCAAGTCCCCTAATGACAGCTTCTCTTCCCTCTTTGTTTTTCTTGTCACTTATTTAATCAAACAAATGAATTCTGTTTGATTGACAAATTCGTCCTACAGAAATGTCTACATTCTGGATTCAGACGGTTATCTCTCCATGGTGTTGTTTTGCATGGTCCTCTTTTTCCTGTGCTTCTTATAAACTAGTAGTTCAAAAGTTTGACCAGAATTACATTAAGTTGTTTTTTTTTTAAACAAGAAACTTCATGGATGGTTCTGTATATTCCTATCACATCAAATTAGGAGGCCTCTAGTATCTACTTCTTTCTCTCTTTGTAACATTAAGATTGATGAGTGGGTTCAGGGGTTATTAGCCTAATTATAAAGTTTGCCATCAGCTGTTGACCCCTAGTCACCGGAGACCGTTCCCTAGATGTATCATTTCATTAGGAGTAACAAGATGGTTGTATTTTATTTGTACCATTCCTTCTGCATTTATTAGCTAGAATTCTTCTAAAAACACGGTATTTTTCAAACTATTTGGTTACTCCGAAATACAGGTTTTTGGCTTTTTTTTTTTTTTTTTTTTTTTTGCAGAAAAGGTACTATAAGCGCTTGATAACATCTAATTTTTAAGGGAGTGCCAGGACGAACACAACAAAGAGTTTGACTACAAAGACCACCTTGTCTATGCTCTTTGAGTGTAACTTTCCAACTGTACTCAACTTAGTTCTCAAGTTACCAATTCAAATACTTGGCCTACAATATAAAACCTATTTTTAAATAAAAGCCAGGATCCAACATAACACATCAAACTGATGTCAGTTCTTAGGATTTATGCCCAATCAGATCATTCCAAACTCCTCCACTAACCACTCCAAACCATTCACTCTGAGTCTATTTTATTCTGTTTCACTAATACAAATTATCTTCTCATTCCACACTCTGTGCCTCTGGTTTAGTGTTCTTCACATCTGCCTCTCTCCTGTGACCCACTAAAGCCGTCCTCTTCCTCCTCCAGGAGTAAAAACACCTCCAGCTCTGGCTGCCCAGCACCCCTCCTTTCTTCTGAGAAAAGCACAATCCTTCTTTTTAGGAAATTCTTCCTCTTCCCCACCCCAAATATGTGATTTCTAAATGGGGCTGCTGGTTAACAGATAATTTGTGCCACTGGCCATAAGGACAAGGATGACCCAAGAGAGGTCAACCAGAGCCATTCCTGGGATTCTGAGTTTGGACGAAGGGAAAAGGTCGGGCCCCTTTCTAGGTGATCTTGGGCTTGCTGGCAGCCATGCCCCAGCCATGTGGAGGGAACTGACCTAGAGACAGAGAGTCTTGGTGGTACAGGAGTGTTCAGTTTTGGCTTCCCTGAGACTCACCTCACTTGTCCCATACTTTGGCCACGTAAGCCAATAAATTCCCCTTCTGTAGAGTTTAATTTCTATAATTTATGACCAAAGAAATCCTGATACAATCCCCACCATGACTCCTGAAGACTCTGACCAGTGACCTCTGCCTTGTTTCTTACTGTACTGTCTGTACAAATGACACTTTATTACCTGCTGTTCTGATTTTTTATGTGTCAATCACATATCTGTTGCCATCTCTTTCATAGTCTTGCAGACATATATTTTACACACCTCTTGACTGCAACGCCCCCCCCACTCCTTAGAATGGTGCTAATAGAGCCTCCGCACATAAATAACAATTGTCATGCACTGATTTTTACTTCTATGCTAAGCACTTCACAGCTGTTATTTTTTTTTAACCCTCACAGAAACTCCGTGGGATTGGCATTCTTCACTTAACGATGAGGACGCTAAGGTTCATCAGTTGAAAATAACTTGTCCAAAGTCACGCCTTTACTAAATGGCAGAGCAGGGCTTGGAACCAGATTTGGATTTAAGCTGCCATCTTGCCTCTCATAATAATAAATCCTTGCTACTAAAAAAATAAATAAATAAATAAATAAATAAAAATAAATAAATAAATCCTTGCTGCTGAACTTACCAGAGAGTACAAATGATCAGAGACTGCCATTGAGCCCCTGAGTTTCCAATAACCTCAAAGTGCATTTTCCTCCATCATTAACAATAACATTAACCTCTTAATGTGTAAATAAGTGGGCTAACAAGAAGTATCTTGAAAAAGTTATACTACAATTCTGCCAAAATTGCTACTGGCAGCCTGAAAACTAAATGCTGGCATTTCTCTGAGAGTAATAGGTAAAAGGAATGAATATTTAAGACCACTCTGTCAGAACAAGTTGTATACAACTCCCCTGGCAGTGATATTTCAAAACAGCAAAAAGAGATCTGTGAGCACCTGTCAATGTGTGCCACGCCTACAGCTCTCCAACTGCTCAGAGGAACATTCCTGTGTCATCATTAGACGCTAATAGTTATCGAGCACTCCCATGGCTTGGAAGCAAGAACAGAAGGCCTTTAGGAAGAAAACAGTTTCTTTCATCTTCACAGCTCAGAAGGAGAGAGGCCGAGACGGTAGAGGCAACTTACTGGTGGAGAATTATTTAAGTCACCCGTTCTCATCCCTGTATGATCTGCATTCTTCAGGCCAACTTTCTCAACTCCAGGCTTGTGTCTCCTAATTCCTGCTGGACAGGTCCACGTGTAGCCCTTGCTAGCAAACTAACTTTGAGGCAACACTTTTTCAGCATCTAGTCAAGGATCTTCCATTGAAATTCCCATAAACGTATCTTGGTGGTTGGTGGTTTCTTTTTTACCCTTTCTCATTTTTATCACTTTCCTTGAGGACCTTACGCCACACAGGCATTTTTCTGGGGAACAGAATGATCGCCCCTCACTAAAAGGCCAGATGTCAAAGAGGCACACTCCTCACATAAAATTTTGCAACAACACAGTGAAGAGGAGGTATCCCCGGCACACAGTGATGAATACATCTCCTGGTGAGACAAGATTTTGCTAAATTACATACTTTGGTGAAAGTCCCTTAAGAATGCAAAGCTGTCTCAGACTCAAGAATACCTCATATATGTAATCAAATATGGAAATGATATCATATATGTAAAAGTGCTTAGTAAACTACAAACAGCCAAGGGCCAATAAATTCCTCCTATTATGGCATGACCATTACAAAGGCACAGGTCTGGGGAATAGGTAGTTTTATGGTTTGAAAAGACCTGGTCTGGACGGAAGTGAACTTCAGTAACAGGAAGGAAAGAGGGGAGACCTTTCAGAGGATACAAGAGAAAGGCTAAGCAACAAAGCAATAACTGGTGGGGGGTGAAGAGCTCCAAATTAGCAAACTCCCACTCATTTCAACAAATATGTCTTCAATGTCAGGCACGGGTCTATGTCTTGGGATATATGGCCAAAGACAGCCAATACTAATACAGCCAAAGATCTCTGCACTTCACGAAGCTCGATATTCTTACTCAGGGGGAAAATCAATAAACAATACACATTGAGTAAATTCTAGTATGACAGAAGATACGTGCAGGAGAGCAGGCTAAGGAGGATGGACAGTGTGGAAGGTTTCCAATATTCTGAGCTTAAAAGATGAGCCAAAGAACAAAAGAGGTCCGATTTCGAATGGTGTTGCTCAAAAACAACATCCAATTGCAGGAAAAATGAAGAAAATGATACTCTGCTTGAGTCAAATTTGCATAAAATTTGATAAATCCAAATTGCCGAGGAACATATAGCTCATTTTCATATTTCCTCTCCTTCCCATCTTTCAAAATTATTGACAAAAATGCGCTATATAGCATATTTACAGAGGAAGATATAAAAAGCCTTAGCCAGAAGCAGAACAAAGGGAATTACAAGAGACAAGAGCAAAGCAAAGGACAGCAAGAGTAGCTGCAAACCAGCACCTCCTCTAATTCAGGCTAATTCAGCAGGACTTTGGGACTCAGTTTTGTTCTTAGGAAAAGCTGGCTCTAGGTCAGGGATGACATGTAGGTCTCATTTCTGGTACCAACCCCAAGCAACTGGCAGAGTCTCCTTGCAGTACTACACTGATGAAGAATTCTGGGTCCCACTGAAAATGAATTACACGTTTCTTCATGGGCTCAAGACAGAGTGTGGGCATGCAAGCCCCACATTAGCTTTTCCTTCCCTAAGTAGATCTTGGTGCTTTAAAAAAAAAAAAATCCGTAAACATTCACCAGCCCCCTATTAAGTGAAAGGTAACATCAAGAATAGTAGAGAATTTGAGGGACGCCTGGGTGACTCAGTTGGTTAAGCATCTGCCTTCGGCTCAGGTCATGATCCCAGGGTCCTGGGATTGAGTCCCACATTGGGCTCCTTGCTCAGCAGGGAGCCTGCATCTCCCTCTGCCTCTGCCTGCTTGTGCTCGCGCGCTCTCTCTCGCTCTCTCTCTCTCTGACAAATAAATAAATAAAATCTTAAAATAAAAAAAAAAAAATAGTAAAGAATTTGGAAGCATAGAGCTCGGTCCGGATTCTAAAGGAATTTATAATCTAGAAGAAGGTCAAATAGGGGCGCCTGGGTGGCTCAGTGGGTTAAAGCCTCTGCCTTCAGCTCAGGTCCTGATCTCAGGTTCCTGGGATCGAGTCCCGCATCGGGCTCTCTGCTCAGCAGGGAGCCTGCTTCCCCCTCTCTCTCTGCCTGCCTCTGCCTACTTGTAATCTCTCTCTCTGTCAAATAAATAAATAAAATCTATTTAGAAGAAGGTCAAATATATAAAAGATAACATTACAAGGTGTCAAATGACTAAGTTTGTAAGATTTCAGTCCAGAGATTCACGTGCCAGGAAATTGCTATAGCAAGAGATAGCCAAGAAAGGCTTAATGGAGGACACAGACTCTGAACTGGGCTTTGAAGAATGCACATCACTGAAATAACTAGAAAGAGGAAAGGCTACTCCCGGCAGAGTTGGACAAAAAAAGAAGAGGGAGGATGTGCTCAGGAACGAGAACAGACCATCATGGCAACCAGAGCACAGCACCTTGCACGGGCCTCCAGATCATAGATGGATGCCTTGTGTATCGTATCGCTCAGTGTTCTCTGGAGAAACAGAACCAGTAGAAGATTTTACACGCACACACACACATACACACACACCCCAGACAAAGATATTTATTATAAGGAATTGGTTCATGCAATTGTGAAGGCTGAGAAGTCTCACAATCTACAGTCAGCAAGCAGGAGAGCCAATAATATAGCTCAAGTTCAAGTCCAAGTTTGAGTCTAAAAGCAGAGGAGATTGATGGCCTAGCTCAAAGACAGACAAACAGTATGAATTCTTCCTTACTCGGTCTTTTTGTTCAATTCAGGTGTTCAACAGATTGAATGAGATCCACCCACAATGACACAGGCAACCTGTTTCCCTCAGTATACTGCCTCAGATGTTAATCTCATCCAGAAACACCCTCACAGACATGCCCAGAACACTGCTTAACCAAATATCTGGGCCGGTCAAATTGGCACATAAAATTAATCATCCCACTTTGAGTTGAGTCATTACCAGCAGACTACAAGGACCATGATCAGTGACAGGGCAAAGCTGTACTTTATAAAATCAAACAGACTATGGCATGAAAAAGGAGTAGAGAGAGAAAAACTGGAAACACAAGATAAAAATATCATAATGGATTGTGTGATAATAAGAGGTAGACCATCCACAAATAAACACGTATAGGATTCGATTGATGTAAAGGTATTCTGCTAGATGATTAAAACTCAGAGTTACTCTTAAGTGCCATCCTATTAGTTTAATTCGAGGTCTGGGTCCAAATATAGACCTCTCCAGCAGGAATTGGAGAAGCAAGCCTAAGGTCCCAAAGTCAGCGAGGAGGGTGCAGATTTATAAATTAGCCACATAAGGAAGGGGGTCCAGTTGAGGGTTTGCCCCAGGCATGCCTATACTGACAAGCTCTGAGGACAGTCGGGCTTGAGTCAGGAAGCCTCATCAAACCTACTCATTTTGTGATTCACTGTGAAGGAATGACCACTCCTCAGTGACAAACTAACTCTAGAACATAACCAAGAGGAAGCATTACTTTAAGGGAAGAAAAGGGAGGCAGCAACACAGCCAGGCCCCAGACACCCAACTAAACACAAGTTACAAGTAGATTCATGCGCAGCAACTCCAGGGTCTGCCTCTCAAGTAGGGCATGCGAGGTCCTAAGCGGTCATACAGTGGAGAAGTACCAGGAGAAAATTCAGAGAAGGTCAAACTTAATCAAGCTGATAAGAAATTTGCATTAAACATTAAGGGTTTAATACAACTCAGGTAAATAGTGTTCTCTGAAGCAAATCAAGGCCAACAAAATCTCATTGCCAGATTTTTTTCACATGCGTTTAAATGACTACGTCTTGCTTAAAATAAGCAAAAATGTCAACATTTTGTAAGATACATAAATAGGGGAGATTTTAAATACTCAACTTAAAAAACTGACTTCAAGTTACAGAATAGTAAGCAAGAATACATTAGACAGGCTGTATCTTCCCACAAAAAGATCAAAATAAGAGCATACACAAACTATAAAGTACTCCATGTCCTAAGAAATAGTATCATTAAGAAAATTTTTCGGGGCGCCTGAGTGGCTCAGTAGGTTAAAGCCTCTGCCTTTGGCTCAGGTCATGATCTCAGGGTCCTGGGATCGAGCCCCACATCGGGCTCTCTGCTCAGCGGGGAGCCTACTTCCTCCTCTCTCTCTCTGCCTGCCTCTCTGCCTCCTTGTGATCTCTCTCTCTCTAATAAATAAATAAAAATCTTTAAAAAAAAATTTTTAAAGAAAATTTTTCACAAAAAATATCAAGAAACATTTCCCCTAATAAAACAAATATGGACATTTTCATTTTGAAGATTCACAAAATATGTTAACACACCTACTAAAGGCATTTTTAAAATACGGCTTATATCACCATATACTTACACATAAATACATGTAAGTGTATATATGTGTAAACATATGTGTGTATATACAGACATTTTTTTCCATACTCATTTTGATATATTACAAAGAAATGCTAAAGTGAACTCCAAATACAAGTTCCATGAACACAAACCAAACAGAAGACATTCATTTTAAGGAATGACACATAATTCTCCAATTTAATGGTTATGAACAAAGCTTGGACTCAATGAAAATATTTATCTATTCTCTAAGATAGTCAATAAAAATTTTGCCACAGGAATTCCTGAAATGTTCCTGCTCAATGATCCTGAGTCATGAAATTTAGCAAAGTATCTTATTTCACATTTTTCACACACAGAAAAGTAAAATCCATTCCTGGAAATTTCTATAAAACTGAAGACCTTAAAATTGACCCATTGCCAATATTTCAACAAAGATAAACTTTACAATAAAAGAAGAACTTAAATACACTCATTCTGTTATTGTGCAAAACCTAGTAGATTCTCTGAACTCCTTAAAGGCATGTCCTAGAATAATGTTCTTAAGAAAATGTTTGGGGGGAAAAAAAAATGCTCCATAAAAACTAATTAGCAGCTCATCCACCAACTGCAGAGTATTTTTATAGCTGTTATCAATTACTACCTTCTCTTGGGGAAAATATTAAAACCACAAAGAACCTAAAATGTGAGGAAATGAGGCAAGACTCACCTAAAAGCTCAGAGACTTTGCTTCTCTGACCTCCAGCTTCACTGTCTGATCACGTATTAATCATTTCTACCTTCAGTCTTACACATTAAGAAAAAAGGTACTAATATAATTTTAAATGGAGGAACCTACTATAGGAAGTATAAATTAGAGAAATTTAATATTTTCTTGTCTTTGACTTTCACAAAACTTTCCTACAGAAAACACTCACACAGGCCTACTTTAAGAATGTCCTCAAAAGCACTGTTCTTAATATAGAAAAATGGGAAACAACCCAAATTTCCAACAATAGGAAACTGTTTAAATAACCTGTGACGTGGGGCGCCTGAGTGGCTCAGTCGTTAAGTGTCTGCCTTCAGCTCGGGTCATGATCCCAGAGTCCTGGGATCCAGCCCCACATTGAGCGGCCACTGCTCAGCAGGAAGCCTATTTCTCCCTTTCCCACTCCCCTGCTTGTGTTCCCTCTCTCGCTGTCTCTCTCTCTCTGTCAAATGAATAAATAAAATCTTTACCAAAAAAAAAAGCCTTTCATCCTGAGCTTTAAATAAACAAATAAATAAATAACCTGTGATGTAATATTACACAGTCAGAATGCTCTGTATGTATGTATGGTCATGGAAACACTCTTAGGATCTATTAAGCTAAAAATAGGGAGGGCGTGGGGGGTTGGGTGAGCCTGGTGGTGGGTATTGAGGAGGACACAGGCATGGAGCACTGGGTGTGGTGCATGAATAATTAATCTTGTAACACTGAAAAAATAAAATAAACATATTTGGGGAGAAAAAAGATCTATTAAGCTAAAAATAGAAACCAAGATGAAAGTTGTTTAGAAATACCCATGTACTGATTATCACAATAATATTGTAATACGGAGATAAATTTTGAGGGAAAACCATAGAGCAGTTTCTCCAGAATATAAGACTACAGTGCACTTTAAATTTCAACATGACATATTTCTATCATGTCTGAATGCTGAATAATATGTATTATGCGTATCATCAGAAAAAGTTTTATTTCAGGTTACTGATATACTACAAGGGGAAGGACGAGAAGAACTTAGAATAAAGAGAAAATGTGAGGTGTTAAAAACTTTTTTTTTTTTTTAAGATTTATTTATGTACTTTAGAGAGAGAGAGCATGAGCAGGAGGGGCAGAGGGAGGAAGAATCTGAAGCCGACTCCGAAGGCAGTGTGCTGAGCCCCGCACTGGGCTCCGCCTCGTGAGCCTGAAATCACGCCCTGAGCTGAAACCAAGGCTGACGTTCAACCTTTCGGCCACCCGAGCACCCCAAAACTCTTCTAGAACTGCTCTAAAATAACATCCATCTCTGCCTCTCTTTTAGAAAAGTTATATTCCTAGAACTTCAAAATTAAGCAACACACATAGAACTGGAAAAGCCCTGAGCATCCTCTGCTAGTCATAGCTTCCCAGTACAAAAATTTAACCCCAGTTTCAGTATTTATCAAATTCAACTGGATTCCTAAATAGTTGTAGACAAATTGCATTAAGTATCTCTAATTCTAATTAAAAGCTATTCCAGAATTACCAAAAAAAGATACAGAGTCTGCCGACTCTAAAGATATTTGAAACTTTTTCATCATGGAAATATGAGGAGTTAGAGGTAACTACTCTTGAATCAGCGATTCCATAACCCATGCAAACACTGTAAAAACTAGATAAAAACAGAAGAGAATTGCCTAGAAAGGTAACTCAGAAATAACAAGCATGGGGAAATTTTCCACCTGCCTGGAGAGGGTTATAAACTTGCACTAGGAGAAGTCTGTCTCCACAGTCATGGGACCTTGGCAAACAGGTGAACTCCCATACCTCAATTTCCTCACCTGCAAAATGAAAAAACTGGGCAGAAACAATCTCTATAGTCCTTTCAGCTCTAAAATTCTGAAAACATAACCTTACCCTATCCTGGCCAAAGGATTTCTTTTAATATATACCCGCACATATCACAGAATATAAGGTATAGACTTGTTAGGTACATGGCCAAAAACAGCAGACTTCTGTGTGGCTCCTCTCCACCCCTGAATTCCATTCCCCCAAAGTAGTTCCTCCAACCTTTGAAGAGGTTTCTTCTGGTAATTACTCCCACATTTGTAAATCACACACTTATGTTAGTATTTCCTGATTTTTTTTTTTCAATTTTAGACATTATCAAAAGCCCTTTTCTCAATCTATTGGGGCATTATTTGCCTACTCCACACCCCCAGGTACAGCCACACTGCTGGGATACAATATAAAAATTACATTTACATATATGTGTGTACATATTTACATACTATGCTGTCCCCAGTGAGGTCAAGTTTTGGTTAATAAATAAGATCTCATTTCACATCCAAACACTTCATGAAATGCAGTAGGCAAAAAAATAAAAGCTTGGCCTCTATATCAGAAATCCTGGATCTGGGTCTGAGTCCACCATACACAGGAAGAAAGCATGAAAATGTGTTAAGGAAACATAAGTCAAAATTGGAGTTGGGAGCCATGAAAGGAGGGCTCTGATACACGGACTCGTGGTCACAGCTTGGGTAGTGCAGAAGAGGAAGGTTTCCTCTCAGCCCAGCAACAGCAAGCGGCCCTCGCCTACAGCCAAGGAGAAGCTACCACCACTTTAAGCTTTCATTTTCCTCCAGTGAACTTGTAACACATAACCCTTCCCAACTTCCTCCTTTCCTCTACAGGAAAGGAGGCTCAGTCAGTTGAGCACCCAACTCTTAATTTTGATTCAGGTCATGATCTCAGGGTTGTGAGATCAAGCCCCAAGTTGGGCTCCGCATTGAGCATGGAACCTGCTTAAGATTCTCCTTGTCTGGGGCGCCTGGGTGGCTCAGTCGTTAAGCGTCTGCCTTCGGCTCAGGTCATGATCCCAGGGGCCTGGGATCAAGCCCCACATTGAGCCCCGCATCGGGCTCCTTGCTCAGCAGGAAGCCTGCTTCTCCTGCTACCATTCCCTCTGCTTGTGTTCCCTCTCTTGCTGTGTTTGTCTCTGTCAAATAAATAAAATCTTT
>CM053604.1:108374363-108412095 GCA_028646535.1 Procyon lotor | reverse complement strand
GACCTGACACAGGTCTCCATCCCATGACCCATGAGATCATGACCTGACGCAGGTCTCCATCCCATGACCCATGAGATCATGACCTGAGCCAAAACCAAGAGTGGGCCACTTAACCAACTGAACCACCCAGGGGTTTTGATCCTCTGATTTTGAAGGGGGGTCCCTGATCCTCTGGTTTTGAAATATGGAATCTGAATCCTCTCAATTCTCTCAAGAAGTCCTCCTTCTGTGACCCTGATTGGTTTTATATTCAAAAACTACGGTCCTTCCTCATAAGCATTCTTAACTAAATGGACCAACTTGTCCAAAGATAACTTAGATCTCCAATGGCCATTATGAGGAACTTTCAACCTCCCCTACCTGCTTTTTTCACAACCAAATTAGAAGACTGCAGCTCTAAAATTAAATAGACTGAATGGGATTCCTATTTTCGTTGGTACCTGGAGGCTTCTAAACATATCCAAGATTCTAAAATCACCTTTTTACAAAATACCATTTCTAAATTAACGGAGGTGAACAAAGAATCAAAAAAAGACAAGAACACTTCTGAGGCCTTTTTCCCCTCCCCTGTCCTCTCTGTCTCCAGTGCTGGCTTCCCCTTTCCCTTCTGTACTGTCCTTATCTCCTGGCTTCTCTGACTTACATCAGCGAGGCAATATGCTTGTCAGTGAAGGCCAGGCCCAACACTGGATGCAACTAAGTGGAATGATCCCTAAAAGTCTTTAGAATTACAACCTGGGGACAGAGAACCTCCCACTACCTAACTGTATGCTCAGACTTAGGGAATAACCAAACTACTTCATTTGGCAGTTTTTAGGACTTTCCCAAAAGTCAGTCAATTGGAATAAGATCCAGGCTTATACCCAGAAGTCCAATGAGTCCACACATGATTATAGCTGGCTCCAAACTGTTTTTAAAGAAAATTCTGATCTTCCTTTAAAATTAAATTAAATCCACTCAAGTAGGCTTTAACTCTGTTCATGAATAGGCTGAACTGGGATGTTTCTCTTCTACTAAAAGGACAAGGATGAAATAGAAACCTGTGTCGACTCTAGATTTAGTAAATTTAGCGATTCAGTTCCCATGCCCCAGATGATTCAATTAAAAAGAAAGACCACCGAAATCCTTAATTTTCAACCCCAACAAATGGAGGCCTCTAAACAAAACCAAAAGCTTCCTGATCTCTACCATTATTGCAAAAGCCAGGACACTAGAGGAAAGACTGCTAGAAACTTCTATGTTCCAGGTGCCTTCAAGCCCTCTGACTATCCCTTCCAATGTCCTCCAAATCCCAAATGGCAGGACTCCAAGGAACTCTAAGGGCTTCTACCAATCCTTCTCCTTCACTGACTTGGAGAAACCACTCTCCAGATTCAGAATGAATCCTTCTCTGTCCTTCCTGACCAGAGCTACACTATCTGTGCTCATCCCATTAAACAGCCCCTGCCTCCAAGTACTAAAGCAGTTCAAACAGTGGGGATCTCTAATAAGCCTCCAACAGGTTCCTATCTCTACACCTAACCATTTTGCTTAGACCCTTTAAGAGGCCCTTTCCTCTTTAAGAGCCGCTCTTTTCTCCTTAGTTCCCCCACCTCAACTCATTTTTTGAGCCAAGGTTTCTTAGAAAAATGTTGTGCAGGAATTTCTTTCTCCTGAAAAGGGGAAACAATTCTAGAATTTGAAAGCAGCAACCAAAATAGCCAACTAAGTGACTCAAATGACCCTTTAACATCTTCTATTTGCTCCATCCCTGGCAGCACTGGAGCTAATACCATGACACTAATTATCTGTCCCTATTAGATCAGCTACCATCCCCCTTATGGGCAAAATCTTCTACTACTATTGAGAGAATCCACAGTGTATTGCCTATTAAGATCCAAATTGATCCCCCAAAACCTCTCCCCTGAATTAATCAAAACCATATAAATAAAGAGAGCCTTCAAGGCATTAACTCAGTACTAGAAGACTACAAGGCCCAGGATCTCATTATCCCTTATACCGTCCCTGCAACACTGCTATTTTGCCTGGGAAGGAAGTAAATGGCCACAGTGGAAGCTTGTCCATGACCTCTGAGCCACGCTGTCACCTGTTGCCCCCACTCCCCACACTTTATTAGCCCCCATCCCTACTGAGGGCAAATTTTTTTCTGACTAATAGATGCAGTGCTTTTTCTAATAGCCCAGTAGATAAAACAGGTCAATACCTCCCCCCTCTCCCTTACTTGGGAAGGAGAGCAAAACACCTGGATAGCAATGCTCCAGGGTTTCACTGAAAGCCCTCATTTCTTACAAGCTTTAAGGGCTGACCTAGATGATATCAAGTTCCCTAGAGTTTCCACTTTAATACAGTATGTGAATGACTTACTTCTCTGCTCCCCTTCCCAAGCTCCCTTGCAAGAGGATAGCATCCCTTTGCTAAAACTCCTGGCCAAAAAGAGACACCGATTCTCTAAGCAAAAATTACAATTTGTACAATCGCAAGTATGATATTTGGAAGATCTAACCTGAGAACAAAAACTGCATCTAGAGCCAGACGGGCTTTGTGGTGCCCTGAACTTCCCAAAGCCCCAAATCAAAATCAGCTGCCAGGCAGCTACAACTGGATCCCAAACTTGACCCCTATGGCCCAACCCTTACACACTTTGTTAAAAATTACTAAACCTGGCCCTATCATTTGAAAGATTCAGATAACATGACTTTTTAAATCTTAAAGTTAAAAAAATAATAATAAATTTAAAAACCCAGCCCTTGGACACCCCAATTATCAACTCTCCTTCTTCCTTTTTGTATATGAAAAAGAAGGGAACGCCCCTGGAGCACTCACCCAAAAGCATGGGGATCACCACCGGCCCACAGGATATTAGAGCCAACAACTAGATCCTGTAGCTTGTGGGTAACCCCCATGCCTCAGAGCTATGCCTGCCACTGCCCTTCTTGTAAAGGCCACTGAGGAAATGGTCCTGGGATCCCCTTTGACCATCTTTGTGCCGCATGATCAACTCTTAACTCTCATCATAACCTCTTTTGGTAAGCTGTCTCACTTCCTATGAAATGCCCCTCTCAAGTGCCTCTTAGGGCACAATAATAATTCACTGGAATAACCTTAGCCTTTATACCTACTGTAGACAGACCTTTGGAGTGGTCTACCACTGAAATGTCATGGCAACAGCGTAGCTTAATTCTAGCAGAGACAAAATTAAAAAGATTGTTTTTCCCCCAGAAATTATTGGATACCACGCTCTTACCTGCTGCTTTGGCTATGACTATGATCCCAGGGCATTCTGAGCTTAACTCTCAGAAAGCTAAAGGAAAGCACTTTGCTGACATTTCTGCAAAGTATGGTGCCCTCCAAAGGTCCAAAAGTCACACCTCTGTCATGGTCCAAAGGAACTCACCTCCAGATGATAATGTGGAGACACTGACCAGAGACACCCAACAATCAGCACCAGAAAGGAAAGACAATATTGGCAATCAGATTGTCAGTAGATACGAAGAGAAACCTCTTGTTCTTTTTTTGTTGTTTTTTTGGGTTTTGGTTTTTTTTTTTTAAGATTTTTTATTTATTTGACAGAGAGAAACACAGCGAGAGAGGGAACACAAGCAGAGGAAATGGTAGCAGGAGAAGCAGGCTTCCTGCTGAGCAAGGAGCCCGACGCGGGGCTCGATCCCAGGACCCTGGGATCATGACCTGAGCCTAAGGCAGACGCTTAACGACTGAGCCACCCAGGCGCCCGAGAAACCTCTTGTTTAGACCAAAAAAGAAGCCAGTCCTACCAGAAATTCTAAAATTCCCACTTTTAATATTTAGGGAAAGATTAACAAGGCTTCAGAAAGTACCTACTTAACTTGTCCCACCTGCCCAAAAGAAAATCCTGGAAAATCTGTCTGCACAGCTCCTGGGCACTTTAAATTGCCTGATGAACCATTCAAGGTTTGGCAAATGGACTTTATTCAGCTACTTCCGTCTAATGGATATACATAGGTTTTGGTAATGATCTGTATGCTTTTCCACTAGGTCAAAGCCTTTCCAGGTAGACAAGCTATTGCCTCTTCAGAAGCTGAAGAAAAGATCACCGGAAAAGATCACCCATACATAGGGAACCCCTCTTTTTACTGGCCAAATATTATGGCAAGTCTGTGCTGTTTAGCCAGTTTTATACCATTTTCACTGTGCTTATCATCCTCAGTCTTCAGGACAAGTCAAATGAACCGACATCATCAAAACTCAACTGGCAGGCGCCTGTGTGGCTCAGTAGGTTTGCGTCTGTCTTTGGCTCAGGTCATGATCCAGGATCCTGGGATGGAGCCCCATGGTCTTCTCCCTCTACCCCTCCCCCTTGCTAGTGATCTCTCACCCTCTCTCTCTCAAATAAAGAAATCTTAAAAAAAAAAAAAAAAAAAACCCTCTACTGGCAAAATTCATGGAAACTCTCCAAATACCTTGCTGGTTGGTTCTAAATCTCAGATCCCCTTCGGAACTCATAAACTCTCACCCTTTGAGAAATTTTGGGGGCCCTGTAAATCTAGCTTCCACCTCTTTTTCCCTGAGCCTAATAAAAGGAGAAACACTTCAGTATTGCAAATGTCTAATTACATCCCTTGAAAATAATCACGCTCTGGTACAGCAATCTTTTCACAGTGCAATCCCAGGAGATGAAGACCTCAAACACCACACCCTGCAACCTGGGAATTTTGTTTATTGGAAAAGACCTCTCCAAAAGGAGTCTCTTCAACCACACTGGAAAGACACTCCAGTGATCAAGTGTTACTGACCAATTCTTGTGCAGCCAGAATCCAAAGAGTGGACTCCTGGACCTGTGTGTCTCATTTAAAGAAAGGCCCCAAACCTGACTGGACCTGTACGCCAACTGGGCGACCTCCAATTGAAGATTCCCAGGAACTGAGGCAGACAACAGCTGAAGCAGTTTTCCCCAAGATGATGGGATCAGCCAATATTCTTTCTGCTTTTTCTTCCTGTTTTCTCCTTCTCTACCTTGAACAGACAATGCCCTCCTTCACATTTTCCAATTCCTCATAAAAGGGGGAAACGTTTCTGATTGTTCAGATTCTGCTGGATCTGCGCATACAGTCCTGACCCTATAGTCTTGCTCACAGTCTTCTCCTTCATCTCCACTGCAACCACTAACTCTAGCTGCCCCTCTCTGGATTATCTGTCAGATTTTCCTGTACCTTGCTTTGATCTCTCCCCTGAAGTAACTCTCAATACAACTAATTGTACCCAAATGGCTGCCCATTCTCACTACTACCTTAGATCAGCTTGCCCTAGCATAACAACCCCTCTCTATATGGCCTTCGAGAACAAAGTCCGAAGAACAAGAGGATTTCTCCCTAACCATTCTTCAAACACCACTGACCCTTGGCTTGAAAGGACCACCTGAATAACCCCAATTAACAGCACTATGAATAATCAAATCCTAACAAGAATTCTATAGGTATCTCCTGATTTTACCTTTGTGGAGAATGGGCCTCTCGACAGGCCTATGAATGTTTAAACAGCTGGCAGACTGAAGGCCAATGCTTACTAGAATTTCTAACTGTCTCTGTGCACAACCACAATAAATCTGAAGCCTCTCATTGATCTTCCCCATTAAATCTTCATCACTGCCTTAACCAGCAACTCCCAACAGAGGCAAATACATGGCACTCTGGATCTGCCTCTATTGGAAGGGCATTATCCTTGCCGTAGGTACTCACACCAGTGAACAAATGTGATAGTAAGCACCTGACACACACAAATAATGCCTCTGGAGAAACAGAAACCCAAATACATACAATTAAGGAACAAGCATAGTGGCTACAACAAATTCCACATGATGATCCATGGTCTTTTGATCTCTTTGGCTAATTACCTTCAGCTTTAGGCTCTTGGTTTAGGACTATACAAACTGGGGTCATTATTCTGTTCCTCTCATCTTATTTTATATAATCATCTTTAAGCTTTGTACCTGGTGCCTGTAAACTTTCGTAGAAACAACATACCCAGTAAAGTAATGCTGACTCAATGCGTCAAGATTATCTTCAATGCTTACAGCCTTGATAAGATACAGGCTTTAGATGGGAAATGCCTGAGAGCTTTCCCTTGTTACTCAAATGTGGTCTCAACAGATTCCAATCTGGGCACTTCTTGACGTGGGACATGACCCCCAGGAAAGGTCCTTCGTCACATCAAGGGACAGAAATGTTTCTAATAAGGAACAGAAGACCCAACTCTTGATCAGTGATGCTCTTAAAGAAGGATCCTGGGGCGCTTGAGTGGCTCAGTGGGTTAAAGCCTCTGCCTTCAGCTCAGATCATGATCTCAGGGTCCTGGGATGGAGCCCCACATCGGCTCTCTACTCAGCGGGGAGCCTGCTTCCCCCTCTCTCTCTGCCTGCCTCTCTGTCTACTTGTGATCTCTCTCTATCAAATAAATAAATAAAATTTTAAAAAATAGAAAGATCTTGACCAAAAGGGGAAAATGTGAAAATGCGTTAAAGAAACCTAACTCAAAATTGGAGTTGGGAAGCCATGAAAGGAGGGCTCTGACACTCATACCATTGGTGGTCACGGCCTGCACAATCCAGAAGGAAGTTTTCCTCTCAGTCCAGCAACAGCAAGCTGCCCTCACCTGCAGCCAGTGAGAAGCCACCAACCACCACTTAGAACTCTCATTTTTCCTCCAAAGAACTTTTATTCAAAACAAACCCCTCCCAACTTTCTCCTTTCCTCTATAAAAGGACACTCTCCTCCTTTGTTTTCCCAAATTGTCTATGGTTCATCATCATTTGCCTGTCCTGAACTTCAATTCCTCTGCCACCCCTGAATAAACTCAATTTTGCTGGTTGATTACTTACCTTTTCCCTTCTTTAAGCCTTTTCCTTTTATAAGGTTGACAGAAGTATGTACCTCAAAGTTCCTTACTTTGCGGGGCACCTAGGTGGCTCAGTGAGTTAAAGCCTCTGCCTTCGGCTCAGGTCATGATCTCAGGGTCCTGGGATCAAGCCCCGCATGGGGCTCTCTGCTCAGTGGGAAGCCTGCTTCCCCCTCTCTCTGCCTGCCTCTCTGCCTGCTTGTGATCTCTCTGTCAAATAAATAAATAAAACCTTTAAAAAAAAAAAAGTTCCTTACTTTCTCTGAATCTTATCCATTTTCCTATGCAGCCTAAATATAACAACACTCACTACAAAACAGTTAAATCACAAAGCACAAATACAGTACCTATCAAAGGACTTTGCTGATCATGAAGCACTACAGAAAGGTTACTTTCAGTATTTGTCTCTACTAAGAGATCAGATCCCTATAAATGATATCCCTGACTTTATTGGTCACTCTTGAGCACCATTCCTCTACCGAGGCTAAGAGTTGGAAGTCGCTGATACAGAGAAGGAAGTAGATAGAAATTGTGTTCCCAGGCCAAAATCTGAGTGCCCAATTCTTCAAAGGGCCCATGGATTGCCCTATGAAATATGTGTACTCAGAATAAAGATTAAGCACCTAAGAATGGATCTGAGAAAGCAATTTTGTTTTATATTTGCAGGAAAAGGAAGCTTCCCTATCAAAATTTTATTTTAAGTAATACAAGAACAAAATTTCAAAAGTCACTCCTCAGGCAACTCTTGTTTCTTCTCATTTGCACCTCTCTATTTCTACATAATTTATTTGCACATCTGCTTTTTGATTTGCAGACATTATCTATTGGCTCCCTATGAACTTTGTAGAGAAAGTGTTCAGAGCCAAACTTTGGATATTATCAAGCAGAACTGTCCAGTGACGATTACTCCGAATGGTCCTTTGATTTCTAGTCTTCAAAGGCCTACATTACAACAAATACAACCTATAGTACCTCGGCATCAAGGCAAGAAAGAAGCCAGCTGGGCAGCTGGGCCTAAACTATGAGACCACTCTAAACCTGTCTCTGAATCCAGTTCACTGAAACTCGGTTTCTTTTGCTCTTTCCACCTACCCCATACAATTTAATCCTGTTCGGAAAGCAATAAGACAAACGAAAAATGGGACCCCAAACTTGATGCATTTCAAAACAAGAACGGGCACAATTCTTATGAGCTCTGTACAAAGGGATTAACTGCAGTATAAGAAACCAGCTTTTAATTATCTGAAAAGTTATCTAAAGCCGACAAGTATGCAGCAGTAAAATTTATGGACTGGATCTCCTGAATAATATCTGTCCAGAGGTGAACCACTAATGTTCTCCAAATGTAGACTTCAGCTGGTGTATGCTAGGTTTGGTCAGGGACAACAGCCTGTCTAGTGCCAGGTGTACAAGTGAACTTGAGGTCAGGCAGGCATGGTACATTAAGGAGAGGAAATCTTTTCTCTCATTAATCAACAGGATAAAGGTGATTAAGCAGGAATTATTTTTCAATGACCTACATAATTTCATCAGGGCTGCTGTGGCTATTAGCAGAGAGCAGATGACTTCCTAATAAGATGAATTTGATAGCAGAGCTCTTCCAGGGAAGCCTGCGAGTGGGCCCAATTGGTAGGCTTACTACTACTCCTCGGAGCTGTCTCTCCCCTGTTTGGGGCTCCTTCCTCCAACAGGGATATTTCCCCGTCACTGGATGGCGGAGGCTGCAGCACTCGCTGAATGGTGGAAGCTGGATTAGTTAAGAATCGATGGGATCCAGCTGGGGGAAACAAAGCTCACATGATTCCCAAACTTCCAAGCAAACAAGACTACACCTGCTACCAACACCTCTCTCTGGCCGGGCTTGAACTAGGACGGCAGCTAGTTCCATTCCTCAGCAGAAACAGGGTTAACAAGGAAGCTTTGTTGGAGTCAGGGCGGGGGAGAGAAAGACAGACACGCAGGCACACCATCAATAACAACCATCAGGACTTGAACGCGGTTTCATTAGAGACCTTATGAAATTGAGCAACAGCCACCCAACGAGTCCGTCCTTCCACCAGGAGAGTACTGCAAACCTCAGAGTGGCACCACCTCCGTCTACTGCGTAAGGGCGAGGTGGCTTGGAAAGGAAAACTGAGCCCTAGATCTCTCCGCCTCTGCCCGCCCCTCCCGTAGGACCCCCGCTCTCTGGCCTCGGGGGCCAAGGACTAGGTGGAGAGTCCCGATGACATCTTTCTCCGTCAAAACAAGCCGGCTCTCTCTCTCCCCCGGGGTCAGTCACCGAGTAACACCGGGTCCCGCAGCTCCGGCGGCCACCTCCTCCCCGCCGTGCTGCTACCCCACGCAGCGATCTTGTTTGGGATATTCCCAGCGAAATTCCCATCCCAATACCTGCCGCTCCGGTCCAGTCGGGGGGAATGCAAGGAAAGGACTCGTCTGCTCTCCCCCACCCCCTTAAGCCCCTAAAATAAAAGAATCCCTCAAGGGCAAAGCTCAGAGCAGGATGCCACGTACCTGCCTGCGGACCCGGCTCCTCCTCCCTCAAAGTGCGGGACTCTCCGGACAAGTATCCTCAAACAGCCGGGAAAGTTTGTGCCGCCGTCCTGGGGACGTGGGCCCCTGAGCCGCCACCCGCACCGGGCACCGGGTGGTGTGGGGAGCCGGCTCCTCCCCGCCCCGCTCCAACTCCACAAACAGCCAGGCCCAAGGAAGAAAGTAGGAGGAGGGAGAAGGTTGGAGCGCAACTTTTCGACCGTGCGTCAGCGGGCGGCTGAGCCGCGCGGCTCCGGGGCTCCGCACCACTCCCCCCTCCCAACTCTGCCCTCCGGAGCGCGGGCGGGGCGAGCCGGGCGGGCGGGCGGGCGGGCGGGGCCCAACCTGAGCGGCGGCCCAGGGGAGCGCGCGGTCCGGCCCCGCCCCGGCCGCCGCCGGCCCCGCCCCCGCCCCTGTCCCTGCCCCGGGGACGCGCGGCCGCCAGGTGCGCTGGGGATCCGGGTCCGCCGCGCGGCCGCCAGGCGCTGGTTTCCAGGGTGAAGGGGGAGGAGCTTCGGAGGGAAACTTTCCACCGAAACTTAACCCGGGCGGCGTGAAGGACACCCAGCCTTTGGGGGCGAGTCATTGGCCGCAACTGCATCCCTTCACGCACAGCAGCGCTCACGCTCCCCAACCAAACGAGAATATAAATCAGCACTTAAGAACCGGCCAGAGGGCTCGTGTCTCGGGTTCTGCGGAGTGGAGGAAGTCGCGACTCCGCCGGTCACGGACGTTTTCGATTTCTCCAGAGGTCTGACGGCGGCCAGAGGCGCCCTCTCCCCACTCCAGTTTCTTTCACTGAAACCTTTCTTTTTGTTCTTGAGGTTTGAATTTTATAAAATGCTAATACTGTCCTAAAAGAGCTGAATCAAGTGATGGGACCGTTCGCCTGTTATTCTACTGGCATATTCTACTGAAGTGGACAGCGGGAGATTTGCCCTGGGCAGACTTAATGTATCAGGGTTTGGGGGAGTTGGGGGGGCGGTGGCATGGTGAGAGGGGGAAATAGGTGTTGCTTTTTTTTTTTTTTTAAGATTTTATTTATTTATTTGACAGAGAGGAGACAGATCACAAGTACGCAGAGAGGCAGGCAGAGAGAGCAGGGGAAGCAGGCTCCCTGCTGAGCAGGGAGCCCGATGTGGGGCTCGATGTGGGGCTCGATCCCAGGACCCTGGGATCATGACCTGAGCCGAAGGCAGAGGCTTTAACCACTGAGCCACCCAGGCACCCCTACTGCTGGTGTTGCTTTTTTTTTTAAGATGAGTCAGTGTTGTTGCAGTTGTTTGTGAGTTATGTGTGCGTGGCAAACGTTCACAGTCAACCCCCCCAAAATGATGCCTTCTTAATGTGGACAGTTCTACAGCAAAAAGGAACCATCCCCAACTCAGGACTCCCCAGAAAATGGGACAGCAGGTTCAGAATCCATTCCCCACCCCGACCCCTTTACCCCACCCCTCTCCCTCACCCTCACCACCGATTTCGGGCGGGCGCGGTGAGAAGAAGGGCTGGTCTTTGACATTGCCCAGGCCTCCATGGACAGCCGGGGCCCCTCCTTTGCCAGCTGCCCTTCTTTAGACACTTGGGTCTGTGTCCAATGCCAAACTGGGAAGGGCCGCCTTCCCTCCCCTTTCCTCCATCTCCCACACCCCCCTGCGTGTTTGGGCAGCATCGTCAATGCTTTGCTTCCTGGACTTTAAATCCAGGAGGAGGAATCAAATTCTTGGGTAGAGACCTTCTTGGCATTTTCAGAGCCCTGTGGTTGGCGTGGCTGAAACTTGAGGTAAGCCCAAACCTGAGCAGGTTAGGCCACACCAGGCCTTACAAAGGCGGATGTGGAGATATTTTCCACCTCAGCAGCATCCTGCTGGCACTTTACCAAACTCCTCTGGAGGAAGCATCTTCCTCCTGTCATTCTCAATGAATCGCATCCGGAGATCACCAAAATCAGGTATATCTAGTTTCAAGTTCTCTCTTGGAACCATGGTAATGGGATGATAGGAATTTCACGCTTGCTTCTAAGGCTGTCTACCACCACTGCTGTGCTCCCTGGGGGGGGGCAGCAGGAACAAGGGTTGCACGTGCTGCGATTCCTCTCAGGATTTACCACCTGTAACAAGAGCAGACAACTGTCTCTTAAGTAAAAGCTGGGCAAGGACAAGAAAGATAGAAACTAGAAAAGAGGGAGTTCTGAACAGCAGGTCCCCTTGGCCTGCTCTCATGGTTGCAATGTGGGGGAATCCTTCACTTAACCACTATTTAGTGCTTTTGGCATGCTAGCCATTCTTCTAGGTGTTGGGGTCACAGGGGAGAACCAACACATAAAAATTCTAGCCGTAGAAATGCTAGAGGAGAAAAATTAGGCAGGGAGGAGACAAAAGTAGTAGGGCAGGTGCTCTTTTAAATAAGATAATCCAGGAACACCTCTAGAGGAGGTGACATTGAGCAAAGGCCTGAAGGAGGTTAAGGAGCAAGATATCCGTCAGGCAACTTTCAAGGCAGAAAACGTAACAAGTACAAAAGCCCTGAGGCAGAATTATGCCTGAGTGTGCTAGGAACAGCCAAGAGACCAGAGTGGCAGGATGGAGAAGGCAAAGACAGAGAAGAGGTGAGGGAGCGGGGGGAGGGGTACAGTTCAGGTGAGGCTTTTACTCGAAGTGAGCTGGGAGTCACTGGAAGCTATGGGGTAGAAAAGTGACATCTTCTAGCACATCGAACCTCTTCGACTGCTAGGCTGAGTATAGACGGTGGTGGGTAGCAGAGCTATTGAAATAATCCAAGAGCAAGAGGATGGTGACTTTGACCCGGGAGATAGGGATGGAGGAGATAGACTGACAGGGACTCCTCATGGACTGAACGCGAAGTATGAAGAAAAGAAAACAAGAAGACTCTGAGGTTTTTGGCCTGAGCAGCTGGAAGAATGGAATTGCTAGAGCAAAGGAGAAGACTTCTAAAAAAGCAGGTTGGGGATAAAAATCAAGAAGGCCAAAGGGAAGACAGAAAGGGACACATAATTTGAACAATCCTCGAGTCCTTCAGTTTATAAATGAAGAAAATACCTGCTTCATTAGGGTTGTTTTAAGGATAACATGAACTAATGCAGTCAAGTGTCTAGCACAGTACCTGATAAACGGCAAGCAGCTAAGAATGTTAATTCCCTCTCTACAAATAGGAATTTCATACGTATCCACTATGCCATCTGGGGATGAAACAGAGTCATTGTTTTAGAGGAAATCAGTCTTACTAAAAGGAAAGGAAAGGGAAAAGAAAACAGGAAAAAAAGGACATGAAATAAAAATATAAAAACAATGGACTAAAAAAAAACACAATGGACTATTACTCAGCCATAAAAAAGATAAAATCTTGCCATTTGTGACAAAATGGATGAAGCTTGAGAGTATTATACTATGTGAAATAAGTTAGCAAAATGCAAATGCTATATGATTTCACTTACACTTGGAATTTTTTTTTTAAGATTCATTTATTTAGGGGCACCTGGGTGGCTCAGTCGTTAAGCGTCTGCCTTCGGCCTAGGTCATGATCCCGGGGTCCTAGGTCATGATCCTGGGGTCCTGGGATCAGAGCCCCGCATCTGGCTGTCTGCTCGGCAGGAAGCCTGCTTCTCCCGCTACGGTTCCCTCTCACTGTGTTTCTCTCTGCCAAATAAATAAAATCTTTAAAAAAAAAAAAAAAAGATTCATTTATTTATTTAACAGAGAGAGATCACAAGTAGGCAGAGAAGCAGGCGGGGGCGGGGGGGGGGGGGGGGGGGCGAAGCAGGCTCCCCGCTGAGCACAGATCCCGATGTGGGGCTCGATCCTAGGACCCTGTAGGCAGAGGCTTTAACCCACTGAGCCACCCAGGTGCCCCACGTGTGGAATTTTAAAAAACAAAACAAAGCAAGGGCACCTGGGTGGCTCAGTGGGTTAATCCTCTGGCTCTTGGTTTCAGCTCAGGTCATGATCTCACAGTGATGGGATCAAACTCAGTATTGGGCTCCATGCTCAGTGCAGAATCTGCTTCCGATTCTTTCTCCCTCCCCCACCGCCCCTCTCCACTTATGTTCTCTCTCTAAAATAAATAAAATCTAAAAAAATTAAAAATCAGACTCATGGGTACAGAGAACAGACTGATGGTTGCCAGAGGAGCAGGCCACAGAGATAGGAGACAAAATGGATGAAAGGGAACAAAAAGTACAAACATCCAGTTATAAAATAAATAAGTCATAGGAAAGTATTGTACAGCAGGGGAAATACAATCAATAATATGGTATTAACTTTGTATGGTGATAGATGATAACCAGACCTATTCTGATTATTTCACAATGTATACAAACGTCAAATCACTATGTTATACACCTGAAACTAATATGATATTCTAATTTATTTCAATTAAAAAAGAACGTAATAGTCATTGGAGAAAAAAACATAAGAAATGAAATCCAACAAAGGTGTCTAATACAATCCATGTGATCGTAGGTTCTCCTGAGTTCTACTTCCTCAAGGAGACAAACTAAAGTATCAGCGTTTACTAGTTTGGGAAAGGAGTTTGTAATATGAAAATTTTGTAATAAAGCAGAAAAAAAATCAGCATATGTAATAAGCAAAGATTTTTTGTTGCTACTCCTTTATAATAAAAAATTATTTCAAATGAGATGTAACAGTAGAAAAAGTCAGGAGAACAGAGAATTCTAAAAAATAAAATTTAAGAAAACACAAATGGCCAGTGTATTTTAAAATTCCAACTATACCAGGGCGCCTGGGTAGCTCAGTGGATTAAGGCCTCTGCCTTTGGGTCAGGTCATGATCTCAGGGTCCTGGGATTGAGCCTGGCATTGGGCTTTCTGCTCAGTGGGGAGCCTGCTTCCCTCTCTCTCTGACGGCCTCTCTGCCTACTTGTGATCTCTCTCTGTCAAATAAGTAAATAAAATCTTTAAAAAAAAAAAAGGGGGGGCACCTGGGTGGCTCAGTGGGTTAAAGCCTCTGCCTTCAGCTCAGGTCATGATCTCAGGGTCCTGGGATTGAGCCCTGCATCGGGCTCTCTGCTCAGCGGGGAGCCTGCTTCCCCCTCTCTCTCTGCCTGCCTCTCTGCCTACTTGTGATCCCTCTCTCTCTGTCAAATAAATAAATAAAATCTTTAAAAAAAAAAAATCTTTAAAAAAAAAGTCCAACTATACCAATTACAGCTAGAATGAGAACTATTTTTTATTTATACGTTTGGCAAGATTAGCAAAATTATAAAAATAATATTGTTGGATGTTGGACAGATATCATGCTGAAGGAAGTTACAGTAATTTTTAGAAATTTGTATATCTAAATATTCAAAATGTTTATACTTTTCAAGCCAGAAATTTTGCTTCTGGGAACTTATTCTAGTATTCAAATATTTGCCAAAACTTTACATATAAGAATGTCTATCACAGCGTCATTTAAATGTAGTAAAAAGAAATTTCCTAAGTATCCAACAAGACAGAATTATGATAAGCACTAGATATTATGGTGAAGCCATGTTTTAATATTATAGGCAGCTTTTTTAAATATTGATGAATATTAAATGAAAATGTGTTCATATTATTATATAAAATAAGCCTTCTACAAAACAGTTATTTAAAAAAAAAGTTATTAAAGTAGGATTTTCCTTAAAATGTTACTTGTTCTCTCTATATTAGGATGACTCTTTTTTTAAAAAAAATATTGTATTTATTTATTTGTCAGAGAGAGAGAGAGCATAAGCAGGCAGAGTGGCAGGCAGAGGGAGAAGCAGGCTCCCTGCCAAGCAAGAAGACCAATGCGGGACTCAATCCCAGGACCCTGGGATCATGATCTGAGCCAAAGGCAGCTGCTTAACCAACTGAGTCACCCAGGGGTCCCAGGATGACTCTTTCTTATTCTTCGTTCTTTTCTCGATTTCCAGGTTTTCTGCCATAAGCAAGTGTCACAGTCTCTTTGGGGATAATAGGCTATGTATATAATGAAATTTAGCGGATACCGCCAAAGTTTTCCAAGGTAGTTATAGCAATTTACACTCCCACTGGCAATATAGAAAAGTGTTCTATTTTGAAGCAATGCATTTTTAACATGATGGATCCAGTAAACAGCCATTGATTTGTACTCTACTACTTTAGAAGTTAAAATGATTAATTAGGCAGACGTTAGAAATAAGTACATTGGGGGTGCCAGGGTGGCTCAGTCAGTTAAGCATCCAGCTCTTGATCTTGGTTCAGGTCTCTATCTCACTGTCATGAGTTTAAGCCCCTCCATGGGCTCTACACTGAGTGTGAGGCCTGTGGAAGGAAGGAAGGAAGGAAGGAAGGAAGGAAGGAAGGAAGGAAGGAAGGAAGGAAGGGAGGGAGGGAGGGAGGGAGGGAGGGAGGGAAGAAGGGAGAGGCATGATCGTAGTGAATGCATATCATAGTAATATAATGTTAACCTTTTCTAGATTGTATTTTTCATTAATTTGTCTCATTTATTCTGACCCTCTTTAGCTTATTATATACAGTATGTCCAAGCACTCAGATTTCTTTAATGCAGAAAAGCTGCATGAGACTCCCTTCTTTTCTTACCTCTTTTATCTCTGCTTAAAAATGTAATTGGGGGCGCCTGGGTGGCTCAGTCGTTGGGCGTCTGCCTTCGGCTCAGGTCATGATCTCGGGGTCTTGGGATCGAGCCCCACATCGGGCTCCTTGCTCAGCAGGAAGCCTGCTTCTCCTGCTGCCGTTCCCTCTGCTTGTGTTCCCTCTCTCGCTGTGTTTCTCGCTGTCAAATAAATAAAAAAAAAAAATCTTTAAAAAAAAATGTAATTGTATTTTGGGGTGCCTGGGTGGCTCAGTAGGTTAAACATCTGCCTTCAGCTCAGGTCATGACCTCAGGGTCCTGGGATCAAGGCCCACATCCGGCTTCCTGCTCAGCCAGGAGCCTGCTTCTCCCTCTCCCTCTCCCTCTCCCTCTGCCTGCTGCTCCCCCTGCTTGCGCACGTGCGCTCTCTCACTCTCTCTCTCTCTTTCTCTCTCTCGATTTCTAATAAATAAATAAATAAGATCTTTTTAAAAGATGTAATCATTTTAAATTTCATTATCTATTCCCCCATATATTTAAAATATTTGATATTTTAAAATATTAAAATCCACGCATTGTATGAAAAAAGAGCAGTATTTCATTAGTACTTCCAAACACTGGTCTTTCACAGAGTTCATGGGACTATAGTCTATACCTTAACAACTCTGCAAGGAAGTGAACAAAGGCTATCACCTCTGTTTAACAAAAACAGAAGGTCAGGTGCAGCATAGGGAGTGAGCAGTCTAAGAGGAGGCTGTCCAAACAATCCCTTCGTTGACCCAGATACTTTGGAATCTAAACTAAAAATTTTAGGGCACAAAGCCGTTATCATTTTTAGTCAGAGTCAAGCTAAATTTAAATTATCTTCTGAAGTTGCTTCTCTTAAAAAGAGCTTAGGAATGAACAATGTGTGTCTTGATAAAATATTAATCATTCTGTCAAGAAATTTTTCTAACAAATACATTAATAATAATAATAATAATAATAATAAGCCATTGCTTTTGAATGGTCTCATCTCCTGTGGAAATTATCAAGTGTTTAAAGGTCAATTCCACTGATGATTCTTATGTATTGTAAAACTCTTCACAAATCTGTCTTCTCCTTTAAAGTGAATCCCTTGTAGCAGTTTAATGGCTTAGGCTCTGGAGCAGATGCAGCTGACAGAAGTGTGTTCAAATCCCAACGCTACTGCTTCCCAGCAGCGTAACCGGGATCAAGTAACTAAGTCACTTCGTTTCTCATTGTGCTTCAGTTTTCTGTCTAAAAAGAGAGAATCATAGTACCTTCATATCATTCGTTTGTGATAAGGATTATGTATCTCTCTGAGCACAGTGTAGTGCACATCATAAGCGCTCAGATTCAATTTTCAAGACAGTTTTTCAGAATTTATCATAAGGAAATAATTCTAAAAGCGAACATTTATTTATTTACAAATATTACCATACCAGCAAGAATTTACAATATCAAAATTCTGGGAACAATTTACCAAATGGGAATAAACTAAAATAAATTACATTCTATCCCAACATAGTCTACCACATAGTATGATCTCAGTTTCATAAAAAAATATGAACTAAAACCCATGTGCACATTCAGGACTACAACATATGATTTTCCAAGTTGTTTACTGCACAGGGTGCCTGTCCCCGGGGCACATGAGATCTGATATCTCCCTGCACCATGCTTATCACGCTGCCCGCCCTGGTACAGGACTGCACTCACCTAGAAAACAGGATGCCTCTCTCTGAATTGCCCAAAGGGGCAGTACAGGCTAGCATCACCCATGCGTAAATATGGACAGATAAAAGATTGAAAAACACAAACCAAAGCATTAACACTGGTTATCTTAAAGTACCAGGACTCTGAGAAATATTTTCATTGTAATTTTCCGTTTTCCCAATTTTCTACAGGAGTATGTGTTGCTTTTATGATTATAAGACAATAAATTATACTTTTAAAAAACTAATTATGTTGGGGCATGTGGGTGGCTCAGTCGTTAAGCGTCTGCCTTCGGTTCAGGTCATGATCCCAGAGTCTTGGGATCGAGCCCCACATCGGGCTTCCTGCTCAAAAGAGAGCCTACTTCTCCCTCTCCCACTCACCCTGCTTGAGTTCCCTCTCTCACTGTGTCTCTGTCTGTCAAATAAATAAATAAAATCTTAAAAAAAAAACTAGTTGTATTAAATAACACAAATCAAAACTACAAGATAGCCCCTCACACATATTAGGACACCTACTACCAAAAACAAAACAAAGACACACACACACACACACACACACACCACACTGTGTTGGTGAGTGCTGGTGAGGACGTGGAGAAAAAGGGGAATCCCTGTGCACTGCTGGTGGGAATGCAAATTGGTACAGCTACTTCCTCAAAAAGTTAAAAATATAATTACCATCTGATCCAGCAATCCCACTTCTCATAGAGAGCCAAAAGAATTAAAAGCAGGATCTTTTTTTTTTAAGATTTTATTTATTTATTTGACAGAAAGAGATCACAAGTAGGCAGAGAGGTAGGCAGAGAGAGAGGGGGAAGCAGGCTCCCCACTGAGCAGAGAGCCCGATTGCAGGGCTTGATCCCAGGACCCTGGGATCATGACCTGAGCTGAAGGCAGAGGCTTTAACCCACCAAGCCATCCAGGCGCCCCTAAAAGCAGGATCTTGAAGAGATATGCACATACCCATGTTCATAGCAGCATTATTCACAATTGCCAAGAGGAAAAGGTGGGAAACTCCGGCATTGCCCCTGACTAGCTATCGCACTCAAGGTCATGCCTACTTCCTGGAGACAGTGACTAATCCATGCAAGGAATAGAGGTTGGGTCCACTCAGTCCAAATCAGAAGAACCATCCCAGGTCTGAAGTTCCTCATGGGCTCAAGCTAAGACCACCACAGCTCAGCTTCTCACTCAGCAGGATTCTGCTTCTTTGGCTCCTCCATAGATGTTGAGCCTAAGACCACACTCCAAAACTCTCCCCCAGATGCAAATCTCTTAGGATCCTGGAGGACTCAACCTCGAACTCTTATTAAAGAAATCTTTTCCTTTCTTGATATTCTCCTATATTTTCTTCTTCAATTTTATATTTCATCTTTTACAATATATTTGGAGTTTATTTTTGGATAAGAGAGGGATTTGATTGTATTTTTCTCCTTATAGTGAGCTAATTTTCTCAGTACCATTTACTAAATAATCCAATATTTCTTTATTGATTTTATTTCTCTATAGCAAATTCCCATATATTCACGGATCTGTTTCTTGACTTTCTACTCTGGCCTCTTGGCTTAAAGATTTGATCCTGTGACACTGTTTCAGTTGCTTTGGCTTATTTTTCAAAACTGCTGTTAGATATTCACCAAATATATTTTAAAATCACTTTATTGATTTACCTCAAAAATCCTTCTGGGATTCTTTTTAATTATAGTGCATTTATAGATTAATTTTTGAGGAATTAAATCTTCAAAATGTCTCATCTATTAGGATACTTTGCTTGATTTATTCAGGTATTTTAAAAATTTCCTTTAATGGAGTTGTACAATTTTTAAATAATTATTTTTTGTATTCTTTAATAGCTCAGTTTCTATAAATCATATGGTTTTATTATAATTAAAATATTTTCTATTAAAATTTCTAAATGGTGGGGCGCCTGGGTGGCTCAGTCATTAAGCATCTGCCTTCCACTCAGGTCATGATCCCAGGGTTCTGGGATCGAGCCCCACATCGGGCTCCTTGCTCAGCAAGAAGCCTGCTTCTCCTGCTACCATTCCCTCTGCTTCTGTTCCCTCTCTCGCTGTGTTTCTCGCTGTCAAATAAATAAAATCTTTAAAATAAATAAATAAAAATAAAATTTCTAAATGGTCATTGTTGGAATGGAGATATGAAATTTATTTTTATATATTGATTATGCAACTGATTGTCTTGCTGGACTTTTTGGTTCTAAAGGTTGGTTGAATTTGAAGAGGATTTATATAAATTATCAACATCTGAAAATGACATGTTATACTATGTTGTAAAATATTCATCATTCTTTCCAGTCATCCAGCATCTCTAAACATCCTCCCTGGACACTCCAAGATGCTTCTCTTCCTTCAGGTCCCCAACCCCCATAATAAAGGATGGAAACTTGGTTTTGTCAGACTCTTGTACAGACAGAACACAGATTTTGAAAGGGATATTAATGAAGTAAAGAAGAAAGCAGAGAGTCTTGCAGAGTCATTCTGAAAGAGAGGAAACAGATCGGGTTGTGGCAGAGATTCTTGTGCTATTACCCAGTGCTCAGATTGGTAGAGTTCGCAGTTCACACTGCAATGTCTCTCTGAATAGTGGTAACAGCGGGATCTCCGCTACAGCAGATCTGCAGTATATCTTGGGTAGAGTCCCTAGTTTCCAAATATGTATCTGTTGCCAATTTCCTAGGCTCAGTAAGCAACCTAGTATTGGTTAATAAGTGATTTAATAAGCTAGATACATTTTTTGTAGATTTTAGCAGAACTGACAGAGCTATAGTCTCATCTACTGTCATCATTTTACAATAGCCAAGACATCAACTACTAACTTGAAAGGTAGTGAACACAGTGGAGATCACGATGTTGTTCTCAAACCTAAACAGAATACAAAACAGATGCTACTAATCATCTACCCAATTCCAAGTCTCTCTTTTTTCCTTTCTACCAGCACCCAATTTTGTTTATAGAGGCAGAAGTGCAGCTGTCCTTGCAACTAAAGGTGGTCATGTAACAGTCCAGCCAATGGGACATTAGACAATGTCCCGTGTGAACTTTCAGAAAGCCCAGCTGGCTAGGTTCCACATCTCTGTGCCCTTCTCTCTGCTCCCTTCTTCCTGCCTAGATCATGGTTACTTAAGAAGCAAAAGCCACCTTGAGAGGATGAAGTGGGAAAAAAGCTCGAAGTGTGAGATGATGATCAAAAAGCTAGACGGGGCCTAAACACTGAAGCTTTATGAGGACATGTGCCAGAGCTGCACTGCCCACCTCTGGACCTCCTGCTGTGAGGAAAAGCCAATCCATTGTCTGTTTACCACTGTTGTTTCACGGGTTGTTGTGTTTGTTTTTTTTTTACACATAGGAAACACATTCCTAAGTAATACAGCATCTAAATTTTGCTAAGTGTGATGTTTATTATAGATTTTTGGTTGGTGTCCACCAATAGATTGAAAATTTTTCCTTAGATTCTAGATTGTTATAGATACCTCCTTTCTGACATCTCTAGAATGGTTGTGCATGAGAAGGACCCAGCAGTCATGCTCAGTTCACGATCTTATCTAGAACCAGAAGTCTTTGGTTTAATGCATGAACTGTTACTGCAAATATATGTATGTAAGTACATATACATATCTTAAGGGTAAGGAATACATCAGGTGTGTGTATATACATATATACTCATTTTCTTCCTTCCCTTCAATATTGTACACATATTACTGTACAATAATGTACCAAACTCTGGGGCACCTGAGTGGCTCAGTTGGTTAAGTGACTGCCTTCAGCTCAGGTCATGATCCTAGAATCCTAGGATTGAGTCCCACATTGGGCTCCTGGCTCAGTGGGGAGTCTGCTTCTCCCTCTAACCCTCTCCAATCTTATGCTCTCTTTCTCTCTCTCTCTCTCAAATAAATAAATAAAATCTTTTAAAAAGAAAAAAAAAAAAAAAAGAACAAACTCCAAACCTGCTATTAGTCCTAGAGGGAGCCATAAAACTGTAACAACATCTCACCACAATAATCCAGAAAAGAAAATAACCTGTCTCTGTTAATAACTATAGAAAAGGTATAACATGATTAGAGTTATAGGAAATTTTTTAAAAGGAATTAACTTTAGATGTGACTGCCTAGAAACCTTTCATATAATGGTACTTGAAAGTTCTAGCTCAAGACGGTAGTGTAGGAAGATCCTGACCTCACCTCCTGCCATGAATACACCAAATCAATAGCTACATATGGAACAATTTCTTCTGGGGAAAAAAACAAAAACAAAAACACAAACTAGCTGAGCAAATCCTACATATGAGACAATTGAGGGGGAGAAAAAGCCACATTAAAGTAGGTAGGAGAGGCTGAGACAATCTCATCAAACCCTACTGCTGACACACAGATGCAAAATCAGGAGGATAATCAAAATCTGGAGCTTCTCCCTGAGGAGCTAAGGGTTTGAATTCCACATTGCTTACACCAATGTCCAACACCTGCACCTGAGGGGTAAGCCCCCAAAATGCCTAACTTTGAAAAACAATAGGGTTCATATCCACGAGACCAATAAAGTTACAGAGAAACAGTTTTTAAAGAACTTACACACTCAAACTCACCCAACACAGGGACTGGTGCAGAGGCGGTTGATTTAGAGGAGCCCAGACTTTATGTGAACAATGCTTATTTGATTATCTTAAACACTGGTCTGAAGGGTGGGCATCTAATATAGCACACATCAAGGAAACTGCTAGGGTATTGTCTGGGGACAGAGGATGGCATGTTCCATCTGCACTCTCCTTCTGCCTCACTCTAACTCACCAATATCTCCTGGAAAGGAGAAAGTACCTCCTCTAGTACCCCAATTTTTGTAGCTGTCCTCAGTGGACACCTGTAGATCACATAGTTCAAATAGCCAGTAGGACTTAATGCTTGCAGTCTCATAGGACTATATATGTTTGCAGACTTTAAAAGCTGCTCCCTGAAGGCCTGGATTCCAAATGACCTAAACCTAGGTGCTGATTGAGATCCTCCCTGATTGGGAAACTGACAATTCTTGGCATACCTTCAACTACTGGGAGCCACTAAAAATAAAATTGGCTGCTGGTGTAACCACAAAGGTTTAAGAGACAACCTAGGGCTAGGATAAATTTAAACAATAAATTTCATCTCCCACACAAGGTCATTCCTCCAAGGCTGGGAGAGGTGGTTGTTTTATCCAATACATAGAAATCAACACAGAGTCAAAAAAAAAAAGAACACACAGAGGAATGTGTTCTGAACAGAAGAACAAGATAAAACCTCCAAAAAAAAGTCCTTAAGGAAACAGAGATAATTTATTTGATAAATAGTTCAAAATAATGGTCATGAAGAGTCTCATTGAACATATAAGTAAAAAATGAACATGGTAAAAACTTTAACAAAGGTAGAAAATATAGAACTACCAAAAAGAAGTTACAGAGCTGAAAAATACAATAACCAAACTGGAAAATGCACTGTAGAGCTTCAATAACAAATTAGATGAAGCAGAAGAAAGGATCAGTAAGCTTGAAGAGAAGGCAGTGGAACTCACACCTCATCAGGCAACAAAAAGAAAGAGTGAAAAAAAAAAACTGAAGATAGCCTGGGGAATCATGAGACAACATTTGCATTACAGGAGTCTCAGAAGGAGAGGAGACAAAATAGGGCAGAAAACCTGTTTGAAAAATAATAGTTGAAAACTTCTCTAACCTAGAGAGGGAAACAGACATTCAGATTTGGGAATCCCAGAGTCTCAAATAGGATAAACCCCTCACCCAAAAAAAAAAAATCCACACCAAAACATATTATAACTAAAATGTCAAAAGTTAGAAGATGGGAGAATGGCAGAATAGGAGAACCCTAAGCTCACCTCATCCCACAGATACAACTATATAACACTCACATCAGTGTAAATAATCCAGAAAATGATCCTAAGACTAAAGATAGAGAAGAGGCTACACTGAAGAGAGTAGAAGGGGTGAAGATGCAGTTTGGGAGCAAAATGGACCTTGGCTGTCCATGGTGGGAAAGGAGCTGGTGGTATGGAAAAGCGTGAAAAATAGACTTCCACATTGTGGAGCCTGCACAGAGAGGATGAATCCCCATAACATTTTGCTCTAAAAGTGAGAGGGGCCAATTGTCATGAGTTCCTACAACAAGCAGGACTGGAAGCCTGGAATTTTTTAAATCCATGCTTTTGACTCTGGGAGAGATGGAGGGCATTAGGAAGCTGAGTCCCCAGCCTCAAAGACAAAGCCCAGCAGCCCACAGACACAGAACAGAACCAACAGTTTGAAAAATGCCAGGGCCAAGAGGAGGGAGAGTTATTACCTCATCTCAGAGTGAGGCCAATAGCACCCCCAATACCAAAACTAGATAAGACACTACAAAAAAAGAGAACTACAGATCAATATCTTTGATGAACTACAGATGAATATCTTTGATGCAAAAATCCTCAACAAAATACTAGCAGACTAAATCCAACAATACATAAAAAAATCACCCACCACAATAAACTAGGATTTATCCCTGGGATGCAAGGGTGGTTCAATATTTGCAAAACAATCAGCATGATATATCATATCAATTAGAGAAAAGAAAACCACGTGATGATATCAAAGGTTGAGGGAAAAGCATTCAACAAAGTATAACATCCATTCATGATAGTCTAGAGGCAACATGCCTTAAAATAATAAAGGCCATATATGAAAAACCCACAGCTAAACTCATACTTACTAGGGAAAAATTGGGAACTTTTCCCATAAGGTCAGGAATAGATAAGGATGTCCACTCTCATCACTTTTATTCAAATTAGAATTCCTAGCCACAGTGATTAGACAACAAAAAGAAATAAAAAGCATCCAAATTACTAAGGAATAAGTAAAACTTTCATTATTTGCAGATGACACTATAGAAAACCCTAGGGGCACCTGGGTGGCTCAGCGGGTTAAAGCCTCTGCCTTCGGCTCAGGTCATGGTCTCAGGTTCCTGGGATCAAGCCCCGCATCGGGCTCTCTGCTCAGTGGGGAGCCTGCTTCCCCCTCCCTCTCTGCCTGCCTCTCTGCCTGCCTCTCTGCCTACTTGTAATCTCTCTCTCTGTCAAATAAATAAATAAAATTTTTTAAAATAAATAAATAAATAAGAAAACCCTAAAGATTCCACCAAAAAAGTACCAGAACTGATCCGTTAATTCAACAAAGATGCAGGGAGCACCTGGGTGGCTCAGTCAGTTGAGTATCTACCTTCAGTTTGGGTCATAATCCTGGGGTCCTGGGATCAAGCCCCCCCCACCGCAATCAGGCTCCCTACTCAGTGGGGAGCCTGTTTCTCCTTCTGCCTCTGCCCCTTCTCCTGCTTGTGCACTCTCTCTCTCTCTCTCTCTCTCTCAAAAAGTTAAAAGATAGAGCTCTTCTATGATCTAGTAATTGCATTACTGGCTAATTACCCCAAAAAAACATAAACACTAATTCAAAGGGATACATGTACCCCTATGTTTATTGAAGCATTATTGACAATAATCAAATCATGGAAGCAGCCCTTATGGCCATCAACTGATGAATGAGTAAAGAAGATATGGTTTATTTATATACAATGGAATATTATTCAGTCATAAAAGAGAATGAAATCTTGCCATTTGCAACAACATGGATGAAGCTAGAGTATAATGCTAAACAAAATAAGTCAGAGAAAGACAAATGCCATATGATTTCATTTATATGTGGAATTTAAGAAAGAAAACAAACAAGCAAAGGAAGAAAGAGAGAGCCACAAACCAAGAAACAGAGTCTTAATTATAGAGAACAAACTGATGGTTACCAAAATGGTAGTGGGTAGGGGGGAATGAGTGAAATAGGGGGTGGGGATTAAAGAGTACACTTATCATGAAGAGCACTGAGTAATGTATCAGATTGTTGAATCACTATGTCATACACCTGAAACTAATATAACAATGTATGTTAACTATACTGGAATTAAAATAAAAAACCTAATTTTAAAAATGTCAAATGTTAAAAACAAAGAGAATCTTAAAAGCAGCAAGAGAAAAACATCTTATTATATACAAGGGAACCCCATTATGACTATCAGCACATTTTTCAGCAGAAACTTTGTAGAAAAGGGAGTGGCACAATATATTTAAAGAGCTGGCAGAAAAAAACTTACAATCAAGAATACTCAATGCAGGGGTGCCTGGGTGGCTCAGTGGGTTAAAGCCTCTGCCTTCGGCTCAGGTCATGATCTCACGGTCCTGGGATTGCACCCCAATCAGGCTCTCTGCTCAGCTCCTGGGTGGCTCAGTTGGTTAAGCATCTGGCTTCTGCTCAGGTCATGACCCCAGGGTCCTGGGATTGAACCATGTAATCAGGATCCCTGCTCCTCAGGGAGCCTGCTTCTCTCTCTCCCTCTGCCTGCTGCTCTCCCTGATTGTGCGCTCTCACTCTCATGCTCTCGCTCGCTTTCTCTCTCATAAACAAACAAACAAACAAACAAATAAATAAATAAAAGCCAAAAGTAGCAAAAATATATTTACAATAATTAATAATTTATAATTAATTATCTTGTATAAAAGATAAAAAATGTGACCTCAAAAACATAAAACATAAAACATAGGGTATGGGAATATAGACCATATATGAAAATAAAATTTAAGTTGAAATAAAAATTAAGTTGAAAATAAATTTAAGCTGTTATCAACTTAAAAGAGATTTATAAAAATAAGTTGTTGTATGTAAGCATCATGGCAAAAACCTATAGTAGATAAAAGATAATGGCAAAGGAATCTAAGCATACCACCGCAGAAAATCATCAAATTACAAAGGAAGAAAATAAAGGAACTACAAAACAGCCAAAAAACAAGTAACAAAATGGCAATAAGTACGTACCTATTAATAATTACTTCAAATGCAAATGGACTAAATTTTCCAACCAAAAGACATAGAATGCCTGAATGAATAAAAAATAAAAACCCATTTTTATACATCCTGAAAGAGGCTCATTTCAGATATAAGGGCACACACAGACTGAAAGTGAAGGGATAGAAAAAGATATTCTATGCAAACGGAAACCAAAAGAAATCTGGGGCAGCTATATCTATGTCAGACAAAACATACTTTAAAACAAAGGCTGTAATAAGAGACAAAGAAAGACATTAAATTGTGATAAAGGGATTAATCAAACAAGAGTATATGATTTTTGTAATTATTTATGCATCTGACATAGAAGCACCTAAATATATAAAGCAAATATAAATACACATAAAGGGAATAACAGAGAGTAATTCAATATTAGCAGAGAACTTTAGAACCCTGGTTTCATCAATGAATAGATCATCCAGCAGAAAATTAATAAGGAAACATTGACCTTAAATGACACATTAGACCACTTAGACTTAATAGACAGATAAAGAACATTTCATCTAAAGGCAAGAGAATACATATTCTTTCCAAGTACGCATGGAACATTCTCCAGTATATATCACATGTAAAATCAAGGAACAAGTCTCAAATTTAAGAATATTGAAATAATGTCAAGCATCTCTTCTGATTGCAATGACATGATACATGTGGAGATCAAGCAATAAAACATTAAAAGGATCATACTTCATGATCAAGTTGGGTTTATCCCAAGGATGCAAGCATCTTTCAACAACCACAAATCAATCAATGTGATATGCCACATTAACATAATGAAGGACAAAAACCATATAATCTTCTCAATAAATATAGAAAAAGCATTTGACAAAATTCAACATCCATTTATGATAAAAACTCTCATAAAGTAGGTTCAAAGGGAACATATCTCAACATAATAAAGGTCATATACGAAGCCCACAGCTAATATCATACTCAATGCTGAAAAGCTGAAAGCATTTTCGTTAAGATCAGGAACAGGACAAGAATGCCCATTCCCATCACTTTTATTATTAAACATAGTATTAGGAATCCTAGCCAGACTGATTGAGCAACAAAAAGAAATAAAATGCATCCAAATGGAAAGGAAAAAATAAAACTGTCACTATTTGTAGGTGACAAGCTATTTTATATATTTAGGAAACTCTAAAGGGTCCATCAAAAACCTGTTTATGTTAGCATAAACAAATTCAGTAAAGTTGTAGGATACAAAAATCAATATACAAAAATTTGTTGCATTTCTATTCACTAATAATTAACTATCAAAAGATAAAGAAAATAATTTCATTTACAATTGCATTAAAAAGAATAACAGACCTAGGAATAAACTTAACCAAACAGGTGAAAGACCTGTACACTGAATAAGACAAAGATTTAAAAAACTAAACAAGGCACAAATAAATGGAAAGATATTCTGTGCTCATGGACTGGAAAAATTAATGTTAAAATGAGACTACTCAAAGAAATCTGCAGATTCAGTGCAATTTCTACCAAAATACCAATGTCATGTTTTGCAGAAATGGAACAAACAATCCTAAAATTTGCAAGGAACCACAAAAGACTCCAAATAACCAAAACAATCTTAAGAAGAAAGCTAAAGGCACCATGCTCCCTAATTTCAAACCAAATAACAAAGCTATAGCAATCAAAACAGTCTGGTATTGGCATAGAAAAAGACACATAGATCAATGGAATGGAATAGAGAGTCCAGAAATAAACCCAGGCATATATGGTCAATTAACTTACACCAAAGGAGGCAAAATATACAATGGGGAAAAGAAAGTCTCTTCAATAAATGGTGCAGGGAAAACTGGATGGCCGCACGCAAGAGAATGAAATTGGACCACTATCTTGCACCATACATAAAAAATTAACTCAAAATGATTAAAGACTTGAATGCAATACCTGAAACCATAAAACTCCTGGAAGAAAACATAAGCAGTAAGCTCCTCAACATCTGTCTTGGTATTTTTTTCCCCAAATATGTTTATTTTATTTTTTCAGTGTTACAAGATTGTTCATGCACCACACCCAGTGCTCCATGCAATACATGCCCTCCTCAATACCCACCACCAGGCTTGCCCAAACCCCAACCCTTCCCCTCCAAAACCCTCAGTTTGTTGCTCAGAATCCACAGTCTCTTATGGTTCATCTCCCACTTTGATTTCCCCCCATTCCCCTTTCCTTTCCTTCTCACAAAGCCCTCCATGTTTTTCTTTATGCTCAGCACATAAGTGAGACCATAAGATAATTGGCTCTCTCCGCTTGACTTATTCTACTCCACATAATCTCTTCCAGTCCCATCCACGTTGATACAAAAGTTAGATATTCATCCTTTCTAATGGAGGCATAATATTCCACTGTATATATGTACCATATCTTCTTTATCCATTCATCTGTTGAAGGGCATTTTGGTTCTTTCCACAGTTTGGCAATTGTGCCCATGGCTGCTATGAACATTATGGTACATATGGCCCTTCTTTGTAATGCATTTGCTTCTTTGGGGTAAATACCCAGTAGTGCGATGATATTTTGGAAGACACCAAAGCAAAGGCAACAAAAACAAAAATAAACAAGTGGGACTATAACAAACTAAAAACCTGCTCCACATGGGGCGCCTCGGTGGCTCAGTTGGTTAAGCACCCACCTTCAGGTTGGGTCGTGATCCCAGGGTTCTGGGATTTAGCTCCATATCAGGCTCCTTGCTCAGCAGGAAGTCTGGTTCTCCCTCTCCTTCTGCCTGTTGCTCCTCCTACTTGTGCTCTCTCTCTCAAATAAACAAATAAAATCTTAAAAAAAAAAACAAAAACTTCTCCACAGCAAAGGAAATCACCAAAAAATGAAAAGGCAACCTACTGAATAGGAGAAAATATTTGCAAATCATATCTGATAAGGGGATGATATCCAAAATATAAAGAACTCATATAACTCAATAGCAAAAAAAAAAAAAAAAAAAAAAAAAAAATCCGATTAAAAAATAGAGAATCTGAATAAACATTTTTCCAGGGAAGACATCCAGATGGCCAACAAGTACTTGAAAATGTGATCAACATCATTCATCAGAGAAATGCAAATCAAACTCCAAGACATCACTTCACACCTATTAGAATGGTTATCATCAAAAAGACAAGAAATGGCCAGTGTTGGTGAGGAAATAGAATAAAGGGAGCCCTTGTGCATTTTTGGTGGGAATGTAAATTGGTTCAGCCAATATAATAAACAGTATGGAGGTTCCTCAAAAAATTAAAAATAGTGGTGCCTGGATGGTTTGGTTAGTTAAGCTTCTGACTCTTGATTTTAGCTCCTGTCTTGGTCTCAAGCTCGTGAGTTCAAGCACCACATCCAGTATGAAGCCTACAAAAAATATATATATATATATATTTTATATATATATATATGTATATATATATACACATATATATATATACATATATATATATATAAAATAAAACTACTATATGATCCAGCAATTCCACTTCTGGGTATATATCTGAAGGAAACGAAAACAAGATCTCAAAGAAATATTTGCACACTCGTGTTCATTACAGCATTATTAACAATAGCCAAGATATGGGAACAACCTAAGTGTGTATCAGTGGGATGGATGAATAGATAAAATGTGGTATATATCCACAACAGAAGATTATTCAGCCATTTTTTTAAATATTTTTTCTTTTAAAGATTTTACCTATTTATTTGACACAGAGAGAGAGAGATCACAAGTAGGCAGAGAGGCAGGCAGAGAGAGAAAGAGAGAGCGGGGGAAGCAGGTTCCCTGCTGAGCAGAGAGCCCGATGTGGGGCTCAATCCCAGGACCCTGAGATCATGACCTGAGTCGAAGGCGGAGGCTTTAACCCACTGAGCCACCCAGGCGCCCCATATTCAGCCATTTTTAAAAAAAGGATATCTTGCCACTTGTCACAACATGAATGGACCTTAGGGCATTATGCTAAGTGAAGTAAATTAGACAGAGAAAGATAAATTCCTTACAATCTCACTTATAGGTGAAATCCAAACAAACCAAAGCTCATACAGACTAGACTATAGTCTAGAATAGACTAGTGTTTGCCAGATATGGGGGTGGGCAAAATGGGAGAAAGAAGGGAAAGCTACTGATTTGCAGTTACAAAACAAGTCATGGGGATGGTGTGGGAACTATAGTTAATTATACTGTATTGCATTTTTTAACGTTGCTAAGAGAATAGATCTTAAAAGTTCTTGTTGCAAGAAAAAAAATTTGGTAACTATGAATAGTGATGGAGGTTACCTAGACTTACTGAGGTGGTTATTTCACAATATATACAAATGTAGAGTGTTTACCCTGTTAGTCTGAAACTAATGTAATGTTATATCTCAATTATTCCTCAACTTTAAAAAATTTAATGGTATTTAACCAAAACCTTGATGCAGTGTGTAGATTTTTAATAAGTCAAGATTGATAAAGAAAATATTTTCTATGAAGAGAAGAATACCAACAATGACATGGAGCTGGAAAACTATATTCCAGGAATGGGAAATAGAACAGCTCAATCAAAAAAGAGTAAAGACAGGCACCTGGGCAGCTCAGTCAGTTAAGCATCTGCCCTTGGCTCAGGTCATGATCCCAAGGTCCTGGGATCGAGTCCTGCATTGGGCTCCCTGCTCAGAGGGAAATCTGCTCCTCCCTCTGCACACCCCCCCCATTCCTGCTCTCATTCTCTCACAAAAATTAAAAAAAAAAAATATTTCTTTAAAAGAGAGTAAAAACCAAATAAACAGCTTTGCAAGAGTTTATATAGATCAGGAATGCCCATTAAGAATTATTGTCACGTCTTGGGCTGAATTTATGTATATCTATAAACTCATAAGATGGGTTTTTATGTGTGATGTGCAGAGTATCTCGTTTTATAGTCACACTTCTTACACGACAGCCACAAAGCCTTGTTCTTTTTCTCATTGCAGGAAGAAGATTCTTAGGCCTGTGAATATTTTCTAAAGGTTCCCTGCTTTTAGCCCATCCTGATATAAACTGGTCCAATTTTTTTTTTTAACATATTCTTCAAGTGTTCATGACATCTGATTTTTTTTCTCCTCTATTCACACAGGTCACTTCCTCTAACTGGTCAGTGATAAACCTCTTTCTTAAAAATGGAAGTGAAAACCTAGCATTTCCCAAGTCATCTGTTCCTTTTGTTCTTACATTCTTTTGTCTATTGTTATAGTCTGAAGAATGATTGCCATTTCTGTTTTACACTTCTCAAAAACTGTGTTTTCTTCATGCCCTGTTATGTACATTTCACACTGGATGCTTTACCTTCAGCCTTAGCCTATAAAATGACACGATAAACTCTCAGATACCTAGGAAACCTACAGTCAGTTTCAAGAGTTTTCTCTGAGTAAGCAGTGAGAGATTATAATTAAGCAGCTGCGTGGAGCTTTTAGAAAAGAAAATTCAACAGGAGAGTATAACCGCAGTGAACTCATGATTATTCATAAGATAGAAATGTATGAATAATTGAATCCACAGGTTAGCTTAATAAAATCGGCTTCCATCTTTGTCCATTCAGACTGCCTTAACAAAATACCACAGACTAGGTGGCTTATAAACAACAGAAATCTATTCTCATGGTTCTGAAGGCCAAAAGCAGGTGATGCCAAGGCCTTCTTCTGGGTTGCACTCATTGCCTCTTCACGTGGTGGAAGGGCCAACGGGCCTGCTCATCAGTCTGTTATAAGAGCACTAATCCCATTCATGGGGTCCCCACCCTCATGACCTAATCACCTCTCAAAGGCCCCACCTCCAGATACTGTCTGTCACCTTAAGGGTTGCGTTTCAACAGAAGGCTTTTGGAGGGACACATTCAAACTATAACTCACCCTGTCTGCTGAAATTCCCACTGAATTTGCAACTATAATCATCCAAAATTTGGAAAGGTGGCAGGACTATAAAATTCACTGTTGTAGTTAGCAAAGGGATTATTGTTTATAAATCAAATGTACCCACATGAAGGATTAGGGGGACTCCCATGAAAACACAGCCACATATCTAAATATGTGAGGAATTTCTCAGTGGGACTTTTCATCCCTAATAAAAATAAAATAAAATAAAATAATAAAAAAATAAAAGCAGGTATCACATTGAGAGCATGTTCAAGAAAAAACATTTCTTTAAGCAGTTCTACCTTGAAATCAAAAATCAGTTTGAAAGATGTGCTGAGGGGTCTCTGGGTGGTTCAGTCAGTTAAATGACTGCCTTCTGCTCAGGTCATGATCCTAGGGTCCTCAGATCGAGCCCGGCATCAGGCTGTCTGCTCAGTGGGGAGCCTACTTCTCCCTCTCCCTCTGCCTCTACTGCTCTGCCTGCTTGTGCTCTCTCTCTCTCACTGTCAAATAAATAAATAAAATATCCTTTTAAAAATAAAATAATTAATTTAAAAAAAAACAAAAATGTGCTGAAAACTCAAGAATAAGGACCAATAGGAGATCCCTCTGCCCAGCATTGAGTGGTTCAGCCAAGAGCACATTCTCCTCTCCCATGTCAGTATGACCTATGAACTTGTTAGAACCAGAAATGCTTCATCCTCCCTCCCACCCTAAACCTACCAATCAGAAACCTCCAGGTTAGGGCCCTAGGATGTATGTTTTAACAAGCCAGTCAGGTGATTCTGATGCACAGTAAAGTTTGAGAACTGCTGGTATAAAACACAGGGGGAGTGTATTTAAAGGGCAACTCTTCCTCATACCTAATTTACATTCTTCCAATTTTAAGTAGCCTTGGGATTTGGCCATCTGCAGCTTCTCTATGATTTTTCAAAATGAAAGCTATAACACCTGGCATTAAAAAGGCCATGTATGACATCCTGTTATCAAAATAATTCCTGACCTAAGCATATTCTGTTGCTATTCTCTATCTCAGTCATTGGAACATAATTGTGCGGCAGAAAACTCAGCTCTTCTTATTCCTCCCTTTATCTTCTACTGCTCCTTAATCCCCTTCAGGATTCTCTGTGGTCCACGGGCTTTGACAATGAATTTCAATTTCTAATTGTTTCTCAGAAGTTGTGAAAATATAATTGATAAGCAGTGAACTTTCTAAAGCTACATAGCTTTAGAAAAACAAATAAGGGGACTTGTCTGTTGCCTGGATATTCAGTTCTGCAATATGAAGAGTTGCATTTTTTTTTAAGATTTTTTTATTTATTTGGCAGAGAGAGACACAGCAAGAGAGGGAACACAAGCAGGGGGAGTGGGAGAGGGAGAAACAGGCCTCCTGAGGAGCAGGGAGCCTGATGCAGGATTCTATCACAGGACCCTGGGATCATGACCTGAGCTGAAGGCAGATGCTCAACTGATTGAGCCACCCAGATGCCCCAAGAGTTGCATTTTTAAATTCTAGACTTGTTTACAGTTCTTCAGCATATTCCATTTGCAAGTATTTTTCCTTTTGACTGTGTTTCTTGGAGTTAGAATTTGATGCCATTAAGATAAAATAATTGCCATTATTTATCATTTTGCCATTATTTAATCTTAAAAATAAGAGCATAGGAGGGAGGAGCAAGATGGTGGAGGAGTAGGAGGCTGAGTTAGTGTCGGATCCCAGAAGTTCAGCTGGATAGTTACCAAACCATTCTAAACACCTGCAAACTCAACAGGAGATAGAAGAGAGGAAGAACAGCAATTCTAGGAGCAGAAAAGTAACCACTTTCCAGAAGGTAGGACGTGTGGAAAAGCGAATCCAAAATGACAGGAAGAGAGACTGTGGGGGGAGGGGCCAGCTCCTGGCAAGCCACAGAGCAGCAGAGCACAAAATTGCAACTTTTATTTATTTTCCCCCCAAATACTTTTATTTTATTTTTTCAGTGTTACAAGATTAACTGTTCATGCACCACATCCAGTGGTCCATGCAATACGTGCCCTCCTCAATACCCACCACCAGGCTAGCCCTGGAACTTTTAGAAGACTGCTCCACTAAGGGACATCACTCCAGACGCAAAGCGGAGGGTGGAGCCCTCACGGGAACAGTGAGGTCTCAGGACCCGTGGGGTCACAGAGGGACCGGGGGTATCTGAGGGTAACAGAGCTTCAAGGTATTAGACGGGGGAAGCCAACGGCAGAGACGGAGCCCTGCATTGGGCTATCAGCTTGGACTTACCTTAGACCGTGATCTGAGTCACATTTGGGCCACTGCTCTTCTAGCAGGGACCCCACAAGGGGCAGATCCAGAGAGACCCCTTCCTTCCTCCTCTGGGAGGAACAGCCCGGGAGTGTGTGGCAGGAATCTGCTGAGTTTGGAGACTCCAGATGGGCCATGCATCAGAGATAGAAACGCTAGGTCACAGGCTGACTGAGTTCAGAACGTGGCCAGAGACCAGGGAGACAGGAGGGACTGACTGCTTTTCTCTGAGGGTGCACTGAAGAGCAGGGTTCTGAGTGCTTGGCTCCTCCAGGCCAGAGCCTGGGAGGCCGCCATTTTCATTCCCAGCCTCCAGAGCAGTATGGAAAGCTTTGAGGAAACAAAAACTCCTGAGAGTGAACTGAAAAGATTACTTAGCCCATCCCCTGGCAAGGGCGGTGCAATTCCACCTCCAGGCAAAGATATTTGAGAATCACTGCAATGGGCAGCTCCCCCAGAAAATCAGTGAGAATGTCCAGCCAAGACCAAGTACATCAATCAGTGAAAATTGTGGAAATCCAGAGTTAGGAAAAAGCAACACATAGAATTCACGGCTTTTTTCACTTTAGTCTATCAGAGTTCAATTTTTAAATTTTGTTTTTTGCTTGTTTTATTTATTTATTTTATTTTATTTTTCCTCTTTCTGATTTTGGCCTTTTTTAACTAGTATCTAATCAATACCTTTTTAAATCTTTTCTAATTTTCACTGTTACATTCATATTTTATCCCCTCATTGTATTTAACCTTGTTTTTTCATATATACATAGGGGCTTTTTTTTTCTTTAAAATTTTGGGATACAATTTCTCCTAATACATCAAAATATACCCTAAATCTAGCACACAGCTCGGTTCTAGTCTCCAGCCTGATCATATTCTTTACTATTTTATTCTTTTTTTTTCCTCTTTTTTCAACCAACCTCTTATCAATCCCATTTTTAGAATATTTTTCAATCTTTATCTTTTCATTCATATCCCATCCCTTCATAGTGTTTACCTTATTTTTGTATATTTATAAGTTTTTTCTTTCTTTAAAATTTTGGGAGGTAGTTTCTTCTAACAGACCAAAAACACCCAAAATCAGGTGTGGGGCTCTGTTCTAATCACAAATCTAATATATATATATTATATATATATATATATATATATATAATATATATATATTATATATATATATACGTTTATATATATATATATATATATATAATATATATATAATATATATATATACGTTTTTTCTTTTTCTCTCCTTTAGTTTAATTTTTAAAAAAATTTTTTTCTTCCCCTTTTTTCTACCTCCACCTTTTTTCTTCAAACTCTGGTTTCAGCTTTCTTCCAATTTTTCTGGGGTTGTTGTTACCCTTTTAGTATTTTGCTCTCTCATTCATCTATTCTTATCTCAACAAAATGACAAGGTGGAAAAACTCAACACAAAAAAAAGAACAAGAGGCAGTACCAATGGCAAGGAAAAATCAATAAGTACATTAGTAATATGTCAGAAATAGAGTTCAAAATGACAATTATAAAGGTGCTAGCTGGGCTTGAAAAAAGCATGGAAGATATTAGAGAATCCCTTTCTGGAGAAATAAAATCCCTCTCTGGAGGGGCACCTGGGTGGCTCAGTCGTTAAGCGTCTGCCTTCAGCTCAGGTAATGATCCCAGGGTCCTGGGATTGAGCCCCACATTGGGATCCCTGCTCGTCGGGAAGACTGCTTCTCCCACTACCATTCCCTCTGCTTGTGTTCCCTCTCTCACCGTGTTTCTCTCTGTCAAATAAATAAAATCTTTAAAAAAAAAAAAATCCCCCTCTGGAGAAATAAAAGAAGTAACATCTAACCAAATTGAAATAAAAAAAGCTATTAATGAGGTACAATAAAAAATGGAGGCTCTTACTGCTAGGATAAATGAGGGAGAAGAAAGAATTAGTGATATAGAAGACCAAATGACAGAGAATAAAGACGCTGAGAAAAAGAGAGACAAACTATTGGACCATGAGGGGAGAAATCAAGAGATAAGTGATACCATAAGATGCAACAATATTAGAATAATAGGGATCCCAGAAGAAGAAGAGAGAGGGGGGCAGAAGGTATATTAGAGCAAATTATTGTAGAGAATTTCCCTAATCTGGCAAGGTAACAAGCATCGAAATCCAGGAAGCACAGAGAACACCCCTCAAAATCAATAAAAATAGGTCTACACCCCATTATCTAATAGTAAAACTTACAAGTCACAGTGACAAAGAGAAAATCCTGAAAGCAGCTTGGGACAAGAAGTCTGCAACATACAAAGGCAGAAATATTAGATTGGCAGCAGACCTATCCACAGAGACCTGGCAGGCCAGAAAGGACTGGCATGATATATTCAGAGCACTAAATGAGAAAAATATGCAGCCAAGAATACTATATCCAGCTAGGCTGTCACTGAAAATAGATGGAAAGATAAAAAGTTTTCAGGACAAACAAAAACTAAAAGAATTTGCAAACACCAAACAGTCCTAAGGAAATATTGAAAGGGGTCCTCTAAGCAAAGAGAGAGCCTAAAAGGAACATAGACCAGAAAGGAACAGAGACAATATACAGTTAACAGTCACATTACAGGCAATATAATAGCACTAAATTCATATCTGTCAATAGTTACCCTGAATGTAAATGGGCTAAATGCCTCAATCAAAAGACACAGAGTATCAGAATGTATAAAAAAACAAGACCCATCAATATGCTGTCTACAAGAAACTCATCTTAGACCCAAAAACATCACCAGATTTAAAGTGCAAGGGGAGCGGTGCCTGAGTGGCTCAGTGGGTTAAAGCCTCTGCCTTCAGCTCAGGCCATGATCTCAGGGTTCTGGGATTGAGCCCCACATCAGCCTCTCTGCTCAGTGGGAAGCCTGCTTCCCCCTCTCTGTCTGCCTCTCTGCCTGCTTGTGGTCCTTCTCTCTCTCTGTCAAATAAATAAATAAAATATTTTTTTAAAAATAAATAAATAAAGTGCAGGGGGAAACAA
>CM053604.1:108342780-108373863 GCA_028646535.1 Procyon lotor | reverse complement strand
CAGCAAAAGAAGAGAAATAATAAAGATCAGAGCAGAAATCAATGAAATAGAAACCAAAAAAACTGTCGAACAAATCAACAAAACTAGGAGCTGGTTGTTTGAAAAAATTAATAGAATTGATAAACCCTTGGCCTGACTTATCAAAAAGAAAACAGAAAGGACCCAAATTAATAAAATCATAAATGAAAAAGGAGAAATCACAACCAACACCAAAGAAATACAAACAATGATAAGAACATATTATGAGAAACTATATGCCAGCAAATTAGACAATCTGGAAGAAATGGATACATTCCTAGAGACACACAAACTACCAAAATTGAACCAGGAAGAAATAGAAAACCTGAACAGACCCATAACCAGTAAAGAGATTGAAGCAGTTATCAAAAATCTCTCAACAAACAAGAGCCCAGGCCAGATGGCTTCCCAGGTGAATTCTACCAAACAGTTAAAGAAGAATGAATGCCTATTCTCCTGAAATTGTTCCAAAAAATAGAAATGGAAGGGAAACTTCCAAACTAGAAGTCCTAGCCTCAGCAATCAGACAACAAAAAAAAAATGAAAGGCATCTGAATCAGCAAAGAAGACAAACTCTCACTCTTTGCAGATGATGTGATACTTTATGTGGAAAACCAAAAAGACTCCACTCCAAAACTGCTAGGACTCATACAGGAATTCAGTCAAGTGTCAGGGTATAAAACCAATGCATAGAAATCAGTTGCATTTCTATACACCAACAGCAAGACAGAAGAAAGAGAAATTAAGGAGTCAATTCCATTTACAATTGCACCCAAAACCATAAGATTCCTAGGAATAAACCTAACCAAAGAGGCAAAGAATCTGTACTCAGAAAACTACAAAGTGCTCATGAAGAAATTGAGGAAGACACCAAGAAATGGAAAAACATTCCATGCTCATGGATTGGAACAAAAAATATTGTCGAAATGTCTTTGCTACCAAAAACAATCCACATATTTAATGCAATCCCTAGCAAAATACCATCAATTTATTTCAAAGGAATGGAACAAATATCTTAAAATTTATATGGAAGCAGAAAAGACCCCGAATAGCCAGAGGAATGTTAAAAAAGAAAATCAAAGTTGTTGGCATCAGAATACCAGACTTCAAGCTCTATTACAAAGCTATTATCATCAAGATAGTGTGGTACTGGCACAAAAACAGATGTATAGAGCAATGGAACAGAATAGAGAGCCCAGAAACCCTCAACTCTATGGTCAACTGATCTACAAGGCAGGAAAGAATATCCATTGGAAAAAAGACAGTCTCTTCAACAAATGGTGTTGGGAAAACTGGACAGCCACATGCAGAAAATGAAACTGGACCATTTCCTTACACTGCACACAAAAATAGACTCAAAATGGATGAAAGACCTCAATGTAAGATAAGACTCCATCAAAATCCTGGAGGAGAACACAGGCAGCAACCTCTTCGACCTCAGCCACAGCAACTTCTTCCTAGAAACATCTCCAAAGGCAAGGGAAGCAAAGGCAAAAATGAACTATTGGGATTTCATCAAGATCAAAAGGTTTTGCACAGCAAAGGAAATAGTCAACAAAACCAAATGACAACTGACAGAATGAGAGAAGATATTCGCAAATGACATATCAGACAAAGGACTAGTATCCAAAATCTATAAAGACCTTCTCAAACTCAATACCCAAAGAACAAATAATCCGATCAAGAAATGGGCAGAATATATGAACAGACATCTCTGCAAAGAGGACATCCAAAGGGCCAACAGACACATGAAATGTGCTCAACATCACTTCGCATCAGAGAAATACAAATCAAAACCACAATGAGATACCACCTCACACCAGTCAGAATGGCTAAAATTAGCAAGTCAGGAAACGACAGATGTTGGTGAGGATGCGGAGAAAGGGGAACCCTCCTACACTGTTGGTGGGAATGCAAGCTGGTACAGCCACTCTGGAAAACAGTATGGAGGTTCCTCAAAAAGTTGAAAATAGAGCTACTCTATGACCCAGCAATCTCACTACTGGGTATTTATCCTAAAGATACAAATATAGTGATCTGAAGGGGCACTTGCACCCGAATGTTTATAGCAGCAATGTCCACAATAGCCAAACTTTGGAAAGAACCCAAATGTCCATCAACAGATGAATAGACAAGGAAGATGTGGTATATATATACAATGGAATACTATGCAGCCATCAAGAGAAATGACATCCTGCCATTTGCAATGACGTGGTAGAACTAGGGATTATTATGCTAAGTGAAATAAGTCAGTCAGAGAAAGACAATTATCACATGATGTCTCTGATATGAAGAATGTGAGAGGCAGGGCAGGGGTATGTGGGGGATAGGGGAGGGAAATGAAACAAGATGGGATCAGGAAAGAGACAAACTGTAAGAGACTCCTGAACTCACAAAACAAAGTGAGGGTGGCTGGGGGTAAGGAGGTAGAGATAGGGTGGCTGGGTTACGGACATTGGGGAGAGTATATGCCTGGGTTACGGACTTTGGGGAGAGTATATGCTATGGTAAGTGCTGAGAAATATGTAAGCCTGACGATTCACAGACATGTACCCTGGGGCAAATAATACATTATATGTTAAATAAATAATTTATTTATTTATAATTATAAATATACATATTTATAATTATAAATATAAAATAAATAACATTATATGTTAAATAAATAAATAAAATTTTAAAAAATAAAAGCATAGGCAATTGATCATTTAAGAGTTCTTTTAAAATGTATGCATCCTGGGAGGCCTGGGTCGCTTGAGTATCCAACTCTTGACTTCAGCTGAGGTCATGATCTCAGGGTCCTAGGATGAAGCCTTGCATCAGGCTCCCTGCTCAGTGGGAAGTCAGCTTGAGGAATCTCTCTCACCACCTCTCTTTGTTTGCCCCTTCGCCCACTTGTGCACACGCCCTCTCTCTCAAATAAAGAAATAAATCTTTTAAAAAAATGTATCAGTCTTTGAAGTTGGATTCTCTCTAGTTCACCAAATTTTGGGGAAAGCAATACATTTTTAGATATTGAAATGCCTGTTTCTTCCACTTTTTTTGAGCCTACAAGCTGTCTTTTACTATACTATAGTAAGTAAAGCAAATAGACAATGATCATCATGTAGTAAACTGTTGCTTAATTTTGTAACAGAGGAAATCTCTCTAATACAGTGGTTCTCATCCTTGGTTGCATATAACAATCACCCAGGGAGCTGTTTCAAATACCAATGAATGCCCACACTGTGTCCCTGAACAATTAAACAAAAATCTCTGAGGTTGGAAACTAGATACCAGCATGTAGAGTTTCTCTAGTTAATTCTAGGGCAGTTAATTTTAAGGACCACTGTTTAAGTTGATCAAGGCTTTTTAAGGGAAGGGATCATATTCAGTGTGGTTAAACTGGACATAGGATCTGAGGATGTGAGTGAGTCACCCAGTGCCTATTACTGATTGCTAAATCTTTAGCTCATGACCATTTTGCATCACTCAATTTTGTTCAAAAACCCACAGTGACTATACAAAAACTAACTCAAAATGGTTCAAAGACCCAAACATAAGAGCTGAGTATAAAACTCTTAAAAGAAAGCATAGGGAAAAAGCTTCATGACAGTGGATTTGCCAGTGATATCTTATATACGACATCAAAAACACAGGCAACAAACTGGACTACATCAAATTAAAACTTGTGTACATCAAAGAACACAATCTATGGAATGGGAGGAAATATTTGCAAATCATATATCTGATAAGAGGTTAATATCTAGAATCGAAAAAGAATGCCTACAATTCAACAATGAAGAAACAAATAACCTAATTTAAAAATGAATAGAGGTCTGGGTGCCTGGGTGGCTCAGTTGGTTAAGAATCTGCCTTCGGCTCGAGTCATGATCCCAGAGTCCTGGAATCAAGCCCTGAATTGGTCGACTTCTCTGTCTCCCTCTCCCCCTGCTCGTGCCCTCCCCCTCCCTCTCTCAAATAAATAAATAAATTTTTAAAATCTCTAAGATAAAAAAAGAAATGGGCAGAGGTCTTGATTGAACATTTCTCCAAAGGTATACAAGTGGGCAACAAGCACATGAAAAGATGCTCAGTATCACTCATCATCAGGGAACTGCAAATCAAAACTACAATGACATACCACTTCACAGTTATTAGGATCGCTATTATTCTTATTTTCATTTTTTTAAAGAATTTATTTTTTTGAGAGAGAGAGTATGAGAGAGAGAGAGCACATGCAGAGGGGAGTGGGAGAGGGAGAAGCAGACTCCCTGCTGAGTAAGGAACCCAATGAGAGACTCAGTCCCGGGACCCTGGGATCATGACCTGAGCCGAAGGTAGACGCTTAATGGATTGAGCCACCCAAGTGCCCAGGATGGCTATTATTTTTATTTATTTTTAAAGATTTTATTTATTTATTTATTTACTTACTTATTTATTTGACAGAGAGAGATCACAAGTAGGCAGAGAGGCAGGCAGAGAGAGAGAAGGAAGCAAGCTCCCTGCTGAGCAGAGAGCCCGATGCGGGGCTTGATCCCAGGACCCTAGATCACGACCTGAGCCGAAAGCAGAGGCTTTAACCCACTAAGCCACCCAGGTGCCCCATGGCTGTTATTTTTAAAAAAGAAAAGAATGTTGGTTAGGATACGGAATAACTGGAATCCTGTTGATGGGAATGTAAAATGGCACACCTGCTATGGAAAGCAGTGTGGTGTTTTCTCAAAAACTTCAAAATAGAACTGCCATATGATCTAGCAATTGCACTTCCAGGGATATACCCAAAGAATTGAAAACAGGACCCAGAAAAGACATTTGTACACCCATGCTCAGAGCAGCATTATTCATTGTGATCAAGAGGAGGAAGCAACCAAAATGTCTATTGACTAATGAATGGATAAACAAACTGTGGGAAAGGTGCTCATTTGTGTTCTGAGTACAAGGCAAACTCAAAACAGTATTATTGTTATTGGTATAGTAGTACTGTTGTTAACAGCACCCAACATTGACCAAATGTTCACTATGTACTCAGTACAGTGCTACCCACTTGGGGCTGCTCAGATGCTCCTTTCAGACCTCCAACCACATCAGTCCACTGGCTTTGGCTGGGGGCTCTAAAACTATGTCCTGTTTGGGCCGAGCTTCCCCTGGGCTGCTCCCAGCCACTGCCTGAGCATTGGTAGAGATACAAAGGCAAGCCCAGTCCTGGGGATACCCGACTCCTCTGGAGGGCAGCTCAGAGGCTTGAGGTCTCCCCAGCAGCCTTGCCAAAGCATACATAGCTTGCATGGTAGTCGAGGACACTTTCAACCAACTTGCCATCTTTCTCTACCTCACTGATGGTCAGACCGGCATTGTGGTCTGATGGCTCTCCCTGCCCTTTCCAGCTCCTTCTCTGTCATCTCTCACAGAGCAAAACTAAAAAGTAATCATTGCATCTTTCATCCTGCTTCTCCCAGGAGCTGCCTTCACACAGTCAATGCATTATTTCAGTCAATGCTTATAACAAAAATTGTACCATGATCATCTCTACTTTATAAATAGAAAAACTGAGGTTCGGAGAAGTCATAAACTCATCACTGGCATGATTAGGATTTGGACTCTAGTTTTTCTGACCCTAAAACCAGCACTTCCAATCTGTATACGAATAATACAAATGGTAATGTGAATGGTCCCTTTATTTACAAAATATTTGTTCTGTTTAATTTGGGAGAAAATGCTGTAACTATGGGGAAATACAGAAAATAGTATAATAAATTTCCACATACCTATTACAATTAGAAGAATGATTAGGTTGTCAAATGAGCTCCTGATTTTTAAAAATATTTGAATAACAAAACACTCCAACATTATGGATAGAACATCCCTCCCCAGACCCATGGCCTTTCCTCTCTCCCCATCAGCAACCATTTTCAGCAACGATTTTGCTGTGTGTCCTTCCTTTACGTATTTTTATAATTTTAATATATACATTGTATCTGTAAAAATACACCATTTGTATGTTTAAATTATACATTAATGGATACTGTCTGTATGTCTTTTTTGCTGCCTGCTATTTTAAAGATAAACTATATTTTTAAGATTGGTTCATCTAACTAGTTCATTCTTCTAAACCAGTGGTTCTCAGCAGGAGGCAATTTTGCTTCCCTAAGGGACATCTGGCGATATCTGGAGATAGTTTGTTTGTCACGATGTTAAAGGAGAAAGAAGTGTTACTGGTATCAAGGGGGTAGAGGCCAGAGATGCTGCCGAGTACCCTGCAATGCACAGGACAGCTCCCCACAAGAAAGAATTTTTTGGTCTAAAATATCAATAGTGCCAACGTTTAAAAAACCTCACCTATAGGCGCCTGGGTGGCTCAGTGGGTTAAAGCCTCTGCCTCTGGCTCAGGTCATAATCTCGGGGTCCTGGGATCGAGCCCCGCATCGGGCTCTCTGCTCAGCGGGGAGCCTGCTTCCCCCTCTCTCTCTGCCTGCCTCTCTGCCTACTTGTGATCTCTCTCCTGTCAAATAAATAAATAAAATCTTTATTTAAAAAAAAAAACCCTCACATAAACCAGCGATTCTCAAAGTGCGTTCCCGGAGCAGCAACAGGAATATGGGAATTTGCAAATTCTAGGGCTTTGCACCTCACCTTATCAATCAGAAACTCAGGGGGTGGAGCCCAGCAATCAGTTGTTCAACAAACCCTCCAGGTGATTCAGACACACACCAAAGTGAGAACAGCTGATCCAAACCGTTAAATAGTATTTAACTGGTATTTAATTGTATGAAAACCAACGATTCATACTGGGAACCACTTCACATTTATTATGAAAAACAGTGTCCTCTGCATTCCTGGGGTAAAGCCTGCTTAGTCATGATGTATTACCTTTTTATATATTGTTGACTTTTGTTTTAGAATTTTTTTGGCTCTATGTTAGTGTGTGATTTTGACCTATAGTTTCCTTGGAACATGGGTCTGGGTTTGGTGTCAGGGGAACGCTGCCCTGATGGAATGAATCAGAAAGTATTTCCTCTTAAAGTTCTGTGAAGGTTGTTTATAACTGCCATTATTTCTTCCTTGATCGCGTCATAGCATTTATAAGTAAAGCATCTGGGGGCCTGGAGTTTTCTTTTGGGGAAGGTTCTTTACATATTCAATTTCGTTAATGAATATATGGGGTATTGAACTAAGTCTTCTTGAGTGAGCTTTGGTAATTTGTGCCTTAGAAATAATTGGTTCCTAGACTCAGGTAGATTCCTCGCATTCATGCACTTATCAGTACCCTGCTGAATACTCAGGGAGGCCCTCTGGATCCCGCCGGCGCTGTCTCTCTGTGCAGCTCTCCTCTGGTGCTCCTTCCTACAGATGTTAACCATTTTGATTACTTTGGCCTCTCAGCTCCATCCCAGCTCAGGGAGTTCACTGAACTTCGCCTGGATTCCTGCTCCCTGCTCTATCGATGGGGTTTGGGACTACAGGTGAGGTTTGGTGGAGCGAGGTCCAGGGCCGATGACCAAGAAAGAATTCTTTTTTTTTTCCTTTAAATATTTTGTTCATTTATTTGACAGGGAGAGACACAGCAAGAGAGGGAACACAAGCACGGGGAATAGGAAAAGAAGCAGGCTTCCGTATATCCCATGGGGGGCGGTTGTGGAGTGTCAGCTTCCGCTCCATCCTTGGCTTGCCTTCTGTTCCCTCATCGCTATGGCCTGGAACCTGTCCCAAAGCAGGAAGCTGCAGCAATCCCAGGGCTTCCCTTGTTCACTCCCTGTTTTCCGGGGATCATTCGCCTTTATTGCCTGATGTCCATTGCCTTGAAAACTGATGAGGGAACGAAGCAGAAACTGACCCTCCACAGTGCCCCTCGCCAACCCCCGTGGGATATATGTGACATTCCTCAGGCATTCCTGGCTGCCCTAAAGCTAAGGGAAGGAAAAACAAAGATTTAACTTATAGAGATCACAATCCTGCAAGACAGGAGTCTCCATCAGTTTACAAATGTCTTAGTGATCTACAAGAACAAAGCATTTCTATCAATAACCTAGCTTCCAGAAGGGACTGTAGATACAATTAAATGTCCTTATTACCGGCAGCCTATTGACAGATACTTGAAGATTTTTTATTTATTTGACAGAGAGAAACACAGCGAGAGAGGGAACACAAGCAGAGGGAATGGTAGCGGGAGAAGCAGGCTTCCTGCCGAGCAGGGAGCCCGATGTGGGGCTTGATCCCAGGACTCTGGGATCATAACCTGAGCCAAAGGCAGATGCTTTTAACGACTGAGCCACCCAGGCACCCCTATTGACAGATACTTGAATCGGGCAGGGTGCAATGTTCCTCTGGGAAGCTCCCAACTATCTTCTTGTTAATGCCTTGCTAGAGGGAAAACAACCTTGACAATGGCAAGGCCTTGGGTATCCAGGGAGTCTTCTTTAACATATGAAAATCCTTTTGAAAGCCTTCCTTTTCCTTACCTCCCCCAACCCCATAGTATATATCAGCCACCCCTAACAACCCCGAGGCTGCAGCTCTTTCTGCCCTTGGGTCTTGTCCCTGTGCATTAATAAACCACCATTTTGCACCAAATGGTCGTCTGCACTTGGTGGTCGGCTGCAGACCTCACTCCATCGAGCTTCACCTATATTCCAAAACCCCATCAAAAACTATTGCTAAATTTTGTGTTTTTTATTTTTTGAGGGCATTTTGGTCCCTTTCTGGGGGTCCGAAAATTCTTACCATACATTTGGGAGATGCTACTTATCTTTGAAAAGCAATGAACTCAGCAGGAAACATTTTGAAATTATTTTGAGAATTCCTGATCACTTCTCATTATTCGCTCACTGAAAACACTATACAATGTAAATCTCTATTACTTTGTTCCCTGTGCTGTACACAAGCTTAAATATATTTTAGCCTTACACTCTACTTCTGCTTTCACAGAAGATTTAGAAGCAACTGAATAATGAAACTTGGGAAAACAGTATCATGAAATACTTAATTCAGTAACTTTACTAATTATATTTAATGTGTTAAAATTTCTAGCTTAATGATGAATCATTACATGTAAAGATTCTGGATAGGACTATTTTAAAATTTTATATTGGGAAAGGTTTTTTCTTAATATCTTGCCTTTACAAGTTCCAGAACTTTGGGAAATGTTTAAACAAAAGGAAAGTTACCAAAAATTATAGTAATAAATGACATTAGGGATGAAAGTTAAAATACCCATTCAGAGCTGCAAATGTAAAGCTGTATCTCTTATTATGGTTTGAATTGAATATGCTCTAATGCACACTGAAATCTATCAAGTTTAATAATTTTATAAATGATAAAGTAATTATAAGTTTCCAAAAATGATGGCAGGAATTACAGTAAGAGCTTTTGGAGCGTTGAATTCTATTCACTTTTTTTTCCTAGTAACTGGTAATACCTTAGTGAATAGTGTAGCAAACTACTTCTTAAAACTTTTTTCATCCATGGTAGATACTTTTAATGTATTGTATGACTGGGAAGAAAAATAAATATACAAGAGGTTGAAAATAAAGACTAAGCCAATGGGAAGAATATACCTTTCCAAAGAAGTTCATTCCCTTATCCTGCCACTGTACAGCAAAGTAACAGCTGATCAGCCAAAGGAAAAAATTAAATAAATAATGACTGACACTTTCAAGACTACCTCATTAATATTCCCAGGTAACTGTCTACAAAGCTCTAGAGATACATGAATTAACTGTGAATACTTACTTGAGAAAAAGTCTACTCACCTAATGATGAAAGGGAAAATAAAACTAGCTCTTTGAGGGATAAAAATTAATGCAATTCGAATTGTGAAAGGGTAAGGTTGCAAGTTGTTGGAAACAAAACGAACCAAATAAAGGAACTCAGATTCTGAACAGAACCCTCTTCTGTATTTTGGGTCATCCAGTTTTGATTCATACAGTTACCATGTCCTATCAAATACAGAAACCAATGAGCAGGATAAATTGGACACCTGACAGCCTTCTGGTTAAGCAGTTTTTGAAAGCTCTTTCACTGCAACTATCAGGAAAATTTCTACTTGAGTTGAATAGAACCACAAGACTGAAGTTTCTTATTTAAAAAAGTGATTACTTACTATTGCATCAATTTGGAGACTCCTGGGTTCAATGAAAACAAGCAAGGTAAATTTCCCCCTTGGGAAATGCATCATATCAGGCACAGAGTTCATCCTAATCTGCGTCTTCCATACAGATAATTTCTGCTCACACAAGGATGCTGCTTATTTTTTAGGAGGGAAGCTTTAATCCTTTCCTTTAAAAAAATAATTTGTAATAGTTCTAACACAGGCTGTGATATGGATGAATCTTGAAGACATTATGTTAAGTGAAATAAGCCAGTCACAAAACGACAACTCTTGTATGATTCCACTCATATGAGGTACCTACAGTCATCAAATTCATAGGGACAGAAAGTAAAATGATGGTTTTCTGGGGCTGGGGGAAGGGGAATGAGAAAAGGTTGTTGAATTCATATAGGGTTTAATTTGCAAGATGAAAAGAGTTCTGGAGATCAGGTGCATGACGATGTGAATGTACTTAACACTACTGAGCAATACACTTCAAAGAGTTAAGATGACAATTTAATGTTATGTACATTTACTACAGTCTAAAATAAGACAAACCAACCAACCTATTGCCAACAACAATAATTTCCAGTGTTTTTTTCATAATGGCACACACAGAGATGATCACTAGCCTACTAGGGTGAATGAGCAAAGTTGTTTGAGGTCAGACTTGACCAGCTGGGGTCTCTGGTCATCTCAGGCTCCATGTTTACCTCAAAGGCTGAAAGGGTCAACTTCTTGGCACTTCATTCACCCATTCACAGACCCTTAGTTGGGAATATCTGTTCACGTTCTTCATCCTAGCCTCTAAGATTCTTCATAGCGTGGCCTGACTCTCTCTTCCTACAGCTTTTTCATTGCATGTACCTGAAATCCAACACAAACCTGTTTATTTTATTATTTTATAAAAGATTTTATTTATTTATTTGACAGAGTGAGAGAGATCATAAGTAAGCAGAGAGGTAGGCAGAGAGAGGGAAGCAGGCTCCCCCCTGAGCGGAGAGCCTGATGCGGGGCTCAATCCCAGGACCCTGAGATCATGACCTGAGCTGAAGGCAGAGGCTTTAACCCACTGAGCCACCCAGGCACCCCACACAAACCCTTTTAAACAAAAAAAGGAAGATAGTGACTTAGAGACCTAAGTAATTGACTACAGGTAAGAATGCTTTGAGGGGTGCAAACAATTTTTTTGGACTTGTGTTCATCTACCATTTGACTTTACATCCCAATGGATGTCAGCTTTGCTTTTCAGAAATGTCTAAATTACTGATTTTCAATCATAAGTAGAGCTGCTTTGCAAAATGTTTAGCATCTCTAGTCTGAATATTTCTGTACATGCCTCCTGATACAGGAGGCTTTCTAGGGAAATGATGTTCATCAGGTGGTCCCACTCTGCTTTTTATATTTTAACATGTTTAGAAATTACCTGGGATTTTGTTAAAATGATTCTTTAGGTTTGGGGCAGGCCCTACCTTTTGCATTTCTAATAACCTGGTACAGTGAAGGGAGGGAGCCCTGATCACAGAGAAAGGAGTGATAGAGAGAGAGAAAGAGAGAGAAAGAGTGAAAGTGCACACAGGGAATTGCACAAGAAAAACTCTTTCCCCAAAGCCATTGATGGGGAAAAGGAAAGGCGCTGAATACCACAAGTTTTTATAAACAGTGGGGCAGAGTCTAAATGTCCACGCCATCCCCAGGGTTGTAACTTGTGGGCTTGGCAACGTTCTGGTGAGGAAGGAGGGTGGAGACCCAGCCATGGTCTGAGGATCCCCTGGGTTGCATGGGGAGAAGATCCCTAGCTTGGAGTGCATTTAGGAGTGGTGGCATGGCCTCTCTTGCAGTCAGCACTCTGCCTTACTCCCTAGCACAGGAACAAAGACCCTCACTGAGGGCAGCAAACTTTGGTGCCAGTTTTTACCTGAACTTTACCACAAACTCCCTACTGTGCCATTGTGAAACCAATTTCTGGGACAAGATGGCATTGGCTACAGTGCCGCAAGACCCTTCCCCAGAGGGTCAGCACAGATCCACAGTATGAAGATCTCTAAAATTTGAAGTTTGGAAAGCTAGCCACATGCTTGAGATAAAACACAGCAGTGCTGTGCTGCCTGCCAGGCAGAAAGCTCAGAGGCAAGAAGGACGAAGGCAGAAATCTGGCCGTAGCTGGGGACACAAGAGAGATGATTGTTTGGTCTTCTGTGAGGGCTTCCTGAAGAGCAGTGGGTGCAAGCTCCCCACTCTGGGGACCAGGAGAGTGAGCCTAAGCCATTCTTCCATCCCATCAGCACTGACCGAATTCAGCGAGCAAAGTGGCACCACCCAGTGGAGGCTGGATCCGCTTACATCAAACCCCAGCCCCCCCACCCCCCACTGTAGGTGCATCTCCACTAGGGCAAGTCCACCTGAGAATGAGAGCAGCAGGCCTTGCTCCCAGAAGACCAGCATAACCCCATCCCCTCACATGTACCAAGTCTACTGATCATAGAGTGCTACAAAGCTTCAGCTCTAGCAGAAATAGGATCTAGCCTCCCCTTTTTTTTTAACCTCTTCTTAATATAGCCATTACTCTTAGGAGCAAGAATACAATCAGTTTTCCTAATAACTACATGCATACACACACACACACACACACACACACGTGACCCAGAAATAGTGACAAGATGGAGGAATTCACCCTGAAAGAAAGACCATGAAGAGGTGATGGCCAGAGGTCTTATCAAAACAGATACAAGTAATATGCCTGAACCAGAATTTAAAACAACAATCATAAGGATACTAGCTGGGCCTGAGAAAAGCATTGAAGACACTAGAGAATCCCTTACAGCAGAGGTCAGAGAACTAAATAAAGACCAAAATAAAAAATGCTATAACGGAGATGCAAAACCAAATGGATGCAATGACAATGAAGATGGACAAAGAATCAATGATATAGAAGATAAAATTATGGAAAATAACAAAGCTGTAAAAAAAGGAAAGAAAAGTATTGGATGACAAACATAGACTTAGGGAACTCAGTGACTCCTTAAAACATAATAACATTCATATCATAGAAGTCCCAGAAGAAGAAAAGAAAGAAAAAGGAATAGAGGTTTATTTGAGCAAATTAATTTGAGCAAATTTAAGCAAAATTTCCCCGGAAGTTTTCAGTTAAACTGGGGAAAGAAACAGACATCAAAATCCAAGAAGCACAGAGAAGTCCCATTAAATTCAACAAAGCTGGCCATCACCAAGACATGTCATAGGCAAATTCACAAAATACAAAGACAAGGAAAGAATCCTGAAAGCGGCAAGAGGAAAAAATCCTTAACCTAAGGGAAGATAGATTGTGTTTGCAGCAGACTTGTCCACAGAAACTTGGAAGCCCAGAAGACGGTAGCATGATGTATTTAATATGCTGAATGGGAAAAATATGCAGCCAAGAATACTTTATCCAGTGAGGTTGTCATTCAGAATAGAAGGTAAGATAAAGTTTCCAGGACAAACAAAAAGTAAAGGGATCTATGACCACTAAACCAGCCCTGCAAGAAATATTAAAGGGGCTAACAGACACATGAAAAAAGTAGTCATCATCATTAGCCACCAGGGAAATTCAAATCAAAACCACATTCAGGTACCACCTTACCCCTGTTAGAATGGCAAAAATCAACAAGGCAAGAAACAACAAATGTTGGAGAGGTTGTGGAGAAAGTGTAACCCTCTTCCACTGTTGGTGGGAATGCAAGTTGGTGCAGCCACTTTGGAAAACTGTGTGGAGATTCCTCAAGAAATGAAAAATAGAGCTACCCTATGACCCTGCAATTGCACTGCTGGGTATTTACCCAAAGGATACAAAAACACAGATTTGAAGAGGTACGTGCACCCCAATGTATATAGCAGCATTATCAATGATAGCCAAACTATGGAAAGAGTTCAAGTGTCCATCAACTGATGAATGGATAAAGAAGAAGTGGTATAGATATACAATGGAATGTTACTCAGCCATCAGAAAAAATGAAATCGTGCCATTTGCAGCAACGTGGATGGAGCTAGAGTGTATTATGCTAAGCAATATAAGTCAGCCACAGAAAGAAAAATACCATATGATTTCACTCATATGTGGAACTCAGGAAACAAAATAAATGAACATGTAGGAAGAGGGAAAAAAGAGGAGGGAGGGAGAAGCAAATCATCAGAGAATCTTAATGATAGAGAATAATCTGAGGGTTAATGGAAGGATGCGGACAGAGGGAGGGCTAAATGGATGATGGGCATTAAGGAGGACATTTGTTATGATGAGCACTGGGGGCTACATGTAAGTGAGGAATCACTAAATTCTACCCTTGAAACTAGTATTACACTATATGTTAACTAACTAGAAATGAAATAAGAATTTGGAAGGAAAAAAAATAAAAAGAGAACAAAAAAGAGTTTTAGGGGGAGGAGGGATTTAAAAATACCATTAAAGTTTTAGTATCTATTTTTCATGTGCTTAGAACAGAACTCAACCTGATTCCAAATCCTGTTTTTAATCTAAAAAAATGTTGAGAAGTCAGATTCTTCTTCCAAATTTCATATGGAGGCTCATGCTTTAGTGACATAAATATAAGTGGCTGTAAATATGACTGGAACAGGTGCTTTGAGATATTTTAGATAAAACGTGGCTTCTGTGCCTGGTGGAAGCAAGCCAAATGCAGATTAGAATCCTTTTCTCTCATTCCCATATCATTTTTTTGTTAGATGTTTGAATGCACCATTCATTAGACTAGGTTCTGAACATCAAGCCAAGATGGTATGGTCTGTGTTTCTGGAGTATGTATAATGTTAAAAAAAAAAAAAAAAAAAAGTTCCAGGTTCAGACAGCCTGGGTTCAAACCTGGCTTAGCCAGACACTGAGTTGTGTGACCTTGAAGCAAATTTCTTAACTACTTAGATTCTCAGTTGCGAAGTTAGATAATACTGGCACCTACTTCCTGGGGTTGTTTTGAATAATTAATAGATTAAAAAAACATTTTGAATAATGCTAAGTACATAGTAAGCATTCAATAGCTGTTTATTATTACTAAAATATCCATTTGAGGTTATTTGGCATATATTTTATGACATGGCATAAGAAGACAAAGTATCATTAGAAAATGATTCAGTATAATTCATCCATCTTAAATGAAAAAAGAAAAATCCTATGATCATCTGAGTAGGAAAATCCAACATCCATTTTCTTAGCAAACTAGGAAACTTCCTCAACCTTATAAAGGGTATCCATGAAAACTTGACAGCTAACATCATACTTAACTGTGACAGATTGAATACATTACCCCCTAAGATCAGGAGCCAGGCATGGATCAGCACTCTTTTTTCAACATTGTACTAGAAGTTCTGGAAAGGAAGAAGTAAAATAGTTCCTATTTTTAAGCAAAATGATTGTCTATGTATAACATTCAATATAATGTATACAAAAACCTCTAGAAAAAGGTTGTAGGATACAAGCTCAATATACAAAAGCAATAGTATGAAACCAATCTGTATGATGCTGTAATGGTGTATATAAGGTCATTATATATTTGTTAAAACCCATGGAATATACCACACAAAGAATGACTCCTCTGAACCATAGGCTATAGACTTTAGTTAAAAATAATGGATAAAAATTGGTTCAACAGTTGTAACAAATGTACCACAGTAACTCATGTGATGTAAATAATATGGGAAACTGGGGGAGGAGGTATGTGGGAACTCTCTGTACTTTCCCATCAATTTTCCTGTATAGCTAACATTGCACTAAAAAGTCTATTAATTTTCAAAACTATCTTAAATAAATTTACAATTATATAAATCATGTCAGTTCTCCCCAAATCGATTTCTAAATTCAGTGCCATCTCAATCAAAATCCCAGCTGTTTTGGTGTTTTCTTTGTTTGTTTTTTGGGGGTTTTTTTTGGTAGAAACTGACAAGTGATTCTAAAATTCACATGGGAATGCAAAAGACCCATAATATTCAAAACAATCTTGGAAAAGAGGAGCAAATTTGGATAACTACCCCTACCCGATTTTGAGACTCATTAGAACACTATATATTCAAAATAGATACTAGTGAGGGGAGTGCAGATTGAAGCACCCTTTCTTTTTTTTTAAAAAAAAAAATTTTATTTATTTATTTGACAGAGAGAAGGGGATCACAAGTAGGCAGAGAGGCAGGCTCCCCGCTGAGCAGAAAGCCTGATGCGGGGCTTGATCCCAGGACCCTGAGATCATGACCAAAGGCAGAGGCTTTGACCCACTGAGCCACCCAGGTGCCCCATATTCACATTTCTTAGTGGTGAAATTACCAGTTTACAGATACCCGTTATTTTTTCATTTAAAAAAAATGCAAAATGCTTTTGTGATTTTAAAAGGGTTTTAAAGTTTTACATTTTTGAAATTTTATTAGAAAGATATATTTATCAAAATTGTCATGTTTAGCGTAAAAAAACGATATGTGCCCCAAATTACATCTGACAAGTTAAATCCTGTTTCAAACTGAAGAAGGAGGAACTCTAAATAACTGTAAATAACTATAAGATACATGTTCAAATCTTTGTTTTTCCCTCCCCATTCATTGCATTGTGTTTGCTTTTCATTTTGTAGTCATTCTGTACCTGCTTTTATGTATTATATTTTTAAGTAAAAGCTGTACATATTTCTATAGAAAATTTGAAAACACAAGAAAGTATTCAAAAGAAAATAACAAATTATCTATAATCACTCCTAATATGTTCTTGTATTTCATTGTTCTTGCAAGGACTTATGAGTATGCTTCTTAGTCCCTGGTCAGTGGGAAGATGGTACTCATATGCAATCATGGAATCTGTCCCATGAGCCACCATAGCCTCATATAACTGTTATAATTTATGAAATTGTTCATCCTTTTCTATAAGGTGGGATGGATATTTAGTTATTAGTTTTGGAAATTCTTTCATTAATTTTACTCCAAATATAAAAGTATATTCATTATTTTGTAAAATATAGAACACTGTAAAGAAATAAAAATCAGGGGCGCCTGGGTGGCTCAGTCGTTAGGCGGCTGCCTTCTGCCCGGGTCGGATCCCAGGGTGTTGGGATCGAGCCCCGCATGGGGCTCTCTGCTCTGCGGGAAGCCTGCTTCTCCTGCTACCATTCCCTCTGCTTGCGTTCCCTCTCTCACTGTGTTTCTCTCTGTCAAATAAATAAAATCTTAAAAAAAAAAAAAATCAACAGTAATTCTACCATAAAGAGATGATCACAGACAACTTCCAGAGTTTTATTCTATGCGAATATCTATTATATAAACAGTTTGATAAAACTAGGATCTCATTGCCTTCAGCTCAAGTCATGGTCCCGGAGTCCTGGTATCAGCCCCAGGAAGGGCTCTCTGCTCAGCAGGGATTCTGCCTCTCCCTTTCCTTCTGCCCCCAACCCACCCATCCCCCCTCTCCCCCCCCAACTCCCCTACCCCCACTTGGTTACCCTGCCCTGGCTCATGCTTGCTCTCTCATGCACTCTCTCTCAAATAAATAAATATTTAAAAAATAAAAACTAGGATCTCAGCATATATTATTTGGGTTTTGCTTTTTTATCTTAACATTTTCTCATTATAATTTCTCCTACCTTTTAATGGCTGCATTGTATTTATCTGTATGAATATACCATAAGTTATTTAGTCAATTCCTGATTGTTGGAATTGGACAGGGTTATTTCCAATTTTTTCTTTTTTCACAAGGCAAGCCTACTGTTTATGGAGATGTGGGAAACGGAAGCCAGCACTGTAGAGACCATCAGTTTACAAATATTTTTGTGCTCTACACACATTATTTATGGTAGGGTTTTGTGGGTTTTTGTCTTTTGGCAGGAGGAGAGCAATGGATGGTAGAGGAAGCTAAGAGGGGTAAAAATGGGTTAGTGTGCTCCACTAAGTTCCAGGAAAACCACGTTAGTTGCTTTGGGGAGGGATTCCCTGGAGCCCCGCCCCTCAGACCCTGCGTCTGTCCCCTTCAGTCCCTACTGTCCGCTGAGCTGCACTGCACCCCTGTGGCGAAGCCGCGGCACTGCAGCACAGGAGCGCCAAATCCTAGTGGTTTCAAGGGCGCCTTTTGGATTCATTTCTGAGCTGATTTTTAAAAAACAATTTAAAACCGTAATTGTTGTGTTCAACTCACAAATAGAACATTACCAAGCTGAAAATGATAAAATATGTGGGATTTGGGTCTGTAATAAACAGTTGTTTAGAGACGTAAGCGCTTGAATAAAAATAAACTTAGCGCTTACCTCCCCAGCTCTTTTCTCCAACTTCCGCCCTGCTCCCTTTGCCCTTAGGCATTATCCTCTTGCCTTAATGAACTACTCTCCAGTCCCCAAATAGGCCAGGCTTTCTTTTGCTTCCTGGACTTAGACATACCAAGAAAACCCCAAATCCTCTCTCTCGACCTGACTTCTAAATCTCCCCTTAAATTGTAGACTCCTTTTGATTTCCCTATGACAGGACTGATTATCGATCGGTACCCCCCCCCCATAGTAATTCCTCCCCTACTGGCCTAGAGGGTGAGCACACACAAGACCAACACGGATAGTACAGTATATCATCTCCACTCAGTTCCCCCATATTCAATTCTACTCATATTAATGGGGTGCCTACTCTGTCCAAGAGTCCTTACTGTTAGTTTGGGTGGAGAAAAGGTGGGGGAGGGTGGAAATATATGGGATGAGGAACTGATATCTACTGCTATTAACTTCACCTGGTGTGTTATTCCTTTCAACCACTTACTGCATGGACAAAGCTTGAGATATTGGACCTCACTTGAAAGGTTAGACTCAGATGTGTGTATTTTAAAGATTTTTTTTAAAGATTTTATTTATTTGACAGAGAGAAACACAGCGAAAGAGGGAACACAAGCAGAGGGAATGGTAGCGGGAGAAGCAGGCTTCCTGCTGAGCAGGGAGCCCCATGCGGGGCTCGATCCCAGGACTCTGGGATCATGACCTAAGCCGAAGGCAGCCGCCTAACGACTGAGCCACCCAGGCGCCCCTAAAGATTTTTTTTTAAAGATTTTATTTATTTATTTGACACACAGAGAGAGAGATCACAAGTAGGCAGAGAGGTAGGCAGAGAGAGAGGGAAGTAGGCTCCCTGCTGAGCAGAGAGCCCGATGCAAGGCTCGATCCTAGGACCCTGAGATCCTGACCTGAGCCGAAGGCAGAGGCTTTAACCCACTGAGCCACCCAGGTGCCCCAGATGTGTGTTTTTTAAAAGCATTTTTTTGCCACTCCCATGATTCTGATCATGTGTAGCTAGCATTGAGAAACTTTGCTTCAGAGTATCTGTACCCAACTCCTGAGTCTTAAAGTCTTAAACAATGAGAAATAATGGTGAGAATTTCAAGTAAGTTTATGGAACACTATCCTCAGAACACTGTCCTCAAATAGGACAGAAATAATTTTAGAGATCTGCTAGTTTTGCCTGCCCAATATCCATTCTTCTGCTTCTTAGGAGCATGTTGGTTTTCCTTTGGAGAACCACCCCTTCCCTACTCCAGATTCTTGCAGTTGAGGGAGGGTTGATTTTCACCCAGTCCCCCATCCCATGCCCACCCCCAAGGCGAGCGTACACACACATACGTGATACAGGCATACACAGCCTCTCCAAGCTCTGAATTTGCTCTTTTTCAGCTTAAATTTAATTTGGACTCATTCACATCTGAACATTTAGACTGAACTCCTACCCTTGGACTTTTCAATTATTGAGCCAACAAATTTTCTGCCATTATGTTTTCCCTAGATGATTTTGAAGTGAGTTTTGTCATTTGCAACCAAAACATTTCCAGCGAATACAAATTTCTGAGACTTTTAAATGAGATAAGCAGCTTTATACTTTGTCTGCTTATAGAAAGAGGATACATCAATTGATGTGTCCCAATATGGTTTTCTTTCCTTGTCCTATGATAAGATTTCCTTCATTGTTCTCAGCAGAGCTTAAGTTTATTAAACATGAAAAGCCCATTTATTTTGTCTAGGTAAGGTCTGCTCGACATACAGGTGTACTTGGGAGATACGGAGTGTTCAGTTCCAAACCACTGCAAAAAGTGAGTATCACAATAAAACAAGTCAAATGATTTTTTTGGTTTCCCAGTACATATAGAAGTTATGTTTACACCATATCATAGTCTATTGAGTGTACAATAGCATAATGTCTAAAAAAAATGGGGTACATATTTTAATTTAAAAATACTTGATTACTGGGATGCCTGGGTGGCTCAGTTGGTTAAGCAGCTGCCTTCGGCTCAGGTCATGATCCCAGGGTCCTGGGATCGAGTCCCACATCAGGCTCCTTGCTCAGCGGGGAGCCTGCTTCTCCCTCTCCCTCTGCCTGCTGCTTCCCCTGCTTGTGCTCTCTCTGTCTCTGTCTCTCAAATAAATAAATAAAATCTTTAAAAAAAAAAAATACTTGATTGCTAAAATATGCTAACCATCATTTGAGTTTTCAGCGAGTCATAATCATTTTGCTGGTGGAGGGTCTGGCCTTGATGTTAATGGCTGCTGACCCGTGTGGTGGTTGAAGGTCAGGGTGTCTGGGGCAATTTCTTTTTTTTTAAAGATTTTATTTATTTGACAGAGAAACACAGCAAGTGAGGGAACAGAAGCAGAGGGAATGGTAGCGGGAGAAGCAGGCTTCCTGCCGAGCAGGGAGCCCCATGCGGGGCTCGATTCCAGGATGCTGGGATCATGACCTGAGCCGAAGGCAGACACTTAACGACTGAGCCACCCAGACGCCCCCGGGGCAATTTCTTAAAATAAGACAACAATGAAGTTGGTCACACCAATTGACTCTTCCTTTCATGAATGATACCTCCGTGGCATGTGTATAATTTCAAAACTGGAGTCAATTCTCTCTGTCCCTGCTTTATCAACTAAGTTTACATAATATTCTAAATCTTTTGTTGTCCTTTCAACAATCCTCATGGTATGTTCACCAAAGATAGATTCCATCTCAAGAAACCACTTTCTTTGTTCATCCGTGAGAAACAGCTTCTCGTCTGTTAAATTTTACCATCAGACTAAAGCAATTCAGTCCAATCTTCAGGCTCCACTTCTTTTTTTTTTTTTTTTTAAGATTTTATTTATTTGACAGAGAGAAACACAGCGAGAGAGGGAACACAAGCAGAGGGAATAGTAGCGGGAGAAGCAGGCTTCCCGCAGAGTGGGGAGCCCGATGCGGGGCTCGATGCGGGGCTCGATCCCAGGACTCTGGGATCATGACCTGAGCTGAAGGCAGGCGCTTAACGACTGAGCCACCCAGGTGCCCCCAGGTTCCACTTCTAATTCTGATTCTCTTGCTGTTCCCACCCCATCTGTGGTTACTTCCTCCCCTGAAGTCTTGAGCCCCTGAAAGTCATCCATGAGGATTGGAATCAACTTCTTCCAAACTCCTGTTTTATGGTGCTATTCTGACCTCTTCCCATGAATTCCAGATGTTCTTAATGGCATGTAGAATACTGAATCCTTTTAAAAGGTTTTCAATTTACTTTGCTCAGATCCATCAGAGAAATTACTATCTGTGGCTGCTATAGCCTTATGCAATGTATTTTTTAAATAATAAGACTTGAGGGGCACCTGGGTGGCTCAGTGGGTTAAAGCCTCTGCCTTCAGCTCAGGTCATGATCCCGGAGTCCCTGGATCGAGTCCCATATCAGGCTCCCAGCTCTGTGGGGAGTCTGCTTCTCCCTCTGGCCTTCTCCCCTCTCATGTTCTCTCTCTTTCTCTCTCTCAAATAAATAAATAAAATCTTAAAATAAATAACTAAATAATTTTTAAAAAAAGAAAAGAGAAAAATGGTGCCAGTAGACTCGTGCAATGCAGGATTGCCGCAAACCTTCGATTTGTAAAAACTGCACTGTCTGTGAAGCACAGGAAGGTGAAGTGCAAGGAGACAAGTACGCCTGTATCTGTTTCTGGTGTGAGTCTTTCAAAGCTGCCCACACAAATAAAATGGAGATAACAAGACTTATTTCACAGAGCTGTTAAAGGTAAAATGAAACCACATAGGTGAAATCTCTTTATGTGTATAAATGTTGGGTACCATTAGTCTGGTATCAGCATTATGTTCATCGTCTTTCATTTTCTGCCAGCCAAGTCCCCGGTAGTTATTTATTCTTAAAAGTATTGATAGCTGTACAAATGCATACCGTAATTGAGCAAGTAAATGATAAAAACAAGAAATTTGACTCTTTAAGCTATACTCATCTCAGGAATGTTGTGAGAGATCAGTTGAAATAATGTATTTGAAGGTACTTTGAAAACCAAAGTGCTATGTGACTATAAGGCGCTGTTATCTCAGCCGTATGGGTCACTGAGTCCTAGATATTGTTCATTCGCATGTATGTTTTGTTTCAGAGCTTATAAATATCTGATCACTTTTATTTAATTTTTTTAAAAGATTGCATTTATTTATCTGGGAGAGTGAGAGAAAGAGAGAGCAAAGGAAGGGCAAAGGAAGAGGGAGAAGCGGAGTCCCCACTGAGCAGGGAGCCCAATGCAGGGCTCCATCCCAGGACCCTGAAATCAGACCTGAGCCAAAGTCAGATGCTTAACTGACTGAGCCACCCAGGCGCCCTTTATTTAATTACAGAACAAAAAACCCACAGCCTGTTTTATAGAGTGCAGTCTTATACAATGAATGGCTTTATCTTGCTTTTCATTCTCTTTGGCCTCTCGGTGGCATTTAACCACCCTGGCAACCCACTCCTTCAAATTCTTTCCTCCCTTAGAGTCAGTGACACTACATTTCCCTACTTCTTGACCTTTTCAGCTACTTTTGATTCCCCTCTCCTCCCTTCCATCTCCTAACTCTGAGGATGAAGTACCCAAGACTCTGATCCCCACCCCCTCTGTCTCTGCCTCTGCCTCTGTCTCTCTTGAAGAATTCATTCATTCTCAGCTATCTTGCATCAGTCCATAGTTCCATCTTCCTACTCTATTTCAACGTGTACATGCTGACACTACCTCACATTCAATATCTTCAAAAATTTATAATCTCCACTATTCCAATTTGGCTGCCTTTGCAAATGCCCTATTTCAGTTGATGGCACTACCATTGTTCCTATGGCCCTGCCTTCTCTATTGCTTCCCTCTGTTTCAAATCTGTTTTCCAGGCCCTCATTATCTCCCTACTCATCCTTATAGCTAGTCTCTCTTTCTCTTTTTTTTAAGTAGGCTCCACACCCAGTGTGGAGCCCAGTGTGGGTCCTGAACACACAACCCCAAGATCAAGTCCTGACCTGAGATGAAGAGTGGGATGCTCAAACGACTGAGCCACCCACGTTCCCCATAGCTGGTCTTTTTGACTCTAGACTCTCATTTCTATTCTGTCCCTGACTGCAACTAAATCAACTCCCTAAAATGTTTTTGTGTGATTTCCATCAAAGCAAGAACTGTAGCCTGAGCACTTGGTGCCCCAGGACCTGACACCATGCTCAGCACATGCTATGGTTTTGGGTTTTTTTCAAAGATTTTATTTATTTGACAGAGAGAAACACAGTGAGAGAGGGAACACAAGCAGAGGGAATGGTAGCAGGAGAAGCAGGCTCCCTGCCGAGCAAGGAGCCCGATGCGGGGCTTGATCCCAGGACTCTGGGATCATGACCTGAGCTGAAGGCAGAGGCTTTAACCCACTGAGCCACCCAGGCGCCCCCATGCTATGGTTTTTGACTGACTGCCATCCCTTGTTCAGGGGAGTTGTTTCAGTGTGTGTGTGTGTGTGTGTGTGTGTGTGTGATATCACTTTAGTCTCCTTAGCTCAACTAGTTTTCTATAATATGAATTATTCATCCCTTCTTATTTCTAATTGCTTTACAGAGTAAACCATTTACTCAGGTCAATTATTTTTCCGTTTATAAACTCACAGTGCACTGATAATTAAGACTAAACTATTTAGCAATCATTAATTCTCTACTATCAATGTAATTCATCTTCCTAACTAGATTATAATCCTGAAAGCCTGAAACTCTTCTAGAAAATAGTCTTTTGATTTACTCCCTTCACCATAAATACTACCTCCGACCCACTTAAGTAAAAAAAAATCTGTTGTCACTTATGTATTCATAATTACTTTTATATTTATAGATCTATAACATATATTTATGTATCTCTTGGCACCTAATACCATGCTGAGTACCAGTAGTCATTTGTTAAATATTTGCTGGTTACAAGCTGGTACAGCCACTCTGGAAAACAGTATGGCGGTTCCTCAAAAAGTTGAAAAGAGAGCTACCCTACAATCCAGCAATCGCACTACTGGGTATTTACCCTAAAGAAACAAAGTGATCCGAAGGGGCACATGCACCCGAATGTTTATAGCAGCAATGTCCACAATAGCCAAACTATGGAAAAAACCTAGATGTCCATCAACAGATGAATGGATAAAGAAGATGTGATATATATATATATATACAATGGAATATTATGCAGCCATCAAGAGAAACAAAATCTTGCCATTTGCAACGACGTGGATGGAAATAGAAGGTATTATGCTAAGCGAAGTAAGTTAATCAGAGAAAGACCATTATCATATGATCTCTCTGATATGAAGAATTTGAGAGGCAGGGCGGGGGACCGGGGCGGGGGGGAGGGAAATGAAACAAGATGGGATCAGGAAGGAGACAAACCATAAGAGACTCCTAAACTCAAAAAACAAACTGAGAGTGGCCAGGGGGTGGGAAGGTAGGGATAGGATGGCTGGGTTATGGACATTGGGGAGGGTATGTGCTATGGTGAGTGCTGTGAAATGTGTAAGCTTGATTCACAGACATGTACCCTGGGGCAAATAATACATTATATGTTATAAATAAATAAATAAATAAACAAACAAACAAATAAATATTTGCTGGTTACTATGCATAGGACTGAGCAACATTCCACTTTGATTCACTGCTTGGCCTAGAAATCCAACACAAAGTAGCATCTTGGTGGTCTGACATTATTATCCTTCTCTGAGGATGTAAGAGTTTAACCTGTCACAAAGTGAGTCTTTTGATACTGGGACAGTAGGGCCCCAAATATTTCTTTTAGCTAAAAGAAGAAGAAGGAGAAGGAGAGGAGGAAGAAGGGGAAGAAGAAGGGAAAGCAATGATAATAGCAGTTGATAAACATGGCTATAACAAAGTGTAGGACTTAAAATGGGAGACAGCCTTGAGCTGATGCAATGTAATAGGAAAAAAAAAAAACAGCTGGTGGAGTAGAAACAAGAGAATTTTACCAGTCCAGTCTTGTAGTTTCTGATTTTTTCTTTTTCTTTCTTTTTTTTTTTTTTTTTTCCCACAACAGAAATGACCAAATGATCACCTGGGAGCCCAAAAGAATTAATGGACCTCTTTTCAATTCCTAATTCAAAGCAAGGGAGTTGTTTTGTGTAGTTGGTAGAATCTAATGCATTGTGTTGACGCAGGAAGGAGCCTCAGAAATGGAGTCTTGAAGGCTGTATAATTCTGCATGCATTTGAATAATTAAAACTTATGTGCCCCTCCCCCAGCCATCCTTTTATTCTTAGCACACTGCGGACATTAATGACATGAAGCAATAGTGCACTCGCACACTTTCTGAAACAATTGGGCTAATTGTGAACTTGCCAACTCCTAACAAAAATGCTAGTGTGCATTGCTCTGCAATTGTGCCCAGCTCCACCAAGAGATAGCAACACTTTTGTCTCCAGTAGCCAAGGCTCACAGATGGGTCACTCGGCTGAGGCAGGACTGGGCTGCGCTCTTGGCAGATGGATTGGAAAGTTGGCTGACTTGCTCAGAACCCCGACGTCCTGATCATCTTCAGGCTTCCCAGACACACTCTCCTGACACACAGTTCAACCTCACCACCTCCCCTCCCCGTCAGCATTTTCTTCGGAAAAGGTGTTTTTTACTGTGTAGCTCGCTTTCACTCTGTTTCTTGGAGGACTGTACATTTATACGTCATATAGATTTATATTTAAAAATCTGTATGTATTTGTTATATATGTTATACACAAATCCTGTTTATATATTTGTTTTATATAAATAAGTTATAGAGATAGAGAGGGAGAGAAAAAGTGGGGGAGGAACAAGGATTTCTCAACCTCAACATTTCAGGCTTGATAATTCTTTGTTGTGAGAGACTGTCCTATCCTGACAAGCAAAAATGCCATGAGACATTGCCAAATGTCCCCTAGTGGGAAAAATTGTCCGTGGTTGAAAAGCACTGATGTAGAGTAATGTGGAATGAATTGTTTGAATTAAGGTCTTGGTGCTCTGTACATACATAGATACAATCCACTGCAAAGTACGATCATATAAAAATTGATTAGAACTGAAATATTTCCAACAGAGACTCATTTTTATTTCAAGAAATATAAAATACAACATAATTAGAGTATTAAAAAATTGAATGGACCCTTAAATTTTGTTGTAATTTGTCCTTCTTAGTCAAGTATATTTGATATACTAGCTTTTATTTGGACATCTGAATAAGGGAGAGAAATGTTTCCATAGGTTGCCTACCTCTCCTACCATACTAGAAGTTTTTTACTGTATACCAGATCCTTGGAAGCATTTTTTTTAAGGGTTTTATTTATTTATCTGACAGAGAGAGATAACAAGTAGGCAGAGAGGCAGGCAGAGAGAGGGGGGAAGCAGGCTCCCTGCTGAGCAGAAAGCCCCATTCAGGGATCAATCCCAGGCCTGAGGTGAAGACAGAGGTTTTAACCCACTGAGCCACCCAGGCGCCTCATTGGAAGCATTTTTAAATGAGGTATCTTGTGCAGCATGATATCATGTATGTAAGTCTTAGCTTTTAAAAACTCTCAGTAATTATTTTTATCTTATTTAACCCATGTAACTACCCCTAGACATATAAATCTTTCTGATCTCCAGTCCTATGTTTTAACTATTTGTTTTTACTTCCATAATAAGAAAATCAAAGCCAGGAGAAGAAATAAATTATTCAAAATCCCAGAGAGATTGCTTTGGTGACCCCACTGTGGTTTTTGCAAAGGAGTGATAGTGGCTGTGATGTGAAGTCCTCTCTCACTTGGGGTTAAATCTTGCCCACTGTGGCTTTGGGAATGTCGCCCCGTCACTGCTCCTTCAAAGAACTCTTCCTTTAAGTGCTTTCTGGGAGTGTGTGAGAAAACCTGCTTTTAGCCCACACTCGAAATAGGATGACTTCCAAATTAGATTTTGATCTATAAGGATGTGACCCAGTGGGGTTACTGTGGGATTGGTAATGGGGAGGATCCCGAACAGATGTCAGAGAGGCTGGAAATAGTGGGATCGCAGGGTAGGAAAAAGAGGATTAGGATCAGAAGGTGAGACAGGAGGAGAGTAAGTCTGGAGGAGATAAAGACACATGGCCTAAACTAGGCAGAGAGGCGTGCTTCTAAGCCAAGGAGACAGTTTTCCAACCCTGGGGATGTTAGTTACATTTACACCACTGTTACAAGGGATCCATATTAGTTCGCTAGGGCTACCGTAATAAAGGATCACAGCCTAGATGGGTAAACAACAAATTCATTGTCTCACAGTCCTGGAGACTATAAGTCTGAAACCAAGGTTTTAGCAGAGTTGCTTCCCTCCCTAGACTGTGGGGAAAAATCTGTTTCATACCCGTCCCCAGTTTGTGGTGGTTTGTTGGGAACTTTACATTCCTTCACATGTAGAACCATCACCCTGATCTTTTCCTGCAACTTCACCTCGTGTGCTCCCTGGTGTGAGTGTTTGTCTCCAAATTTGATCTAATGACCTCATTAACTTGATTACATCTGTAGAGACCCTCTCTCCAAATAAGGTCGCATTCTGAGGTACTGGGGGTTAGGACTCCAACATAAGAATTTTAGAGATACATTTCTAAGTAATGTTGGATGATTACAAAAGAACAGTAACAGGATCTAAGTAATACTGGATGCTTGTGAATGAACAATTAAATCCCCTCCCCCACATTCCCTCTTCAGGCCTGACACAGCCGGAGTGACACCAGCTCCCTCTCCAAGTTCAGATTCTAATGGGACTGCTACATTTAAGCAGCTGAGGAGTCATGACCAAGTCACCACCTTGGCTCTAGGGGATCAAACACAGATCTACTGTGGGTGACTTTAAAGCATAAGTCTAGCCTTATGAATATTGGAATTTCTATTTCTGAGTTAAGGACATAAAACAGATCTCTTTCAAGAAAAACAGATATTAAAGATAAAAAGGAACACCTTCTAAATTAAACATTTTGAAGGACTTAGATTATGGGCCAGTGACCCAGAAGTAATTAAGACATAATTAAGGTGCACTGTAGTGTGGGGGCAGAGTTAATTCGTATGCATTAAAGTGGAACCCAATCGTATATTTAAGCTCTTGGAGCTTAAATCAGGAAATCCTTAGAGTTCTAGCCAAAATCAAAGATCCGTCTACATGAGAATTTTCACCTTTGTCTAGCAGCTGGTGTCTGTTCTGTGCTATTCAACACTTCCTGGCAACAGCCCCAGGCCCCCTGGCCCTAGGGGAACCCAAGTATCCCTTGCTAGGTTGATCATCCCCAACCCACCACCCACTCCACTTGAGTGATAGGCTGGGATGCACATATAAATCAAACAGCCATTCCAAGCTTCTATTCAGACTTTGCTACCGAAGCTCTGGGGAGGAAGCTCACTCTTGCCTGTTGGGTCACAGGCAGGAAGGATATGAATTGGAAGCTGTCAGAAGCCATGATCCCCACCAACAGGGTAAAGGAAAGAAGGGTAAATACTGAGTCCTATCAACCTTGAGACCCATTATAACCTCCAAGAACCTAGAGTTTTGCCTTATTCTAGCTTTTCTTTTTATTTTAGTTTTAAGTGGTTTTTTTTTTTTAATAATGGCTTTACTGAGAGATAATTCAGATGCCATAAAATTCACCCATTTAAAGCATACAGTTCAATGGTTTTTTGTTTTTGTTTTTTAAAGATTTTATTTATTTGACATAGAGAGAAATCACAAGTAGGCAGAGAGGCAGGCAGAGGGAGAGGGGGAAGCAGTCTCCCTGCCGAGCAGAGAGCCCCATGTGGGGCTCGATCCCAGGACCCTGGGATCATGACCTGAGCCGAAGGCAGAGGCTTTAACCCACTGAGCCACCCACGTGCCCAGTTCAATGGGTTTTAACATATTCATAAGATTGTACAACTGGGGCCCCTGGGTAGCTCAGTCGATTGAGCGTCTGTCTCAATTTCAGCTCAGGTCATGATCTCAGGGTCCTGGGATCAAGCCCTGAGTTGGGCTCCCCACTCACCAGGCAGTCTTCTTGGGGATTCTCTCTCTTTCCCTCTCCCTTTGCCCCTTCCCCACTTGTATGCATGTACTCTCTCTCTCTCTCTCTCTCTCTCTAATAAATAAACAAATCTTAAAAAAAAAAAAAAATTGTACAACCTTCACCAGTATCTAAATTTAGAATACTTCTAACATTCCAAAAAGACCCCTCATCTCCATTAACACCCATTGCCCATTGCCCCTCCCTCAGTCCCTGGCAACCACCAGTTTCCTTTCTGTCTATGTGGATTTTTGCTTTTTCCAGACATTTTTTTAAATTAACATATAATGTATTATTTGTTTCAGGGGTACAGGTCTGTGAAATCAATCCTACACAACTTACAGCACTCACCATAGCACATACCCTCCCCAATGTCCATCACCCAACCACCCCATCCCTCTCTACCCCATCCCCTCCAGCAACCCTCAGTTTGTTTCCTGAGATTAAGAGTCTCTTATGGTTTGTTCCCCTCCCTTCCCCCCTACACCTGCTGCCTTGACTCTCAAATTCCTCATATCAGAGAGATTATATAATTGTCTTTCTCTGATTGACTTATTTTGCTTAGCATAATACCCTCTAGTTCCATCCACATCGTTGCAAATGGCAAGGTTTCTTTTTTGATGGCTGCATAGTATTCCATTGTATATTTATATATATATATCGCATCTTCATTGCCCATTCATCTGTTGATGGACATCTAGGCTTTTTCCATAGTTTGGCTATTGTGGACATTGCTGCTATAAACATTCCGGTGCATGTGCCCCTTCAGATCACTACATTTGTATCTTTAGAATAAATACCCAGTAGTGCAATTGCTGGGTCATAGGGTAGCTCTATTTTCAACTTTTTGAGGAACCTCCATACTGTTTTCCAGAGCGGCTGTACCAGCTTGCATTCCCACCAACAGTGTAGGAGGGTTCCCCTTTCTCTGCATCCTCGCCAACATCTGTCATTTCCTGACTCATTAATTTTAGTCATTCTGACTGGTGTGAGATGGTATCTCACTGAGGTTTTGATTTGTATTTCCCTGATGCCGAGTGATGTTGAGCGCTTTTTCATGTATCTGTTGGCCATTTGGATGTCTTCTTTGCAGAAATGTCTATTCATGTCTTCTGCCCACTGCTTGATTGGACTGTTTGTTCTTTGGGTGTTGAGGTTGATAAGTTCTTTATAGATTTTGGATACTAGCGCATTATCTAATTTGTCATTTGCAAATATCTTCTCCCATTCTGTCGGTTTTGTTGACTGTTTCCTTTGCTGTGCAAAAGCTTTTGATCTTGATAAAGTCCCAATGGTTCATTTTTGCCCTTGCATCCCATGCCTTTGGAGATGTTTCTAGGAAGAAGTTGCTGTGGCTGAGGTCGAAGAGGTTGCTGCCTGTGTTCTCCTCCAAGATTTTGATGGAGCCTGTCTCACATTGAGGTCTTTCATCCATTTCAGTCTATTTTTGTGTGTGGTGTAAGGAAATGGTCTAGTTTCATTCTTCTGCATGTGGCTGTCCAGTTTTCCCAACACCATTGGTTGAAGAGACTGTCTTTTTTCCATTGGACATTCTTTCAGGCTTTGTCGAAGATTAGTTGACCATAGAGTTGAGGGTCCATTTCTGGGCTCTCTATTCTGTTCCATTGATCTATGTGTCTGTTTTTGTGTCAGTACCACACTGTCTTGATGATGACAGCTTTGTAATAGAGCTTGAAGTCTGGAATTGTGATACTGCCAACCTTGGTT
>CM053604.1:108323553-108342280 GCA_028646535.1 Procyon lotor | reverse complement strand
AGAAGGGATGCTGTACTTTGTCAAATGCTTTTTCAGCATCTATTGAGAGTATCATATGGTTCTTGTTCTTTCTTTTATTAATGTATTGTATCACATTGATTGATTTGCAGATGTTGAACCAACCTTGCCATTTTAACCATTTTTAAGTGTACAAGTCACTGGTATTAAGCACCATCATAATGTTGTGCTACCATCACTACTATCCACCTTCCAAACTCTTTTCATCTTGTAAAACTAAAATTCTATATCCATGAAACAACACCTCCCCATTCCTTCCTGCCTCCCAGCCTTGGGCAAGCATCATTCTATTTTCTGTCTCCATGACTTTTGACTACTCTATATATACTTCTCTTTTTTTTAATAACAAGTTTTTTATTTTATTATTTTTAATATTTTTATGTATTTATTATTTTACAGAGAAAGAGACAGTGATAGAGGAAGCACAAGCAGAGGGCGTGGGAGAGGGAGAATCAGTCTTCCCACCAAGCAGGGAGCCTGATGCAGGCCTCCATCCCAGGACTTTGGGATCATGACCAGAGCCAAAGGCAGATGCTTAATGACTGAGCCACCCAGGAACCCCTCCATATACTTCTTATAAGTGGAAATAGATAGTATTTGTCTTTTGGTGACTGGCTTCTTTCACTTAGCATAATGTCCTCAAGGTTTATCCATGTTGTACATATGTCAGAATTTCCTCTTTAAGTGTGAATAATATACCATTGAATGTATATACCATATTTTGCTTATTCATTCATCTGTTGAAGGACCTTAGGTTACTTCCACCTTTTGGCCATTGTGAGTAATGTTCCTATGAACATGGCTATACAAATATCTCTTTGAAACCCTGCTTTCAATTCTTTTGGGTATATACTCAGTAGTGGAATTGCTGGATTAAATGGTAATTCTATTTCTAATTTTTTGAGGAACCACCATACTGTTTTCCATAGCAGTGGTACCATTTTAAATTCCTACCAACTATTAGTGCACAAGGATTATAATTTCTCCATGTCCTTGGAACACTGTTATTTCCTCGGGTTTTTTGTTTTTGTTTTTTTTTATATTCAACCTAACAGATTGGTTAGGTTGTTTCTTGCTATAGTTTGCTTTGCATTTCCCTAATGATTAGTGATGTTGAACACCTTTCCATGAGGTTTTTGGCCATTTGTATATCTTTTTTGACAAAGTGTCTATTCAAGTCCTTTGTCATTTTGAATCGTTATTTCTTTTTTGTTGTATTTGTTAAATTGGAGGAATTCTCTATATGTTCTGGATATTAATTCTTTATTAGACATATGATTTACAAATATTTTCCCCTAAAGTCAGTCTCTTGTAGCTCTTGTAGATAACATACAGTTGATCATATGTATGTTTATTTGTTTGGTTAGTTGGCCTTACTGATTATGTTTTATTAATCTCTCAATCTCTGCCTTGATTGGAAAACTTAATCCATTTACAAGTAGAGTAATTACTGATAAGGGACTTACATAATTTTGCTCTTTGCTTTCATCTTATTGGGGTTTTTTTGTCCCTAGTTTCCTACCTTACTTTTTTCTTTTGTGCCTTGTTTATTTTTTGTAGTGTAATATTTCAATTCTTCCTTCATATCATTTTATGTGTATTTTATAGCTATTTTCTTTGTGGTTACCATGAGAATTACATAACATCCTAAAATTAGAACACTCCAATTTGAATTTCTGTCAGCTTAACTTCAACAACAAACAAAAAATTCTGCTCCATTATAGTTTCATCCCCACCTTTTTAGCTAGTGATGTCACAAAATTACATCTTTATTTATTTGTTTGTTTGTTTGTTTATTTTTATTTATTTGACAACGAGAAACACAGCGAGAGAGGGAACACAAGCCGAGGGAATGGTAGCGGGAGAAGCAGGCTTCCTGCCGAGCAGGGAGCCTGATGTGGGGCTCGATCCCAGGACCCCGGGAATCATGACCCAAGCTGAAGGCAGACCCCTAACGACTGAGCCACCCAGGCACCCCACAAAATTACATCTTTATACATTATGTGCCCCAAAACATAAACTAATAATTCTTGTAAATGCATTAATATCAAGGCACCTTGGTAGCTCAGTTGATTAAGCATCTGCCTTCAGCTCAGGTCATGATCCCAGTGTCCTAGGATCTAAATCCACATCCAGCCTATACCCTTTGCTGTGCAGGGAGCCTACTTCTCTCTCTGCTCCTCACCTTATTTGTGCTCTCTTTTGCTTACTCTCTTCCTCAAATAAATAAACAAAATCTTCCTCCAAAAAGTAAATAAATAAATAAATTCATTAGTCTCCAATTATGTAGAAAGCAAATATGGAGTTAGAAACTAAAATTATAATAATACCAGTTTTTAGACTAATAATTTTATTGTATCTATTAACTTCTTAAATCACATAGATAACAAAAAGTGAAATTAAAAACTATTTTTACAATTATGCTAACTTTTATAATGTATATATCTTTACTGAATTCTTTAATTCTTCATACAGCTTCACATTGCTGTCTAGGATCCTTTCATTTCAACCTATGGGGCTCCCTTTAACATTTCTTGCAGGGCAGGTCTAATGGTAATTATTTCCCTCAGGTTTTGTTTACCTGGTAATAATTTCTCTGTCACTTTTGAAAAATGGTTTTGCCAGATATAGGAATCATGGTTGACATTTTTTTCCTTTTAGCACTTTGAATATATCAGCTCACTACCTTCTAGCTTCCAAAGTTCTTTTTTCATTGTTGTTGTTTTAAGATATATTTACTAATTTGAAAGTGAGAGAGAGCACACATGTGTGCATGCACGCACATGAGTTGGAGGGCAGAGGGAGAGGGAGAGAGAATCTCAAGCAGATCCCCCACTGAGTGCAGAGCCCAACACAGGGCTCAATCTCACAACCCTGAGATCACGACCTGAGACAAAACTAAGAACTGGCCATTTAATCACCTGAGCTACCAGGTACCCCATCTCCAAAGTTTCTAATGAGAAATCTGCTGATAATCTTACTGAGGATCCCTTATATGTGACTAACAACTTTTCTTGCTGCTTTCAAGATTTTCTTTGTCTCTGTCTTGGAAAAGTTTGGTTTAATTTGTGTTGGTGTCTTGTTGAGTTCATCTTGGAGTTCATTGAGTTTCTTAGATGTTTATGTTCATGTCTTTCATCAAATTTGGGATGTTTTCAGTTACAATTTCTTCAAATATTCTCTCTCTTCTTTTTCTCTCTCAAAACTTCCCCTTTCTCTTTCTGAGACTCTCATAATGTGTACATTGGTCTGCTTGATGGGGTCCCGTAGGTCCCTTAGGATCTATTCATTTTTCTCAATCTTTTTCTTTCTGTTCCTCAGACACAGTAATTTCCATTACCCTATCTTCAAGTTTACTGATTCTTCTGCCTGTTCAAATCTGCCTTTGAATGCCTCTAGTGAATTTTTAAATTTCAGTTATTGTACTTTTCCATTACAGAATATTTTTTTGGGTTCTTTTTAGGTTTTCTTTCTCTTTATTTTATTTCCATTTTGTTCATACATCCTTTTCTTAACTTTCTCTATATCTTTGTTGTTGTTGTTGTTGTTTTTAGTTCTTTGAGCATCTTTACAACAGTTGTTTTGAAGTCTTTGTCTCATGGATCTTCCATCAGGCTTTTTTCAGGAACAATTTCTGTTGATTTCTTTCTTTCCTCTAAATGGGTCATACTTTCCTGTTTCTTTGTATGCCTTGTGATTTTTTGTTGTTGTTTGAAAATTGGATGTTTGAATCAATAATGTGTTAACTCAGGAAATCAGATTCTCTTTCTTCCTCAGCGTTTGCTGTTTTGTTTTTGTTTTTGTTTTTATTGTTGTAGGCAATGGATCAGTCTGAGGTGTAAATTTAAAGTCTTCTCAGGTCTTTTCTGAGACTATACCCTTTCCTGGGCATTTGCATTGGCTTTCAGATTTCTTTCACACAAGTTGTTGTTTTTGAATCTTCTAGTCTTTAATGTCTAGCTCCTAAAAGAGAAAAGAAAGAAAGAAAGAAAGAAAGAAAGAAAGAAAGAAAGAAAGAAAGAAAGGAAAGAAAGAAAGAAAGAAAGAAAGAAAGAAAGAAAGAAAGAAAGAAAAGAAAAATGAAAGAGGGCAGAGCACAAGCCCGTTAAATTCCCTAGAAGTCACTTCAGTAAGAGCGAGAGGAGCTTATAACAATGAGGGGAGGTCCAAAAACAATAGCTGCCTGCCTCTTGTCTATATCTCTAAGATCAGAAGCAGCATCAGCAATTAGAGCACAAATTATTGATGTTTGGAGGACAAGGTCTGTTTTGCCCACCTGGCTCCCATAAGCCATGTGCAAACTGCTCCAAAAACACATGCACAGCTGCCTGCCATGGGACTGGAGGTGGAGGATCGGTACCTGCCAGTGAGCTACAAGCTGAAAGTGACCACAGTTTACCACCAAGCCTCCAAACCTTCAAGCCTTCGATAGACTCCAGAGCTCCAAAATAGTTACATCAGACAGATTTTACCAACACAGTTATTTTCTGGATGAGGAGACAGATTCCTGGTATTTCCTACTCTGCCACTTTCTCAGAATCTTTTGTTGATTCTGCCCCTTTTCTTTCCAGCTCTGTAAGCTACTCCAGTATATATCCAATAAGTCTAACGCTTGACTAAGCTGCTTTTGGCATTCTGTCAGGTATAACTAATAGAATCCAAAAAAATTCACCTGGGTTATGTTCCAACACTGTAGAAAATTAAATATTTTTCCCATGGTTGAATACAGCCATACCTGGCCAGCAGTAACTGAAGGCTTCAAAAGTTTAAGACACATACTTGCTTCAGCAGCACATATACCAAAAATTGGAATGATACAGAGAAGATTAGCATGGCCCTTGTGTAAGGATGACATGCGAATCTGTGAAACATTCTGTATTTTTGAATCATGGAACACTACATAAAAAACTAAAGGTGTACTATATGGTGACTAACATAACATTAAAAAAAAAAACAAGTTTAAGACACTATTAACTCAAACTGAAAATTTCCATAGTACTTTTGCTAGCAACTTCACGGATCCCATGATCAAGAATATTATAACTAGGAGAGGAAGAACCTACCATGTTCCCAATATGTGGTTATCTGTCTCGGCTGAGGTCTGCCTTAGAACACTAAGCAATGATAATGACAGCATCTGGTGCAATGAAAGGGTGGCATGTGAAGAATGGGTTACCAGCTATGTGGCCACACCCCTGCAGACTCTAAGCCAAGGATGGATGATGGCCCAGAAAGACCAGAGAAATGACCCAGAGGCAGCAAGTGAGACATAGCTTTATTGGAGAAGCTTACTCACAGAAAGTCCAGGAGCAGCAGACTAGACAAAGCATTTGCTGCTGGGATCTACATGCAGCAAGTTTAATCATGTAGCAACTAGCCTAGCAACTATCTGGAGCCTTTTTCCTCTTTGCTTAACCAGTGTTCCAAGGAGATCAAGGCCTGCCGTCCAGACATTCTTTTTTGTTGTTTTTTTTAAATTGCTGTTGTTTGTTTATTTTTTCAGTAACCTCTACACATAATATGGAGCTCAAATTCACAACCCTGAGATCAAGACTCTCATGCTCTACCAGCTGAGCCATTCAGGTGTCCCCAAACATTCTTCATTATCAAAGAGATCCTACAGTTTGGCCACCATTGAAGCCCCTGACCTTGAACACCAAACAATATGTTTTTTTTCTATATATCCTACTTGATAAGAATATAGAGGAAGGATGGGATCTGTATATTCTCAGGATAGTGGTTAATGGGGCATTCAGGGTGTGCTTGTACAAACCAGCCTTCCAGCACATACCATACTCTCCATACTGGTACACCCTGCATGGACTGTATGTAGGTAATTCTACATACCCCTCTTCTGTGGCAAGGTGCATTGCAACCAAATCCCACAGCAACAATACAAGCTATGGCATCCAAATAATAGGGAAATACAAATGGTTAAGAAACTATAGAAAACATTTTGTCAGAAAGAAGGCAAGTGATTTAACTGAACAAGTGATTTAACAGTGTCGTTAGTCAGGGAATTGATATATTTTATGTGTGTTTTTAAACAGCTCTGGCTTGGGAAATGTTGTGGGAATAGACAGTATATACACGCAGCATTCTGTCTTAATGAGTGTACGTGTCCCTCCTTATCCTGTGGTTAACATGTCAAGAGCCACTCTATTTTGCAGAACTACCTGTCTTATGTGGGAACTCTCCTCGGTAAGGAGGGTGATGGCCCCACAGGTGGAGTTAAAAGTGGCAGCCATGTGTTTGGCTAGGGCCTCCTCTTGCCATCTACACTGATGGTGGCTGCAAAAGGGGAGAAAATGGAGAGGAGATAGAATCATCAAGATGTTCTTTGGGTTCTACGTCAGGGCCTGAGCACATTCCAATTGACAGATTTTTCCTGCAAGCAGGTGGGTAGATAGCCTGGTAGGTAGAGGTGTCCCCAGGGGCAGTATGAGTTTGGTTATAGAGTAAATTGAGCTAGCCATGAGTACCCCATGCCCATAGCCATCCCCATGGAGAAAGGAAGGCACCTTTGTGTCCTTATAGTAATGAACATAGTGTGACTGCATTGTTGTGTGGTTATCCACCCCACATTATGACCTGTAGCATTTGTGGTCCTGTTTTGCCCCTCTATGCATGATGGGGGCTACTCCCATAGCTTGTTCCTGGGTTGTAATTAATCATCCCAGGCCATCCCAAATGGCATATTGTATTGGCAGAGTCTTATTTATCTGCTCTCATATCAACTGGAAATTTTTCCCCTTTATGTCTTTTGGGAGGGGCAACCTGGATACCCGGGGAACATGTCATTCCAGGTAGGAGCAAGGAGAGTAGAAGCATTTCCAAGTGTTAAGATCGGCGATTTAGATTTGCCAGAGGAAGCCCATAGTCACTGATGGCGGAATTCACTACATACCCAACAGCTGATCTTATTCTGTATAGAAGCCGTGGTCAAGGCCCAATGGGGGAATGGGTTTCCCATGAAGAATCCCAAAGCAAAATGTAAGCTATTTAGTAGGCACAACAAAAGGCAAGTCATAATTGTCTAACAGAATGCAAGAGGTAGTGTTGTTCTGGGATCACACCACCCGACTGTGGTTTGGCTCTAGGTGTGTAGTAACCAATCGTTGGCCTCCCTCTGTTACACAGTGGGGCAAGCCTGAAAAGGATAGTGGGGGTAAAGCAATGCTCCATAGGCAAATATGATAGTGTCCTTTTCTTTATGAGAGACCTGGAGTTATATATCTTCATTGTCTTTGGTGTAGTGGGGTGAAGAAATGGGGTGATGATAAGGTCCTGTTCTGTTTCTATTCCCCATCAGGCCAAAAACCTGAACCATCGTGGACTTCTTTGCCATTTCCAGGGCCATCTAATTACATGTTTCCTGGTAGATGGATCTTGTGGCAAGGACAATAAAAGGTTACTTTGTGCCTCTACCTACAGCAGAAAACATCCTTCCTGCATGTTGTCCACTTGTATTCTAAGGGGAACATCAGATCCTTGAGGGAGTAGAGTGCAAGCACTGGACTGATTGGAATGTACCTCTTCATTTAATGTCCTATTAACAGGCAGCTTGTGCAAAAGTGAATGGATTTCTTGTCCCAATTGTTTCAACAGTCCATTCACACATACTCTCAGTCCAGGTGCAGTGGGATTGTATGGTAGATGGAAATGCCAATGGATGTCTTGAGTGTTGGCCCACTCTTGCAATTCATGTCCTGTAAAGTGGGAGCCTTGGTCCCTGTCGATGTCAGTGAGTACCCCATAGGCAACACACATTCTAGACCAAGGATGATGACCTTCTGTGTAGCATGTTTACTGGGGTTGGCTTGCAGGAGTCCTGAATAAGTATGTCGGTACACATCAAAGTTTAACAGCAGCCATCAGAGAGGGGCAGGGGACTGACAGGCAGTCTGCCATCTCTCAATAGGGTACCACTCCCTTGTTATCTGCCCAGTGTCACTCGACAAAAATCATGGGTATTCCTGGGCACAGGTAGAGCATTGTTAGCAGATGGTTACAATGTCTTTGCAACGCTGCAGTAAACCCCAATTATTAGCAATGGCCCACAAGGTCTGTTGTCCTCTGTGTTCCATCTTCTTGTGTAAGTAGGTTGTAATGTCTTCTCTCATCAAATCTTCCAGGAAGCAGAGGTGGGCCAACTTGTGAACCTGTTGCTTACCAGGGGGGGTGCATGCCATGTGTGCATCTACACGGTAAACAGTGACGTTCGAATCTCGTATGTGCTTGAGTACGTCCTTCTACATGCCATTGCCCCAGAGTGGGTGCCCTGCCACCATCCAGTCCTGGACCTCCCACTGGAGAAGCCACATGGTCGACTCTCTGTAGACTTCCCAGCTATCTGTGCATATAACAAGGGGGTCAGGCTCATGGAACAGCACCATTCACACTGCTCGAAGCTCAGCCCATAGATCTCTATGTCCAGTGCAAATCTATCCAGATATTTCCAGGTAAGGGTTGGTTGGCAATGGCCACCCAGGTGCAGGGTTTGCCCCTTGCTGAGCCATCAGTGTCCCAGGCATGCTCAGGGATGGGCCTGTCTCCTTCCTACTTGAAGGACGGCAGATGAGGTGGTTCTGCTGCCTCAGTTAATGGCTGTTCTTCCGCAGTAGCATAAGTTACAGGGCCAGGAACAGAGTGCAGCTCCCCACTAAGGGGGCTGCTTATCAAGTCCCACATTGTCGCAGTAAGCCTGCCATTTCCCTACAGCTGGGGTCTGGGCGCTGCGTGACTTGGGCTTTTGGAACATATCCTTTAGCTAACCCGAGGTAGGATGCTGAGTGGGACCAGTTACCAGGATCCCTTTAGTTATGTCTTCTAGTTGCTGTAAGACATGGTAAGCGACACACAGCTGTTGTTCTAAAACCGTATGTCACATCTCAGCTCCTTCCCATAACTGTGGCATTGCCACGGCCCCATCCAAATCCTTTTTGGTAACTGGCTGCCTCCAATTCACGTGGTTATCCCTGTACAAGAACGCCTAAGGCTTGGGTCTGTTCAACAGCTCTCTGGTCTGGTTCAAATCTTTACTTTCCTTTGAGGACTTGTCCCATGGGCTCCCTCTTCTACCAGTCTATGAAGGGCCAAAGCACTTAAAACAGGTAAGGGAAAAAAGAATGCCAATACCCTAAGAGGCTGAGGAAAGTTTGCAACTGCTTTGGCGTGACGGGGCAGGGGTATACCTGTATTTTATCAGCGACTGCCACAGCACAACTTTTATCTTACCCAACCAGACAACCCCCAGTACTGGAATGGTAAGCCAGGGCCCTGAATCTTCTATGGGTTCACTGTCCATCCTCTCCCTTGCAGATGCTCTGGCAAAGCCTGCAAGATGCCCTGCAACAGAGGCAGTCTTCTCACATTAACATTATATCCTCAATGCCATGGGCCCACCTCGCTGATGTAGGGAAGGAAAACAGGGAGAGGTACCCAGCTACCATCCATGACATATTGTGGGGCTCTGCAGGTAGCCTTGGGGGAGCACCTGAAGGGCTTATCATTGTCCCTCCTACATAAAGACAAATTCATCTTAGTTATCTAAAACCTGCAGTTATCAGTCTTTTCCATGAATCTCCTAGAAAATGAATCACTTTTGTAGGAACACTTTTTTGCCAAGGCAACAGAGTAAAACAGTAACTCTAAATAATGAAAGGGACTCCTGGTTGGCTCAGTCAGTCAAGTGTCCGCCTTCAGCTCAGGTCATGATCTCAAGGTTCTGGGATCGAGCCCCTCATTGAGCCCCATATCAGGCTCCCTGATTAGCAGGAAGTCTGCTTCTCCTTCTCCCTGTGTCCCTCACCCTGCTTATAGTCTCTCTCTCTCTCTCTCTCAAATGAATAAATACAATCTTTAAAATAATAATAAAAGGCTTAAAAGTGGCCATGGGTAAAGATCTGTTGAGAGTTTCATATAAACTTGGTAAAGGCAAAATAGAAACTTTATTTTTCTGGGAAAATTAAAAAAAAACAACTTTGTTTACAATTTCTTATCAAGCATGGACCCATAATTCAAGAAAACTTTGTCTTTTTAACAGAGAGAAAAATCTAATCCCAATCGTATACCAATGTACTTTTAAAATGTGTTTGTGGGGCACCCGGGTGGCTCAGTGGGTTAGAGCCTCTGCCTTCAGCTCAGGTCATGGTTTCAGGGTCCTGGGATCGAGCCCCACATGGGGCTCTCTGCTCAGCAGGGAGCCTGCTTCCCCCTTTCTTTCTCTCCCTGTCTCTCTGCCTGCTTGTGATCTCTCTCTCTCTCTCAAGTAAGTAAATAAAATCTTTAAAAAATAAAAATAAAACTGAGCTATTAAAAAATAAATAAATAGGGGCGCCTGGGTGGCTTAGTGGGTTAAAGCCTCTGCCTTCGGCTCAGGTCATGATCTCAGCGTCCTGGGATCAAGCCCCGCATCGGGCTCTCTGCTCATCAGGGAGCCTGCTTTCCCCTCTCTTTCTGCCTGCTACTCTGCCTACTTGTGATCTCTGTGAAATAAATAAATAAATAAATAAATAAATAAATAAATAAATAAATAAATAAAATGTGTTTGTATTCCAAGTTCAGTCAGTCCCGACCATGCATCAATTGTTTTCCAAAGATTTTCCTTCATGAAGCTTCTACAACTTTCTTTTTCATTCAGATTTTATCCTAAACAAGGATTTTCCCTTTCTCAATAACTAGTCTCATTTCAGGGCAAATTTACTTATTTTTCCTTAAGAAAAATGTCTTCTCATTTTTTTTTTTTTAAAGATTTTATTTATTTATTTGACAGAGAGAAAGAGATCACAAGTAGGCAGAGAGGCAGACAGAGAGGGCGGGGGGAAGTAGGCTCCCCACTGAGCAGAGAGCCCAATGCGGGGATCGATCCCAGGACCGTGAGATCTTGACTGAGCCGAAGGCAGAGGCTTAACCCACTGAGCCACCCAGGTGCCCCTGTCTTCTCATTCTTTATATACCATTTTTATACATCCCTTACTTTCCCTACACACAGAGCTGTTTTCCTTATCATTTCTAGGAGTCTGTGTTATAAAGAGCCTTCCCCTGTCCTTTTATTTTTCCCCTCCAATCTCTATGGGCACTGTTTTGGTTATTTCCTGGAATATTTATTTCTTAAAGAGATGATAAGATTTACAACTTTAAGGAACAGAGAAAAAATGCAAGTTTTCTCATAGTAGTTTTGGGAGAGATTGCATTTAAAATTATTCTTTTTCTTAGGGGTTAGAAAACATGGGGCATTTTTGTCTGTTTTCTCATCAATTACCACAATATTTTTCATTGCTTTTAGAGCTTCCACCTCTTAGTGTTCTAATCAGGCTTCGTTACAAGTGCTGAGATCTTAATCTGTGGCATCTTGTACCCTCCTAGCTTTGCAACGCAGCATGCTAAATCCCCAAATTTATCTTGTTCTCCTATCTAGCCTACCAGCCCCAAAGTCATCAGGTTAGTGGATCTTTTCATGTCCTTTTCTAATCTCAGCTCATCCTTCAACTTCTAGACACAAGCCTTGGTGGCCAACCAAACTATCCATGGTGGAGGCCAGGCAACTGCAGTTACCATGCGCTTTCCTTCCTTGCCACAGAGCACAGTTCCTCCAACAAGTGTATTAGGTAGGCTAGTGTTTTCAGGACATCCTATCCTTATGCATTGGTCCACGAGTATCTAACATACAGGCCATCCCTCCCTAAAAGGACTTCAATGACCAAGTTGGAATTTCCCTCTCAGATGCCTTTCTCTCCTCCTCCTCCTCCTTTTAGATCTTGTTTATTTATTTATTTATTTACTTGCATGAGAGAGGGAGCAGGGGGAAGCACAGAGGAAGAGGGAAAGGCAGAGACTCTCAAGCAGACGCCATGCTGAGCTTGGGACTGTGTGGGAGCTCAGTCTCACCACACTGAGATCATGACCTGAGCTGAAACCAAGAATTGGACACTCAACCAACTGAGACACCCAGGTGTCCTTCAGATGCCTCTTTCTTAAGATGGCTTGCATGAGCCATTCCTCCCCACACAAAGGTGGGTGGTCAACTCAGGATTTCCTCCCACAGATTTGCTTTTGCCCTTTCTGACATTTCAGTGCTCGTGAGTTTCTCTGGCTTCCTGGCTGGCTCACCAACTGTGGAGCTGCGTCCTGGCAGACTCTTAGCCCATGGTGGTTGACGGGGCCAAAGAAATGAGACCGGAGAAAAGACCCAGTGACAGCAAGGGAGACATGGTTTTGTTGGGGCACTTACGTCCGGGGAGCCCAGGAGCGGCAGACCGGACAAAGCATCCACAGCTGGGACGTACATGCAGCAATCTCTCACTGAGTAACTAGCCTCACAACTCTCTGGAGCCTTTTCCCTCTTTGAATGGCCAGCATTCCAAGGAGATCGGGGCATGCCATCCAGACATTCTTCGTTACCAAAGATAAGCTCTGGCTTGGCCACCCCTGGAGCCCCTAACATCCAATGTTGAATAACATGTGTTTTCTATATACTTTTACTGATGTGAATATAGGGGGAGGACAGGACATCTATATTCTCAAGATAATGATTAACGGGGGCATCGAGGGTGTGCTTGTACAAACCAGCCTTCCAGCACGCACCATACACCATGTGTAAACCTCAGAAATGATCTCAGCATTTGATACTTAATTATAGAGTACAAAAATTTCAAAACCTCAGGTAGTCCTGTCAGAAAGATTTGCCTGGGCTTTTTATCCAGGGCTGGGCTGACGGTTCTCAATATTCATGGTAATTAGCCCTACCCTAACATGCAGCAAGTCCCCACACATTCCTCAGTGAATCTGGCTCGACTGTAAGTGCCTTAGCCTAACCGATGCCCTGCATACCCTCACCCAACCTCTCCTTACATTTCCATCTTCCACCTTATGCTCATCTCCTAATTTGCTTCAGCCCTGAGCTGTTTTTGGCTCCCCCCGCCCCATGCCTGCATATCCCATCTTTGCTTGCTGATGCCCTGCCTTCTGCTGGCCCTCGTACCCTGAAGGCCAGCTCAGATGCTTTCCATCAGCACAAACGGAAGTGACGTATTGACCCCTGAACTCCTAGGCTCCTTCATTATGGCTCTGTGACCACTCTTGCCCTGTCTGCCTTTCAGTGTAGCTCTTGGGAGGGCAGCCTTTCCCCCTCAAGTGTGTCATCCCTTCGGCTAGAGACTGTAGCTTTATATTACCCACACTACCCCAGGGAGTTTATAGCACATTTCTGTCGAATGAAATGAATAAACAGACGAGTGTTTCTTGCCACTCAAGGCCCCCCATACCTGGCCTAACTCTATTAGCTCCTTTGCTTTTGATTCTTCCCATCCATGCTCCATGCAGGTCATTCTTGCCATTGTTCCCTGGCCACACTCTGTTGACTTGAAGTCTTTGCTCATGTTATGTCTGCATGTACCCTTTCATTTATTCAATCTTTATCCATCCATCCATCCATTCATTCATTCACTCACTCATTCTGTCACTCAAAGATTGACAGAGCATCCACTGAGTGCCACCCACTGGACAGAGGCACTGAGAAAACAGAAATGTCAGAGAGTGGCTCCTCATCTTCCAAGGTGGTAAGGGAGACGTGTGTAAATTGAGTGCTACAAATAGCATGCGGTACTATTGGCCCATAACGGAGGTATGTACACAATAATGAGGGGACAGGTATAAGTAAAAAGTTAGGGGTCCCCCAAAAAACAAAAACAAACATAGCTTTCTCGACATAAGGGAAGTCATTTTGGGTGCACAGGCATCTTGAGAAAGAATGGAAGAACAAGCAGCCACTCTCAGGCCAGGAAAGAACCTAATTAGATTCATGAGTGAAGACTGACCTGATGCACACTGTTGAGTTATCTCTGCAGAATCAAAACCCCTTTGAGCATTCAGATACCAGGCCCACAGGAGCCAGAGAATTGATGACGCTAACCCTTGCCAGCCCTTGTGACTTTGATCTGGACTAAGTCACCTTAAGAGGAACTTTGCCACAATTCTACACTTTATTCCCCATCGCACAAGCTCCTTCATGAATATGCATGAACCCTTAGCTTAAGACTTTTCCGATTTTGTTGTTGGGGAGTTACTGCTTCGGGAAAGATTCCTGGTGTTCTCCTTTTCTTGTTACAAGTAAACCCTTCCTTTTCCCATTCTTTAGCATGGTTGTTTTTTTTGGCTCAACACCTACCAAGAGGTGAACCCAGTTTCGGGTAACAAATCTGGCAACCTATATGGGACCTCTTGTCTAACCCCTTTTAGTTTCTCCAGCTCCCACAGGCAGCGCAGTGGGTGGGAGTTCAGCTGTGCGAACTTGTCTTTGTTGTTAGGGAACCTGCAGGGAAGATCGTAAGAGAATCCCTCCTGGAGCCTGATTTGTCGGATCTGTGCACCTAGACTCACCGAACAGTCTCAGACATTTTAATTAGAGGGTCCCTTCAGAAACGTGAGTGGCAATTACCTCACAAACTGGCTTTAGGGCTCTATCCCTATCAAGTGTGTAAAGGAAGGGCTGAGGATCTGCACAGCTCTCTGGTTTGGTACATGTGGAGAATCTGAGGGATTGTAAGACATCCTTGTCTTCCCAAGTCCTGGAAGCTGATTAGAGATGCCTGATCCTTGAAGGTCTCGATGAGATAAATCTCAGGTTCTGGAGGTGATCTGTCTAGAAATTGTCTGTAGAGAGGTGCCAGCTCGGTATACTTGAACAACCTGAATGCACACTTTGAAGTTATCAATTGGAAGAGCTTACTTACCAACTCTCTAGAGAAGCAAATTTTCAGTGAGCTAAGAATAGCCAAACATGTGTCTCTACAAACCTTTATTGCAGATGTCTTGGTAGTTAGAGACAAATCTTTAACAGAGTTCTAAGGATATGGGGATTTGGACATCAATCCCCATAAGGTGCATCCTGAGTCATTAGAAGCTTTTTGGAGATATCCCAGTGATGAAGGAACAACTTGTTTTCTCTTGTAATACTGCTTGGCCACAATGCGTGCTGGAAGACTAGGAAAAAATGGCCAGAAAATGTTTTATTAAATTATAACACCGCACTCCAATTAAGCCTACTATGTAGGATGGAAGAAAAATGGGATGAGATCCCTTATGTACAATGTTTTATGGCCCTCTGCCAAAGTAAGGAATTGCGGAAGAAATATGGGCTTAAGTATATTCAACTATCTAGACCAGGCAATAAGATCATGCTCCCTGTTTGGGAGGAACCCCTTGAAGATCTGTTAGAGCTCCCTTTGCCTTGGGATTTGAAACAAGTCTCCAGCCCTCAGCCTCACCTGCAAGTCCTCCAGATCCCAAGTCACTGCTAGATCCACTCCCTGTTTACTCTTCCGATCCATCTAAAGCAACTCCACCTTAGGAAAAGGAGAACCTAGGGGCGCCTGGGTGGCTCAGTCATTAAGTGTCTGCCTTCAGCTCAGATCATGATCCCAGGGTCCTGGGATCGAGCCCCGCATCGGGCTCCCTGCTCAGCAGGAAGCCTGCTTCTCCCGCTTCCATTCCCTCTGCTTGGGTTCCCTCTCTCGCTGTGTTTCTCTCTGCCAAATAAATAAAATCTTAAAAAAAAAAAAAAAAGAACATTGGAAGAGGGGATACCCTGACTGTCCCCAGATAGGAAAGACCCAAGCTAAACCCTCTTCTTTCAATTCCTGGTGACTGAGGAAGAATATTGACAGGACCTGGGAGCTCCCCAGTTGGCTCCTCAAAGCACCATTCCTATTGCCCTCGAGGAGCCCCGGGTCACCTCAGATAGAGCGGGAGAGCCGACTGAATTTCTGCTGGATACCAGTGCTACATTCTCAGTGTTGACTACCCAAAAGGGCCCCCCTCCAAGAGAAAATGCAACTTCAAGGCAGTGTCAGGAAAGGGAACTACAAGAAAAATTTTTGAGCCTCTGACCTGTAAAATAGGTTCAAAAACCTTTAAAACATGACTTGTATGTTCCAGAATGCCTGATCTCTCTGTTAGGGAAAAATCCGCTGATTAAGTTGGGAGGCACTATACATAGAAACCAACGTGGAGTTGAGATAAATGTGCCCAAACCATAGACGGCTACACCTCTGGCACTCCTTACTCAGGATCCCCTGTTCTGGAACCTATTCCTGCCCACTGACTTGATCAGCTTAGGTGGGAGGGAAAATATGCTGAGCTGTGAATGCCCAACCTATAAAGGTTTTAAGAAATTCAATGGATTGCTAGCCAAAAGTAAAACAATACCTCCTTAGACTGAAGGTAAGAAGGAAATAGAACTTGTAATAGATTGCTAAGCCAAGGCTTGATAAGACCCTACCAATCTCCCTGTAACACACCAAAATTACCTATTTAAAAAAAAAAACAAAACAGGGCACCTGGCTGGTTCAGTGGGTTAAAGCCTCTGCCTTCAGCTCAGGTCATCATCTCAGGGTCCTGGGATAAAGCCCCACATCGGGCTCTCTGCTCGGCGGGGAGCCTGCTTCCTCCTCTCTCTCTGCCTGCCTCTCTGCCTGCTTGTGATCTCTCTCTCTTTGTCAAATGAATAAATGGAATCTTTAAAAAAAAAAAACCAAAACCCCGGAACAGAAGAATATTGATTCACCCAAAGTCTTAGGGCAGTAAGTGAGGCTACACAGGATATCCATTCTTCGTCCCAAATCCCTATACTCTGCTTGCTCGCCTCCTGAGTGATAGCCGGTTTTATATTATCCTGGACCTTAAAGATGTTTTTTTCTCTATACCCCTAGACCAGGGCTCAAAAGAACCATTTGCTTTTGAATGGGAAGATCCTCACTTGTATCAAAAGGAGCAGTATTGGGATACTTCAGTGGTTAAGCATCTGTCTTCGGCTGAATCATGATCCCAGGACCCTGGGATCGAGCCCCACATCGGGTTCTCTGCTCGGCGGGGAGCCTGCTTCCCCCTCTCTCTCTGCCTGCCTGTCTGCTTACTTGTGATCTCTCTCTCTCTGTGTCAAATAAATAAATAAATAAATAAATAAATAAATAAATAAATAATCTTAAAAAAAAAAAGTCCAGATATCTAAGACTGAGGTCAGATACTTAGGATGCTTGATCTCTGAAGGACAGAGGAGACTGTCAGAGGACAGAAAGCAAGCCATATACCAGCACTCAAAAGCAGTGAGGGTTTTTTTGGGAATGGTGGGATTTTGCCAGATATAGATTCCCAACTTTGGTCTGATTGTAAAGTCCCTTCGTGAATAATTGCAGAGACTGGAAACTGACCCTTTTGAGTAGGATGGCCAAAATGATCAAGACTTTTATTTTACTTATTTTATTTATTTTTAAAGATTTTATATATGTGTGTGTGTGTGTGTGTGTATACACCTCTTCATAAATTTGGCAGGCTAATCATAGGAACTTTTGTGTGAAGAGAACTATATTACATCTATTACATTTATATTTTGTATGAATAGATTTATAATGATGAGGATATTTTTATATTTACTCTTTGCCCAACCTCACTCTATACTTGTTCTCCTACATCTACACCATTCAGCCACTTAAAATGATCTTTTATTTTTTTTCCCCAAATACATTTATTTTATTTTTTCAGTGTTAGAAGATTAATTGTTCATGCACCACACCCAGTGCTCCATGCAATACGTGCCCTCCTCAATACCCACAACCAGACTCACCCAAACCCCCACCTCCTCCCCTCCAAAACCCTCAGTTTGTTGTTCAGAGTCCACAGTCTCTTATGGTTCATTGTCTCCTCCGAGTTCCCCATATTCACCCTTCCTTTCCTTCTCGCAATGCCCTCCATGTTTTTCCTTATGCTCCACACTTAAGTGAGACCATAAGATATTTGACTCTTTCCATTTGACTTATTTCACTCCACATAATCTCTTCCAGTCCCATCCATGTTGATACAAAAGTTGGGTATACATCTTTTCTGATGGAGGCATAATATTCCATTTTATATATGTACCATATCTTCTTTATCCATTCATCTCTTGAAGGGCATCTTGGTTCTTTCCATAGTTTGGCGATTGTGGCCATTGCTGCTATGAACATTGGGGTACATGTGGCTCTGCTTTGTACTGCATCTGCTTCTTTGGGGTAGATACCCAGTAGTGCAATTGCAGGGTCATAGGGTAGCTCTATTTTTAATTTCTTCAGGAATCTCCACACTGTTTTCCAAAGTGGCTATACCAACTTGCATTCCCACCAACAGTGTAAGAAGGTTCCCCTGTCTCCACATCCTCTCCAACATTTGTTGTTTCCTGTCTTGTTGATTTTGGCCATTCTAAGTTGTGTAAGGTGGTATCTCAGTGTGGTTTTGATTTGAATCTCCCTGATGGCTAAACATGATGAACATTTTTTCATGTGTCTGTTAGCCATTTGTATGTCTTCTTTGGAGATGTGTCTGTTCATGTCTTCTGCCCATTTTTTGATGTGATTATCTGTTTTGTGAGTGTTGAGTTTGAGGAGATATAGATCTTGAGATATAGATCTTAGATATCAGACCTTTGTCTGTAGTGTCATTTGCGAATATGACACATTGACACAGAATCTACCATTCTGTGGGTTGCTTGTTTGTTTTGTTGACTGTTTCCTTTGCTGTGCAGAAGCTTTTTATCTTGATGAAGTCCCAAAAGTTCATTTTCGCTTTTGTTTCCTTTGCCTTTGGAGACATGTCCTGAAAGAAGTTGCTGTGGCTGATGTCGAAGAGGTTACTGCCTGTGTTCTTCTCTAGGTTTTTGATAGATTCCTGCCTCACATTG
>CM053604.1:108274574-108313149 GCA_028646535.1 Procyon lotor | reverse complement strand
GGCTTTTTGAGTGGTTTTCTGCCTCTTTAGCTGGACTTCTGGGACCCAGTGCTCTCTGTGCCTCCTACACCTCCGCCATCTTGCCTCGACCTCTAGCATTGACTTTAATATAACAGAAGAAATAGCATTGAATTTCAACTCAGAAAAATTTAAGAACATTACCAATATCAACTAATTTGTTATGTTTTTAAAATATAGCTTAAACAAAAGCAAAGAAACAGATCATTTCAATACTATATTTTCTTGTTCCCATTAAAAAACCTATCCATCTTTGGCCAATATTTATTTACTAATATAACTAAACTGGTGATCAAGAATGTACTATGTGACCAGCTTGGTGTCAGGTACCAAGGACACAGTCATAGTCAAGGTAGACACAGTCTCTGCTCTGAGGGCGTTTGCAGTAAAATACCAGAAAACTACAAGCAATTGCATCAAAGGGTTAAGGTTAGACATTTTTATTATTATATTGTAAGAGGATTGGGCTTGTGAATACACCGAACAGCACTTCGCAAGCTTTGTGTGTGAATCACCTGGGGGTCATATTAAAAGGCAGATTTTGATTCAGTAGGTCTAGAGTGGAGTTGATTTTCTCTATTTAAGCATGGTGTCATGTCATGCTGATGCCACTAGTCCATGGACCACACTTTGTAGTAAGGGTATAGGCTATTGAGATGTTTGATCTATCATTAAGATGTAGGGCATAAAGTAATATTAAAACTTTTTCTCTTCTTGGTGTGAAAGGTGGATTCTTCGAAATCAGATAGGTGAGTTTCAATCCTGGCTTCAGCCATTTGCAGGCTCTGTGATCTTAGGAGGCTTACTTGACCTCTCTGTCTCAGTTTTCTTATCTGCAAACTGGGGATAATGGCAGGGACTATCTTAGGGACCATCTTATAAGGTTGTTGTCAAGGTTAATGATATAATTTATATAATTCATTTAGAATAATGCCTAACTCTTAAGTACTCAATAAATGTTAGCTATTATTTTTTATATTAGTATTGTTTTAGAGATCTACTTGGGATTTGATGTACTTCATTAATCTGAAGATTCATGATTTTTATAATTCTGGATGACATTTAGTCATTATCTTTTCACAAGTTGCCTTTCCTCAAGTGTTTTCTCTTTTCTCTTCTGGGATTCTGGTTCAACATCCATGTACCTTATACCATATACCTTATGTTTTCTTTAATTTTTATGTGATATAACTTACTTATCTGTAAAATGAGGATACAAACGTTAAAAACAAAATTCAATTGAGTAAATTTAAAGATCAAACTGACTTTATTCAATGACCCATGAATCAGGCAGCATCCTGTTGAACAAATAAAAAGTTCCAAGGCACAGTACAAAACAGAAAGCTTTTATAGGCAGAAGGGGAGAGAGAGTGGATTGTTTCTGGTAAGGTGAACTTCCTTAGGGGACAAAAAGGTCTATCATGTGGATTAACTCACTAGTCTTGACCAGGAAATTCCAGATGGACTGGTTAAGATTACATTCCTGGGACAGGTCCATTAGGTTACACATTTAAGTCTTCATTTGCTGACTTGGGGCTTAGCACAGTTACTCCATTTGGGGTTTGTCTGTCCTTCTTAACAATCAACCCCTTTTGATCAGACTCTCAGCTTAACTGAGAGATGTGATCAAAATTTAAGGCATTAGCACCACTCCTAGCTATCACTCTGAAGTTCTCAGAGTCTCTGTTGATCCTGCGTGTGATATCCATATATTGTGATGTTTTGGTTGAATCACTGTGACATTCATAGGCCATGCCTTCTGGTTCACAGAATTTTAACTTAATCATTCTCTTTGTTCCTTTTCTGATGTTCCTGTCTTAGGGAGATCATTTGCACAGAGGTTAGTGGCTGCAAACATATATTTAAATGTTTAAAGAGAATACAACGCACCAGGGAGATTTCTATGATTATTATAAGCAGGATAATTCCCAATGTCTGGAGTACACTTCAAAGCCATGGTCCCTAAGACCCAAATCAATCAAAATCATATAAGTCAAAGAAAGACCCCATTGAAGGAGACACCTTTTTAAGCCAAGTGATTTGCTAAGTGATCTTATGTAACTGAGTTTCAACTTTCTCCCAAGGTATTAATCCAGGTGTGGCAGGTGATGTTGGCCAGAGCACAGACCTGCCTTGCTTAACTAAAAGATAATCAAGGGCTATCCTATTATCAAGGACAACTTTGGCCAGAAAGTCAAAGGATTTTTGTTGGACAACTACTGTTTTAGCAGCAGACTCTTTAATATTTTGAGAGTTAAGGAGAAATTCCTGACCGTAGTCTCATTTGTACTCACTACTGACCAGGAAAGTAGGGCCTTGACAAAGGAAGCCAAGCCTGAATCATGAATGCCTCCTGATAATTCCCATTAGAATCTGTGAGTCAGGTCTGGAAAGGTAACAATCACGGAGATCAGTAAAATTTTAAGGTCCTATAGACCACTAGGCAGTTTTATTCTGGTTGCTTTGGGGGGCTTTTTTTGGTAGTTTTTTTTTTTTTTTCTTTTTTTTTTTTTTTAAGATTTTATTTATTGAGGTGCCTGGCTGGCTCAGTGGGTTAAAGCCTCTGCCTTCAGCTCAGGTCATGATCTCGGTCCTGGGATCGAGCCTCACATCGGACTCTCTGCTCAGCAGGGAGCCTGCTTCCCCCTCTCTCTCTGCCTGCCTCTCTGCTTACTTGTGATCTCTCTCTCTCTGTCAAATAAAATAAATAAAATATTTAAAGAAAGAGAAGGAGAACCAGGCTCCCCGCAGAGCAGGAGGCCCCATGCAGGGCTGGATCCCAGGACCCTGCCATGAATCAGTACAAAACTCACTAGTTATAAAAGAACTTGAATCTAAGTTGTTTTTTAGTTTTGTAAAGATTTAAAAGGTGAGGACAGTTGCTTTTAATGCCTCAAAGATTCGAGTTGCAACTTAAACCAACTTCTGATTATCAGCTTTTGACTACAGAGTTACTTCATTTGAGCTGATACTGAAGAATTTGTGTAGGAGTCTTGGAAACTCTTCATTCCCCAGTGTCCCAGTTGATTGCAAATGAAATATTGACCCCTAGGCTATCATTTTGATGGTAGGCCCTTAGATATGTGCAATGAGGGGGGGTCCAGGTGTTATTTTAGGTGCATAGTGTTGGAGCCCTTCTATCTGTAAGACCAGTAGCTTGGTGGACTTTAATCTTGTTCCAAAGTCCTTTCAAGGTACTCAACTGTGTCACAAGTTCACTCAAACTGGTAACCTCCCATCCTATTTTCTGCTTTTTTATCAAATCCACTAATCTCAGGAGATAATCCATTTACAAACAAAGCAGCTAGAGCAGATTGGGTGATCTCATTTATTGTATAGAACCTGGAATGCCACTGGAGGAGAGCTTCCAGATGGACTTTAAAGTCCGCCACAGGGGTGCCTGGGTGCCTCAGTCAGTTAAGCTTCTACCTTCGGCTCAGGTCATGATCCCAGGGTCCTGGGATAGAGCCCTACATTGGGCTCCCTGCTCTGCGGGAAGCCTGCTGCTTCCTCTCCTTTTCCCCCTGTTTGCGTTCTCTCTCTGTGTCAAATAAAGAGATAAAATCTGTTTAAAAAATGAATAAATAGGGGCGCCTGGGTGGCTCAGTGGGTTAAAGCCTCTGCCTTCGGCTCAGGTCATGATCTCAGAGTCCTGGGATCAAGCCCCGCATGGGGCTCTCTGCTCAGCAGGGAGCCTGCTTCCTCCTCTCTCTCTGCCTGCGTCTCTGCCTACTTGTGATTTCTCTCTGTCAAATAAATAAATAAAATCTTTTTAAAAAATGAATAAATAAAAAATAAAGTCTGCAACAGTTCATCATCTTCCTTTGTTTTCGTGTCTGAATAATAGACCAATTAATGTGGGCAGGGAATACCCTAGGAATGACTTTTAAAGATCAATCACTGTTTTGTGGGCTTTTTTGGTCCTTGAGGGGAGCATGTTGCAGGTCAAGGATCTCAAATATGCTCTGGGTTATACCATCCTGTCTCCTGCAAAAAATACCATCCTGTCTCCTCAATCCATTTCTGGGCTCCACCAGGTCCCACCAGCATGTGCAGAAGCTGATAAAGATCTGACAGCCCAGGGTCATAGGTCCTGATAATAACTCTAAATTCTTCAGAAAACTTTTGGGGATCCTCCCTGGGCTTAGGAGATTCTTTAACCATAGCTCTTAGTTTGGTATGTGACCAAGGAGTTAAAAATATCTGAGGAAGATTGCTTATAACCTCAAGTAGTTTTATTATTAAAGGTAGCTGCTTAATAGCTACCTTTTTCAGAGTGGAAAGTCAATTCAGACAAAGAATTAAAGTGTGAGTATTCAGGTAAAGAAAGATAGAGGAATTTAGTAGGAGTTACATCAGTCAGTCTTACCATCTTGTTGTAAGTATGAGTGTCTTTAATTTTTCATTAGCTTTTTTTTTTTGTAAGATTTTATTTATTTGAGAGAGAGAGAGAGAGATAGTGAGAGAGAGAGAGCATGAGCAGGGGCTGGGGAGAGGGAGAAACAGGCTCCCCGCCAAGCAGAGAGCCAGATGCGGGGCTCAATCCCAGGACCCCAGGATCATGACCTGAGCTGAAGGCAGATGCTTAGCTGACTGAACCACCCAGGCACCCCTTCATTAACCCTTGTAACAAATCTTTTCATGAAGCTATTTTGGAATCATAAAGTCTTTTTGAAACTTCTGCATACTGATGAAAATAGGTATCCCATTCTGTTTGTTTAATTTGGGAACACTTGCTTTCTACTGCACTTCTTATATAAATGATCTTGTCTAATCGGAACTTTCCCCATAATGGCCATTGTAATTCTTTATTGTTTTTAGTACAATTTTGCCACTTTTGTAGTTATTTATAGCTTTGGGGACCATATAGCTTTTAGACATAAACTAACCAGGTGTGCAGGAAGGTGGCACACTTGATTCTTTGGAGTTTAAGGCTCTATCTATCTAAGTCATTGGGTCTCTTGAATATAATACTTGATAAGGATAGGGCACTGGGGTAGAAACTGTGTGATGTTTTACTGTATACCTTATTGGCATGGAAATTTCCTCAAGGTTGGTAAACAATCTAACCTATTCCATATCAGACTTATCCCAACACAAAAGTCTTCGGGTTAGGTGGCGAGCACTCTCACAGCTTTTACTTACTTATTTATTTATTTATTTATTCATTTATTTATTTGTTTGTTTGTTTGTTTATTCATTTATTTATTTGACAGAGAGAGAGGGATCACAAGCAGGCAGAGAGGCAGTCGGGGGAGGGGGGGGAAGTAGGCCCCCTGCTGAACAGAGAGCCCGATGCAGGACCCTGAGATCACGACCTGGGCTGAAGGCAGAGGCTTTAACCCACTGAGCCACCCAGGCGCTCCACTCTCACAGCTTTTAAATGCTTGGTTTGTGCCTGCCAATTTTGTGGCTGCTTCAAGATTCCCATTAGCAATAGCCTTTATCTCACCCAGGCACCCTTTCATTAGCCTTTTGTAACAAATCTTTTCAGGAAGCTATTTTGGAATCATAAAGTCTTTTTGAAACTTCTGCATACTGATTAAAATAGGTATCCCATTCTATTCATTTAATTTGTTTCTCATTGTCTCTGAATGCTACCAGAAGTTTACTTTGGATTCCATCTCCACCATAGAATCTGTTTCAAAAAAATTCAGCTGTGTAAATTTAAAGATTCAACAGACCCATTTCAATGATTTATGAATTGGGCAGCATTCCATCTAACAAATAGAAAGGAGCTCTGTGGACTTCCTACAAAATTGGAAGGTTTTGGTTTAAGATTTTATTTATTTATTTGACAGAGAGAGCGCGCGCGCGCGCGAGAGAGAGAGAGAGAGAGAGAGAGAGAGAGCGAGCGAGCAGGAACACAAGCAGGGGAAGAGAGGGAGAAGCAGGCTTCCCGCCCAGCAGGGACCCTGTTGTGAGGCTCAATCCCAGGACCCTGGGATCATGACCTGAGCCAAAGGCAGACACTTAACCACTGAGCCACCCAGGCGCCCAAAAATGGGAGGCTTTTATATGCAGAAGAAGAAGAAGAGTGGATTATTTTCAGGCAAGTTCACTGTCTTTTAGGGAATGGAAGAAGTCTATCAGGTAGATTGCCTCAGTAGTGTTGACCAGGAATTCCAAACTGACTGGTTAAGACATTCATGGGAGAGGCTGAAACTGCAATTAGGTTAGGTATTAACTCTTGGTTCACACAGGACTAAGCATGGGGGTTAGTACAAGTGAGTCCATTTTGGACCTATTTCTTTTTGACAAAATAGTATCTACCTGGTAAGGCTGTTAGGATTAAGTGAGTTAAGTTACTCTTAGAATAGTACTGCCTGTGTGTCAGCTATTATTAACACTCTGGTTATGGTTCCGTCTACATTTTTAGCCCTTGGAGATTTCCTTTACTTTATTAGGGGAAGATATTATAATTTATGATAAGAAATATATATTTGGTCTCCTTCCTTCTGGCAAAGAACCCCTAAAGCCTTTGGAATTTCCTGTGAAGAGAGAGGAAAAGTTGTCTTTTGTTATGTTAATTAGGTGTCTTTTGGATGACCCCAAAGGATCAGGGTTGGTTGCCAGTAAAGCCAACCATGTGATTAGAGGGTTTTGTCACTGACCTCCAGGGAGAGGAGAACGGCTGGAGGTTAAATTAGTTGCCAATGGTCAGTGATTTAAGCAATCATCCCTTTGCAGTGAAGCTTTCACAAAAACCCAAAGAACTGGGTTTGGAGATCTTCCAGATTGATGAACACATGGAGACTTGGAGGGAATGGCATGGTCAGAGAGGACATGTAAGTTCCATACCCTTTCCCCATACCCTGTCCTATACATCTCTTCCATCTGGCTGTTCCTGAGTTATATCCTTTTATAATAAATGGGTAATCTAGTAAGGAAAAGGTTTCTCTGAGTTCAATCTAACTTATTCCTTAACCAACTATGGCTGCTCTAGCAAATTAATTAAACCTGAGGAGAAGTCACTGGAACCTCCAGTCTGATGCTATTCCTTAGTAGATAGTGCCAGAATTGAGGTGAATTATAGGGCATTCAGGTACTGTCCAAGAGTCGCTTGGTGGTATAAGAAAACCCCCACACATTAGAATTGGGAACAGAATTGTAGGGATATTATATAATGGAGAGGTCTTTTCCTGATTATTTAGTCCACTTTTGTGAAATCTGAAGTTATTCCAGACTCTCTTGCTTGCAAACCTTTAAATATGACCTTTTTTTCTCGTTTTTATTTAAATTCCTGTTAGTTAACATACAATGTAATATTAGTTTCAGGAGAATTTATTGATTCCTCCCTTATGTACAACATCCAGGGCTCATCACTACAAGTGCCCTCCTTAATCCCCATCACCTATTTCACCCATCCCCCAACCCACCTCCCCCTCCAGCAATCCTTAGTTTGTTCTTTATAGTTAAGAGTCTGTTTCCTGGTTTGCCTCTTTTTCCCCCATATGTTCATCAATTTTGTTTCTTAAATTCCACATACAAGTGAAATTATATGATATTTTTCTCTGACTTATTTCACTTAGCATACTACTTTTTTTTTTTTTTAGATTTTATTTATTTATTTTTGAGAGAAAGAGAGAGCTCATGCCTGAGTTGAGGAGAGAGACAGAGGGAGAAGCAGACTCTCCGCTGAACGAGGAGCCTGACTTGGGACTTGATCCCAGGAGCCTGGGATCATGACCTGAGCCAAAGGCAGACACTTAACTAACTGAACCATCCAGGCGTGCTAGCATATTACTTTTTACTTCATCCATGTCACCACAAATGACAAGATTTCATTCTTTTTGATGGCTGAGTAATATTCTATTGTATATATGTACCACTTCTTTATCCATTCATCAGTCAATGGATATTTGGGTTATTTCCATAATTTGGCTATTGTTGATAATGTTGCTATAAACATCGGGGTGCATGTACCCCTTCAAATCAGTGTCTTTTTTTTTTATCCTTTGGGTAAATACCTAGTAGTGCAATTGCTGGATCATAGGGTAGCTCTATTTTTAACTTTTTGAAGAACCTCCATACTGTTTTCCAGAGAGGCCAAACCAGTGTACATTCCCACCAACAGTATAAGAGGGTTCCCCTTTTTCCACATCCTCACCAATACCTGTTGTTAACTGTGTTGTTAATTTTAGCCATTCTGACAGGTGTTAGGTGATATCTCGTTGTAGTTTTAATTTGCATTTCTTTGATGATGAGTGATATTGAGCATCTTTTCATGTGTCTGCTGACCATTTATATATCTTCTTTGGCAGAATGTCTGTTCATGTCTTTTGCCCATTTTTAACTGAATTATTTGTTTTTGGCAGTGTTCAGTTTTGTATTTTGAATACTAACCCTTTATCAGATATGAAATATGACCTTTTTTCCTTGTAGAAGTTTTTCCCTCTTAGCTCCCCTTATGAGTGTTTAAGACTGAGGTTAATATGTGTAGTATATTGAATTATATTAACTGTGTCACAGAGAACCCAAAATAATCATAGCATTAAAAAGTAGTTTATTTCTCATATAAATGAAGTCTAGATGTATGAAGTCTGATGGGTATGCCTTCTCCATAATCACCAGAGGTCCAGTCTCCTAGTTTGTTAATATTTGGCTTCTAGGGCACCTGGGTGGCTCAGTGGGTTAAAGCCTCTGCCTTTGGCTCAGGTCATGATCTCAGGGTTCCGGGATCGAGCCCCACATCAGGCTCTCTGCTCACCAGGGAGCCTGCTCCCCCCCGCCCCCGCCTGCCTCTCTGCCTACTTGTGATCTCTTTCTCTCTCTGTCAAATAAATAAATAAAATCTTAAAAAAAAAAAAAATTTTGCTTCTATCTTGTGGTTAAAAATAACTGCTCCAATTTCAATATTATATTCAAATTCTAGCCAATAGAAGAAAGAGGTGAAGAAGGGCATGCCTCTTCCCTTGAAAACCTTTCTCTGAAGTTGTACACACCATTTCCCATTGGCCAGAATTTAATCACGTGGCCATGCCTAGTGTCACAGGACACTGGAGAATGTAGTCTTTATTCTTGATGACCAAATGCCAAAGAGATAACAGATTTTGGGGGGAAATAAGCAGTTCCTGCCACTATACCTCTCTTCACTCTCAGATCCTATATCTTCCCATCTTGCTTACCTCCAGAGTGAATGACTTGGAATGATTTGCCCTGGACTTTCTGAGTGGTTGCACTGAACGTCCTATGTTCCATGAACCCCCTTCCACCCTCCAGCCCCCAATCATTGATAAGCAAACTGGGATGATAGTCACCCTATATCATCTCTACCTTGGATCTTATCAAACTATGAGCTCCTTGAAGAATAGAATGGTGTCTGCTGTACCTAGCACAGTGCTCCACATATAGTATACCCTCAATAAATAGCAAATATTCACATAGTACCTTTTATGTGCCAGAAACTGTTCTAAGTTCTTTACATATATGAGTTTAATTGTGTCACTCCCCCACCCCAATTCCTGTGTTAAAGTCCCACTACCTTATTTGGACATAGAGTCCAATTATATTTGGACACTGACCTTATTTGGACATAGAGTCCAATTATATTTGGACACTGATATAATTAAGATGAGGTCATATTGGTGTGGGGTGAGCCTCTAATCCAATAAGACTGGGGTCCTTTTAAAAAGAAGAAATGTGGACATAGGGAAATGTACACAGAGAGACCACCATGTGAAGACTGGAATTATGCAATCATAAGCCAAGGTACTACCTGAGGCAAGGGGAGAGGCCTGGAACAGATTGTTCCTTAGAACCTTCTGTGAAGGTATGACCCTGCCAACACATTCATCTTGGACTTCCAGACTCCAGAACGGTGAGACAATGTCTGTTGTTTAAGCCACACAGTTTGTGGTAGTTTATTATGGCAACCCCCCAAAACTAATATATTAATTCCTTTTAATCCACAACTCCTTTGTGAGAGATCTCTATTTTATAGATGAGGAAACTGAGGCATGTAGCAGTTAAGTAAACCAAAGAGAGAGCCAAGGAGAAATACAGTGAAAGAGATATGGACAGAAAGAAAGAAAGAAAGAAAGAAAGAAAGAAAGAAAGAAAGAAAGAAAGAAAGGAGGGAAAGAAGAAAATTTTTGAAAAGTTAAGATGTAGGCAGGAATAAAGAGAAAGAGGTGGCAAAGGAAAAGGATTAAAATTTGACTTGGCCAGAGAATACTAGAAGCTCTAGGTCATTGCACATAAACCACTAACATTTCTCTTTTTCAGAAGTGTCAAGAGTTTGAGTAAAAATGTCCTTCTGTCAGGAAATGAATTCTCATTTTTGACATGTCCATGTATTTTATTATGTTTTGAACCTCAAGCTATGGCTCCTGAGAGCCCTGGTCTTGATTTTGCAATATAGGCTTCATTTTTATTGGACGAGAGGGACTAATAATAATCGCTTGTTCCATGAATGTGACTTTGAGAGATTTGGATTTTATGCTCACATGCTTTATGGATTTGTTTTTGATGGATGCAATGGTACTTATTTTAAAAAGCTATTCTACATTACACTTCCTACCTCTGGTTTCATATATATATGTACGTGCATGTGTATGTGTATATATATTCCCGTGAAGGAAGAGGCCATTGCTGAAGTGCAACGTTGGAGCCAATCCCTTGTGAAGAGGGGGCTTAGCCCTCTGGAATGCAGTATGCACATTAGACCAGAGATCTGTCTTTTCATGGTGCTGTGTCTCCAATCAAAAGGGTTTGTGGATCTGGAAATGAGGGGGCAGACGCAGGAGCAGCCTCACTTACATCACTCCCAGTGATCTACTGAGTTATGCTTCTTGGGGTCTACAGGGTTAGAGGTTCTGGTTGTTGATAAGAGCCAGGCTTTCACCACAGGATACAGCGAAGCTCCAGTTGAATTATAAACCATGGTTGCCATCTGGGCACTTTGAGCCCGTTGGGGCAAGGGACTGGTAGGTGAGAATAGTGACTATCTTGCCTGGGATAATTAACTTCAATCAACAATGGGAAGTAAGGCTAATTCTATAAAACGGAAATAGGGAGGCATAAGTTTGGAACTCAGATGACCCACTTGGTCACCTTCTTGGTTCTTGGTGACCTTCTTGGTTCTTGGTTCTCCTTTGACCAATTATAATTATGAGCAGTCAAGTAAGCAACCCCAGCCTGAGAAGGATATGATTGCTAGGGGCTAAGACACCCTGATAATGAAAATTTAGGTCATACCACCAGGTAAGCCACCAAGACCAGCAGAGGCAGTAGCTGAGGGCAAGAGGGGAATTTAGGGTGGAGAGTGGAGAAGAGAGGCTAGGATAGCTAGTGCAGGCCCTAAAACCCGGTGTGGTGATGGGAGCTTACCATGGGCTGCTCCCTGGGTGAGTGTGGAGCAGTGGATTTGCTGCAAGGACTGAATGATGGCAGACACAGACAGATGCCACGTCTGTCAAGAAAGCTCTTGCTGGGGGCGCCTGGGTGGCTCAGTCGTTAAGCACCTGCCTTCGGCCCAGGTCAGATCCCAGGGTCCTGGGATCGAGCCCCGCATCGGGCTCTCTGCTCCGCGGGAAGCCTGCTTCTCCCACTACCATTCCCTCTGCTTGTGTTCCCTCTCTCGCTGTGTTTCTCTCTGTCAAATAAATAAAAAAAAAAATCTTTAAAAAAAAAAAAAAAGAAAGCTCTTGCTGTCCAGGTATTAAAGAGGGGTAAGAGGACAGCCCCTTGTTGGTGGCTTCTTCGGTATCTGCCCTGGCTTTTAAGCAGAAAGACTCTTTTGAGTGAGGGTCTAGCCATTTACACTCGCGGACCAGCAGAGGCTTTGTCAGGTCTGCAGCGTGATATGACACTTCCCATGGTCTGGTACTTCTGTCTCCCCTGGTCTTTTCACAGGTGTTACTCTCTAATCCAGTTTTCACTATTTCTATTAGAAATAGTGAATTTCTGGGGCGCCTGGGTGGCTCAGTCGTTAAGCGTCTGCCTTCGGCCCAGGTCAGATCCCAGGGTCCTGGGATCGAGCCCCGCATCGGGCTCCCTGCTCTGCGGGAAGCCTGCTTCTCCCGCTACCATTCCCTCTGCTTGTGCTCCCTCTCTCACTGTGTCTTTCGCTGTCAAATAAATAAAATCTTTATAAAAAAAAAAAAAAGAAATAGTGAATTTCTAATTCTATTCTAATAGAATAGAATTTTCACTAATTCTATTTCAGTGGCTGATTGCAGGGGGTCCCAAATCAGCACATGCAGCATAACAAAGCACCACAAAACCTCAGTAACATGAAACATTAAGCATTTCTTACTGCTTATGGGCTTACAGGCAACAGTTCTGGGTTACTGGGTTCTGGAACCAGCGGGTCACTTAGTGTGTCTGTAGTCAGCTGTGGCAGATGAGCAGCTCTACTGATCTCCACTGGCTTCTCTCCCAGGTATAGGGGTCGTTGGCCACGGGCTGGTCTAGGTGGCTCCCACTGGGACAAGTGGTCTTTCCTTCAGAGTGTCTCGTTTTCTAGTCAGCTCACATTGGCTTGCTCACATGGTGGTAAAAGGCTTTCAAGGGAACAAGCTGAAGCAAGCAAGGCCTCTCAAGGTCTAGGTGTGGCCATATTCTTTTGGCCAAAGCAGAATCCCAAAGTTGGCCCAACCTCATGGGTTAGGGAACCACCTCTTGTTGGAGGAGATACAAAGTCATAAAGTACAGAAGAGGGAGACATAAAGAAATGGGGACTTTTTAAAACATTTTTTTATTTTAAGATTTTATTTATTTGACAGAGGGAGATCACAAGTAGGCAGAGACAGGCAGAGAGACGGGGAAGTGGGCTCCCTGCTGAGCAGAGAGAGCCCAATGGAGGGCTTGATCCCAGGACCCTGAGATTATGACCCAAGCTGAATGCGGAGCCTTTAACCCACTGAGCCACCTAGGTGCCCCAAGAAATGGGGACTTTTTAACAAGCTTCCATCACAGAGAGAATGCCCTACAGTGGAGTCCACTGGAAAACACAAATTATAGCTATGTCAGTCAACTATACTGTGCTTTTTGCTTTTTAATTCTTTTAATATAGTGAAAATCTAAAAGCACAAAGAATATGTGGAGAATAATATAATTAACAACCAGGAACCCACCATCCTACTTTAATAAATCTCAAAATTCTGACATATTTGGTTCAGATATTTTAAGAAATAAAAGTTTGGAGATACTGTACACCCCTGTATACCATCCTTGTTTTTTCTTTTTTGAGGTCTTCAGCTATACTTTTTTTTTTTCAGCTATACATTTTACATTCCAAATATTTTCTTTTTATTTGAGTTAAAGGACTTGAGACTCATGCCTTCTGGTGACTCAGCAGGAAAAAAAGGAATTATATTCATTTAATCATTAAACAAATACTTATTGTGTCATCTATTTGCCAAGCATTGTACTGCATATGTATAGATATAGAATATTCTTTTTTTTTGGTAGACTTTTATTCAACATACCATTTTATTGCAAGCTATATATCTAAAGTGAGAAGCAAAGAACATTTCTTTTATAATTGGAGCTCTCTTCCAAAATTTTTTTTAATACCTTAAAGCTTTGATGGTGAATCTTGTTATCTTAGTCTGTAAATTTTCATTCCAAGTTTCTTAACGTTTTCCTTCTATGGGTTTGGCTCTTGTGTCACTTGGGTGGGTAAGATGTTTCGGTATGTTTATTTAGTTGCTAGTTGGCCACACCTTTGGTTTTCTTTCATATGATTAAATTGTTATTGCTTGTAACTCCCATCTGGTTTCTCTACTTTAATACGATGACTTCAGAGTGCAGTCTCTTGTTGGTCTTTGTTATCTGTGCTTTTATGGTGATTTATATATGTATATTTATATATAAATATTTCAATAACAGCCTTATTGACATATAATTTATATACCATAAAATTCAACTCTCAGTACGTTCAGAGAGTTGTGCAACGTTTGCCACTACTTGATTTTATAGTATTATCATGACCTCAAAAAGAAATCCTGTACCTATTAGCTGCGACTTCCTATTCTCCTCTGCCCCCAGCAAACCCTGATCTACTTTCTGTCTCTATGGCTTAACCTACTCTGGACATTTTATATAAACAGAATCATACATACCTCATAGCAGTCTTTTGTCTCTGATTTCTTTAACTCAATGTAATGTTTTCAAGGTTCATCTAAGTCATAGCATGTAGCAGCCTCTCATTCCTTATCATGGCTAAATAATATTTAATTATAACGGATATTCCACACTTTATCTATTCATCAATTGATGGACATTTGTATTCACTTTTGTGCTGTGAACATTCATGCGCAAATATTTGTGAGGACATGTTTTCATTTCTTTTGGGTATATACCTACAAGTAGAACGACTGCATTAAATGGTAACCCTATGTTTAGTTTTTTGAAGAATTGCCACACTGTTTTGCAAAGTGGCCGTACCATTTTATATTCTCATCAGCTATGTACGAAGGTTGTGATTTCTTCACATCCGTATCAACACTTATTATTGTCTATATTTTTATCTTAGCCATCCTGGGAGGTGTGAAGTGATGCTTCAATAAGTTTGACTTATATTTCCCTAATGACTAAAGATATTGAACATCTTTCATGTTCTTATTGGCCACTTCTTCTTTGAAGAATGCCCATTTATTTATTTTAACTAAGTTCCATGCCCAGTGTGAAGTCCAATGCAGGGCTTGAACTCACAACCATGAGATCAAGACCTCAGCTGAGATCAACAAGACCTGGCTGCTCAACTGACTGAGCCACCCAGGCACCCTGAGAATACCCATTTTAAAGTTGGGCCAATTTTTTAAAAAAATTGTTGAGTTGTAAGTTCTTTATATATTCTGAATACAAGTCCCTTATCTTATATATGATCTTCAAACATTTTCTCACATTTTGATGGTTGTCTTCTTAGTTTCTCAGTGATGTCCTTTGAGGCACAAAAGTTTTTAATTTTAGAGAGATCCAATTTATTTTTAGTTTTGTCACATATACATTTTAATGTCACCCTAAGAAATGATTGCTTAAGCCAAGGTCACAGAGATTCAATCTTGTGTTTTCTTGGAGGAGCTTTATAGTTTTAGTGTTAAGGAACCTGGACTGGATCTTGATGGAAGAACCAAGTGGCACTCGGAGACCTTGGAGAATCGGAGGTTTAACACTGGTGGGCTCAGAGGAGAGTGACCTTCAAAGATCTGAGCCCTGGGCACAAACAAAGGGGATAATTTATATTCTTCTACTTCTATATACTTGGTACTTTTGGCACACTTGGGGGGAGCAAAGCAGTGAGAAGAACCTGGAAGAGCCCCGGGGTAGAGGCTGGGACTCTTTTGCTCATTTGGTTGGCCAGCTTAGAACACAGATTTTCCTTATCACTAGGTCTTAAATTTAGATCTATGATCCTGTTTAAGTTAATTTTTGATGTGGTATGAAGTAGTGGTTCAAATTCATTCTTTTGCATATGAATATCCATTTGTAAAGATAATTCCTTCTCCATTGAATTATCTTGGCACCCTTTTCCAGGGTTATATCTCCATTATAAAATTTACCAAAGATAGCCTTGTTTTGTGGTAAACTGGATAAATCTTTCTCTGTCACTGGAGAACAGGGAGTATATTTTGTTCATTTAAGATGAGAAAATCAGGGCACCTGACTGGCTTACTCAACAAAGCATGCAACTCTTGATCTCAGGGTCATAAGTTCAAGACCCATGTTGGGTGTGGAGCCTACTGAAAAAATGGTTAAGATAGTAAATTTTAGTTAAAAAATTGAAAAAAAAAAGAGAAAACCTATATGAAAAACACCTACCTCGGGTCCTGAAAATAAATATTTCCTTCCCTCTTTTTAGTCTCCCCACAGCACTTAGTGTGGTATTTGGGACACAATAGTTCCCATAAATGTTTGCTGAATGTAAAGTGGGCTTGAGCATGCACTCCAAAGGAAGCAGGTGGTTTCTGAAAACTGACTGGATGGGAGATCCAGAACACCATCAGGCCTCTTGAAACTAAGAATCTGAATAACAGCAGAGACTGACACCAACAGCTTAGTGAAGTTGTGAGGTTGTCAGAGTAGGGAGCCTTCAAGTGATTCCTCATCCTAGAAGGTAAGTGACAAACAGGCTTTCATGTAAAGTGAACCCAAGCACTTAGAACAACCCAACAGGTCAGAACATTTTTCCCCCTAGTTTAATTTCAAATTCTCCAGATGTCTACTTATTTAACTGCTTATGCAAAATAAAATTTTAACTTGTGGATTTGACCTCATTTCCACAAAATCGATTGTGGTTCTTATCTACCTAAAAGCAGAATGATTTTCTCAGGCAGCAACAACCACTATTGAAAAGGCAAAGAAACGGCACTCAGGTACAGCAGGCAATTCTATTTTCAGTGACCGTTTTCTCCCTTTCTTTTTCTCTCACATGCTGACATTAGGAATTCTCACAATCTCTCAGAAATAGAGCATGAAGCTGACGATAAACGCCTGTTCATTCCACCAGGGAGTTTCCTACAGGTTCGTGTCCAGGCAATGTTCCTGCCTGCCGCTTGGGTATTTCTCTGAGATCCCAGGATCTGCCCCTCTCTGAGAATGTGTGTATACACAGGTCCTGAACTTAAGATGTGTACTATACAGATACACATAATAACTTTCTTACACCTTCTTTTCACCTTTGAAAAATGCTCACAGGGGGAGCTAAGTGCTTCAAATTACAGTTTCTCACTCCAGCGTCAAATAACTTCTCTGCAATTAATCAGGTACGTGACTCTTAGACACATTTTCTTCTAGGGCTTGTGGCCACTTCCTAACCCTAAGGTAAATAGAATCCAGCGAGGCTGGAATGAAAACAATTTTAAAAAATTAGACTTTATATTTTAGGTTCACAGCAAAATTGGGCTGAAGACTGAAATTTCACATATAACCCCTTGCACAGCCTCCCCCATTATCAACATCCGGGAGAGAGTGATCCATTTGTTACATCTGAGGAACACATCATAATCTTAACACATCATAATCATCCAAAGCCCACAGTTTACACTGGGGTTCTGTGGATGTTGTATGTGCTATGAGTTTGGATAAATGTATACTGACATGTATTCACCGTTATAATATACAGAATCATTTCACTGCCCTAAAAGTCTTGTGTCCTGGTGAGACTCCACTGAAAAGGGTGATACGAGAGGAAAAGAAAAAAAGCGTGTAGCTCAGGGGCTTGACCCAACTCCGCGTTTGTTCCCAAGTTCAGGGCTCCCAGCCTGCAGGTCTCTCCAAGTCCAGGCAGGGGAAGGTTGCTCCTCCCCCTCCTCCTCCTTTGTTTAAGTGTCAAGCAAATGGGTTTCCTGTTGACACCGGAATGTTGTGAAAGGGCAGGAAGAGGCCAAGCCACCTCCTCTTTCCCCGCTTCCTATCCCATTTATTTATTTTGTACACGTTTGTTTTGGTCGGGCGGGCGGGCAGCTCGAGCGTGTGGCTGTGGGGCGGCCCCGGCGGCGGTAACCCCTCCCCCAAGAGGCGAGGCCTGGCCACTACCCGCCCCATCCCGGCTCCAACTCCGCGGGGCGGGGAAGGGAAGGAGGAAGGGAGAAGAGAGTGGGGGACAGAAAGCGGGGAGAAGGAGGCCGCTGGTGCGCCGCGAGGAGGCGGGGAAACCGGCCCGGCCCGAGCCAGGCCGCTCCCCCGCGGGCTGCAGGTGGAGTCCGCAGAGGTAGCCGCCGCCGCCGCCGCCGCCGCCTCCCCCGGGCCCGAGGGCGCTGGCGTGGAGCGCCGGGTGCTCGCGGACCCGGCACCGAGGCCCACGGCTCGCCTGCCGTTCCCGGGCTGCGCCTCTGCGCCTCTTCCATGGCTGAGGGCCGGCGGCGGGAGGACGAGGAGGAAGAGCTGCGCGAGCGCCGCGAGTTCGGGGGCCCGCGCCGCGCCCGGGGCCGCGCGCTGTCGGGCCACTCGGCCGCAGGTGAGGGGCGCGGGGAGCGCGCGGGGCTACGGGGGAGGAGGGGACCGAGGGCCGGGCGCGCCGGGGCCGCGCAGGTCCTGCCCCGGACGGCGGGGGCCCCCTCACCCGCCCGGCTGGGACCCGCGTCTTTCACTCTGCGCGGGGAGACGCAGGGGAGAGTGGCTTTTCCATCCTCGTTCACACTCTCGGGCCGAGCCTCCGGGAAATCCAAGCTGGTCGGTACCTGCCCAGTGGTCCTAGAGCCGAAACCGCAGATGTTTCGTACGCTCTAAATCTAGGAGCTGCTGGCTTGAACTTGGCGGCCCGGGTGATTACTTATCTCTAGATGAGTCAGAGGCCGGTGGAGAATTCTCTGGGTCTGGCAGTCTCGGGGACGACCCCTCCCGATGGGTTTGCCGGCTCGGCGGCTGCCAGGTCGAACCGCGTGCTGATGAGAGCTGAGTCTGGTTTCAGGTCTCTTGAACTTTGGACCTTTGATTCTGCCCAACCCCCCGCCGCCGGAGCTCAGCAGTCATCTATGGCACTTGCTTTGGAGTTATTTTGTGAGCTTTCCAGTCCAGGATATAGCATGCCAGAAGGCAGTTCGTTTGGACTGAGACTCTTTTCTGGGCCTGTTTACTTTTATGCTCTTGTGTTTCTGGGTGCAGCAAAGGCGGCTCGGATCAATAGTTTGGAACTTAATTGGAAGAGTAAGTGTAGATCCACACCCCTTCTCTGTTCCTGGGGCAGCTTTTCAATCAAATGTAATGGAGAGGAAGTTCTCCGGCCTTTGGTTCCAACTAGCTTAGCCAAGGATCTGCGAACTGGAGGGAGGAACAAACTTAGGGAGATGACAACAGGAGGGAGATAGAAAAGTGAGAAAGATTTAGATGAGAACGAGTTGTTAGTAAAGCCTCTTTAGAAAATGGGCCATAGTAAACATTCCATCAAGTCATAGAGAAGCTTTTCTTTTCTTTTTTAAAGATTTTATTTATTTATTTGAGAGAGAGAGCGAGCGAGCGCATGAGAGGGGAGAAGGTCAGAGGGAAAAGCAGACTCCCCACGGAGCTGGGAGCCCGATGCAGGACTTGATCCTGGGGCTCCAGGATTATAACCTGAGCCGAAGGCAGTTGATTAACCAAGCGAGCCACCCAGGCGCCCTTAGAGAAGCTTTTCTATGTGGCTCCCTTAACCTGAGGGAAAATTGGAGAATGAAGAGAAGATAACAGGTCTGTGGGAACCAATGAGGGATAGAAAATGGGATGAAGGGAGAGAATTTAGTGGAACATAAAGAAATAGGCAATTTGATGCCCTTGGTAGGATCTTGGAACCTTAAAAACGATGCCCATTACAAGGACTTTTCATCAAAATAAGTCTTTCTGCATGAACACCAGTTGTTTTGAAAGTAGTTGATAGTTTTGTTCAGTATAATCCAGACTAATGAAATCATAGGGAGTTGCTGGATATGAATTAATATTTCTTTCAAGAATAGAATGAGAAAACTTCAAAAAGATGTACCTCCATTGATTTGCTGATTTAAACAGTGTATGTAGACAGCCTTGGATTCCTGTTACCTTCAGCAAAGAGCTTCACTTTCTCTTACAGTGAGCTGTAGTGTGAAGAGTATTGGAGGGTCAAACTAGATAGGATCCAGATAGATAGATGTTCATCATTTAGTTGCAATATGTGTGTTTATTCCAAGGCTGGCAGAAGCTTTTCTAGGTTCTGTGGTTATTACTTTGCTGGACATGACATTGTGTACATTTTCACTCAGGAATTGGTGTTTGCAGTTTCTAACCATGTAATATGCCCTATTTCCATTAAGCGGTGAGGGACAGAAATGTTATGGAGTGGGCAGAGGGTTAAACTTGCAACAACTGCTCTTCTTTCTTTTGGGATACATTATTTAATAGTTCACATTTCTTTACAAGCTGTGCTCATCTTTCCGCTCATTAGTTCACGTGTTTTTCAGACACCATCGCATTCCTTACCAAGCTTGGGCATTTGTTAGTTATGTTTGTGTTAGATGTTGTTCTCTGCCCAAGTGAGAGTATGAACTGACCCAGAGGCTTAGTGTTTCTTCTGCTTATCTTCTGTCTTTCACCTCTCCGGTTCTCACTGCTTCCTTCTTCCCCCACCATTTTACAATCTAGATTTTCTTTTTCTTTGATCTCACATAACTTGACACCATACATTTGGGGTTTATGGACTAGGGGGAGTCTGTGAACTCCTTCTCTTCCTGCTAACTGTAGGTGTGGTTGGAAGTTGTGTTTATTTTTGCAGTATACATTCAGAAGAATGTATAAAGCCTATAAATTATAAAGTGAAACTCTTGTAACCTGTGTCCAAATCAAGAAGTAGAATATTGTCAGTTCCCTAGAAGCAGACTCTGATCCCTCAGGTCATGGCCTCTTCTTTCCTCTTGAGGGAGCTACTTTTTTGACTTCCGCAACTATTATTTCCTTGCTTTTCTGTACAGTCTTAACCTATGCATATGCATCCCTATACAGTATTATTATTTTACCTATTTTAAAACTTCATATGAGTGGAACCATGCCGTCTATATTCTTTAGTGTTATGCTTTTTTCACTCAATATTGTTTGTAAGATTTATCCATATTGTTGTACGCAGCCATAGTATTTTTTCATTGCATAAATATGTCACCCTTTTGTGTATCATTTCTTATGGATTTGCTGGAGTTCTTACAAAGGAATCTGAAGTTTTTTGGTTGCATGTGTTGCAAATATCTTCTTCCACTTGGGCTTAATTTTAAAAATTTTCCTTATGGGGGCACCTGGGTGGCTCAGTCGTTAAGTGTCTGCCTTCGGCCCAGGTCAGATCCCAGGGTCCTGGGATCGAGCCCCACATCGGGCTCTCTGCTCTGTAGGAAGCCTGCTTCTCCCGCTGCCATTCCCTCTGCTTGTGTTCCCTCTCTCGCTGTGTTTCTCTCTGTCAAATAAATAAAATCTTTAAAAAAAAAAAAATTTTTCCTTATGGTTTCTTTTGATGTGGAAATTCTGAATTTTAATGTAGGTGTATTTATGAATCTTTCTTTATAGTTTGTGTCCTTCTTCCTCCTGCTGTGTTGCTTGGTTCAGAATGCTTTTCCTACCCCAAGTTCATGAAGATACTCTCCGAATCTCCTGTATTTCCTAAAAGTTTTGTAGCTTTCTTTGGGGAGAGAGACCATAGCTTTCATCAGACTCTCAAATGGGTCTGAGACCCTCTGCTCACCTTCAGCATTTTTATATTGTTTCTTCAAAAGGCAGGGAATACACGATTCTAGGACCTCCCCTCATCACCAGGAAGAGTGAAGAGTGGTAGGCATTAACAGGGTTTAGAAAATACTAAATAAATTTATTCTTTCAGTATGTTGATGACTTTATGGTAAACTCTGGAAGGACTGCTATAACTTCTTCCACGTGTTCTGAGGAAAATAAGTAGTATTGTCAGTAGGAGGGCAAAAAAATTCATGTTCCCCATGAATTGGATGTTTCTTATCCCCTGTGAGGTCAGTATTATTTTCTCCATTTTATAATTGAAAAGATTCTGGCTCAGAAATACTTAAGCAACTTGTTCAGGATCCATCAGCTAGTAAATGATAGAATGGGGACTTGAATCCATGTCTTTTTGACCCTGTTTTTCCAAGCTATCCCACTGGTTGCTGGTAGAAGTCAATTGCTATTAATGCTCCACACGTTTATGCCTGCATTTGCTTGTTATATTCTACAAATACTTTACATTTATTTGGTGCTTTTCTGCTGAGGAAGGGCTTTCACAGCCTCATTTATAACTTGATTCTTATGAGTAACCTGAGAGGGAAGAGGGTATGTTTTGTTATTCCCATTTTAAAGACAAGTAAATTGAGGGGCACCTGGGTGACTCATTCGGTTAAGCGTCTGCCTTAGGCTCAGGTCGAGATTCCGGGGGTCCTGGGGTTGAGCCTGGCTCCCTGGTCAACTACTCCCTGTTCTCTACGTTTAAGAGTTATGTTTATGTTTTATGTTTTTTGTTATATTGTTTTTGTTGTTGTTTTTTGTTATATTTATGTTTTATGTTTTATTTGTTCCCCTGGTTCTCCCTCTCCCTCTGTTCCCTCCCACCCCTTGTGCACGCTCTCACTCTCTCTTGTTTGCTTACTCTCGCTCTATCTCAAATAAATAAATAAAATCTTAAAAAAAAAATGAAGACAAGTAAATTGAAACTCAGAAATGTTAGAAAACTTAGTCTAAAATAATACAGGTGGTAGGTACAGCCTCACCTCAGTTACCTCTATTGTGTGTTTCAAGTCATAAACTATAGTTTTTTTGAGTTGATTCATGGGACATACCAGGTCGAATGGCCCAGTTTGCAGTTGTCTAAAAAGTTGAAGAAACTTATTTTAAGTTCCCTGGAAACTATGGATACATTTATATGTAAGATCCTACATTCACCAAATTCTTTAAGAAGACCTGTCTAGGGGTGCCTGGGTGGCTCAGGTGGCTAAGTGGTCAGTGTCTGACTTTGGCTCACCCCATGATGTCAGGGTCCTGAGAGCAAACCCTGTGTGGGGAATCCCCACTCAGCAGGAAGTCGGCTTATCCCTCTTTCTCTTCCTCTGCCCCTCCCCTCCCACTTGTATGCACTCTCTCAATTAAAAAGATAAAATCTTTTTTTTTTTAAGATTTTATTTATTTATTTGACACAGAGAGAGATCACAAGTGGGCAGAGAGGCAGGCAGAGAGAGGAGGAAGCAGGCTCCCCGCTGAGCAGAGAGCCCCATGCGGGGCTTGATCCCAGGACTCTGAGATCATGACCTGAGTCAAAGGCAGAGGCTCAACCCACTGAGCCACCCAGGCACCCCTAAAAAGATAAAATCTTAAAAAAAAAAACAAAAACCTGGTTAGTTATCCTCTTCAGCATATTAAATGAAAAACGATACAGAAAATATAGGGAACACAAAGAGATTTATAAAATAGGATCCCTACTTTAAAAGAACATGTCATAGAATTAAGGAAGGTAAGGCTAATACCCTTTATTTTTATTTTGTTTAAAAATAATTCTAGTATAATTAATATAGTGTTATGTTAGTTTCAGGTGTACAGTATAGTGATTCGACAATTCTGTACACTACTCAGTGCTCATCATGACTTGTGCACTTCTTAATCCCCATCACCTATTTCACCTAGCCCCCCACCCCACTTCCCCTCTGGTAACCACTAGTTTGTTGACTATTTTTTTGTTGTTCTCTATGTTTAAGAGTTATGTTTATGTTTTATGTTTTTTGTTATATTTATGTTTTATGTTTTATTCACTTGTTTGGTTTCTTAAATTCCACATATGAGTGAAATCATATGGTATTTGTCTTTCTCTGACTGACTTCACTTGGCATTATACTCTCTAGCTCCATCCATGTCATTGCAAATGGCAAGATTTCATTTTTTGATGGCTGAATAATATTCCATTGTGTGTATATATCACATCTTCTTTATCCAGTTGTCGTTGGTGGACACTTGGCCTCCTTCCATATCTTGGCTATTGTAAATAATGCTGCTATAAACATTAGGGTGCGTGCATCTTTTTGAATTAGTGTTCTAGTATCCTTTGGGTGAATACTTAGTAGTGGAATTACTGAATCATATGGTAATTCTATTTTTAATTTTTTAAGCAACCTTCATACTGTTTCCCACAGTGGCTGCACCAGTTTGTATTCCCACCGATAGTGCAAGGGGTTCCTTTTTCTCTACTTCCTCACCAACACTCGTTTCTTGTGTTGTTGAGTTTAGCCATTCTGATGGGTGTGAGGTGATATCTCATTGTGATTTAGATATGCATTTCCCTGATATTTAGTGATATTGAGCATCTTTTCATGTCTGGCCATCAGTAGGTCTTCTTTGGAGAAATGTTTATCCATGTCTTCTGCCCACTTTTGATTGAATTATTTTTGTTTTTTTGTGTTGAGTTGAGGGAATTCTTTATATATTTTGGATGGTAACATTGGATCGGTCACTTACAAATATCTTCTCCCATTCAGTAGGTTGCCTTTCAGTTTTGTTGATTGTTTCTTTGCTGTGCAGAAGCTTTTTATTTTGATGTAGCCCCAGTAGTTTTTTGGGGGGTGCTTTTGTTTGTTTTTTTGTGGGTTTATTTACTTTTGTTTCCCTTACCCCAGGAGGCATATCTAGAAAAATGATTCTATGGCCAATGTCAGAGAAATTACTGTCTGTGCTCTCCTAGGATTTTATGGTTTGAGTTTTTTTTTTTTTTTATGGTTTTAGTTCTTAAATTAGGTCTTCAATCCATTTTATTTTTTGTGTATTGTATAAGAAAGCAGTCCAGTTTCACTTTTTTGCATATAGCCATCCAGTTTCCCTAGCGCCCTTTGTTGAAGAGACTGTCTTTTTCCTACTGCGTATTCTTGCCTCCTTTGTTGTAGATTAATTGACCGTATAATCATGGGTTTATATCTGAGCTCTCTATTCTGTTGCATTGATCTGTGTCTCTTTTTGTGCCAGTGCCATACTGTTTTGATTACTATAGCTTTGGTGGTGTATATTGAAATCTGGGATTGTGATACCTCCACATTTGTTCTAAGTTTGCTTTGGCTATTCAGGCACTTCTGTACAAATTTTAGGATCATTTGTTCTAGTTCTGTGAAAAATGCTCTTGGTATTTTGATAGGGATCACATTAAATCTGTAGATTGCTTTGAGTAATATGGACTTTTTTTTAAGTTTTATTTACTTGAGGGAGAGAGAGCAAGAGCTTGCAATTGCGAGGGGCGGGACAGAGGGAGAGAGAGAATCCCAAGCAGCCACCCCACTGAGCACGCAACCAGCTGCAGGGCTGGATCGCAGCCCTGAGATCATGACCCGAGCGGGAATCAAGAGTCAGACATTTAACCCAGTGAGCCACTCATGTGCCCCTAATAGGGACATTCAACAGTATTTGTTCTTCTAGTCCATGAGCATGTAATACCTTTTCATTTGTTTGTCTCCTCTTCAATTTCTTTCATCAGTAGTATAGTATGGTTCCCAGAGGACAGGTCTTTTACCTCTTTCAATAAATTTTTACCTAGATACTTTATTATTTCTGGCGTAATTGTAAATAGAATTATTTTCTTAATTTTCTGCTACTTCATTATAACTGTATAGAAATACAACAGATCTCTGTGTTTTGATTTTATATCCTGTGACCTTATTGAATTCATTTATCAGTTCTAGTAGTTTTTTGGTGGAGTCTTAGGGTTTTCTATATATAGTATCATGTCATATGCAGATAGTGAAAGTCTTATTTCTTCCTTACCAATTTGGATGCCTTTTATTCCTTTTTGCTGTCTGACTTCTGTGTCTAGGACTTCTAGTACTGTGTTGAATAAAAGTGGTGAGAGTGGGCATCCCTGTCTTGTTCCTGATTGTAGAGGAAAAGCTCTGTTTTTCCCCATTGAGGATGATATTAGCTGTGGGTTTTTCATATATGACCTTTATTGACCTTTATTATGTTGAGGTATGTTCCCTCTAAACCTACTTTATTGAGGGTTTTTATCATGAATGGATGTTGTACTTTGTCAAATGCTTTTTCTGCATCTGTTGAAATTATATGGTTTTTATCCTATCTCTTGTGGATGTGATGTATCATATTGATTGACTTGTGAATACTGAATCGTCCTTGCATTCCAGGAATAAATCCCACTTGATCATAGTGAATGATATTTTTTAATGTATTGTGGATTTGGTTTGCTAATATTTTGTTGAGGATTTTTGCATCTCAGTTCATCAGAGCTATTGGCCTATAGGTTTTTTGGTTTTTTTTTTTTGTAGTTATCTTGTTCTGGTTTTGGTATCAGGGTAATGGTGCCCTCATAGAATGAATTTGGAGGCTTTCCTTCCTTTCTGTTTTTTTTGGGAACCATTTGAAAAGAATAGTATTAACTCCTCTTTAACTGTTTGGTAGAATTTACCTGTGGAGTCATGTGGTCCTGGACTTTTGTTTCTTGGGAGTTTTTTGACTCCTGATTCAATTTCATTGCTAGTAATCAGTCTGTTCAAATCTTCTGTTTCTTCCTGCTTCAGTTTTGGGAGGTCATATATTTCTAGGAATTTATCTGTGTCTTCTGTTGGGAGGTCATATGTTTCTAAGAATTTATCCGTGTCTTCTAGGCTAATACATTTTATAATGAAGATAAATAAGAATATAAAGACTCCATGATGACTACCAAGGGGACTTTAGCAAAAGAATTAAACTGTCATGGTTCATTTTTTGGCTCACCTCTCACTAACTGTGTGACCTTGAACAGGTTACCTAACCTCTCTTGTGTTTCCATTCCTTATTTGTAAAATGGGACTATTAATAAAGCCTATTGCATAGAATTTGAGGATTAAATGAGTTAGTATAGCTAATACCCTTAGAACATGGCTAGGCACATAGTGAATACTTATAAAGTTATTTGTGTTTATGTATACTTTTGTTATTGTTAAAATAGCTGACACTTAGCTGAATCCACATTTTTCTTTATTTGAGAGAAGTTATGGGGTTTCAGTTGGTGGAGAAGAAAGAGGTAAACCTGCATCTTCAGCATTTCATAATCTAATGTAGTTGCTTTGCTTTGAAGTTCATGCATTTTTTAGATATACATCAATTTTACAAGACCCCCAAAGACTGAGTGGAGTTCTTCATTTGGCATTCCTTGTCCCATACAGAATTTCAACATGTCTTGTAGTGACCTTTACCTTTTATTTATCATTACAAATGAAAAGCTCATTCTTGCTTTTCATTTAGTTCAAAGTTAACTAGGGTGCATCTCTTTCTTCTTCTTTTTGTTAAATTTTGACACGATTCATTAGTGCTTCTAACTTCAGTGGCACATTATATTCGGAGGGCAACATACTCTGTTTTCCCTTAGATCATTTCAGCTTTGCATTCAGTGGTACTTTGAAACCAATCCTCTGAACACTTGGGTTTTAATCAAGTCTCTCTCAATTAGCTTTATTTAGCCTCTAGCAATTTACAGCCTCTCTCTGGGCCTTGGTTTTTGCTTTATTAATTGAAAGGATGAGGCTTCCAACTTTACACTTGATTCTAGGAGATAAGAAGAAAAATAACTTCTGAGTTGGTTTATAGACTTTTGCCAAAATGTGAGATAAGATCTTGGGCAGTTTTCTGAGGGCTCCTTGTGAAGTGCTCTATTGATGAGGGAGAATCCAAGAGTGCAAAGCTCAAGACATTGCCTCACCTGAAGAGAGCGGTTACATTAGTTTCAGTTGTCCTGCAGGCTTAAGACCTTCACCGATGAGGTGATGATCTACTTCGGCAATGGAAAACATAGGATGTGTTTTAGGGAATTTACTGTAAGAAGGGTAGGTATGATAGGAATGTTATCAATTAAGTACTCGATGCAAATATATGTTTAGTAGCTTCAGAGCATAAGAAGGGGTTAGGGTTGGGGAGGAAGTGGAAAGAGCCTGACACAAAGCAGGAAGGTGGCCTGCCTTCTTGTTTATAAGGAGGTGTAAATCATTTCCATTCTCTCATTAACTGTAGGCCTCATCTTTAGGAGCTCTAAGCTTGCCTTTGGGTTGGGAATGGGTATATGGGGGAGTACTAAGGGATACAGGCTGTAGACCATCTTACTTTTTTTTTTTTTTTTAAGATTTATTTATTTGAGAGAGAGAGCATGCATGAGCAAGAGAAAGTGGAAGGAAGGGCAGAGGAAGAGGGAGAGGGAGAGAATCTCGGACTCCACACTGAGCACAGAGCCTGATGTAGGGCTTCATCCCACAACCCTGAGATCAGGACCTGAGTTGAAATCAAGAGTCTGAACCAACTGAGCCACCCAGGCGCCTTACCCCCTTTCTTAAATACGCTTTGTTTTTTATTTTTTAATTTTTAAAAAATTTTAAAGAAGCTTTTATTTATTTGTCGGGGAGAGAGGGAGTTTGTGAGCATAAGCATGGGGAGTGGCAGGCAGAGAGGGAAGCAGACTCCCCGCCAAGCAAGGAGCCCGATGCAGGGCTTGACCCCAAGATCCTGGGATTGTGACCTGAGCCAAAGGCAGACACTTAACTGACTGAGCCACCCATGCGTCCCATAACTTTGTTTTTTAGGATAGTTTTAGATTTGTAGAAAAGTTGTGAAGATAGTATATAGAGTTCCTATATACTCACATCCAGTTTCCCCTATTATTTATATCTTAACCAGTGTTGATACATTATTAACTACACTCCATACTTTATTCAGATTTTCTTAGTGTTTACCTAATTCCTTTTTGTTTTGCAGGATCCTGTCTAAAATAACCATATTATGTGTAGTTATTGTATCTCCTTAGGTTCCCCTTGGCTCCAACAGTTTCAAAGATTTTCCTTGTTTTTGATGGTCTTGACAGTGTTGAGGGTTACTGGCCAGATATTTTGTACGATGTCATTCTTGGGATTTGCCTGGTATGTTTTTCTCGTGTTTAGAGTGGAGCTATGGGTGTCTGGGAAGTATGAATGGTGCCACATTTTTATTGTATATTAAGTGTACATAATAGCATCATTTATGACTGTTGATGTTGACCTTGATCGTTTAGCTGAGTTAGTATTTATCAGGTTCTCTACCTCAGGTAGAGGTACTCTACTTACTCTATCCACCCCCAAACGCCTTTCCATCCTGCAGGAAGTGAAGGAAATCACTGTGTACAGCCCACACTTAAGGAGGACGGAGTTACACTCTAACTTCCTGAGGGCGGAGTATCTACATTTTCTTTTTGGAATCCCTCTGCATGGGAGATACCATTCTTTTTTTTTACTGTCTCCTTCATTTCTTGAGGCTCTCTAAACATTCACATTGGGGTTGTCTTTAGACCCTGCGTTTGGAGGGGAATGTAAGCTCAATTCCTGAACCCTGATTCTGCCCAGAATATCTGGTGTGTCCTCATGTCAGGCACATAATTTCATTTCATAAATAGAAAGGAAAGGCACAAAATACATATGTCTGATTGGTGTGTCTTGTGATTAAAACTCATTCTTACTAGAGTATCAGCAGGTACAAAGGACTAATATGAGTTGTGTTTCAGTTTTGGATATGAGGAGGAAGTTAGAGTAGGAGAGGAATTTGGAAAAGCACTGGACTAAGATAACCAGATAATAGCCAGTTAATATTTATTGTGCATTGGGTACCAGGTAATATTGTAGTTGTTTTATGTTTAGTCCTTGTGCTGATCCCATGTGATAGGTGTGATGATTTCCTTCACTTCTACAGATGAGGAACATGAGACCTGGGAGGGGTAAATTATCTACTCAAGGTCACACAGCTAGGAAGTAACAGAGACTCCTAGTTGCCTACTCAGTATTCATCTTCTTCTTCCTTCCTCAGTGGAACCTTGTATTGCCAAATGTGGCAATGTGCCCACCTATGAAACTACTTCTACCAGCTTACTAATGAGATGCAAGTAAAAGTTGGGTGGGGTTTCTAGGAAAGTGCTTTAAAGAAGGGACTCAGGGAGGCACCTAGGTGGCTCAGTAGGTTAAGCGTCTGCCTTTGGCTTAGGTCAGGATCCCAGGGTCCTGGGATCGAGCCCTGCCTCTGACTCCCTTTATTTGAGAAAAAAAATATCTCGTTAAAGCCATTGTTATCCTAGGCCTGTACAACTATCAGTTGAATGAATTCCTGACTGATACAAATTCTAATTTGATCTTATTTTCTCTTAGCACCAGGGTTAATGCATTTTGATAACATGAGGTTACCTGAGGATACCTAGATTCTTGTTGCTGTTTTGTTCTTTATTATAATGTGACCACTGAAAAATCACTTAGAGCAGCTCTCCCACCCCATTTGCATCTTTCAAAAGGGAATTACCCATTCTCTAACTACGTCTTAAGTTTATTCTAGGGAAGGTGCTTGTGAACTTCCAAGTTCTCTTGTGTGATGTAGTTCTTGAAGAGGGTCACAGTCCTCCTAGGACAAGTTGAAGAGAGCTGAAAGGGAAACCTGTAGGATCTGAAAACAGTTTTCTGATGTTGTCATTTTGCTTTTTGCCAGGTTGGAGTGTTTCTTGGGGAATAAATAAATGGAAGCTGTGACGGAAGGTGATTTTGTCCCTCCTCTGCTGCATATGAGCAGGTTAACAATTGCATTGCTGATGAGCCCTGCAATGCGTGCCAGGCGTACTGCTTAGGATTCAGAGTTCATTTGTGTTTGATATGGCTGCCTTCATTGTTCTGGAGCATTGTTTCCTGAAGATACATTAATCAGGGAATCACTATACTGGAAGATAACTAAATGCTTTTTCTCTGACAGCTGGCCAGGAACAAGGGGTGCAGAAGACAAGGTTTGCATAACACGTGGAGAATTAGCTTTTCTCGGAATAAAAATCGTCATTTACCAAATGGTCTTTTGAAGCTAGTACAGAGATGTTCACAAAAAACTGGAAGGCCCCCCAGCATGGGGTCACTCATGTAGATGATCTCTTCTTGTCACTACACCCCTAATTTCCTTATTTCCCCACAAGGACGACTCCTCAACACATACTCGCTCAGTGGAGGTAACCGGAGCTCTGGGATTATAAAGTATAGTTGTGTTATTCAGTTGAGGTATAACTCTTGCCAGTGGAGGGTGTGGTTTGTAAGTAGAATTCATTTGGAATAAGGATTGCATTTGAATTTTACTCTTAATTAGATGCTTAATAATGTGAAATGCCTAATATCACAAACATTTTACCTCTTTATACTGTTCTTTTCCTATTTCTTCTTAGAAAATGTTCTTGAGGTATTAAACTGTATAAGATGGTGTGTGGTATTTTTCACAGTTCCATGGCAATGGGTGCTCTAAACAGTGCTTCTCAAACTTTAATATGCCTATAAATCACCTGGAGATCTTATAAAAATGTGATCCCTAGGTTAATAGGTTTGGAGTGGAGCCTGACATTCTGCATTTCTGACAAGCTCCAAGTGATGGGGCTGCTGCTGGCCCCTGGACCACATTTTGTGTACCAGTGCTTACAATTACCTCTGTACCTCAGTGCCAAGGTTCTCAACACCAGCTAGGCATCCGAATCAGGTGCAGAGCTTTAAAAAGAGACGTATGCTCCTGACCCCATCTTCAGATTTCCTCATTAATTACTTCTGGAATAGTTGCTGGGGAACTGGATTTTGAACTTCCTCCATGTGAGGTGAGACTCACTGGTTTAGTGTCCTATTAAAAAATGTGAGGTTGAGTGGTTTCAGTGTGCTTACTTGTAATTTGAACTGTTAGGTTTTTCCATCATAAGTAATTCATATTGTGATTACTTGAGGTCGAACAGAAGAAATAAACAGAATCCACCATGCATTTTATACAGGGATTTTATTTAATCCCTTTGTTATCTTGTAGCATAAGAAGGCTACACATAAAGAATGTTATAAGGCACCACCATTGAAGTAACTGGAAAGCAATAGGATAGTTATGTATGTGATAGGTAAGTATTTTCAGAGTGCAAGAAATAGAGGTCTGTTTGGCTAACCTCTGCTGATGGAGGCTTATTACAAGGATACATGAGTAAGCTGGAAGACACAGGAAATAGCCTCAGAAGTCATTTGGGAATACAGTTTGCTCTGGGAAACTGATAGCAAATAGCGACTCCAGAGAATATTCTTTCAAAGTTGCGATAACTGTTACTTGTATGTGGCGACACCACAGTTTTTGTGACTTCGTTTACTTCTGTCTGCTTCCATGGCTTCTAAATTTACTGAAGAACTGGCTCTCTTGTTCTTCTTTCAGTCAGCCTCTTCAAGAAAGAGGCTCTAAGTACGTTGGCCGGCCACTGTCCTGTACCCTTCTGAGCGGGGTTCTCAAGCTAGGTTACTTCAGAGGTTCAGGATAAACTATAGATAGCTACCTTTTTGGACCCATCTCAGATCCCTTTTCCTAGGAGAGTGTGGAAGGGTTTGGGGTACCTGCAGAGGACAATTGAGAATTACCTGCTGCTGCTTCTATCAGGTAGGACTTAGGATCTCAGGGATGTTATGAGGTGTATTAGAATGTGGAGGGTAAAATTGGCAAACTCCATGCATGACCTGAACACTCAGACTTCTGGTTATGAGTTCCATGAGGGGAGAGAATTATTATTATTTTTTTCCAGTGTTATAGCCTCATAACTCAGAACAGTGACTGACATATATGGTCAATACATATCTGCCAAATAGAATCGAATCGAACTTTTAAGAAGTGATTTAATGTGGTCTTTATTATTTTTGTTTTATTTTGACCCAAAACCTTATGTACACCATGATGGAAAGCAAATTCCTACTTTGTTCATGGATTACCCTGTTGAAAAGAAAGAATATGCTCTGACACTAAGAAACTTCACAGATTTTTAGTCTTAAGAGCTTTAGATGTTTGGGGCGCCTGGGTGGCTCCATCAGTTAAGCAAGCGTCTGCCTTCAGCTCAGGTCATGATCCCGGGGTCCTGGAATCAAGCCCTGGCATTGGGCTCCCTGCTCAGTGAAGAGCCTGCTTCTCCCTCTGCCCTTCCTCTCTCTCTCTCTGTCAAATAAATAAATAAAATCTTAAAAAAAAAAGATCGTTAGATGTTTGCCACGTGATGTCATCAGTACAGCTGGTGCCGGGCTTTGGTCTGAAAGGGCAGCAGATGGACGTCAAGTCCCTGGCTGGGAGTTCTTCCCCACGGCCTCCCTTTGGGGTCTTCTTGGCCCGGGGGCGGTAAAGCAGCTCCGCGGGGCCTTGAACTCATGGGTGCCTTGGGCCCGCGGGCAGCGCAGCGCGGCCACCTCAGACCGTTGCGGGTTCTCGCGGGCGAGCGGCTTCTCCGGCCCAGGGCGCCGCCGTTTTGGATCCCCACCGAACACGCTTTTAAAGTTCACGTGTAGATTTGGATACTTGGCCATGGAAAGGAGGCTAATTTTCAGGTAAGAAGAGCGACACCGGGAAAATAGGAGTCATTGTTAACTTGCAGCCGCTGCTGCTGCTGCTGCTTAAAAGCCCCAGGCCCCTGAGGAGGGAGTGACTGGCCGGGCGGGTGACGGATGGCATGTAGGGCGTCAAGGGAAGCCGCGGGCTCGACGCTGCAAACTGTATCTGACTTGGGGAAAGGAGGTTGCGTTTGACAGCCTCTCCGGGAGAGGGGCAGTGGTACGGATCATTTAGTAGTAAGGCTTAATTAGAGCATTTTGCTGTTAGTGTAGAATGATGCGTTCTTTTTTTTTTTTTTTTTTTTTAAGATTTTATTTATTTACTTGACAGAGATCACAAGTAGGCAGAGAGGCAGGCAGAGAGAGAGGGGGAAGCAGGCTCCCTGCTGAGCAGAGAGCCCGATGTGGGGCTCGATCCCAGGACCCTGAGATCATGACCTGAGCCAAAGGCAGAGGCTTTAACCCACTGAGCCACTCAGGTGCCCCAAAATGATGAGTTCTTAACATAGTTCTTGGAACAAACCTTTCAATAGCTCCTTGAGAAGAAGGATTCTGTAAACTTTTGTTCACTGAGGGGAGAGGAGCACTGAAATAAAACAAAAGCATTTATTTGGGGTCTTAGAATTGCAGTTCAAGGGAACACAAATTCGGGGAGCAACCCATACTGTGTCCTTTTGAGGATTAAGAGCCAGGGGTCTTAATTAGCAGTTTGGGGAAGTAGCAGGAAACTTAAGTTGTTTTCCAAAAAGGAGGATCGGAAGGTATAATTACATTTTACGATTAGTTTTCTGAGTACAATTATTAGGAAAATATTTTCTGCAGTGTCCAATTTTTTTTTATCAAGAATGTAGGTGTAACAGTCTTGTGTTCAGTCATATGCTTTTGCCAAGTTCAATAGTGCAGTGTAGTTACTATTTCAGAAAACAGGATAAAGTTTTAGTCCCTATAATAGAGTGGCTCATGTTCAGAGGTTTTACACAGGTTCACACTTTGCAGAAGGTAATCACTTCTTAGGTTTCCAAAGAATGTGTAATGATAATGAGGAATTATGGATTTTAATTCCAATATTCTTTAATTCTTTGCTCATTTAATTGAAAACTGGATTTCTTAACTCCTGTAGTAGGTTTTTAGAAAGTATCAACTTTTTGGCATGTTTGAACAAAATATTTATCAGTCACTTGGTTAGTGCTTAATATATGTCAAGAACTCATAATCCCCCTTATAACACAAAGTCAGATTCTGTTTTTCAGATGAGAAAATTGAGGCAAAGAGAAATTAAGTGGAGCTGAACTTTGAACCCCTGAAGTCTTTTTTCTCCTTTAATTTAAAAATTTGTATATGGGGATGCCTGGGTGGCTCAGTCAATTAAGAGTCTACCTTCGGCTCAGCTCATGATCCTGAGGTCCTAGGGCCCAACTTCCAGTAGATCTGGTCGGACTCTCACTCTGCCCCTCTCCCTGCTTGTGCTCGCTCTGGCTCATGCTCTCTCTCAAATAAATAAAATCTCAAAAAAAAAATACAAATTTATATACAATAAAATTGACTTCTTTTTTGGTACATACTTCTATGAATTTGAATACATGTATAGATTCATGTGACTACCCCCACTGTCAAGATACAGAATGCTTTCATCACCTTGAAATTCCTGTGCTGCCTCTTATATTCAAACCTTCCCTACACCCTTAGCCCCTGGCAACCACTGATCTATTTTCTGTCTCTGCAGTTTTACCTTTTCCGGAATATGGTATAAATGGAACCGTAATGAATCTGACCTTTGAGACTGGCTCCTTTCACCCAACACAATGTTGTGGAGATTCATTTGTATTGTTATATTGTATCAATAGTTTGTTCCACGTTAGTTATATTGTATCAATAGTTTGTTCCGCGTTACTGCTGCGTAGAATTCTGTGAATTGGACCGCAGTTTGTTTACCCATTTACCTAATGAAAGATATTTAGGTTGTTTTCAGTTTTTGGAGATTTTTGAGTAGGCTGCTATAATTATTCATACATAGTTTTTTGTGTAGAAGTTTTTATTTCCCTGAGTTTAAGTACCTAGATACCAGTTTGCTGGTTCATATGGTAAATGTATGTTTAATTTTATAAGAAACTACCCAAGCTATTTTCCAGAGTGGGGCTATACCATTTTGCATTATTGCCATATGTATGAGAATTACATTTGGTATCTGCACTTGGTATCGGCAGGTTTTTCTTATGTGTTTTTGCTGTTCTGGTAGAAGTGTAGTAATATTTCGTTGTGGCTTTAATGTGCATTTCCTTAATGGATAATGATGTTGAGTATCTTTTCTTTTTCTTTCTTTTTTTTTTTGAGTATCTTTTCATATGGTTAATTAATATCTACATATCATCTTTGCACACTTTAAAATTAGGTTGGTTGTTTTCATATTGTGGAGTTTTTAAGAGTTCTTTATATATTTTGCACTCACATCTTTGGCTGGATATGAGATTTGAAGATAGTTCTCCTAGTCCGCAGCTAATTTTTTCATTCTATTAGCAGTATCTTTAGCTCTTTGAACATTTTGAAAAGAGCTTGTTTAAAGTGTCTAGTAAGTCCAGTGTCTGTGCTTCCACAGAACCATTTATATGGTAGATTGTGACCCCTACCCCCCGCCCTGGGTGTGGGCCATGGTTTTTTGTTTCTTTGTATTCCTTGTAATTTTTTTGTTGAAAACTGGACATTTTGAATATTACAATGTAGCAACTCTGGAAATCAGATTCTTCTCCCACCACAAGGTTTATCATTACTGCTTATTTTGGGTATTGTTTGTTTAGTGACTTTTTTGAACTAATTTTGTCAAGTATGTATTCTTTGTGATGTGTGGTACTGAAGTCTCAGTTTCATTACCTTAGTGATTGGATAGTTTTCCTTAAATGCCTATAGAGTGCCGCCCACTGTGTTTATATCACAGCATACCTTCAAGGCCCAGCCAGGCAGTGTACAGCTCTCTTCACTTCCTGCTTATGCAGAGCCTGAAGATCAACCTGAGATGGGAGTTTATGGCTTCCTCAGATCTTTTCAGAGTATGGCCCCACCCCACTCGCCCCACCCCGGGAATGCACTTGGCTTTGTAGATTCCCAGGAATATACCTGAGCTTTTCAAAGCCCTTATTCCCCAAAACTTTTCATTCTCCAGGCTTTCCTCCCAACGTCTTTGGTTAGTCCTTTGTTTCCCCCAACTGTTATCCATTGTCTCATGTAGCAGCAACTAATGTATTTATTCACCTGTAAATATTTTTAACAGACTTCTCCACCTAGCCACTTTTTAGCACTTGGAGAGTTCTGAGTTAAGATAAAGGCAGGTCTTTTGTGCTGGTCTTTCAAGGCACCCATTTTGGAGTTGACTGTTGAACAATACAGGTGTTTTTTGATCAGTGTAGTACTATAAATGTTTTTTCTCAGTTAACATTCTTTTCTTTAGCTTACTTTATTGTAAGGAATACAGTATATAGTACATGTAACATACCATATATATGTTAATAGACTATGTTATCAGTAAGGATTTAGTCAGCAGTAGGCTTTTAGTAATTAGGTTTTGGGGGGAGGCAGAAGTTCTGTGTGGATTTTCGACTGCGTGGAGGGTTGGCATCCTTAGCCCTCATATTGTGCAAGGGTCCACAAAGGGTTTGTGAATGAGGTTCTGTTCTACTTTTTTTTTTTTTTTTTTTTAACTCTGATACTGGTACTAGGAAGACAAGCTATTTTTCAAGGCTACCCATTGAGCTGGAGAATGGAGGTTGGAGCCAGGGTAAGTTAAAGTGTTACAAAGCTTGTTACTTTAACCAAAGTTCAGATTGTTTTTAAGTGTTTTGCTGGACTTAAGTGTAATAAGAGGTTGTTGCTTGCTTTTGGTTAGTTTCCAGAGTTCCAAAAGAGTTGGTTCTGCCAGTTTCTGCCAGTTTTTTAAATTGACTTTACAGAGGACAGACTTTTGGAGCTCCTTACTCTGCCATTTTCACTGATGTTACTCAAGCATGAATTTTTTAAAAATCTGATTCAGTCTTTTTATGAGCACGTTAGCCCAAGTTTTCCTAATTAATACCAAGAGAGAAGGTGTGCATATTCTTACTCACTTTGACGTTTTTGTGTATTGTACAGTAGCATTATCAATGTATTTTGGGAGTCTCACTCATTGGGTTACAGTGCTGGGGTCAAGACCCTTCTGTTAAACCCTGCATGGGCAGCGTGCTTTTCTCAATTCCAGGCCATAGACAATCCTTAATCTCTCTGTTGCTTTTTTTTAAAAACGTGATTTCTAAGGTCTGTCTGGCCAAGGGAACTCCATATTCCTCTTGTTGAAAGAGAAAGTAGCTTTTTTGAATATTTTTTTATTTATTTGAGAGAGAAAGAACACAAGCAGACGGAGTGGCAGGCAGAGGGAGAACGCTGCTGAGCAAGGAACTCGATGCGGGGCTCAATCCCAGGACCCAGTCCCAGGACCCTGGGATCATGACCTGAGCCAAAGGTGGATGCTTAACTGACTGAATCACCCAGATGTCCCAAGAGAAAGTTTTATTGTATAGTTGGCACTTTTCTGATTGATATAAATCAGTCATGTGTTAAAACTCTGGGCAGTGGAATTGATGAGGGCATAGTGTATCATTTTATATATTTCTGTATTATTTGAGTTTCCTCCAATGAGTATAACTTTAAGAAATAAACTTAAAATACCATGTGAAATAATTGCCTACTGGTTGAGGGTACTTGTTGCTCATATTATGCACTTTTTAAAAAAATATCTTTAAGATGAGTTATTGCAATGATCATAGCAAATGTCCTATTGTTAAGTGATTGATAAAGTGAGGACATGATAATAGGAAGGAGGTATATAATTGTTTTATTTATTTATTCATTCATTCATTCATTCATTCATTCATTCATTTGACAGAGAGAGATTGATCACAAGTAGACAGAGGCAGGCAGGCAGGCTCCCTGCTGAGCAGAGAGCCCGATGCGGGGCTCGATCCCAGGACCCTGAGATCATGACCTGAGCTGAAGGCAGAGGCTTTAACCCACTGAGCCACCCAGGTGCCCCTATAATTGTGTTTCTTGTGAAGATGATTTTTCAGGCATTGGCTAATTTATCATTTGTGTGCCTGTTCGATCTTATGATTTTCACTTGTTTATTGAAAGCCATAATCACTTGAAAGGCAAATCCTCATTCATAACTAAACTGTTGAAAGCTATTTAATATAATCAAAACCTAAATTTCTAGAATGTAAAAACAACAACAACAGAAGCCACACCCATGTGCCTTTTCAAAACCAACTAACAGAGTAGTGGTAGCAGAATTTCTAGAACGTAAAACAACAACAACAACAAAAAAACCCACACCCATGTTCCTTATATAATCAAAACCTACCCTTCATGTTCTCTGCCTTATACTTTTCCTATATATGTCATCTCCAACTTGTGACCCAACAGAACCTTTGCTAGAGGAATGGATTTAGGAGACTGCATTCTGATACTCAAATTGCAACTAGCCAGTTGTATGACCTTGATTTAATCTTTCTGGGTCTCAGATTCATTTGGAAACTATATTTCTGGGGGTCAAATCTGATTCACTCTTTTTGTAAATAAAGTTTTATTGTGTGGAGGGAGGGCAAGATGGCGGAGGTGTAGGAGGCACAGAGAGCCCTGGGAATCAGAAGTCCAGCTAAAGAGGAGGAAATCACTCTAAAAGCCGGCAAACGCAACAGCAGAGAGAAGAGAATAAGAACAGCAATTCTAGGAGCAGAAAATCGACCACTTTCAGGAGGTAGGACGTCTGGAAAAGGTGAATTTAAAGCGAC
>CM053604.1:108237423-108274074 GCA_028646535.1 Procyon lotor | reverse complement strand
ATTTCCCTGTTTTTTAAAAATAGCTTTATTGAGATATAATTCACACATCATATAATTCACCCATTTCCTGTTAATTTTTAAAACCATTTCCTAGGGTTCTTTCAGTCTGCTTTTTAGATATTTACTACTTCTTTTTCTTAATCAGTAGACAGAAATAAGTGGGTTGAGGTTTATGAGAGAAGGGTGTATCAGGAGTAGGGGGCAGATAAAACAAGGGCTGGAGGGGCGCCTGGGTGGCTCAGGCGTTGGGCGTCTGCCTTCGGCCCAGGTCAGATCCCAGCGTTCTGGGATCGAGCCCCGCATCGGGCTCTCCGCTCTGCGGGAGGCCTGCTTCTCCCGCTACCATTCCCTCTGCTTGTGTTCCCTCTCTCGCTGTGTTTCTCTCTGTCAGATAAATAAAATCTTTAAAAAAAAAAAAAAAAACAAGGGCTGGAGGTAGAAGTGGGATGGACTGAGTGCATGTGTCAGGTAAGGTTTTAGGCCACCTGCCCCATCACCTCTGGGCAGCTGTTTAATCAGGTGCTTGCTTATCCCTGGTACATCTGATAGTACTGGCCAGGGCAGTGAGGTCATGTGGTCTTTTTCTTTCAGTATCTCGTTCTGTCCCCTTGAATTGTCTGGTCCCTCCAGAAGTTTTAAGTTTCACCTCTTGGTTCATGAGAAAAATTTTGCCAGATCCCATGCTGCAAAACACGTCCTTCCTGAGAGTCTGGAGAAATGATAGGAAGCAGTATTTTGGCCTTCTTGACCTTCTTTATGTCTTCTTGCTGTGTTGTCCTGCCCCTTTACTTTAAAGACAGTAAATCTTAGGTTCATACTTTTGTGTGCTTTCTCTTCCTGTTTGTTTTGCTTTTAGTCTGTCTTTTCTCCTCTATTTTCCTTTCTTGCCCCTTTTTTCTCTCTTGTTCTTTTTTCCCAGTTGCCATTTTTCTTTGCCCTCTGTGTCTTTCTAGCCGTTGCCTAGCTTAAATTCTTGCCTCCAGAAACCTTCCCGTTTACCTGTTGTACGTGCTCTTTTCTCTCCTTTGTTTGTTATGGCTGGAGAGATATGAAGGAGAATGAGACTGAAACATTCTTTCCTTCTTTTATTTAATATTTTTAGGTCGACTTTGTGTAAGACATTGTGTCAGGTTCTGGGCCACCTCCATAAACAAAATACCCACGTTCTTAGTTGGGGAAACAAAGAGGTTGAGTGATTACTATTCATTCACTCATTTGTTCAACAAGTATTTACTGAAACTAGGATACAGTGGTTGGCAAACCAAAAATTCCTACATTTTGGTAAGACGTACGTACTTTAACTAGACAATTACAGAGGCAAATAATCTATCGCAGCCGTGTTGAGTCCTACAAAGGAGGTCTCCATAGTGCTATTGGAATATATATATACTGGAGGATTTGTTCTGGTTGGGAGAGTTGGGGACAGCTTCCTGAGGAAGTAAAAGGTGAGTTGAGATCTGAGGCACAGTAGGAATTAACTCGACAAAGATAGTAGGGGAGCCGCGATAGCAGAAGCCCAGCACTGAGAGGGGATTTGGAACATTTGAAGAATTGAAAGCATGGAGGGCAGGGTGCTGTGAGGCTGAAGAAGCAGGCAGGGATGAGAACCTGCAGAGCTTTGTCAGCCCTCTTCAGGATCTTGGTCCTTACCCTCTGAGCAAGGAGAGGTCTTTGAAGTGCTGACGCCGGGAAAATGGGGGGAGAAATGAATTTAAAAATCTTTATTATTTTTTAAAATCTTTGTTTTTAAGACATTGGTCTGAATGCTATGGAGAGTAAGTGGTGTGGAGCATAGGTGTGAGTGAGGGAAAGGGCGTGGGCCGTAGTGGCAGTCCCGAGGAGAGACGGGGTTAAAGGCTGGCAAAGATTTCAAGTTTCCAAACCTACCTTCATTTCCTATTAAAGGTACCTGTTTATCCAAAACGTTGTGTTTTGAAAGTTGACTCACTGTGAAAGACAGTAGAACTTAGGTTCATTGAAATGAGAATGAAGAAATGAAGGATGATTTAAAAAAAAAAAAGGGATGTGAATGGAACTATAAAAATAAGGACTGAAATTGAGTATATGACTTAGCCCTGAGCTCCTGGAAGCCTAGGTAAAATAGGAAATAGTATGTCGTGGGATGGATTAACAAAAAGAAGCATGCTAATTAAGCAAGGGATGATATCCTGTCCTTATTAAACATTTAAAGTACTTTATTATTAGAGTAGCATTAAACAACCTGCGCAGGTCCAAATTATTGAAACCTGAGACCTCTGTTCTTGAGATTATGGCATTAATCCATTTTTTGGTAGTAGGTCACATTGGTATTTGAAAAAGTTAAAATTTCAGAAAAATACAGAGCTGAATTATACATACACATTTTTTATTTGATCCCTTGCAGAGGCAAAGTGTAGGATAGTAGAGGAAGTGAGGAATATAGACAAGATAAGAAGCCCATAATGCAAACCATGGGCCCAAAGTAAACTTTTTTTTTTAATTTATTATTTTTGAGAGAGAGTGAGCACGTGCAGGAGAGAGAGAGAGAGAGCGCAAGAGTACAAGCAGGGGGAGCGGCAAGCAGGGGGAGAGGGAGAAGCAAACTTCCTGCTGAGCAGGAAGCCCAATGCAGGACCTGGGATCATGACTGAAGGCAGCTGCTTAACTGACTGAGCCACCCAGGCGTCCCCAAAGTCAACTCTTTTTTTTTAGTACCAGCTGGTGTTACTAGGTTATCAGGTACAAACTTCCACTCACCCACACCTCTGTGGTGAACTATCACATGGGGCTGGGGCCCTGGACGGGCCAAAGTCTACTCTTAATATATTTCCTTGAGGACTTTCCCTTTTGCCTTTACAGATACTTCTTTTCTTGCCCACTTCTCCAGTAGCCATTTTATTTGTGTCCATAATTACTTACTCGTAGAAGGTACATTTCTTGCCTTATAAGATTCATAGTCAGGGACAAAGAATGCCCTGCACAGAAGCGGCAGTCTCATTTCTCAGCTGTTCACATTCCAACCACTAAAACATATTTTCAGAATAAAAAACCTTGAAACCAAAATCATTTCTAATTCTTTTAATGAAGTAATCCAGGATTCCCAGTGACTCTCCTGTGAGTTCTCTGTTCCTGGGGCTTAATCTCTCTGTGTTCCCACCCCGATCCTGTACTTGGCCAGTGGCTTTAGCTATGCTGTCTACTCTCCTGGTAAAATGTCAGGCCCAAAGGCACAGAAGGGTCCCAGGAGAGCCAGAGAGAGCAGTACAGTAAGGTACAGGAAGTCAGAGAAGTCCAAATTATTGGCACCCAAAACCTCAGCTCTTGAGATGGTGGTCTCAATCCATTTTTGATAGTAGATCGTACTGGCGTAGACTCCAGGGAGGGAGTTAGCACAGCCTAATCCCCAGCTTACCAGTCCTATCTGGGTCCACACACCATTAATATGACATGACAGAGGTCCTCCAGAATCACCCTGAGGAAAGATAAAGGTCAGAGTGTAGTGAGAAGGGACCTTGAAGAGGAAAGTGGTCACAAGAGGTGGAGAGTTCCTTAAATAGGGCAATGGAACCCATGGAGCTGGGGAACTCTAGAGGGAGCTAGACTTCTTACCGCATTAGGGGAAGATCATGGGAATTTTAGAATCATAGATTTTGAAACTGGCAGAGACCTTAGCTAAATATATCAGTAGTTTCAAAATACTCATCTATGATAAGAGTGATTAATGTGACAATTTTTTTCCCTAAAGATAACTTTATTTCAATTGAATGAACTGTCCTTATTTTTCTATTCTTATGTTCTTATTGTTTTCTTTTTAATGTTCAAATAATCCTTTCTTATGTAAAATGATAGTGGTAGTAGTTGATGGTTTATCTCTCAATCTTGCTGTCTCTTTTTCTTCACCCATTTAAAGTGTACAATTCAATGGTTTTTAGTATATTCACGATGTTGTTCAACCATCACCACCTTTCCATCACCCTCACAAAAAACCGCATACCTGGGGTGCCTGGGTGGCTTAGTGGGTTAAAACCTCTGCCTTCAGCTCAGGTCATGATCTCAGGGTCCTGGGATCGAGCTCCGCATCGGGCTCTCTGCTCAGCAGGGAGCCTGCTTCCCCCTCTCTCTCTGCCTGCCTCTCTGCCTACTTGTAATCTCTCTGTCAAATAAATACATACATACATAAATAAATAAAAAAGAAACCCCATACCCATTAATAGTCACCCTCATTTCCTCTCAGCCCTAGGCCAGCTGGTAATCTGCTTTCTGCCTCTATAGATTTGCGTATTCTGGACATATGAACCATACGATATATGATTGTTTATATCTAGCTTCTTTTAGAAGCTAGAATACTCTTAGAATACTCTTTTCAAGGTTCATCCTTGTAGCATCTATCAGTGCTCCATTCCTTTTTATGGCTGAATATTATTCCATTATTTGGATAGACCACGTTTTGTTTATCTAGTCATCAGTTGGTGGGCATTTGGATTATTTTCAGTCTTTGACTATTATGAATAATGTCGCTCTGAATATTCATGCATAATTTTTTCCGTGAATATGTTTTTATTTTTCTTGGGTGTATACCTAAAGTGGAATTCCTTGGTAATATGGTAACTCTGTATATAACCTTTTGAAGAATAGTAATTCCAAAGCAGCTGTACCATTTTACATTTCCAGTAGGAGTATGAAGTTTCCAATTTATCCACATTCTTATCAACTCTTGTTATTATCGAGAGGGGGAAAGGAAGTAAAACCAAGTGATCATTCTAGGACTAAAAAATAAAATACGTGAATAAAACTTTCACTAGATGACCCTAACACTAAAATGTAGATGACAGGAGAAAGGCAATGATCTTGAATATAGATTAATTTATAAGTATCCAATTTGAAGAGCAGAGAAGGGTTAAAAAAACGGTATCAGATACAATGTGAAAATATCAAAAGGTGTAACCTGCATTTTCTGTTTCAACTAGAGGAGGAAGAGAGAGAAATGAGGCAGAATATTGAAGAAGTCATGAAAGAAAATATTCTCAAGTTTTGATAAAAGATAAAAGAACAGATTAAAAAAAACCAAAAACAATGAATCCTAAATAAGATAGATAAAAGAAAATTACATCTAGCACATCACAAACTTTTTTTAAAAAGATTTATTTTTTTTTATTTGAGAGAGAGAGAACATGGACATGTGCAAGGAAAGGGCGGAAGGGGAGAGAGAGAGAGAAAGAGAGAGAATCCCAAGCTGACTCCTCCTGACCTAAGCCAAAACCAAAAGTCAGATGCTCAACTTACTGAGCCACTCAGGTGCCCCATCACATTCAAGCTTCTGACAATCAAATATGAAGGTAATTATATTGGAAACAACCAGACAAAACAACACATCACACTCAATGGAGGAAGACAATTCTTCATTGGACAGTTATGATCAGGAGACAGTGGAATGACATCTTTTGAGTGTCGAGCAAAATGTTCTTACTTAAAAATGAAGTTGGCAGTTCTGTGCCAAACTCTTAATATATTTATAAAAATATATTTATTTTTTATATAATATTTTTAATGCTAACCAGTAACCGGTGGTTAGCATTTCTCTAGATCAAAAGTTGAAGAGAATTAAATTCATCGGTAATTCAGCATAACACAAGAATTATCGTCAGAACCTTTGCCTCCCAATTCCCAACATACTGTTGTTTACATACAGGAAAACCCAGATCAAAATTAAAGTCTCATATTAAAAAAAAAAATTCAAGAGCAAACCCTAACCTTGCAACTATCCTTCATTTTAGTTAGATCACCAGCACATATCTCATCATCATGGATGACTGGCTCTGATTCTGGCAGCATGGAACCGAGTGGGTTGTAGAGTTGTTCACAGGTGTGGCGGTCAAAGATGGGTATTTCTGCTTCCTGGAGGATGGTGGGGGAATCAGCATCTGTGAAGACAGGGATGAAAGGAAAAGCAATCTGGAAAGTTGCAAGGGCAACATTCAGTCATGATTTGCAGAAATCTCTGTGGGAATCCAAAAGCGGAATACAGTGACTTTCCAATCATATTTGCTAATGCAAGAATGTTTTTGGTAAATTTAATCTTAACACAATGGGTGATTCAAAATTATTTATTTGTTCTAAAGTTTTTCTAATGTGCCAGTGTGGGATATTCCTCATGTTCTAAATAAAGAGAAATTCTGATACAGTTTGATTCAGTAAAGATATGAGTATTTGAAATACTCCAAAACTACTCCCTTTCCTGATTTTCTGCTCGCAGATCATTTCTTGTCTTCACTCCTCCTGGGAAAGAGTTGACCCAACACTCTAAAAACAGATTTTCAAAAACACTTGACTCTTCCATACTTTAGATCAGGTTTGTTAACAGTCGTTTCAAAGAAGTAATTATGTGTTCAGATGGTTAGTATCTGTTCTTGCAGCTATAGCTAGACTCTATAGGCAGGATCTAAAAGTAAATAAAAGAAACGTAGTAAATGTGAAAAAAAGACACTTTATTTGAAGACTTACAGATAATATCAATGGTTGGGGTTTATTAAAAAATATTTGCCATAGTAATGGTGTGCCTAGAATCCAAATGTTCTGAAGTGGGTCCAAGGAAGGGAATGGCTAAAACAACTCCTTTCTTTGCCCATTCTCACCTTCTTCTTCAGCATTTCCCCATCCAGTCACCCAGCAAGAGCCTGGAATTTTCAACTTCTTTGTGATCTGGGGCAAGCAGATGGGCAGGATGGAAGAATTGAAGGTGACCTTAGAGACCAATTTCAACAAGGCGATGTCTGCAGTTGTGTGTTGAGTATGGGGATGAGTGATAATTTTGAACACACGATACTTCACACTTTGACTTGGTGGTTTTCTGTGAATTGATCCCAGCTGTACAGTATAAAACAGAGGAAGCCAGCGCCTAAGGGGAATAGAAAAGGGAGAATAAAAGTGGAGCATGCCCAGGTGCTACAGCTGGGTGAGAACAGGCTGCCTACGAGTAGCACTAAGTCTCTAGGCAAGAAAGGATGGTAATAGACCTAGAATGAACCAGGCTATTTTCAGCTTGGACTAGGGTTGATTTGTTGCTGTTTCTCCTTTCCTCTCTCCCTAATCACTCTTTCGTTGTCTCCTGTCTCCGTGGTCTCCTCTCTCTATGGTCTCCTCTTATATGCTTAAGGCCAGAGTTCTGTCCGTCTGTCCGTATTCGCTCCCATTTTCTTGGGGATTCTGTTCTGTGTTATATCCTTTTTTTCCCCCTCGATTCCATGTTTTCTTGTTTTTCTGTCCTTGATTTTAGTGAAGCACATTCTCCCGTCTTCCTGAGAAAATGTGCATGAGAGGTAATATTTTTGCTGCTTTGTATATTTGAAAATGTCTTGTTTCTATCCTACACTTGATCAATAATTTGCATATGGGTAGAATTCTGGGTGGGAAATAATTTTCTCCCGGCATTTTGAAGTTCTTGCTCTATTTTCTTTGAGCTTTCAGTAATGTTATTGAAAAGTCCTGCTGTTTTGGTTTCTGTATATATTACTTATCTGTTATTGCATAACAAGTTACCATAAACTTAGAGGCTTAAAAAAGCAAACATTTATCTCACAGTTTCTGTGGGTCAAGAATCAGGTGTGACCTAGGTGGGTGCTTCTGACTCCTCTCTCACGAGGCTACAATCGAGTTGGGCTGCAGTCATCTCAAGGCTTGACTCTGGGAGAATCTGTTTCCAAACCGCCTTATGGTGGCAGGCCTCAAGTCTTCACTAGCCGTTGGCTGGACACATCAGTTTCACATGAGCCTCTCCCTAGGAGTACTCTCCACATGGCACCTTCTTCTCTTATAGCAGTGGCTCTGAGAGAGAGCTCAGATTGTGTTTGTGATCCAGAAAAGCTCAAGACAGAGTTCCCTGATTGATGTTTAGGAAATGATTTGGCCCAAAGTAAGAGAAGTTTCCAATATTGTGTCTATCTCTATCGATTCTTTTTCTACCTCTATGTCCTGTCCCTAGTCCAAGGTGATGTAAGGGTTCCCTTCTGCCTCCCTCTCTTACCATTTTCTTTGTTTTTGTTGGTTTTGTTTTAAAGATTTTATTTATTTATTTTAGAGAGAGAGATTGCAGGCAGGGGGAGGAACAGAAGGAGAGAGAGAAAAAAATCTCAAGCAGACTCAACACTGAGCACAGAGCCTGACTTGGAGCTCAATCTCACGATCATGACCCGAGCCTAAATCAAGAGTCAGACACTTAACCGACTAAGCCACCCAAGTGCCCCGACCTGTCCTACCACTTTCATCTATCTGTCTGTTGGTTCATTCATGAAATCATTCAAGTATTTACTGAGAACCTGTCAGTGTGCGAGCCACCGGGACTAGGACTCACATTTTTAAGCAGTGTGCTGCTGTCAATATCCACCTGTCACTGATGAGAGACCCTCCACAGATAAAGTTCTCGCCCCAGTACATGCTGACTTGCCAAGGCCAGTGCCCTGCAACAGCATCCTGGCCACCCACAATACGGCCTGAGTATACGGGTCGTCCACACACTAGAGAAAGAAAAGAGACAGACGTGTAGAACATCAGTGTCCTGTTCCTTTGGTCCTCATCTTCTCATCATCCTCAAACTCCCATCCATTCCTAGGACCTGAGTCCTCCCTCGCCTCCAACCTCCATCCTATCCCAGTTCCAAACCCAGCAATCTAGGTAGAGACCACTCACCTGATTGCAGATCTTTCTTTTGGGGGGAAGAGCTTGGGGAAGACCCTAAGAGAGACACCATATCATTAATATACAATAAAGCATTTTATGTCTAGATTCTCTGAATGGTGAGGCTTTCCACACATTTAAATTTCTCAGATTTATATTAAAGGCCAGATTTTTATAAATATCTACCCATTAGTAGGAATCTCGAAAATTACATATTTACCTGCCTTCTTTAGCAGCATACACAGAACATAATTTAACTTTAACTAGAAGATTCAGGATTGTCATCAGGAATATCAAGTATATTAGGTTGTGAATACAATGATGCCTTCCGGTGCTTTTGGGGTTAATGAGCTGTTTTCTTGATCTGAATTGGCATTTTGCAGTATTTGTATATCTTTCCTGCTACCTGTTACCTTTCCCCTGCTCTCAGCCTACCCTGCTTTTAAATCATCATGGGCCAGAAAAATAAGTGAACACGTTTATGACTAAAATCACTCAGGAGTATTGATACTTCCAGTTCCCTCTGCTTAAAATGCTCTTTTCCGGGGCGCCTGGGTGGCTCAGTCGTTGGGCGTCTGCCTTCAGCTCAGGTCATGATCCCAGGGTCCTGGGATCGAGCCCCGCATCGGGCTCTCTGCTCTGCGGGAAGCCTGCTTCTCCCGCTACCATTCCCTCTGCTTGTGTTCCCTCTCTCACTGTGTTTCTCTCTGTCAAATAAATAAAATCTTTAAAAAAAAAAAAATGCTCTTTTCCTAGATTCTCGTACCTAAGTCACTCAGCTCCTTCAGGGCTGTGCTCAAATGATTCCTTAGTGAAACTTCCTATTTAAAATTATACCATACCTTCTGCCCCTGCACTCCTGCTTCCCCTTTCCTTTCATAACATTTAGGACTTTTTAACCTGCTTTAAAATTTATGTATTTAGGGGCACTTGGGTGGCTGAGTGGGTTAAAGCCTCTGCCTTCGGCTCAGGTCATGATCTCAGGGTTTTGGGATTGAGCCCCACATCGGGCTCTCTGCTCAGCGGGGAGCCTGCTTCCCCCTCTCTCTCTGCCTGCCTCTCTGCCTACTTGTGATCTCTCCCTGTCAAATAAATAAATAAAATCTTTTAAAAAAATTTATGTATTTAATAAGTGCAGTGATTATAAGCCCCATGAGGGCAGGGGTCTTTGTTTACTGCTTCGCATATAATATCCCCTCAGGACTTCCCCAGGACACACTCTTCATAAGTAATGTCCCATGGTGAAGTGTCCTATTATTCTCTATGATAACTTCTTCAGCCGAAAACTTCTGCTTCCACTCACCCCCTCTGGCCCGTTCCCATCTACCCCTCAGAGGCTCACCCAGTAGAAGGGACAGTAGGAAGGTGCTTGCAGCAGGGCCCATGTCTTGGTCCTTAGAATCAGCACTTTCTGTTTCCAAGGAGAGTCCAGCTTGGGGGCAGCCAGAGAAGGGGGACGGGACCAGCTTCTCCTTCTGGATGAATTTCGCTGGTTCACCCTCTGCTCTCCTTTGGTTTTCACCACAGGGCCAGGCGCTGAAGAGGCCAGACTTCAGAAATGCAGTGGCAGGACCCAAGGGGAGGAGCTGGGGCCCGAGGCGCCCCCTACTGTCCAGGGAAAGCAGGATATCTGGGGTTCCTGCTTGTGGATTGGAGGATGCAGTGGCTGTTTGCACAGGGCAAGTCAGAGGGGATCAGAAGAAACGAGACCTTTTCTTTAGCAAGATAGTGGAAGATGGACAGGAAACAAGGAAGTTACTTAGTACCTGGCCACAGCCACAGGCCACAGCCAATCCCACAAGTTGCTCTGGAGCTGGGATGGCTCTTCAGAAATGTCCTGAGTGGAGACAAGAAGGGTGGGCCTTTGGACTTATGTATGATTGGATGTAGGCTATTGAAAGGAATGGGCATTACCTTGGCTGAAGTGACTCTGTTGACAATTCTTGGGATAGGACTTAGCCGTGAACTAAGAGTGGCCAACACTCCTGATTGCTAAGAGAATGAAAACTTTAGATCTGAAAGGGGATCTTGGGTGCCACAGCACAGCATCTTCTACAGAATTCTCTGTGCCCTTTATGTTTCTGGTACCAACTGTTTGCAGGGTACTAGGTCTGTGGAAACAATTCACTGAACTTTTAAAGCATGTTATGGCTCTCTCATAGCTCAGACTCTTGGGAGGTTTGAAAGAAACACACGAATAATTAAATAATAGAAGACCAGAAAATGTAGCTATTTTGGTAAGGTTTATTCAGTTGCAACCAACAAGACTCACTTAAACTAGCTTAAGTAAAGAGGGGATCACTTTAAAGATGTTGTTATGGGCTGAAATGTGTATCCCCCAGAATTCCTGCACTGAAGTTCTGATCCCAGAATGTGGGGTACCTAGAACATGACCATTGGGGATAGTGTCTTTAAAGAGGTAATTAAGGTAAAATGAGGTCATTAGGTGTAGGCCTTAACCCAATGTAACTGGCGTCCTGATACAAAGAGGAAATTTGGACACAGACATGTACAAAAGGGAATATAGCTATGTGCAAGCCAAGGACGCTTGGAATGTCTTTTAGGAGGATCCAGCCCTGCTGACACTTTGATCTCAGACTTCTCACCTCTAGAACCATGAGAAAAGAAATTCGTTTTTTAAGCCACCCAGTCTGTGGTACTTATGTTACAGGGGCCCTAGCAAACAAATACAGCTGTCTGTGGAACAATAAGAAGACCAGAGTAACAAGGACATCTGGAGCTATCACAAGACAGACCTGGAATGAGCCCGGAGCAGGAAGGGAGCTCTAGATTCACAGTGACTCAAGAGCTCATCGTGAGAGTTCAGGATCTTCACTTGGGTCTTCTCCCAGTAGTATGGCTCAACCATAGTCCATGCCTTTTCTTTCTATCCACTATACCCTGCCCAAGTTTTTCCTTCTTTTCCTTTCAAATTCCCAAGGATTTGAACAGATTATCTTGTCTTACCAGGGCATAGTTCCTTGGCTATGACTGTTTGCGTTTGGTGTGAGTGCCCTCATGCATGAAGATGAGGATGCAGAAAGGTGGCCAGCTAAGCAGAAGGGACTGCTGTGGGGGCCACAAGCCAGAATCACTATATCTCAGGGTACTCCGATTCATTTATGGTATTCACAGGAAATTGTACTCTTTAGTCAGCTCATGCAAGTATAGCTTTTTAAAAAGATCTTAGGTGGAGGTTTACCCTCAAGTCATGTTTAGAATAAAGGTAATCATTTTGCAAAGACACCAAAGCTCTGGACAGATCTTTCTGTTGGTTCATCAAAGGAACAAGAATTTTGCCAGGTACTCTTTTTCCTCTGAGAGTCTTGTAGTTGTCCTAGATTTTTGGACTTTTATATCCCTGGATAAATCTGAAGTCTGGTTCTCTTTAAAATTAACTGGTTAACTCTTTAAAATTAGTTGGATTGCTTACAGATTTCTTCTTTTCCCTTTTGTTTAAATATTTTATAAAAATTGATATTTTATTTTGGTTCCAGTTTAGTTAGAAGTAAGCTTTATTGGCAGTAACTAAGACACCAGTTCCTTCCTCTGAAAATTGGAAGTAAAAGAAAAGTATTAAGTAGTTATCTTGCTTTTCCTGCCCAGTGGTGGTTCAGAGTAAAAAAAAAAAAAAGAAAAAAGAAAAGGGCTTAGTTGTTGAGGGAGAAGAATTTCAGTTAATAAATGTGCTTGGACTGATGGAATTTGAAAATCACCGCTTGCAGCCCCTCGTAAGATCATTGATTCAGGGGATGGTTATCAGAAGTTGACAGTTTTAGATGAGAAGTTGATTAAGAGTGCTCAGGCTGATACCATTTGAACCCTCTGATCAATCTGAACATCATGAAAAGTAGGAAAATGCAGATGTGTGTCTCCTGATATGCCAAAGTATGAAGCAATATCCAGTGAAGTATTTGCATCAAAAAATGTGAAACCTGAGTCTCTAAAGCTACATCTACTCATAGTACACACAGAGGATAAAGAGTAAGTTTAATTATAGTACAAGTGTATAGTCAAATACAGAATGCAGGACATTATATAAAACAACTGATGTGGTTTCTATAATAGGTAGATGGTATGAAAGTAAAAAGGGATGGAAGTTCCTCTCGATGAAAAGAAACTTAAAAGACATAAGTATGTGTGGCCTTTGGTTTGTAACAAACCAACTCTAAAAAGACACTTTGATACAATCAAGGACATTTGATAACGAACTGGGTATTAGATGGTATCAAGACCTAGTCTTGATAGGTGTGATAATGGCATTGAGTTATTTAAGAAAATGTCCTCTTTTTCATTTTTTCTCTTTGTTGTTACTTTTTAAAATTGACGTATAATTGACGTACACTATTATTAGTTTCAGGTGTACAACATAGTGATGTGACATTTTTACATATTGCAGAATGGTCACCACAGTAAGTCTGGTTACTGTCTGTCACCTTATAAAGTTAACACAATATCATCAACTGCATTCCCCATGCTCTATGTTATATCCCCGTGACTTTTTATAGCTGGAAGTTTGTACGTCTTGTTTTTCACTCATTTTGCTGCTACCCATCCAAACCCTCCTCCTCTCTGGCTACCACCAATCAGTTTTTTTTATATCTTTGAGTCTGGGTTTAGTTCTGTTTTGTTTGTATGTCTTTTAGATTCCACATGTAAGTGAAATCTTGTGGTATTTGTCTTTGACTTATCAGTTAGCATAATGCCTTCAAAGTTTATCCATGTTGTCATGGATAAGATTTCATTCTTTTTTATGGTTGCATAGTATTCCATTAGATAGATATATAGACAGACAGATAGATAATCACATCTTCTTTACCCATTTATCCATCGATGAACACTTAGGTTATTTCCATATCTTGGCTACTGTAAATAATGCTGTAGTGAACATAGAGGTGCATGTGTCTTTTTGAATTAATGTTTTTGTTTTCTTCAAGATACTCAGTAGCAGAATTGCTGGATCGTATGGTAGCTTTATTTTTAATTTTTTGAGGAACCTCCATACTGTTTTCTATAGTGGCTGCACCAGTTTACATTCCTACCAACAGTACACAAGAGTTCCCTTTTCACATCCTCACCAACAATTGGTTATTTTTTCCCCTTTTTGATATTAGTCATTCTGACAGGTATGAGGTGGTAGGTAGCTCATTGTGGTTATGATTTGCATTTCCCTGAGGATGAATGATGTTGAGCATGTTTTCTTGTGCCCATTGGCTAACTGTATGTTTTCTTTGGAAAAATGTCTGTTCAGGTCCTCTCCCAATTTTGGATCCAAATTGGATTGTTAGGTGGTTGTTGTTATTGTTTGAGTTCTTTATGTATTTTGGATATTGACCCCTTATCAGATATATGATTTGCAAGTATCCCTCCCCATTTAGTAGGTTGCTTTTTTATTTCGTTGATGGTTTCCCTTACTGTGGAGAAGCATTTTGTTTTTTTGTTTTTAAAGATTTTATTTATTTATTTGACAGAGAGAGCGATCACAAGTAGGCAGAGAGGCAGGCAGAGGGAGAGGAGGAAGCAGGCTCCCCGCTGAGCAGAGAGCCCGATGTGGGGCTCAATCCCAGGACCCTGAGATCATGACCTGAGCTGAAGGCAGAGGTTTAAACCACTGAGCCACCCAGGTGCCCCAAGCATTTTGTTTTTAATGTAGTCCTATTTGTTTTGTTTTTGTTTCCCTCGCCTTTGAAGTGAGATTAAAAAAAAATGCTAAAACTGATGTCAAGGAACTTACTATGTTTTCTTCTAGGACTTTTATGGTTTTGAGTCTTACATTCAAGTCTCTAATCCATTTTGTGTTAATTTTTGGATATGGTGTAAAATAATGGTTCAGTTTCATTCTTTTGCTTGTAGTTGTCCAGTTTTTCCAGCACCATGTATACCATGTATTGAAGAGACTGTTCTTTCCTCACTGTATATTTGGGCCTCCTTTATTATAAATGACTATGTATACATGGGTTTATTTCTGGACTCTGTTCTGTTCCATTGAGCTACATGTCTGTTTTTATACCAATACCATGGTGTTTTGATTACCTTAGTTTTGTAGTATAGTGTGAAATCAGAAAGTGTGATACTTCTGGCTTTGTTCTTTCTCAGGACTATTTTGGTTATTTGGGGGTCTTTTGTGGTTCCATATCTATTTTAGAATTATTCTATTTTTGCAAGAAATGCCCTTGGAATTTTGTTAGGGATTGCATTGAATCTGTAGATTGGTTCAAGTAGTGTTGACATTTTAGTAACATTAATTCTTTCAATCCATGAGTACAGAAAAAAACCTATCATTTGTTTGCATCTTCAATTTCTACTAATTTGGATGCCTTTTATTTCTTGTCTGATTGCTGTGGCTCGGACTTCCAATACAATGTTAAATGAAGTGGGGAGAGTGGACAGTTTCTCCCTTTAGATCTGTTAATTGTTTATATATTTTGGTACTCTTGTATTGTTTGCATATAGATTTATAAATGTTATATCTTCTAGCTGGGTATCATTATGTAGTGCTCCTCTTTGTCTTGTTACAGTCTTTGCTTTAAAGTCTTTTTTGGATGAGTATAGCTACATCCACTTTCTCTTGGTTTCCATTTCCATTGAATATCTATTTTCATACCTTTACTTTCAGTCTGTGTGTGTCCTAACTTTTGAAGTGAGTCACTTGTAGGCAGTATATGAATGTGTCTTTTTTTTTTTTAATGCATTCAGCCATTCTCTCTCTCTTGATTGAAGATTTTAGTCCTCTACATTTAAAGTAATTATTAAGAGGTATGTACTTATTGCCATTTTGTTAACCGTTTTCTGGCTGTTTTTATAGTTTCTCTCTGTTTCTTTATTTTTTTTTCTCTTTCTATCTTCCCTCTGGTTTGATGACTTTCTTTTGTGTTATATTTATATGATTCCTTTCTCTTTTTCTTTTGTGCATTTACCATAAGTTTTTGCTTTGGGGTTACCTTGAGGTTCACATATGTAATCATATGTGTGAAACAGTCTATTTTAAATTGATAATGACGTAAATTTGGACACATTCTAAAACTGCATTTTTTATTCCCCATCCCCATACATTTTTTTTTTTTTTAAAGATTTTATTTATTTATTTGACGGAGAGAGATCACAAGTAGGTAGAGAGAGAGAAAGGGGGAAGCAGGCTCCCCACTGAGCAGAGAGCCCGATGCGGGACCTAATCCCAGGACCCTGGGATCATGACCTGAGCTGAAGGCAGCTGCTTTAACCTACTGAGCCACCCAGGCGCCCCTCCCTACATTTTGTTTTTGATGTCCCTTTTTACATTTTTTTATTTTATGTATTCCTTAATTATTATAGTTTTAGTTAATTTTACAACTTTTGCCTTGTAATCTTATTAGTAGCCTTGTAAGTGATCTATCCACTACCGTTACTACATAATTTACCTTTTCGGTAAGATTTTTTCACTTTTGTATACTTTTTTTGTTATTAATTAGTGCCATGTCTGTTCAGTTTAAACCTTTTAATATTTCTTCTAAGGCTAGTTTAGTAACCTTTGGCTTTTGCTTATCTGGAAGATTCCTTATTTCCAAACCTGAAAGATAACTTTGCTGGGTAGAGTATTCTCAGAAGTTTTTTCCTTTCAGCACTTTGAATATGTTATGCCACCCTCTTTGACTTGCAAAGTTCCTGCTGAGAAATCCGATAGGCTTATGGAATTTTCCTATATGTAACTGTTTTTCTGCTTTTAATATTCTCTCTTTATCTTTAATTTCTGACATTTAAATTATAATGTGTTTTGGTTTGACTTTCTTTGGTTTCATCTTATTTGTAACTCTGGGCTTCCTGGACCTACGTTGTCTGTTTTTTTCTCTGGGAAGTTTTCAGCCATTATTTTCTTCAAATAAATTTTCTGTCCCTTTCTCTCCCTGTTTTCCTTTTGGGACCCCTCTAATGTGGATATTGAGAGAGACAGAGTGAAGCAGGGAGAGGGGCAGAGGGGGAGGAAGTGAGAGAATCCCAAGCAGACTCTGTACTGAGCACAGAGCCTGATGTGGGACTTGATCCCAAGACCCTGATATCAGGACCTTAATCAAAATCAAGAGTTGGACACGCAACCAACTGAGCCACCCAGGCACCCTTGTTTGGTACTTTTTTTATGTTTTCTATTTCTTGGTTAAAATTCTCACTTGTTCACACATTCTTCTTTTGAGTTACGCAAGCATCTTTATGATCATTACATTAAATTATTTTATGATACTTGTTCCATGTCAATAAGGCCTTTTTCTGAAGTGTTGTCTTGTTCTCTCATTTGGAACATATTTCTCTATTTCCTCACCTTATTTGACTCTCTCTGTTCATTTCTATATAGTAGGCAAACATCTAACCTCTCAGTCTTGAAGGAATGGCCTTATGTATCCTTCTCTTCAACCTTGCTTTAGCTATGGGTTGTCTCTTGAACCTTTGTGATTGCCTAAGCTAGCTGAGTTGTTTGTTTTTTTTTTTTTAAAGATTTATTTATTTATTTATTTATTTGACAGAGAGAGAGAGAGATCACAAGTAGGCAGAGAGGCAGGCAGAGAGAGAGGGGGAAGCAGGCTCCCCGCTGAGGAGAGAGCCCGATGTGGGGCTCGATCCCAGGACCCTGAGATCATGACCTGGGCCAAAGGCAGAGGCTTTAACCCACTGAGCCACCCAGGTGCCCCTGTTTTTGATACTCTTCCTTTGTTGAGAGTGTGCCAGGACCTGTCAGTAATCCAAGCACTTGCTGATCATAATCCAGACTCTCAGGCAGCTGCTTAAAGTATGCAAATATGTATGGTCCTGTGGGGCCACAACTGTAATCCCTGCTGATCTTTAGACCAGTAGATTTGGAGGGGGCCCCTCGGTGACAGTTGAAAAAACTGGGCCTCTGGATGAGTGTATAAGCTCCTTTCTGGGAAGTCTTATTGACTCTACTGAAGCCAGCAGGGTGTACAAGGATGGTGTCTCCCTGCTTATGTTCCCTGGGACCATTCCTTAGCCTCTATATGTGAAGGCAACCTAAAGCCTATCCTGCAGGCTGAAGCTCCAGGCTAAGTGAGTAGGTTTTATTCACAGGAAGACTGGGGTTGTGTTTCAGTGCGCCATCTGTGTAGTGCCCTGGGGGTTGGAGCCTGCCCAGAACAGCCTTTTCAGTTGTTAACACCATTTCGTGGAGCTTTAGAACACCAATCCTCTTGGTCACCAGGGCCAGACAATCAAGGGTGTCCCTTGTGTGGATTGCATGTACCTGCTGGCTTTAGTGAGTCAGTTGGAGGGTGTAGGGGCGGGACACGGTCACTGTCTTCAGAAAGGCAGTGCATCTGTGGGATTCAGTGATTCAATGGAAGTGCCTTTTCTTCCTTTGCTTTGGGCTGGCCGCAGGAGAATGCCACAACTGTTCCCAGTCCCCAGCCCCAGTCAGGGGGCAAGAGAGTGATGCATTTGCTCACACTCACAAACTTTAGAGAGCGGGAGAGCTCTGTAACCTATCATCTTGCCTTTGCCAGCCAGGGAACCAAGGGAGCGTTGCTACTGCCCTCACTTGCCAGCCTTAGCAAGTGTTGTGACTTCCTGTCCCGGCCTGCCCTCGCAAAGCAGCAGGAGGGTACCGCATTCACAGTCGCCTGCCTGGGCTAGCAGTGGCGGCCAGTCGTGCCTCTGGTGAGGTCTCCGCTGTCTCCGGCTCCTCCGGCCAATGCCCCAGATTAGCAAATGAAGCTCTCTCTGTCCTGTAAGCACTTTTCAGACCTGGTTTTCCTTGCACGTCAGGGCCAGCAAGACTACGTGTGAGCCCTCTAAGAGGGGAACCTCAGTTTCCTGTAACACTTTGGGAACCCCAGACATCAACCTCAGTGGTTTTCCAAGGCAGATGTTTTGGAGGCGTCTGTCAGCCTGTGGATAGCAGGGGTAGGTTCCCTGGTGTGGAACACCAACCTCTCCCTCCCCCTGGAGGGGTGCCTGTTTGGCAAGGTCCCTCCCTGTTGTCTGTCACCCCGCCACAGGTGGGGCTTTTGTGAGATCGTATCTCTCTTTCTCCTGGATATCTTGATGTGCTGCTTTTATCCCTTGTTAGGGAGAGCAGTTCGTCTAGTTTTCGGATCTTTTTTAGAGGGAATTGATTTGTATGTTGTAGCTTTAGATTTGGTGTATTCATGGGAGGAGGGGAGTTTAGGATCTTTCAGTGCTGCCATCTTGGACCCTCTCCAGAAAACGTTCATTTTCAAAGAGTTGGAACTTATGAGTCCTTTTTAAATCTAAGCTAATTTATTTTACTTTATTTTTTAATTATTATCTTAAAGATATTTATTTATTTGATAGAAAGAGAGACACAGCGAGAGAGGAAATGCAAGCAGGGGGAGTGGGAGAGGGAGAAGCAGGCTTCCCGCTGAGCAGGGAGCCCGATGCGGGGCTCCATCCCGGGACCCTGGGACCATGACCTGAGCCCAAGGCAGATGCTTAACGACTGAGCCATCCAGGTGCCCCTGATTTTTTTAAAAAATCATATTGGACAAATCTCCTCTGGTTTTCCATCCACAGTGACTATTTTGTTTTCAAGGGGACGGCTATATGATCTGAAGCAAGTCACTTTGCTCCTAAGGCCTGTGTTTTCCTGTTCTGTGAAGGCTTTGGAATTGGTTGATCTCAGATTCTTTACAGGTGTAACATTGAATTATGCATTGCTTATTTATCTATTTATCTTTATTTATTTACCTTTGTCTATGCCCCAGTTATTCCTCTACAATTATTTTCTTGTTTTTGGTGTAGCAGTCAGCAGACATGTTGGTGTGTCATTTTACCGCTCCCTTTCTTCTCCTCAGATAAGGAAGTGCCAGGGACTCAGAAGCCTCTAGAGAGTAGGTGCCCATGGCAGCCCAGAGACTTCCCTGAGACAGGTCTGGGAGCTTTCTGCCTTTCTCGTCCTGCTCTGTCTCCAGGTCTTTGATTCTGTGTTCCCAGATCATTACTCTATTAACATTAAACTTATCTTTAAATACCTCTGCTCTACACAATAACTGTTGGTTTGGAAAGGGGCAGTGTGGTGGTAGTGATAGGAGCCTTATTACTGGCATGCACCTGTGGCCAACTTAGAACTTTTCCATCTTTGCAAAGTGGGAATAATAGTAACTCACAAGACTTTTGTAAAAATTCAATGATATAAAGTCAAAGTTCTTAGGGGGCGCCTGGGTGGCTTAGTTGGCTAATCTGCGGCCATTGGCTCAGGTCATGATCCCCAGGGTCCTGGGACCGAACCCTGTAGCAGGCGCCCTGCTCAGCGGAGGGTCTTCTTCTTCTCACTGTCTCCTGCCTCTGCCTGTGTGCTCGAGTGCTCACTTGCATGCGTGCTCGCTCTCTCAAATAAATAAAGTCTTGTATTTAAAAAAAGTGTTAAGTTCTTAGCTTGGGTTTGGCTTATTTAAGGATGCAATAATAGTAGCTGATGTTTTATTGTTGTTATTGACTGATATCTCCGTTTAAAGTACTAACTTAATTCTGGACAAACAAGTCATCTTGGTGATGGCTTAGATTAGTGTTGATGGTACCTATGGATAAGAATTTCTCAGCATTGGCTCTATTGGCATTTTGGGCCAGATGGTTTTTTATTATGGGGTGCTGTCCTGGGTACTGTAGGATGTTCAGCAGCATCTCTGGCCTTTATTTACTGGCTGTTAGGAGTACTACCACCTCTGGTCATGAGCATGGCCAGATGTCCCTTTGGAGGCCAAATCACCGTTGGGTGGGAACCACTGCAGAAAGCAGGGATGCCACTTTGGGGATGCATTCTTGAGCACCTGAGAATAAAACAGCGACAGCAGTAGATTTGCAAGTTTTGTAGCTTTTTGTCTGTATTTCCAGGAAGGGCAAATGGATTCCATTGTCTTTTTTCTAATTCAACCCATGAGATTGATGTATTATATTGGAAAATGAATAAATCTCTTTATAAAACAGTCTTTTTTTTTTTTTTTTAAAGATTTTATTTATTTGACAGAGACAGAGATCACAAGTAGGCAGAGAGGCAGGCAGGGGATGGGGGAAGCAGGCTCCCTGCCGAGCAGACAGCCCCATGCGGGGCTCGATCTCAGGACCCTGAGATCACTACCCGAGCTGAAGGCAGAGGCCTTAGCCCACTGAGCCACCCAGGCGCTCCATAAAACTGTCTTTTAAAGAATCATTGATTACTCTGGCATTTTGCCTTTTCTGTCACCTTGCAACAATAGACCCTTGGCCTATTAAAAGATCCAGTCTGTTCTTAGTTCTTGAACTTGTACAAGACATTTTTAAGTCCAGCTCTAGTTCCACTAACCAGTGTGTTCTAGAATTAGTCCATATACTTGCAGTCCATTATGTCAGGGCCAAGCCCTGGACAACCTTTTAGAGACACTCTTTTCCTCTTCCCAGCTCTTTGCCTTCTTGGCCAATAATCTATGGTTTCCCTCTTCTGTACTTACCTTCTCTGCAGGAACTGATCCTGCTCCGAGCTCCATCCTACCTGCCCAGGGCTCTACTGCTTGTGCATCAGCCCTCTTTGCAAGAGCTGTTGGTCTTGTTCTTTTGATCACTAAGACAAAAAAAAATTTCCCTTATTATATTGTTTACTTGTTCTCACACTAAAGGAATTCTTTCTATGGTTTTGACAACTGGTTTTCTATAGTTCTATGGCTCTCATTTTGTTTTTCAGAAAACAAGATTTGATGTTTTCTGTTTGCAGGTCTCTATATTAGATGCTGCTAGAAGATCAAGAAGATGAATAGGATAGCGGCTTATTTTCTCAAGCCTGTTCAGGAGAAATAAAGCTGTGTATACCTAAATAATTACAAGTGGAGCTAGGAGTATAATAAGTACAAATAACCGGAAAAAAGGGCAGTGTTATGTTGGCATAGTATAAAGACGAACCTTTAGTAGAGCCTTCTAACAGTGAGGGGAGGTAATCTGGTATAGTGGAAAGAGCCAGATCTTTTGAGTCTGACAGTCCTGGATAAGTCTATTTAATCAGATGTTAGCTATGTGATCTTTAGCAAGTTACTTAGTCTCTCTGAGCCTCAATTGTGTTTAATGTGTGTGTGTGTGTATTTTGAGCTGTGAAAGCAGGATAAGTAATCCCCTCTTGAATTGTTAGGACTAAGTAAGATAATATTTAAAGTGATCAGGGGGTGCCTGGGTGGCACAGTCAGTTAAGCATCTGACTCTTGGTTTTGGCTCAGTTTGTGATTTTGGGGTTGTGAGATTGAGCCCTGCATTGGGCTTCATGCTCAGCAGAGAGTCTGCTGGGGACTCTTTCTCCCTCTCCCTCTGCCCCTCCCCCTTGACCTCCTCACGCTTGCACGTGTGCTCTCTCTCTAAAATAAATAAATTTTTAAAAAAGATTTTATTTATTCATTTGACAGAGAGAGAGAGAGAGCACCTACAAGCAGGGGTAGTGGCTGGCAGAGGGAGAGGGAGAAGCAGGCTCCCCACTAAGCAGGGAGCCCAGTGCAAGGCTCAATCTCAGGGCCCTGGGACATGACCTGAGGCGAAGACAGATGCTTAACTGACTGAGCCACCCAGGTGCCCTAAAATAAATAAATCTTTAAAAAATAAATAAATAAGGTGATCAGTGTACTAGCTAATACAAAGGAGGCATAAAGTGAGTATTCATTCCTGCTATAGAGATGAGATAAAGTTACCATGTACCCAGAAAGTCCCCTTAGGCAGATTTTTCACAGGCAACATGACTTTGCACAAGTCCTCTCAATTTAGGCTTTGGGGTCTTAGCTTTTTTAGCTTCAGAAATTCAAGGTTTGTCAGAGCACCTAAAATACATCAAATTCAAGAGACTGACTCACTAAATTTTAAGAGACCTATATACGAGCCAGAATGTTTATTTGCATTGAGGGCTATTCCTTCCCATTATTTGGAATTTTCATTTTTCCTAATCAGAGCACATCTCGTTGATATGAGTAGGGACAAATTAGTAAATGGGTAGTGGTTTGAAGAGACTTAGGATCTGAATAAATGGAAGTGGTTAATCTCATTTCACGAGCATTTCACTATTAGGATGAAATATCCCTTCTTTATGAAAACTAGGTGAAAGAGCACTTCTCCATAACAGAACATATTTTTCTAAATAAATGTGACGTTTATATTCATCAGACTGAGTCTCTTTCTCCTTAACAGCCTAGGGTCTGATGAACACGTATAGTTATCTGGCTTTTGCTGCTTTGGATTCCATGCTGACCCTTCCCCTTCCGATTACAGTCAGCACCTAATGCTGCTGATTAGATTTAAGCTTCTCACTGAACAATTAATTCCATGCCCCTTACGTGGCTTTGACATTATACTCAGATCTCCAAGTTCAGCTTATTCTTAAAACACAGAAGGCATATACTTTCTGAAATTTGGGGAGGTTCTTTTTACAGATACTTACCTCATTCCATCTCATGCATTATGTGTAAATTTTCCTGCTGAGTTTCTGTTTAGGAGGGTCCTGGTGGGAAGGGGGTGGGACAGTGCCCTGTCGTGGGAAATAGGTGCATTGTTTGTTTCCAACAGTTACTCACTTAGTTAATTTTCCAGTGCTGCTGTGTGAAGACGTGTAAGAGACCACTGGGTCTGTTAAGCAGATGTATGCCTTGAGTTGAGAGTTGTATCAGATAACCTATTAAGTGCCTTTCAACTATTTTATTTCCTGATTCTAAAACCTTTTCTCGGGGTGCCTGGGTGACTCAGTGGGTTAAAGCCTCTGCCTTCAGCTCAGGCCATGATCTCAGGGTCCTGGGATGGAGCCCTGCATTCGGGCTCTCTGCTCATCAGGGAGCTTGCTTCCTCCTCTCCCTCTACCTGCCTCTCTGTCTACTTGTGATCTCTTTCTCTCTGTCAAATAAATAAATAAAATCTTAAAAAAATAATACCTTTTCTCTCCTTGTTGGATTTCTTGGCTCTAGTATTTAGATCCATTGTCTTTTCTCACACTGTTATCTTTTATACTTATTTAGAATCTCACATGTTTAGTGAGTTTATCTTTTGTTTATTTTATTAGCTATGTTAATATGTCCTTGCTTGCCATTCTGTAGTGTTGTTATCTAAAAAAAAATTCCTGAGAAAACCTTACTAACATGAATAGTGTCCCTTTGAGAATAAATTAAAATCATTCTTTGAATCCTGCTTGTAATTTGTATCATTTTTTCACTTAGGGAATTAATTTTTTTTCAAAGTTGTTACCATTTTCATATGTATGGAAAGCTTTTTAATGGCCCAGATTTAATTTACATATTTTTATGTAATTATCTTCACAGTTATTAATGAAAATCTTCCTTTTAAAACAATGATTTTATTGTTATTTAATGAAATTTGAGCAAGGGATGTATGTCACTTTTTGTCGTGCATTCCACTGTCTTGCCAAAACTTCTTTCAATTATTTTTTTTTACTATTATGCCTAGTAATACAGAGAATCCTGTTATTATTTTAATCAGCTTGTTATGAAATCCATAAATTAAGTCAGCATTGGCCAGTGTCAGATCCCATGTTCTTTTTTTTTTTTTTAAGATTTTATTTATTTATTTCACAGAGAGCACAAGCAGGGGGAGCAGCGGGTAGGGGAGAAGTAGGCTTCACACTGAGCTGAGCAGGGAACCCAATTTGGGGTTTAATCCCAGGACTCCAGAATCATGACTTGAGCTGAACACAGACACTTAACCAATTGAACCGCCCCGGCACCCCTCAGATCCCATGTTCTTAATCACTCTTTGTATACCCACCGAGGAAAAGGACAGGGATAAAGCAGCCATCCTTTATCTTCATATCTTATCTTTATTCTTCATGCTTACATGAAGACATGTTCTTAGACCACTCTTTTGTCAGGAGATTGCTAGTTGGAGATCTCTCTAATAAACACCTTCCCTTAACCCCAGGACACTTAAGAGCACAACCATGAAGTGCTTTCAGTGGGTGGAGTTAACAGAAGGCTCAGAAGACATTCTCCTCTATCTCTATTTATTTATTTATTTATTTAAAGATTTTTATTTATTTGACAGAGAGAAACACAGCGAGAGAGGGAACACAAGCAGAGGGAATGGTAGCAGGAGAAGCAGGCTTCCTGCAGAGCAAGGAGCCCGATGCGGGGCTCGATCCCAGGCCCCCGGGATCTGACCTGGGCCGAAGGCAGACGCTTAACGACTGAGCCACCCAGGCGCCCTCCTCTGTCTCTATTTAAACTCCCCATCCCTCCTTTTGATCCTTGACTGCTAAATACTGGTCAGTTTTAGCTTCCTAGCTCCTTAGTACACACCCTTCCCTCACTGTACCTACAGAAGGCAGCCTTTAAGATGCAAGGCCCCAGTGATCCTTGCCTCCTGAAACTCATACCTCATTGACTCACTGTTTTAAAGACTAGAACACAATAGGAGCACCTGGGTGGCTCAGATGATTGAGCCACCAGTCGGTTGAGACTCTTGATTTCATCTCAGGTCTTGATCTCAGGATCATGAGTTCAGTCCCTACATTGGGCTCCATGTTGGGTTTGGAGAAATTTAAAAAAAAAAAAAAATGAAGACAAGAATACAGTTGAAGTAACGAGATGTCAGTTTGGGGGTTGGGTTATGAAAAAAAGACCCTGGCTTCCATCTTGAATGCTCTCTTTTACTTTATCTTGGCTCATTCACTCTAGGGGAAGGCAGCTGCCATAAGACAGCCCTAAAGAGATGTGTGAGTGACCTTAGATGCAGATCCTCTGGAGCCGGCCACAGACCTATGAATGAGCTTGACAGCAGCTCCTTTGCTAGTTGAACTTTGGGATGACTGCGGCTGGTAACAGCAGCAGCCCCTTGAACAATCCCGAGCCAGAACTACCTGGCTAAGCCCTCCCTGATTACTGACCCGAGACGAGGTGAGATAATCAGTGTTTGGGTTTTTCAGCTGTTCAGTTTTGGGGTGGGTTGTTGCACAGGCATAACTAACACATTGCCCGAGGTTCCTCTTTCCTGCTGTGCTTCTACTGAAACCTGATCTTTTGAGTCCTTGCTTTTTCTTCAGAACCTAGTCTAGGCCCATATTGGATGATTTTCATCTGGAATTCAGCAAAGGCAAACTTACTAACCTCTCTGGACTCCCATTTCTTCCACATTCTTGTGGGATTGGTTGGGCCAGGTGATTTCCAGATCTTTTTCAGCCCTAAAGTTCTGTGCTTTTGGATTTCCCCAGGCGCTGTCTCCAGTTTCATCAAAAGAATGAATATAAGAAATAACCGTTGGAATCAACCAAACTTTATTAACACTGGGTATCTTGCTTTCCAGGTTGACTTGGGGATAAAAGGCAACAGACACATTAGGCTTATGGTGACTAGCCAGAAATAGTAGAACTGCATCTGTCTTGGTGACTCTTCAAAATCTCTCATCAAAACCATCAACTTCTAGGAGCACCCTGGGTGGCTCAGTTGGTTAGGCGTTTGACTTGCTCTCAGCTCAGGTCTTCATTCAAGGTCATTGGACTCCACACTGGGCACGGGGCCTATTTAAAAAATACACAAAAACCATCAACATACTAGAATTTCCCATTTTTATTCTCATCCTTTTTTTTTTTTTTTAAGATTTTATTCATTCATTTGACACAGAGAGAGAGATTACAAGTAGGCAGAGAGGCAGGCAGAGAGATGGGGGGAAGCAGGCTCCCCGCCGAGCAGAGAGCCCGATGTGGGGCTCGATCCCAGGACCCTGAGATCATGACCTGAGCCGAAGGCAGAGGCTTTAACCCACTGAGCCACCCTGGCGCCCCTATTCTCATTCTTAATTGTCATTTACTCTGGTCATACTAACCTCAGCCAGTTAGGGTAGCCCCAGGAAAATGAGAGGTAGAAGCATTATAGGGAGGAGGCTAGAGAAGTCCAGACTGACGACAGCAGAAAAGTCAGTATGTGAAATGGCTGATTTCTCAATCCAAGATCTGTAGAAACTGATGTTTGTATATATTCCAGGCTCATTGGTTTGGATGCAGTTTGATTCCCAGCTGACCACTCCTGCCAGGACCCAGAAATCCTCCACTCTACATGTCAGGGGGTCGCCTCTACTGCCCTGGGGAGAGAAGAAAGATGACTAGGCCATGCACAGGGCAGATAGTAACTCTTCCGGTTGGTTAGTCAAGAACTGCAGAGTTAGGGCCTGTCCAGCCACTGCTGGTGAAGATAGGAGACATGGAATAAACACATGGGAAAGGAGATTATTCTAGAAGGTGCCTACAGGATAGATTCTTACTATACACTGATCCATCTCCCCCACTGGGAGCTTGGAGCAGATCGTGGCTTCATTGAAGATGGGCTTGATTCCATGCAAGTTTGCTTTCTGGTAGTAGTCACTGCATGTCTGGAGATCAATAAGGGGCACTTCTATCTCCTTCAGTATATAAGATGGCTTCATATCTGTGAGATCAAAAAGGATCAGAGCTGTCTTAAAAAAATTAGGAAGCAACTTTCAGCTAGGTATACAGATTTCATGCCTCTGGTTTTCAGGGATTTCAGCTCTGCTTTTAAATATCCTGCCTCCATATCAGATGGCATTCTGCTTTCCAGTTCGGGGAAATAGCCTAAGGCCTGAGTTTCCTGGGTCTTAACAAGGCAGAAGGCATTTACTCCCACTCAGATGCCGCAAATAACAGAAAATCTTGTGACTCAGGAAAACCCAAAACAATGAATGACACAGAATTACCTCATTTGGCCTTGGTAAATATTGTTATATTCCGTAGAATACAAAGAGGTAGATCTAACCTACCCTGAAGAATGAAGACTGTTGATACAGGCATGAAGCCCTATTCTTCTAACTTGAGACTTGCTGAGCAGCCTTACTTTTTTGAATACATCTTCATGCCTGCTTCCCCTCTCCATCTAACCACACACACTGCCCAGGTGCAGAGGGAGAGCCCTATTGCATCTCAGACTGAGAGCTACCTTCTCTCTAAGCTCATTGTCATGTCCTTCTCACTTTTAAGGTCTTAGCACTATTGCTAAACAAGAGTGAAGGCAGATATAAATAAGCAAGAGAGATTGCAGCAGAAGTATGAAAGCAAAGGGGAGGGAACAGGGTCAAGGAGAATTTGAAGTCTGCGGCATGTCGGATTAATTGCCTGCAGAGTGCAGTATATCTGCAGCTAAGGCTGGGATAGGGAGCAGGGGGAGAGAATGTCAGCTGAGGAAAGAGAGCTCAGAAAATCTACTTATCCTCACGTTGGTGTGTTCCAGAATGGCCCCATCCAGTCACCCAGCAGGAGGTTGAGTTCTTGAGCTGGACTGCAGATGAGGGGAGGCAGATGGGCAGGACGACAGGGGTAAAAGAAACTGGGTAGGCCAGTTTTGCCACAGCGATGGTGCTAGTTGTGTTTCCCTGGAAGTGAGGGTAGGGGATAATCCTGGACACAGGGATTATCGTCATCTTGGAGCCTCGGCGACCAGAGACCTGAAGTGACCCCACCAACACATTGTATTTTCTGGTGTCCTTAGACCTGAGAAGAGAAGCAAAGTGGGGGGACCATGAGTTTCTCGTGACTCTGTCACGGGGTGTCACAGCAGAGCCTGTGACAGGAGTTCTGGAGGTTGCATTTTTCCTCTGACTCTTTGTAAACATTTGTTCCTTCACTAAGTATTAAGCGTTTTCTGAGAGTACGAATGAGACTTAGACATGATCTGGCCCTCATAGGGCTGGTGGGTTGTGTGCGTGCACGTGCGTCTTTGTGCACACCGGGAATGTATGTGAGAGAGAGGGGAGCGAGGAAGGGAGGGAAAGATGGCAGAGCAACAGGCAATTTAACAAGTACAGCATTTTATTTATTTATTTTAGAAGATTTTATTTAGTTATTTGACAGAGAGATCACAAGTAGGCAGAGAGGCAAGCAGAGAGAAAGGGAGAAGCAAGTTCCCTGCTGAGCAGAGAGCCTGATGCGGGGCTCGATCCCAGGACCCTGAGATCATGACCTGAGCCGAAGGCAGAGGCTTTAACCCACTGAGCCACCCAGGCGCCCCAAGTACAGCGTTTTAAACTGTGACTAATACTATGAAGAAAACAGGATTTTAAGTTAGAGAGTAAAGGATAAGGGAAGAGACTTTGGATTGGGCAATCAATCAGGAAAGGTCTCATTGAAGAGATAAGTTCTCAACAGGGTCCCAAAAGATACGAGTCAGCCATGAGAAGAGCTATCAGAAAAAGCATTTGAGACAGAGGGAATAGATTATGCAAAGGTCTGGAGGGTGGGAAAGAACTTGGCAGTTTCTAGGAATTGAAGTAAACCTGGAGTGAGCAGCTATTTGGTGATCTACAGCGTGTAGGCCACTGTGAGGCATCTGGTTTTTATTCTAAGTTGTCTGGGCAGCCACTGAAAGATTTGAAGGAGGAAGTGACATGATCTTGCCTCTGACTTTTTGAAAAATTACTTTGTTATGTGTATGAATCAAGTAGCAAAACCTGTTTATACTACTTCAGTGGTCTGGGCACAGCTCTGCTCCACTCAAAGTACATTTTGGAAGTAAAACTGGCAGAATTGGCATTTGGAGGGTAAGGGAGAGTGGGCATCATTTCTGAGTATGGCTTGAGCAACTGGTTATGTTGTTGAATGAGATAGGAAAGATAGAAGTTGGTGTGGGGATGATGGTGGTGGTGAAATTGTAGCTTTGTTCTGATCTGTGTGATCTCAAAGCTCTGTGACCTTTGAGGTATCGGTGAGACTTTCAGATGGAAATGTAGCAGAACCAATACTAGTTTGGGGCTAGTGATGTAAATGTGAGTGTTACCAGCAAATATATAACATTTTAAACCATAGGAGAGGATGAAGTCACCTGGGGAACGTAAAGAGGGCTCAAGATTGTGCATGCAGAGTGGTGTGAACGTGTGGCATGCTGGACAGGGAGGATCCCTCCCTCGGGGTGTATCTCCTTGGGGCAACAGGGGATAACTTGTTTTTAGGCATTCATTTCAGTCAAGGTGATTGTCAAATATGAAGATGCCTGAAATTTAAGAGTAGTCGCATTGACCAGAGACCTAGGGCAGGAAACATTTGGACCCACTTCTAAGGCACAGGGTACTGTATCGGGCCGTGCAAGGCACACTCCTGTCTGACCGTAGCCCAGGACCTCCAGTCACCTGCATTCCCTGACGGGTCTCCCCAAAGCGAGGCCCGCACTCACCGGAAGCAGCTTGCAATTGTCAGCACCCACTGCTGTGAGATGAGGGTGGCTGCGCAGATGTGAAGCAAGCCCTGGCGGATGCTGACCTGCCAGGGCCACTGGCCCACGTTGGCCTCCCTGCCTGAGGCAATGCCAGATGAGACGGCGGGCCGCCCGCAGACTGCCAGCAAAGAGGAGAAAGGCATGAGGGGTCTGCCCGGAGACCTGCCTCTCTGCCCCCACCCCTCTGCGCTCCTTTACAGACTGGTGTCCTCTCTTCAGCTTGGCACAGATGCCCGTCACTTGGTCCACCCAGTGCCACCCTGGCTCGGCCCTCTTACTTAACTTCAGCAGATTCTCTGGTTCCTCCTCATTGGCGCCTTGGGAGAGAAAAGGAGGTATGTGGGAGACACCCATGATGAATTCTTGTTGCCATAGGAGGCCCACAGCCCATGCCCTGGGCATTTGTCCTGGACTGAGCCTCTAGCCCCTGCCTAGGACTCTCCTCACCCCAGGAGCACACCTGAGATCCCCAGCAGAAGGGGCAGCAAGAAGATACAACCAGCAGGACCCATGCCTTTTTCCCTCAGAAGCACTTCCTTCTTTCTGGACTCAGGTTCCCAGGGAGAGGCTGGCTGGGGAGCAGCTGAAGTGGGGGGCAGGACCAGCTTTTCCTGGGTAGATTTGTCTGCTTCACCCCTTCCTCTCCTTTGGTTTCCACAGCAGCCAGGCACTGAAGGGACTAGACTTCGATGAAAGTATAGCTTCAGGACCCAGGGGGGTGGAGCTGGGGCCCGAGGCGCCCCCTGCTGTGCAGGAGTGCAGGCTGTATGGGGCTTCTGCCTATATAGGAAGAGGGGCAAGTTGGGGGGGTGGGCACTGAGAGGAGCTGGGCTCAGTTTGCGCAGTGATCCTGGTGTGGGGCAAGGCCAGGCTCACAGTCCTCCCTCTGTCCAGCCTGCCACATCCCAGGGACTTGCCCCATTTGCTGTCACGTAATTACCCTCTGGCCAAAGGTGAACCAGCCTGGGGCTTGGATCCCAGAGGGCTGTGCCCTAAGACCTTGGCCTCTTGACCAGTTACAGAGTTGACAAGAGAAAATAAAGAAAAGGAAATAAGCCAGTCAGTTAGTTGACCAGTATTTTCTGCCTTGTCTCTTTCCCCTTTTTGTGTCAGTCTCTACCTGTTGTAATTTGTCCTTGGCCTTCCTAAGTCAGCAAATATTTATTAGATCTTTATCATGTACAAGGTATTGTGCTAAATGTGGCAGAATCTATAAAGAAGCATGAATTACGGGGGCTGCCTGCCTTCAAGGTGTTGGCAATCTAGTTGGGAAGAAGTGGAATAAGGAAATAACTCAGGAGGTTTTTTTTAATGATTGATTTCCTGTTCATTAAAAACAAGGGAGCTGGGGGCCCTGAAATCTGAATTAACTTGGATGCAGCACATAACCCAAGTGCTGAGCAAATGTTGGTTGCTATTTTTAAAACCATCGTGAGGATGATGAGGATGACAATGACACAGTTACTTAGACTCTTTAATTCCAGAGCTGGTGCTTGGCACAGGAGGGCAGTGTGGGTACAGTAAAGATGAGTGGAATTCGAAGACCTAGAGAAATCGGAGTGGGGAAATTTTACTTCTAAAAATCAAGAATGGGATTATTAAAATTGAGACTTAAGTTAACTTGAAACTTTCTAGAGACCAAAGGAAAAAAGGATGTGCTATATAGTTCACATCATCTGAAGCATACTAATAAGCATAATCAGACTTTATAGTTAGGAGGTGACTTTTTCCGCCTTGGCAATAAAATCAGTGAGTGTGTTACAATATTATAAAAAGTGCAGGGGTTAATGTAACAAGAAGTTTTCTAGAGGACTGAGAAACACACCTTGGTTTTATATTCCCTTAATACATGCAAATGCCATCATTCTGAATCACGATTAAGTCATTTCTGTGAAAAACTAACTTAAATGAAGTATTTATATTTCTTGTTATGTAACTTGAAAGAAAAGTAGAATTTAGAGAAGATGTCTCTTTCCTCTTTCAAGTACCAGTTTTTCCAGCTGTGCTTTGGTGAGGTCTTTATTTTCTAGACACCCTTCAGACTGTCTTGATATTTTATTGACATTTTATTTTCTTGGCTAAGGAACCTGGCCTTTATTTCTGCCTCTATGAGAGCCCGTCTCAGCTTTGTTTGGCTGGGGGCTGCAGGAAGGCAGGTGAGGAGGACAATTCCAGAACCAAATAAAAGTACCAAAGATCTCAACACAGGAAGTCTCATCTTCCTATTTAGAAGGGCATGGATAAGGCGTGCCCCTCCCCCACGCCAGAAAGAAGCCAGACACCCTAACTCCCCGGACAGCAGGGGGCACCTCAGGCCTCAGCTCCCCCTGGGTCTTGCCTCCATACTTCCAAAGTCTGGTCCTTCAGTGTCTGGACCTGCGTGAAATGGATAGAAAACAAAAATTATTTTAGCCATAATGCCCAGAAGTTAGATACTAGTATTAGGATACTAATGTGTATAACTAATAATGTAGACAAATTACAAACTGGAGAGAGAGAGAGAGAAGGGCAGTTCAGTTTAAAGTCTTTATTTATAATTCAGGTTGTCCTTCTAGTTCGCAGAGAACACACTTTTGTCTAGCAACGTTACATCGATTTCTCAATAACATGTGATCAGTTACAGGAGCTTGACAGTATTTTACATTTGCATAACATTTTCCTCCACGCGGTGATTGTGAGGGTTTTCATTTTTGTTTTATAGATGAGGAAACAGAGGACCTTGGAGGTTAAGTGATTTAACTAGTTGCATTACTGTGCACTAGCAAAACTGGGACTGGCTTTTATTTCCTAGTCTACAATAGTAGTCCCCCTCCTTATCCCTGGGGGATGTATTCTGAGACCCCCAGTGGAGGCCTAAAACCACAGATAGTACCAAACCCTATATGTACTGTTTTTCCTATATGTACATTCCTAGGATAAAGTTTAATTTATAAGTTAGGCACAGTAGGAGATTACCCACAATACCTAATAATAAATAGAACAATTGTAATACTATGCTCTAATAAAAGTTATCTGGCCTCTGTCTCTCAAAGTATCTTACTGCCCTATACCCACCTTCTCGTGGTGCTGTGAGATGATAAAATGCCTGTGTGATTAGGTAAAGTGAGGCGAGTGATGTAGGCATTGTGACCCAGTGGGTTAGTCTAGTACAGACCTTCTGATGACATCCGCTCTTTCTGGATGTGGACCATGGTGGACCAGGGGTGACTGAAACTGTGGAAAGCAAAACTGTGGCTAAGGAGGGGGGGTTACCGTAATCAGATTCAAATCCAGATCTCCTAACTCCTTGTCTAGTAATCTTTCCCTCCATGCTACGGCAGCCTCCCAAGTCTAGGAGACATCATTTATTTATTCAGGAATCCTTTTTTCATTGTCCATGCCAGACACTGCTCTAGAATAGGAGGACTGACCACATAGAAAAAGCCTCTGTCCTCATGGAGGTTATACTCTAGTTTTAGATCATGATAAGTGCTTTAGGGAGAAAAATAGAACAGGAAAGGGATGCTGTGGTGGGGCTGTGGTGACTTTTAAATATGGTGGTCAGGGAAGACATCACTGAGGTAATTTCTGAGCAGGTGCTGGAGAAAAGAGAGGCATTGAGCCAGTGGTTACCTGAGGGAAGAGGGGTTGAAGCACGAATGATAGCAGTACAAAGCCCCTGAGGCAGGGGTGTATTTGGGCATTTGAGAAACACTAAAGCTAGAGCTGAGTGCGTGAGGGGTGCCAGCAATAGGAAATGAGGTCAGACCATGTAGGTCCTCATGGGCTACTGTGAGGACTTTGGCTTTTATTCTTGGTAGAATGGGAAGATTTTGGTCTGATTTAAAGTTTTAAATGGATCACAGTGACTACTAGGTTGAGAATGGTCAGGAGGTAGAAGAGCAGAAACGAGTCAGAGAACTGTTGCAATCATTTGGGCTGGAGGTAATGATGACTTTGGACCAGAGCTGTGAGGGCAAAAGTGGTAAAAAGTGGTAGATTCTGGGGGCCCCTGGGTGGCTTAGTCAGTTACACATCGGCCTTCAGCTCAGGTCATGATCAAGCCCCGCAAAGAAGTGGTCGCTTTTGGTTGCATTTTGAAGGTAGAGCTAATGAGACTTGCTGATGAATTGGATGTGGGTATGAGAGAAAGAGAGGAGTCCATAATGACCCACAGGTTTTTGGCCTGGACCCCTGGAACTATGGAATAACCACTTAATGGAGATGAAGCACACTGCAAGAGGAGCGGGTTTTTAGGGGGTAGATAGGAGATTCATTAATGGGCATGTTAAGTTTGAGATGCTTGAAGATGTCCAACTGGAAATGTCTAATAGGCTATTGAATATTTGGATGGGGAATCAGGAGATTGCCACAAACTGAAGGGCTAGATGAGGGTGTCCCCAGCATGTCAAAGTATTTAAAGCCTTAAGTGAGATAAGTTCAGCTAGGGAATGAGTAGAAATGGAGCCCGCTATGAGTTGTAAGGACTGACCACACCAAAGTTTAGATGAGATAAACAGGAACCAGTAAGAGACTTGAGAGGATAGCAGGAGTCAGGCGGAAAACTGATAGTAGTCTTCTGGACGGCTAGTGAAGAAAGTGTTTCAGGGAGGAGGAAGTGATTGGCTTCCACGTGCTGCAGACAATGAAGAACTGACCATTGGATTTGGCCTCACAGATGGACTCTATTGAAGGAGGTTATCCAATGGACGTGACTGTCGGTTGACCATGAGCTGCACCTGGGCATTCAGAGGCTCCGTACCCCCTCTGTTCTTGGAATGTGGGTTCCGTTTGCCTTTAATCCTCCTAGAGGCTTTCCAAAGACATACCCTTGAGATAGTGATGTGTTGAGACCATCCAGACAGTAAATGTGACTAGCCCAGTTAAGGCCTTTATGTAGTTTTAAGATTTGGCAGGTGAGGATAGAGATCTAGTTGTCTTGGCGGCTGCCCGAGACAAGCCTCATGTAAATTCCCTTCCTTATTAAACTTGCCACCTACCAGTCTGGAGTGGCCTGCTTCTTTCTTTGGTCTCTCCCTACCCTCTGTTTCAAATTACACCTGGGAAGCTCCCAGGGTGGTTGCAAACCAACAGATTGGAGAGAGAAAGGAAGAATTGGAGACAGCAAATATGGCAATTTTTTTTTTAAGTTGTTTTACTGTTAAGAGAAGTCGAGAAACTGGGATGCCTGGGTGGCTCAGTCATTAACTGTCTGCCTTCAGCTCAGGTCATGATCCCAAGGTCCTGGGATCGAGTCCTGCATTGGGCTTCCTGCTCAGCGGGAAGCCTGCTTCTCCCTCTGCCTGCTGCTCCCCCTGCTTGTGTGTGCGCTCTCTCTCTCTGACAAATAAATAAAATCTTTGGGGAAAAAAAGAGGGGGAGAAAAGAGAAATTGAGAAACAGCTGGCAGAAGAGCCTGGGTGGTGCAGTTTTTTGTTCTTGTTGTAAGATGGGAGAAATTATTTCATGTCTGTGTGCTGTTGGAATTATCTAGAAGAGGGAGAAATTGATGCAGGAGAGAAAGCAGGAGAATCCTTGCAGTGTCCTTGAGCAGACAGGAGGGGACTGAACGTAACGCGTCAGCCGGGGTGTGAGGATGCTTAGATTGGAGCACAGACGGGTCTTTCGTACAACAGGAAGAAAAGTAAGTATGTGAATACAGATGCCGGTTGGTAGGAGATGTGGTGGTAGAAGTTCTCTGTGGATGGTTTCCATTTCCTCAGTGGAAGAGAAATCATCTGTTGAGAGTGAGGACAGGAGGGGACGTATTGAGGACTTAAAAAGGAGTGACTCTGATGTGAAGAATTTGAGAGGCAAGGTGGGGGTTTGTGGGGGTGAGGGGGAGAAAAATGAAACAAGATGGGATGGGGAGGGAGACAAACCATAAGAGACTCCTAGACTCACGAAACGAACTAAGGGTGGCTGGGAGGCGGGGGGTAGGGATGGGGTGGCTGGGTTGTGGACATTGGGGAGGGCATGTGCTATGTTAAGTGCTGTGAAATGTGTGAGCCTGACGATTCACAGACATGTACCCTGAGGCAAATAATACATTATATGGTAAAAAAGAAAAATCCACTTACACACACTCGACAACCATTTTCACAATAAAGGTACACAGTACTGCAGTAGGGAGAGGGAGGGCTTTTTTCAATAAATGATACTTGGTCAATTGCTTATCTCTACAGAAAGTGATGATCCCTGATCTCTATCACACACCATTCACAAAAATCAACTCTAGATGGATTTTAGATCTAAATGTGAAAAGTAAAATAATAAAGCTTTTAGAAGGTAAAAAAAAAAAAAAAGAAGAAGGAGTGAACCAGTCATGCATGAGTGTGGGAGATGAATGGGCCGAGAAATAATAGTGTGACTGCTGGACAGCAGAAAGAGCATCCAGTGAAATTTGAAGTGAAATTGGCAGACTTATGTTGTTCACTGGCAGCATTCAGCAACATGCGTGGAAGCATCGAGAGGGTAGAGTGGTGGCGGTACCCAGGCCGAGCCTTTCTGAAGTGGGTACGATGAGGGAGGGCAGGCAAGGGAGTGATTATAACGAGAAATCATGAACTTTGGCTGGAAAGGAGGGAAGGAAAGAATGAGGGGACTGCAGGGAGGAAAGCAAGGCAAAAACCAGTGGGTTATAGATTCTAATGGGGTTGAAAATGATTGGAATTGGCTTTCTTCCTCTCAGGAGTGCAGGAAAGATAGTTAAGTATGCTGGGAAAGTGAGATGCTTGAGGTTGAGGTCCCGGAGAAGGCCCAGTTATTGGTGATAACAAGACCAGGGAAGATCACAGAGGTAGCATCTGAAGTCGGGTGGTAGATCATCTGGTCCTGATGGTAAAGTACGGTGGGAGAGGCCCTGGATGTC
>CM053604.1:108221781-108236923 GCA_028646535.1 Procyon lotor | reverse complement strand
AAACCACTTTGTATGATAAAATCAGGACCCATAAGACACTGAAGGTTTGATAAATCAAGCAATATAAGCTTTAATTGGAACAAACATAAATCCTTACATTTAGGTCCAAAAGACCAATGGAACATAAGGTGATAAGGGAATTGTAACTTAACAGTATGTTTGAAAAAGTCTTGAAGATTTAGTTCTTTGTAAATTTGTCGTAAGTCAAAAAAATTATGTCCTTGCCTCCACCTCCCCCCAAAATGTCAGCATCAGTTTGTTTATACTAAAAGAAATAGAATGTCCAATAAAAGAAAAGTAATAGCTCTAGACTATGGTTTTTGATATTCTGTCTAATTCTGGATCCACAAGGCCTTGAGAAATTGAAGTATACAGTGGACTGGCTATATTGATATCACTTGAGAAACTTAACAAAATCAAAAGCAGAGTCCCATGCTCCACTCTAGAGATTCTTATTCAGTAAGAATAAGTAAGTAAGAATTCAGTACGAATTCAGTAAGAATAAGTAAGTATTCAGTAAGAATACTTCTTGTTCAGTGCTCGCTTCGGCAGCACATATACTAAAAAAAGAATACTTCTTGTTCAGTAAGTATAGGTGAATGGGTCCTGGGAGTCTGCATAGTAAAGAAGTCCCTCAGTGAGTCTGTTGTATGGCCAGGTTGGGAACCCCCAGAATAGAACACAGCAACTGAGTTGGGACAGGGAATATGAAAGAGAAGAGTGGGATGGAAATCAAAGTTAAGTCATAGGAAGACTTGTGTAAGGAGTTTGGTGAATTTAGCCTAGGTGTGGATGTTTGGAGAGGTATATGGGACAAAAGTAAATGGCTTTGAGCACTTGAAGGGCTGGTATGTAGAAGACACTAGCAGACTTGTTCCTCCTAAAGGCTAGTCTCCACCACCAGAAACCAGGGATCCTTTGAGGAATGGCTAATTCCAGGTCAGGGAAGGGGAAAGTTCCAAGTGAGCCTGGACTCATGGTGTGGCAGAAAGATGGGAAATGCGCAACTAGTGGGTCATACCAAAAAGGCCTAGGAGGCAGTTTCAAGAACCGCCTGCCTACTGGTCAAATTGGGGACACTTTGAGTATCAAAAAAAACCTTTAAATGGTAATGTATTCTAACACATGGGATTTTTTTTTTTTTTTTTATAAATAGGACTAGGACCAGTCCTGCTTTTTTTTTTAAGATTTTTTTTTTTTTTTTTTTTTTTTTGACAGAGAGAAACACAGTGAGAGAGGGAACACAAACAGAGGGAATGGTAGTGGGAGAAGCAGGCTCCCTGCTGAGCAGGGAGCCCGATGCGGGGCTCGATCCCAGGACCCTGGGATCATGACCTGAGCCGAAGGCAGACGCTTAACGACTGAGCCACCCAGGCGCCCCTAACACATTGGATTTTTAACAATTCATGCGGAAGAGCTCGTAGAATCAGAAAGTCGTTTTATAATTCTTAGTATAATAGTTCATTCAGGCAAGGATCATCAAGTGGCTACTAAAAGTTGGGCAGTAAGTTGTTGGAGTTGAAATATTCACACTGCCTTAAAATTATTTTTAACTACAAAGGGGGAACCGTAACTTTTCAGTGAGTAGATCTGGTGAGCTCATTCTTAATCAGGTGGTCAACTTACATATCATCACTAGTGAGACATCCTGACAGTATGTGCCTCCACATAATGCATTAGGAATACATACAGATATCACTTTTGTAGTACTAGTCCTGGCAGAAACAGGTAATGCAATAAAAATACAAAAGGCCTTAAAAAAAGATTAAAAGAGACTCTCTAGGTTAAAAGAGACTGAATTTTTCTGTAACCTGGAATTTCAAAATCCAGATTAAAAACAAAAAAGGCACTTTGGGAATAATTAAGAAAATTTAAAGATGAATTTTATTTTAGATAATATTTTATTAATAAAACTTTCCTTAGATATATAACAGAAATGCCGTTATGTGGGAGAATGTCCTTATCCTTAAGAGATATACACAAAAGTAATAGAGGGAATGTAGTCTTATGTTTGCAAAATAACTCAAATGATTCATCAGGGGAAAAAAGCAAGAGGTAAAGCCGCAAATATGGGAAAATAGTAATAATTGGTGAATAGAGGGAAAACATATGGGTGCTAATTGTGCTGTTCCCTCAACTTTTCTATGGACTTGAAATTTGTAAAATAAACAGTAGCCGTGGAAGCAACTGTTCTGTGTTCCATCGAGTCCCAGAGGGCAGAATGTGCATGCGTGGGTGGAAGTTGAGGGGGCTGTATTTCTGCCCAATGTGAGGAAGGATTGCCTAACATAGCTGGTCAAAGATGGAACGGGTTACTCTCTAAGGGAGTATTGCCAAGGAAAAGCTAGATAAGCTAGTGCTGGGAATAAAAAGATTCACACATGGCTAAATTACTATTCTAGATGGTTCTAGCCCCTTGCTTGTTCAATAGCTAATAGGTGTTTGTTGAGAGGCCCTAATCTGGGCTCAGGGTACCATAGAAAATAAGAAAAAGTCCCCAGCGGCATGGAGCATAGAGTGCCCGTTGTCTGGGGTTCACATTCCCAATCACAGAGAGCCCGATTACTCTAAAGTCAGCCTCCTGGTCCTCATCGTTGGACTTCAGGCAATGCTTGTGTTACTCTTGAGGTTATTCAGAGTATTTTATCTTTGTCCTCTAATTTATACTTTCAGATTCTCAAGGACCATGCTCCTAGTCTTGGTAACCTTAGCACTTAGTACAGTGCCTGGTCCGTGATAAGCACTTAATAAATAAATGTTTGTTGGATAAATGCCAGTTATTGTTCAAAGAGAGAAGGGAAATGCCAGTGTCCTTCCTTTGCAATTTGGGGGGAATCTGACTCTCAAAAGCTCGCCCGACCGTAACTCTTATTGACTATGTTTGTTACAAGTGCAGCAAGGAGTAATGCCCTCCTAAGAAAGGAGAAATGTTTTTGCAGGAAAGGCCATTGTGTTCTGTGCAGGGGGTCTGCTGAGATTGGCCATGACCTGTTGTCCCTGTGCCGGGCTCAGCCGGGCAGGGCTGCCTCACCAGGCCTGCGGTGCGCCAGGCAGATTCATACCTGCTGCATCAACAGAGCAGAAAGAAGAGAATATAAACAGAAGTCACTTAATTTGGGTATTTTTGTTGGTTCTCCGCAGGCCACTCACTCGGCAGTAAGAATGGCAGGCTCACTGCCCAGCAAGGACGAGGGAGATGCGTTGTTTTTGTTTGTATTTTTATAAGGCCGACACTCCTATAGCTTTCCCAGTGAGAAGTGACTAAATCTGGGATGTCTGCCTTTCGTTTCTCTCCCGAAAGAAGGAAAGCATAACTCTTGTCGAGTCAAAGGAAGAGTTATATCAGGTATAGGTCAACACTAAGACCTCAAGCTGGAAAATACTGCTTAAGCGTCTATACGAGGTTTGCCGGGTGTTTTCTGTTAGTTTGTTTTTATGTTGGCATTTAAAAAATTTGCCTGTTGCTGATTGAGCTCTTTTGAAGTCAGAAACATCTGAATTCTTGTCTTTGCCTTGTTAGTTTAAATACACCATTTACCAAATTGATGTCCTGTGGAACATTCTTATGTAGGATGTTAATCAGTATACAAGAAATAAATACCCATGCATAAAAAAGCCTGTGAAATGGTGAGTTAAAACAAAATTAGACAGATTTCTTTGCTGGGATTTCACTAAGAGTCTTTGATTCACTCAAGTGCATTATAAAACTCCAAGTGAGAGATCTACTACACAGGATTTTAAAAATTTGTTTGAAATTGTAACTTCCTTTCCCAGACACAGCTATTAATAACATCTCGAAAAATGTGCTATGAAATGACAGTTTGGGAAAACTAATTGAGAGGGAAGTCGAAGCTAAAGATAATAAAGAAAGTTAAGCCCTATGGCAATAGTGCCAGGAATGGAAAATTAGGATCTCTTTTTGCCACGCTACCAGCTCTGAGTAATAGATCCCAATGACTTATGGAACTGAAAACCCGGCTACTTTGTCTTAAATGTTTTACCTACTACAAGGAAATAATTTACAGCAGCCAAAAAAGGGGCATTGAAATGAGAACCCTAAATCTACTTCTCCAAAAATTATCGTTTGAATCTTTGTCTTCCTGAAGCCTTCTGAAAACCACCTGTTATAACTACCCCTTTGATAATTATTCATAAAATTCAATGAGATTTCAGAAAAATCAGAAAAACATTGTTTAACTCAACAAAATGACTCTGAAATTTATGAGGAAAAGCAAGAATAACCAAGGCAGTTTTGAAGTTCCAGAGAAGGAGGTGACCTCCTGCAGGTAATGAAGACAGTGTTTTGTCAGCAAACAGAAGAGCAGGTCGAGGGAACAGAATAAAGTCCACACCAGACATGGGTGGGTGGATACACACAGTTCTAGAGGCAGCGTTCAGATGAGGGGGAGGAAATGGACGTGTCAGCAAATGGTCCAGCAACAATTGACAATCCATATTTTTAAAAATTCAGATGGAATTTGTTTCATCATATGAGGTAGAATCTAAATACATAGAAGTCCAAAAATGAAACTGAAACATTTTTAGAAATATATAAGAATATCTTTTTGACTTTGGGGTAGGGAATGAGTTCTTGAACAAGACTCAACAAGTACCACAATGAAGACTGTTAAATTTAACCATATGAAAACTTAAACGAGCAGTGGGGAGGGGCAGAGGGAGAGAGAGAAGGAGGGGAAAAGCAGGCTCGCCGCTGAGCAGGGAGCCCGATGTGGGGCTCGATCCCAGGACCCTGGGATCATGACCTGAGCAGAAGGCAGAGGCTTAACCAACCGAAGGAGCCACCCAGGTGCCCTCCTGTAGCTCCTTTACTCGAAGCCTCCTTTATTGCTTTGTGGAATTTTAATCTCATTTTGTCACTTAAGAGTTATATAAGTAACACATGTGAAAATGTTCTTTAGTAGTACAGAAAGATGGTATCTGCCTTTATTCCATAGGCAACTATTATTAAGAGTCTAGTGGTTCAGGGGCACCTGAGTGGTACAGTTGGTTGAGCGTCTGGCTCTTGATTTAGGCACAGGTCATGATCTCAGGGTCATGGGATCGAGCCCTGTGTGGGACTCCAAGCCACTTCCCACTATGCATGTGTGCGCATGCGCTCTCTCTCTTAAATAAATAAATAAATCTTTTTGAAAAAAGAGTCTAATGGTTCAATGTTTATCCTAGTCTGCTTTCTATGCGTATATGTATAGTGTATATGTAGTATATATTTTATTTATTTATTTGAGAGAGAAAGAGAGAGCAAGAGCATGAACCATGGGGGAGGGCAGAGGGATAGGGACAAGCAGACTCCCCACTGAGCAGGGAGCCCGATGCAGGAGATGCAGGACTCGATTCTAGGACCCTGGGATCATGACCTGAGCTGAAGGCAGATGCTTAACCGAATGAGCCACGCAGGTGCCCTAAGGTAGATTGTTTTTTCTTCAAGTTTCTGTTGAACTCTTATTCTCATTCACAATTATCTTAAGTTTTGAAATTTTACATACCCTACATTTCTGTTTTCTTCCCGAATCTCAGATTGCTTCATGATGCTTTGGCGTCACTCCAGATTCAGTAGGGCTCACTTCCACATAACATGGCCCAAAATGTCACCCCACACAGGAAGGGACTCAAACTCAACATGCAGTGTGTTTGGAGCACATAGATCAGTACACTCAGCGTTCATAATTGATGATGTTAAAAATCAACAACCACTTTACTACTAAGAATTTGAAAGAGTCTTGGTTCTCTGCATTGGTACCCTGTTGTTGGCCTTACAAAGATGTTGAGGATTTTATTTGACTCTTTTCCATCATCACATCGTGGCTTGAATAGATTAGCTAGAAGCAAAAGATTTAACTTGTTTTTTATCTTCTCCTTTCTAAAATGTTTGTTAAAATGTCATGCTCTGCTGGGCTTAGTTTAACTACTGTAATTCTGAAGCATTTCCCTGCCCATATGTTTTGATTCCTGTACGTCTATAAACTATAGCTTGTGTGTAATTACTTTGTGGCATTATGTTTTCTAAGCTCTAAGAGAAGCATTACTTCTGCTGTAGCATCTGTAATGCTATAAACGAGGTGAAAAATTAAAGAGTATGCGGGTTTTGTGGGGGGAGGATCCTTTCGCAATGAGAAATGTGATTCTACAGAGAATCCTTCTACAGAGAATGTGTATCTATTATGCTGTTGTGGTTTTAGGAAATGTGACGTTAGCGTTTGCCCCCAGAGTGATGAACGTGAGAATGAAGCATTTATATGGTTTATCAGTTGGGTAATTGAAAAGTTTTATCAGCTGGTCTACCACTGCCATACTACTTAGCATGGGGGCTTCTCTGAGGTTGTTTCAAATTAAACTATCAGCAGGCAGTTAACTTGGGAACAGCTGCTGGTCCTGTATTCATTACTTTTCTCAGGATGGGCATGCGTGGCTCCCCTTTCCCAGCACTCCAAGGAGCGAATGAAAGGCCTAGCCCTTACATTTTTTCATTCTGATTCATTTCTCTCTTCCGCTTGGGTTAGTTACATTTTACATTCATCCTTTATTTTTCTGCAGTATAATTTAGAAGCAGTTATTTACATAGTTCTACACCATCTGTGATAAATGGCCTTTTGTAGAATGAACTTTGTATAGGTCTTTGTGGATCTCAGTCTGTTCCTAGGTTATGGTTTTACCCCAGCTAATAAATATCCTCATACAGCTGGACTTCAGTTTTTAATTTAAATCTCTTCCCTTAGTGGCACTTTCTTCAAGAGCATTGATTAGGACTTTATATAAACCACAAGATGTACTAATTCCTGGTAGAATCTGTGTGTGCACAAAATTGCTACACAGCCACTCAGCAGCCCAGTCACCTCCTGTCTCATTAACAGTTAGCGGCTATTGATCCAAGTTCATTCTTGTCCTTACACACAAAACCCTTCTCAAACCAGAAATCAGGCCTTGGCCAAAAAATATAGTTTCAAGGTTGGGGGCTTCCCTTTTGATTACGTCCTCCTGTAGATAATAAATCAGGTACTAAGTCACGTTTTTGTCACTTCAGTTCTTGTCCCAGCTGTAGAGGAAGTCTGCAAACATGCAGAGTGGGCTTGCCCACCCTTGTGCAACACTTGTGACTAAGTGCAGTAGAAGGGAGGCAAGCATCCCAAGGACTTGCCTGTGTGTCTCTCTCTCTTCTTTCGGAAGGGAAGATTGAGAATCAGTACTCTTCAGAAGTTAAAAAAATACAAGACTAAAAGGAAAACGTTGGTTATCTGATTGTCTGATGCTTCAGAGTAACATTGTGTCTCAAATACAAACATGCCGTCCATTGTAAACTAGTTTCCTGTAGATAGCCTTGTCCCTGGCACACGGCCTTACCCAAGGATGCCAGCTAGGGGTGAAAAGCAGGGCTTCAAGTTTAGCCCTCTCTACTGACCGATAGTTTCTCTTTGGTTACAGATTCTAAAGAGCAGTTCCAAATAGAAAAAATTCTTATTAGCTGAACTATACGCTTCAGAATTTCTCCATATGGTGAATTCCAATCTTTAACACCATTGCTTTTTTTTTCCCAATGAAATTGCATTCATTTATTCTGATTATAAAGCAGAATATGTTCATGATAGAAAATTTGAGGAAAAAATAAGTGTATAAAAGAAAAAAGTCTTCTGTAATCCCTCCTCACAGATAATCACTTATTACACTTTGATATTTTTTTCTGGTTTGTATCTTTTCAAACAGATACTATAATTTCAACATAGAGGCTCATGAATACACTGTTCCGTAAAATTATTTTTATTTAACATTATATCATGAAATTTTCTCATTTCACTAAACTTAGAAATTATGATTAAAACTTGTACTACAAAGTAATACATTTTTATTTTAGAAAGTTTATTTTATTTTTTAAAGATTTTATTTATTTATTTATTTGACAGAGAGAGAGAGAGAGGCAGCGAGAGAGGGAACACAAGCAGGGGGAGTGGGAGTGGGAGTGGGAGAAGCAGGCTTCTCGCTGAACAGAGAGCCCAATTTGGGGCTCGATCCCAGGACCCTGGGATCATGACCTGAGCTGAAGGCAGACGCTTAATGACTGAGCCACCCAGGCCCCCCAGAAAGTTTACTTTTAAAAAGAAAAAAATTAAAATTACTCATAGTCCAACCACTGAATACTAACTTGGTAAATTGGTAATTCAGTCTTTTTTTTTCCTGTGTACATGTGACTTAAAAAAATTTATATATACACACACACACACACACACACACGTAATAATACTGTTACATACTGTTTGTCACAAAACAATAGTTTACAAAAATTTTCCTAGGATATGATTTTTAATGGTATTCCATCAGGTAGATTTAGACATTTTGGTTCTTTCTAATTTCTTACTATTGTCAACAATGCTGTAATTCAGATTCTTAAGCCTGCATTCTTATGGACCATCACTGCTTAACCCCTTGTGATAAATTCCTAGCAGTGGAATTAATAGATCAAAATTAATGGATGAAAAAACATTTTAAGATTTTTTATATGTTCTACTGAATTGCTCAGAAAGGGTTGCGTTCTCACTAGAGTTAACGATCTTCTCTGGCCCTGCATTGTTGTGAATGGGTCAGAAGAAAATAACCACTAAGAATTTTGCTTCTTTCAATTGAACTCATTTTTCTGTTAGGATACTTGGGTTTGTTAACCGTGACCCGTTTCTGTAAGCTTTATTTTAGGCCCCAAACAATAGTTTCCAAAGGAGTCTTGTATTAATTGACAGCCTCTGGAGACCCACTTACTCAGAGCCTTTCAGAGGCCCATCCAAGGGCATTCGGGGCTCAGAGTGGTTGGATGTGAGGCGTAGACATCAGTTTTCATATCCCTTCAGCCTGTATTTGAAATTGGGACTGTCTGTGTTCAGGTTTGAAGTACAAGTTAGGGTCCTCCAAAATGAACTTCTAAATATACCTTTTTTAGCTGTTTAGGCTCTGTTCGTACTGGTAGAATCATTCAGAAAGGTAACATGTTTGGGTTGAGACATTGGTTCTGCCTGGATTAGAATCCAGCTTCTCCACCTAGGAGCTGGGTTCCCTTGGGCAGGTTCTTATTTTTCTGTACTGGTTTCCTCATCTATTCATGGGCCTAATAATAATACCTGTGTCCGAGGGTTATTACAATGAATATTCAGTTGTTACAACAGTTAGGGATTTAGTCAAAAGAACAGAACCAATAGGAGATGTGGATTGAGAGATAATTGCAGATAATTGGCTTGTGTGATTGTGGAGACTGGCCAGGCAAGTCAGAAATCCAGAGAGTGGATCTCCTCGAAGGGCAGGCTGGAACTTGGATACATAGACCAAAACTGTTAAACACAAGCAGTTTTTGTTTTCTTTTCTTTTTTTTAAGATTTTATTTATTTATTTGACACAGGGAGAGAGAGATCACAAGTAGGCCGAGAGGTGGGCAGAGAAAGAGGGGGAAGCAGGCTTCCTGCTGAGCAGAGAGCCCGATGCGGGGCTTGATCCCAGGACCCTGAGATCATGACCTGAGTCAAAGGCAGAGGCTTTAACCCACTGAGCCACCCGGGTGCCCCAAGCAGGAGTTTTTCTTTAGCAAAGGCTCCGTATTGCTCTTAAGGCCTGTTAGCTGAATCAGGCCCACTCCGATTCTGTAGGATAATTTCCCGTACTTAAAGCCAACGGATTATGAACTTAAGCCACATCTACACAATACCTACATCACAACATGTAAATTAATGTTTGACTGTAATTAATTGTAGCCTAATTAATTGGAGAACCGTAGGGGACTGTAGCCTAGCTGAGCCAATGCATAAAATTGGCCATCACAGTTGCTTTGGATCTCAGTTAAGCAGATGAAACCCACTTGGATAGGAGTTTCATTGTTCTTTCTGCTTTTCAAGATCAGCACTCTTCAAGGGTCTTGTAACCCAGAAGTTCTTTCTCACAGATCTGTTTGCTATGTTTATCTGTTTTGCCCTAAGTACCTGTGCGGTTACATTATGTATGATCCTACAGAGTTCTTTGTACTGGAGCCCCAGTGTCTGGTCAGGCAGGAGTCTTCCAGGAACATAACGTGGCCTCTGCAGAAACCTCTGACCCGGAGAGCATCTGCTCTTGACACCGTGGGGGGACAATGCCCATAGTGTGTTTGCTGTGCCACCAGCCCATGCCAGCCGCCCTGAGAACTGCCTCCCAGGTGAAGGGTAGACACCTGTGAGCACGTTTCCATGTGGCCCTGCTCCCTTTGGCTGTAGCTGGTGGACTTCTGACCTGTAGGCTGCGATAATCAACTTGTTTCTCTTGAAATTTTAGACCAGAGACAGAGCTGAGAGCCAGGATTTCTGGACCTTGAAAATGACTTAGATTTGGGCTTGGGGGGACATCCATCCTGATGAATACTGGCGTGTATGCTGGTGAACAAGCAGTGAGAATCCAGCTGTAGCAGGAGATGTGAGGAGTAAAGCAGAGATGGTGTGGATGCTGTTGGTTGGAATTCCCAAGATACCCTTACATCCTCGTAGTTAAAACCTCTTTAATTTGAGTTTTAAAAGGCAGTTCAGTTTCTTTTAACCTCACAAGATAATCTAATACCATTAGGAGAAATAACAATAACAGTATTGTAGCTTAGAAATGAAAATTACATCGTTAGCATACATTGGCTTTAGGACTATCCCAGATGATAGCCTTGATTTTAGGATTTATTTTCACATAGGTTAGGGCACCATGAATATATTTAAAAAATAGAGCAGAGTAGTACTTTAAAGTATTTATGTACACAACAAATCCCACACAGTATGTTGTGTGAAGAGGGAAATGTATTGCTTGTCTTATGAAAACTGACACCAGATCTGTGCCTTAGTGAATAATAGAGGTCTCTTATCATTTTTGTCCTCTTCCACCAGTAAAAGGAAAAACAAAGGGAAAAAACTCCCTAATATGGGATCTCCTAAAACAACACAAAATACATCCAGATCCATGAATTACCAGACATTAGTTTGCATATACTCTTGACATATTATATATCATAAATAAATCCCAGAAGTGGTGGAAGTCTTAACTCATTTTCTAATACTTTTCAAGACACCTTCTCCCTTCCTCCACTACTGCTTCCGATTTAAATCTTCCAGCCATGGGCTATGCGGTGAAAGAAGCCAAGTTCTCAAGATTTCTTGGTAACTAATCCACAGTTCTCACTTGCATACGTGTTTTGTGTACGTGTACTTTCCCCTCAACATTTGGTTGTAGGTGACCTCTTTGTGAGACAGTGAGGCCTGGTAGCTAAGAACTCCAACCCTAGGGCCAGACTGTCCAAGTTTAAATCAAATCCTGGCTTCATCAGTCACAAGCTGTGAGACCTCGGTCATGTAAATTATATACACCTCTTTTCCAATCTGTAAATCTGGGATATAATAGGACCCACTTCTAGGGGTGGATGTGTGGATCAAGTGAGTTGAAAGATGTGAGGTATTAGAGCAGCGCTCAGTCAGTTTAGCTATTGTTATTACCAGAATGGATCAGTTGTCAAGTCCAACTCCCTTCACTCCACATTAGATTAAGTGATTGATTCTTATTAAGTAGAATTGAAATTGGGATCTTGGTGTTTTTTTTTTTAAGTTTGATATTAAAATATTTTAGTGCAGTGGGTAGAAGAGATCATCCAATCCAATAATGTCATATTAGAGATGAGAAAATTTGCATCAAGAGATGCGACTGTGCTCACAAGCGAGTAGTAGCAGGGCTAAGACTAGACTTCACTCCTCCAAACTCCTCACACAGTCCACTCTCTGTATCTGACCACCGTCAAAGCGATCCTTGGTCCTAAGTCCTTCATTCTTCTTGAATTTACTTGAAGCCTTAATGAAACATATGCTTTCTGTACGAGGGTGGGGCCCCTCTTCCCTCTGCTCCCTGGCCTTCTAACTGCATAAAGAAGAGACTTGATCTCAGTATTTTAAATAAAATACTACCCTTTATTACTCTTAAATAGTGATTGTTGAGAATATAGCCTTCAGATCTCCCTTAGATTTGTTCTGCTTAAGCCTGAGGGAAAACCACAACTTGCATTTATGTTAGGCCTGATGTTGGAAGAATCATGACTTAAAAAAAATAACATCTCCATGAAACATTGAGGAATGCAAATTTGACATCAGATGTGTTGGGGGTTTCTGTACGATGACGTATTTGAAAGTGGGATTCCTTTATATTCAACAAATAGTTGTATGTGGTAAACACTTTGCAAGGCACTGAGGTAGTTCATACTAAATCTAGGGAATTGGAACCCTAAAAAATAAATCTACAGAAGTTTCACCCCATCCTGATCTACTTTAAACTCAGTTAAGGGTAGCGGTCTTCATGTTTCCTGAATTTTTCGTCCTTTTGTTAGTAAATTCTCTTCTTTATAAAATACCACCCCAAATATCTTGTGTTTATATGGAGCTAGTCAAAGTGGCAAGCCCCAAGAATAGGTCCGCTTGATCTTATCTCAGTTTGGACATAACTTAACCTTGAGAAGAAATGTTTGGGTTTTGACAATGTTTTTGTTCTAGGGAACAATGCTATCACTCAGTGTTTGTAGTTCAGTGTTACACCAATTCCTGTAGGAGATCTTTTCTGGTACCTTCTGTAATCTCTTACAAATGAAACATGGAAGAGTAGAGTTTACATGATCAGAGTGTTTAAAAACACATAATTGTGACAGATGTCATATATTAGTGTAAGATGTAAACAGTAGGGGAAAGTAGGTGTAGGGTATAAGAAAACTCAACATTTCCACCAATCTAAAGCTATTACAAAATTTGACAATTTTTAAAAATCTTCACCCAAAAAACATAACATACAAAATTACTGTGACAAAATAAGTCACAGCAATTCAATATTAGCAAAGCGAGCAGCTTTCACTCTGCTTCACCAGATAGTATAAGATGAAGTGATCGAGGCTGAATTACTTCAACGAGGGAAAGGTCATTGTTCCTACAGAAAGGCCTAGTTTGAGAACAAACACTTCTGAAATGTTAGAGTTAAAAGGAAATACAAACACAGTCTTTATGTTAAACTTAATAAATCAGGACCAAAGTTACTATCTGAAACATTTTGATATCACAGAGATAAACTGGACAAATTGAAGATCCCTCCCTAATTACTTTAGCATAATTCTAGCTGGAGCACCGATCGTCTTGTATCATAGTTTATATGTTTCTAAGTCTGGCTTCCCACTGGAAGACTTATGTTCATCTTTGTGTCTTCAGGTTTGATAGAGAACAGATGATGAGTTAATGTTTCTTGATTTGAGAGAAGGACTAGAAATAACTAGAAATCTGAGGAGCTCAAGAAATGGATTCCTTTTTGAGGCTAACTTGCAAAAATAAACGAGCTAGAGAAAACTTTTCTGATTTGTATTTGTGTGTTGGTTATCTTGACACACTGTCATTTTCTTAGGCTGCTGAAATCATCGGGTAGCTCTGCTACCCTACCCCACTTCCCAGGATTGTTCCACATCGCTGGTAGCCACGGTGGGGGAACGGCTGCTGCTGTTGTTGACTGTCCTTTCAGGGGAATTCCACCCAGTCTTTCTTAGACCCTTGGTGTCAGGGTTATTGCTTGTGGGAATGAGGTAGTATCTAAAGTAGAGTTTGAAAGCATGTCTTAGATGCTAACCCTACCACCCACAGCTGCGTTTCTCTTTCCTCTTTTGTCTCCATCTTCTCTTCTCTCCAAATTCCACAGAGAATCCCAAATGTCATCCGACTGGGTTCCTCTCAGCCCAAAACTGCTATATATGTCTCCTAGGAAAGTTGTGGCCCCAGTTTTAACACAGTGTCTGTCTGGAAACAAAGTGTGTAACTTTACGACACCAGCATCAGGTGTTTGGAGAGGCTCTCGTGTCTGTGCCACTCCATCAATACAATAGGAAGGTTGTTTGCTACCTAGATACGTGGGACCTGCAGGTACTACAAATTACTAAATAATGTATCTTCTTTTTAAAAAGAAAGGTAGTTAAGAAAAAGTTTATCTGGGGCGCCTGGGTGGCTCAGTGGTTTAAAGCCTCTGCCTTCGGCCCAGGTCGTGGTCTCGGGGTCTTGGGATCGGGCCCGCATCAGGCTCTCTGCTCGGCGGGGGGCCTGTCCCCCCACCTGCTTGCCTCTCTGCCTATTTGTGATTTCTCTCTGTCAAATAAATAAATAAATAAATAAATGAATGAATGAATCAATCAATCAATCAATCAATCAATCCCCCCACCTGCTTGCCTCTCTGCCTACTTGTGATTTCTCTCTGTCAAATAAATAAATAAATAAATAAATAAATAAATAAATCAGTCAGTCTGTCTGTCTGTCTGTCTATCTATCTTTAAAAAGAAAAAGTTTATCCATCTATTCATCTGCCTGTTTTTCCACCTGCTTACCTGCCCATCCATCTGTCCATATACAGATTCATCTCAGTTGTTGGGTTTTCTCATAACAGGAAGGGCCTTGGTCCAGAAACAACTTGCGTATCTTACAGACAGTCTTAAGGTGACAGCCATTGGTTATAGGTGTGAGCAGGATGATCTTGAGTGCCTCTAGAAGTTTGATCTAAGACTGGGCCATCATGCCAAGCCAGTTCTGAAAATGCCAAAACTGGATGAGCTGTGGGAGTCTGAGGAGTGACTTTGGGTTTGAGTGCTGCAAGGCGATAAATATTACAATTCATATCTGCACAGTCTTGCCCCTGAGAATCTTATTATTTTTTAAAACTTGGCTATATTTTACTCTGTCAATTGTATTTCATTTGAATTGACATTCATGATTAGTTCATATGTGTGATATATATTTTAAAGATTCCAGATACCCTTGGGTGTTTACACATTTTCTAATCTATATTAAAATTAGCCACTTAAAGACAAATTGCCTGGCTTCTCCACTTAACTGGACCAGGGGCTCATGTTTTTCACTCTAGTTCCCCAGCACCTAAGAGAATCCCTGGAACATAGAATATACTAAGAGAATAATAGTTACATCAATGATTTTTAAAATTCTCAATGTTTATATTCACTTAATTTGATTACTAACTCCTTGGCTCTTTATTTTATGCTGGAGCACTAAAGATTTGTGAAATATACAGTTTTCTTCTTGTAAATTGTGTTGAAGTTGTTGGTGTGCTACTGTTTGTGCTAGGATCGTGGGAG
>CM053604.1:108205488-108221281 GCA_028646535.1 Procyon lotor | reverse complement strand
CCCAGCTTGGTTCTCCTCCAGTGCCTCCTCTTGGAGTTGTACCTGATTTTATTACCAGTTTTCATCCGAATCCACTGGGGAATGGGACGATTCTGCTTTTGTTTCTTGGCCAGGAATCGCTTGATCCTGAAAGTCTTGTGAGAAGACATGGCCAGACGCAGCAAGCCACACACAGCAGGATGGCGGCGGAAAAGAGAAAGCTATTCTCTAATTCTTAAGAAGGAATTCACCCTCTTGCTATATACCCAAACTTCAAACTGTGGTTCATCAGAGTTTTAGAACCAACAAGTAATATGTGTCTATTAGTTTCAAGTAGTACACTGTTCTTTTCCATTCCCTACAGTTTATCAGATATGGGTCTACATATTACGATGATGGTATTAATTTAGCCTTTATTAAAATGGCATTAGAGGTCTATATTTGTCTCAGTAGCACAATATTACTTATAAACTCAAACACTCTTCTTCCATTATGTAATACTACCTTGTTTTATTTTTTTATTCTTTTTTAAAATTTTTATTAACATATAATGTATTATTTGAATACTACCTTATTTTAGCAGGTAACATAGGATGATAAAAGATTGAGTGATACACAAGATGAAAACACAGTATTTGTCTTGATATAGCGTTGTTAATTCTGTTTTGAGAAGCAAATCAGGGCTGACCCAAGGCTTTTTTTATAAAAGTACATATAAGGTATTTGGGGTTTTTGGTTTTTGAAATGAAGTCAGGGACTTTTGCTTATGATAATCCTGAAATAACTATCATTTTTTTTTTAAGTACAGGCGGTCCTTGACTTATAAACACCTGATTTTGGGGCGCCTGGGTGGCTCAGTGGGTTAAATGCCTCTGCCTTTAGCTCGGGTCATGATCTCAGGGTCCTGGGATCAAGCCCCACATTGGGCTCTCTGCTCAGCAGGGAGCCTGCTTCCCCCGCTCTCTCTGCCTGCCTCTCTGCCTACTCATGATCTCTCTCTCTCTCTCTCTGTCAAATAAATAAATAAATAATCTATAAATAAATAAACACCTGGCTTAGAAAGGTTTTCTTTTAATAGAATAAAAAATGTTCCGTCAGAAAAAGACTAATTTTTTCAACTGGTGTAACCAGAGTACCACTTTTCTAAAACTGGTGTTGGTGCTCGAAATTCCTTTTACTTTTTTCTTCTTTCCTTCTCATTGCCTTTGTCCTATTCTTTCACATCCAGCCCCCGATTTTGTCCCACTACTGCCACCATCAACTTGGCAACCAGAAATGACGATCACCTGCTTTTGCATCCATACAAATCCTGTCAGTCTGTTTTGTTGCCACTAACTTAGTGGTTCTCAAGTGCGGGCGATTCTCCCCTCCCCACTACCTGCCCAGAGAACACTTGGCAATGTCTGGAAACATTTTAAATTGTTGCAGCCGGCAGGGGTGGGAGGGAGTATGCTCTTGGTATTCAGTAGGTAGAGGCCAGGGATGCTGCCAATCATCCTGTGATAAATAGGACAACCCCTCGTCCTTAATTAATGTCAGTAGTGCCAAGGAGGAGAACTTGCAGTAGCTCTATTCAAGCATCAGCTCTGTTTTCTTCAACTCCTTCCTTGTACATTTTTTCCACATTTTTTAATCTTTTATTTATCGATCTTATCAACATGACTGCATTCTTCTTGAGGGCAGAGGTTGTATATTCATATGGGTTTCCCCAGTCTGGGGTATGCCACCGGGTACACAGTGAGAGCTATGGTGAATACTAATATTTACCAGAATATTCACCAGAATAAGTGAATAATTGCATGCATAAATAAGACACCCTAGACTTCTTTGTTGCTTTCCTGGCACTTCCAGAAACCTCCTTCTGCTCACCTCTATCTTCCCCACCTCCACTCATTATTAATCTCATCAAATATTAGTGTGTCAGTCCTGTCATCAATATATTTAGTTCCTGAGAATATGGATCGGCCCACAGTTTTAAGACGGAATGAATACTGGCACTCCAGGGTTAATTCATATATGCTTTTTCCAAGGCAGGCATGCCACAAATACCATGGTTGGTACATACAGACCAGCTGTGGTCAACAGTGCTTGTTCTAGGGACATGTCCCCGATAAATTCTTACTTGCTTGTGAGACACTTTGCTGTCATATCCTTGACCCATAGATTCTTGGTGTTTAACCTGGCTGGTGATGCCTCAGAACTTACCTTTATAGCATGTTCTCGCTTTGGCATGACACTTGAGTTCCAGCCCCTTCTTACGTCTTACCATGGCTTCCTTATATGCTGTGCTCAAACCATGTTCAGCTGTCCCCCTCGCTGCTAGTCTTTGTTGCACATGCTGCCTGACACTCCCCATTCAGAACCTTTCCTCCTACACGTTCTTCAGTCTCCGTCAATGCGCACGTCACATTTTGGAAGCCTTTCCCTGAGACCCCAAGATTGAGGGATATATATACCTTCTTTACATCCGTAGCACCTTCAGCCTAACCTCTACATACTGTTACAAGAATGGCAGTTGCAATATTTGTCTTTCTCACCAAGAGCAGAGTCTATGCTTTCAAGGCATTCCTAGCGCCGTGTAGGGATGTATGAATATACAGTATTACATATTATATATGTAATAAGCATTGATTGTATGAGAATGGATGAAACACAATTCCTCTTCCAGTCTGCAAAAATTACACCAATCTGGCTAAACATTTCTGCTAGGAAATGGAGATGAATCCATCCAGATGTTGAGAGAGCCTTTGGAGAAGACGGTGCAAAGAGATAAACTCCATGTTCACTGGCAGGTTTATCAGCTTGATCAGAGGGCTACACCTCTAGATCACATTAGCTTTACTCTTTGTTAAGCAAATGACTTTACCGACTATTACTTTAATGATGTGCCCATGGCTTTTTTTTTTTTTTTTTTTTTTAAGATTTTATTTATTTAGGGGCGCCTGGGTGGCTTAGTCGTTAAGCGTCTGCCTTCGGCTCAGGTCATGATCCCAGAGTCCTGGGATCGAGCCCCGCATCAGGCTCCTTGCTCGGCAGGAAGCCTGCTTCTCCCGCTACCATTCCCTCTGCTTGTGTTCCCTCTCTCGCTGTGTTTCTCTGTCAAATAAATAAAAAATCTTTAAAAAAAAAAAAGATTTTATTTATTTATTTGACAGAAAGAAACATAGTAAGAAAAGAAACACAAGCAGGGGGAGTGGAAGAGGGAAAAACAGGCCTCCCGCTAAGCAGGAAATCCGATGCCGGAGCAGGAAACCTGATGTGGGCCTTGATCCTAGGACCCCGGGATCGTGACCTGAGCCAAAGGCAGACGCTTAACAACTGAGCCACCCAGGTGCCCCAAGTGCCCATGGCTTTAATTGAATGTTTTCACAAAGAATGTATTTTTAACCGTATATTCAGTTGCCTCTGCACAGAGAAGGAACTCCAAAATCAGATGTGATGATGATGATGGGCCCTTGCAAGTGTTCTGATTTGTATACCAAACTAGCTAAATCCAGCAACTTCATGTTCTGGGTTGTGGAAACAGTTTTCCTCACCGAAGAGAGGGGGCAGGGGAAATTATTTAAAGCTTGGAAATAAGGTCTTGCTTTGAAAGTTGTATAAATATTTTTTAGGGAAAGCCTGGGTGGCTCAGTGGGTTAAGTGCCTACCTTCGGCTGAGGTCATGATCCTGGGGTCCTGGGATCAAGCCCCGCATTGGGCTCCCTGCTAAGCCTGCTTCTCCCTCTGCCTGCCCCTCCCCCTGTTTGTGCTCTCTTTCTCTCTCTCTCTGACAAATAAAAACTTTATAAATAAATATTTTTTAGACTCTTATTTCATTATGATAAATAAAACATGATCCAACTGTATTTTCTTGGGTGAGATTAAGAATGACCATTATGGTTTGCTTTGTTGTTTTTGGCAGTATCAGAAACGTCATACCTAGCAGCTTTTGTTTTGTCCTGCATCTGCAGAGTCCGGAGGCGACTCCAATGTGAAATTTTTTGGATTAGCTTTATGCTTGAGGGTACTTGCCTATATATTGAACTTTGTAAAGCATCTAGAAACTTTTACCCATCCACTCAAGCATGAATCTTCTGGACTGTAATCAGCTGGCAGTAAATTCACGTCTGGTTCTGCCACTTGCCAGCTGTGTGGCTGCAGACAGGATACCCAACCTCTACACTGTATTTTTTTTCTTTGTAAAAAAGATGGTGTGTTTGGCACAGGTAATAGTAAGCCGTTTTCATCATCATCTTCACTGATGGAATCTTACTAGAAATTCATTTCGTTAGATTAAACCCTTTTAAGATGCTTTTCTTTCTTAAAAACACCTTCTTAACCCTAAGGCTATGTGCAAGCACAGCAGTAGACAGGGACCCTACAACACAGCCTAAAAAGGGCTTGTTGTAAAAGAGTGGGAAGGAAGGGTAGGAGGGGACTCTGAACAGCTAGGGAGCGCCCCCAGAGTCCTGGAGGAAGATAAGTCATCGGGAATTAGACCTGACACTGTTGTGTCTTGACCTCAGCTTTCGGTTCTTCTCCTCAGAATCTGAAGGCTGTGTCCCCTAACCTACTTCATTTCCCCCCTGGAGGGGACTTTGTCACATGGCAGGAGTGGGTTTATCTGTCCCACCAAGAGCAAAGGGCAGCAGTCCTTGAAGAGCAGGAGGCAGAAGCTCCAGAACAAATCTGCAGGCCCAGACGTAGGTTTCTACGTGTAGGATGGAGTGAAGATGCGCTGTGGCAGTCCTTTGTTTTGCCAAGTGCCCTAGGCTCAGGCTCCGTCGGAACAGCAGAAACCAGAAGAGAGCAAAGTAGATCTCAAAGAAAAAAATCTTTTAAAAACATGCAGTGCTATGTGATATCACACCTCAGCATGAGAACCTGTCAAAGGTTGTATGTATCGTCAGATGCTTTGTGATGTCCCTAAGATTACAGACATCAACAACGATAAAGCTGCAATAACAGTAGTGTGATATTGAACATACACTGTGTTCCAGGCCCAGTGTATGATACTTTAATGGATTTTCCCTCTTCTTCCCAACAAGCTCATGACAGAGTTAACTTATTCCTGATTTTATACACGAGGGAATGAGAATAGAAGCTAAATAATTTGCACAAAATCACACCAGCTAGCATGAGGAGACACCAGGAGTACGTACATATGAGCTGGTTCTAAACTTCAATTGTTATTTAGAACCAGCTCTTTGAACCACTGGGCTCTGCTCCTTCCTCCTCTAGTCAGTGGTTCTGTGGCCATGACTACTGTCCCACAGGGGCCATCCTTCCTGGGAGTTCCCAGCTAAGACATGAACCTGAGCTCATGCTAAGGGAGAACTTCCATGAGGGCTTCTTTTAAGACTATGGATGGAGGGGCGCCTGGGTGGCTCAGTGGGTTAAGCATCCGCCTTCGGCTCAGGTCATGATCTTAGGGTCCTGGAATCAAGCCCTGCATTGGGCTCCCTGCTTAGCAGGGAGCCTGCTTCCCTCTACCCTCTGCCTCCTCCCCCTTGCTCATGCTCTGTCTCTGTTTCTCTCTCTCAGATAAATAAACAAAATCTTAAAAAAAAAATACAAAGTGGAACCTTCACCTATAGCCTCTGCTCTGTATACAGATGGAGAAAAAGGGGTCATCGTTTGCCTCCTTTTTTATTTTCCCTATCACAGAGCCTGTTAACCTAGAAAGGAGAACTTTAGAGTTTGGCAAATGCTATTTTAGACGTAAGATACTGATTGGTTGGCTGGCTGGCTGGCGGGTTGGCGGGTTGGCAGGTTGGCGGGTTGGTTGGCTGGTTGGTTTATAGAGCTAGCCTAAACATGATGCTGTAAATCTTGAGAATTGTAGAACTTGGGCTCACCTCAGTCAGAATTCTGTTTTGTGCCAAGGTTCTCCCATCCTCCTATCCCCCCCCCCACCAGCTTTCTATTGAAGCGTGACATATGTGTATGAAGTAAACGGCTCAATGAATTACCATATCTACTTGGCGCCCAAAAGACCCCACGTATGTGTTTCCTAGGGCGCCCTATCAACGTGCCACAAACTAGGTCACTTAGAACAATAGAAATGTATTGTCTCACAGCTCTGGAAGCTACAGGTCTGAAAGCAAGGTGTCCTCAGAGCCCCGCTCCCTCGGAACTCCACAGGGGAGTTCTTCCTTGCCTCTTGCCCGAGTCTGGTGGTTTGTGGGCAGCCTTTGGCATTCCTTCCCTTGCAGCTGCGTCATTCCTGTCTCTGCCTCGTTGTCATCACCTGGCGCCTTTCCTCTGCATCTCCCTTATGGTTTTTTTTAAGGATACCAGTCATATTGGATTAGGGCACCACCCTACTCCAGTGTGACTTCATCTTAATTAATTATATCTGTAATGACCCTGTTTCCAAAAAAAGTTCACGTTCCGAGGGACTACGATTAGGATTTCAGTGTATCTTTTTTGGGAGGGGAATATTTCGACCCAGACACCCCCATATCCTACCCCAGTCACTTCACCTTCCTCCTTCACAAAGGTAACAACGGCTTTGGTAATATGGTAACATTTACAATATTATTATTTAAATAATGACATCCCACCAGATCAGTGGTAATGAGCAAGAACATAATAGACATTCAGTAATATTCCATATGCCCTGCTTGGACATATGCATGACATTGTGGCATTTTTGGCCTTCCTGTAAGTACTGAGTTTGAGTCTATTAATTACTATGCTTGAATCAGCAGACACAATATTAACATGCAGAGTTTCTCCACTTTTGCACCCAGAAGTTTCCCCCCCTCAACCTTCAGTCAACTTATTTGCATTTTAGTACTGTTATTCTTCTGCATGACTTTATGCTAATTTTTTCAAGTAGTTGTTTACAGAAAACCTTCAAGAACTGTTTTTTATTTATTTATTTATTAGATTTTATATATTTGTTTGAGAGGAGACAGAGAGGAGGAGCAGAGGGAGAGGGAGAAGCAGACTCCTTGCTGAGCAGGGAGCCTGATGCAGGGCTCGATCCCAGGACTGTGGGATCATGACCTGAGCCTAAGGCAGACACTTAACTGACTGAGCCACCCACGCGCCCCAAGAACTGTTTTCAAAAAAGAGCATTGCTGGGGTGCACCTGGGTAATGTAGTCGGTTATGCATTAGACTCTTGGTTTTGGCTCAGGTCATGATCTCAGGGTCCTGTGACCAAGCCCTGCATCAGGCTCCATAGTCAGCATGGAGTCTGCTTGATATTCTCTTTCTCTTCCCCCCCGCCCCCTTAACCCTTCCCATACATCCTGTCTCTCCTTCTTTCTTTAAAACAAATAAAGTAAAAAAAATAGTAACATTGCTGACTCAGAAGAGAATGCAACTCCTGATCTCAGTTGTAAGTTTGAGCCCCATGTTGAGTAGTAGAGATTACTAAAAAATAAATAAACTAAAAATAGAAATGAGCATTGCTTATCCAACCAACATGGATGGATCTAGAGAGTTTTGTGCTAAGAAAAATAAGTCAGTCAGAGAATAAGTAACTGTACGATTTCACTCATATGTGAAACTTAAGAAACAAACGAGAGAAACAAAAAAAGAGATTCTTAAATATAGAGAACAAACTGGTGGCTGCCAGAAGGGAGGTGGATGAGGGGATGATTGAAGTAGGTGAAGGGGATGAAGAGTACACTTACTGTGATGAGCACTGAGTAATGTATGGAATTGTGGTATCAGTATGTTGTACACCTAATACTACAACTGTTAATTATACTTTAATTTTTTTTTTAATCTAAGATAACATAAAATCAGTATTGTTGAAAACACACATTTTTATATTATGGTCCTAGTTTCACGACCTTGGAGACCTCCTCTTAAAGTGTTCCTCCCATAAAATGAACTGATCTGTTACTGCATCTTCCCGAAGTTTTATCATCTTTGCCTAAGAAACAGCAAGAGGATTTATACAGATTACCACAAGCATAAGTTTATAAAATCAAAAATAAGTATAAATTTTAAGAGCATTCAGGAAAAAAGGTGAAGAATTTTATAAACAAGGCAGGCAGCTTTTTTTTCCCCCTAAAAAAATCATATCGTTAAAGTTTTAGGTTTGCATATTTTTTCTAAATGTTTCCAAAAACAATTAGGCCAACTCCTTTGAATAAAGATTAAAAAAACAAACAGCCTGGGGTGCCTAGGTGGCTCAGCCATTAGGCAGCTGCCTTCAGCTGAGGTCATGATCCCAGGGTCCTGGGATCAAGCCCTGCATGGGGCTCTCTGCTCAGCGGGAAGCCTGCTTTTCCCTCTCCCACTCCCTCTACTTGTGTTCCCCTTCTCTCTCTGTATCTCTCTCTGTCAAATAAATAAATAAAATCTTCAAAAAACAAACAAACAAACCAACTTTACAAACTTGTGGTTATAAACCTTTGCGGCTAATGGCTTGACGGTGAGTGAACGGAGGCTCGGAAGCATTTCTGCGACTTACCCAGGGTCACACAGAGACACCCAGGACCAAATAGCCATTGAACAAAACTCAAAGCAATAGTCCTTAGGTCAAATTAACTATAAAAATGATCTATTTTGATCTGATATGAGAAGACAGGAATTCCCATGTCAAACACCAGAGAGATATAGGGGGTCAGAATTCTGATTACTGTGTATTTGCTGCCTGACTTCAAGCACTGTCTAAAACATCACTGGAAGATGCGGTGTGTAGGTAGCTATGAAAGCAATTTTAAGGCATATTTTTATTTGCACTGCACATATACTTCATCAGCTTCTCATTTCTCATAAAACATTTTATATCCAAGGCAATTTAAAAACTTTTTTTTTTAATTTATGTTTTGTAAGGAGGATAAGCCAGTAACTAATATGTCAAACTTGGTGCTTGGCGCCATATTGAGTCCCAGAAATGACCTGACTTTATGAAAGATTCTTCTTCAAAAGGATTAATGAATACAATAATGTTTTCTTTCTTTCTTTTTCTAGCCAAGGACCCTTGTCATCCATTAGAGCAGTAATCAAGAGATGTAAGTTTGTTTTTTCCTGCTCTGTATTTTCCTCTGTGGTATTTTAAATGATGGCTTGGGCTTCCAGCAAGTGATTGTGTTTGATGAATCTTACAAAGAACCCAACAGAAGTAGCTTCTCTCTTCTAGTAAGGAATAAACCATTTCAGACAAGCAATTAGTTTTTCAACTTTCTTTTCAACTTTCGTTTATTGATAAGCGCATTCCTCAGAATAATATTTTTCTCTTATAGAACTAAGTAAGCTATTTTTAAAATTATGGATTATGTGGTCAATTTTTATGATCTAAAATAAATTTTCCATTTTCTATAGGTAGAGACATCTGATGGGCATAAAAAAAATATCAAACCCCATCCTTTTTGATTCATTTGTTTCCGTAGTGTTTTTATTTAACTGTATAGATGCCTGTGGAGATTGGCTCACTTCCACATACAAGTGCCATAATAGAATTCTCTCCAAAATGGTGCATTCATACTTTCAGCCTTTCCTCTTGGTTAAAGCTTTACCAGGCCTCTTGGTTAAAACTTGCTCTTAACAGAAGTCGCTGGAAAGTTCCCTTTAGTTTTAGGGAAACTAAACAGAACGTGGATTACCTGTTTTAAACAAAGATAAGGAGGGGATTTTTTTTTTTTTTTAAACCAGCAGAATGGATTTGTTCAAGAATCGCAGAGAATTACAATCTGGGACAAGCAAGCTACAGCAAATCCATAGGCAAATGTGCAGAACAAAAGAGAAGAACATTCTTTTAGAGAGTAAAGGGGAGAGTTGGGAAGACTTTACAAACAAAAAGTCCATTGGAGTAAACTGGGGAGTTCAAAATATAATGGCTTCTCACTGACTATGTTGTGACAGTCTCTCATTGGCTGGGATTTTGCTAGGGGAGAAGGAGAAGAAGGAGAATGCCTTCTTCTTCCTGAAGGTGTAGTATCATAGGATCTGCTGAGCTCCATCTCTTCCTGTTGGATTTGCAATTGGCAACAAGCAGTAGAGTCCCCTTGCCAGCCTCTCACCTCCTTCAAAATGAGGTTTCCGATGAGGTAGATTTTAGATGTTCTTTGCAATATTTGAGCTGAGGTCACCACTCTGAGGAGAATGTATCCTATTTTCAAAAACATAATTTTGTAATAGTATAAATTTAGGATATCCATGGATAGTCAAGAGCATGCATTTGAACCATTGCAGTGAAAATTTTGCAAAGTGACCATACAGAAGGGTATTCTGCATTTCCCACATTTTATTTTTGTTGGTGGTGAATTATAAAGATGTGGGAGTGCCACAGTATATGTTGAAGGGAATTCAGATATGAAAATGGAAAATTCATGCCTTAGAGCCCTTTGAGGGTGAGGTGGGGTATGGAGATTGGTGGGGGCAGGCCCAGAGAAAATTTTAAAAAAATTAAGATATGGAATTTAGGCAAGAATTTTTTGCTAGAGATATAATTTGGGGTAGTCAAAGTTAAAGGCAAAACCCAGGAGTAGCTGAACCCTTAAAGAGGAAACATAGAGGCCAGAGAAGATGATAAAGGACAGAATCTTAGGAAATATCGATGTCTGAGAGGCCAAGCTCTCTGCCTTTAGGGTGCCATAGGGCAAAAGGTGAATGACCCAAAAAAATTCTTCCCTGCTAAGGAGGGAAGAAAGAGAAACTTTTTCTGTAAGAAAAAGTTGAGTCCTGTCTACTGGCTTCTTAGATTTTAGGACCTCTTTGTTGGGCACTGTAATTTGTACCTGACTTCCCATAGATCCTCCAGGATGGATCTTGCTTCTACCTTGGGGCCCCTGTGCCATGCAAGGCTTTGGGAGAAGGCAGCCAAGGTGGAGTGGACAAAAAAGAAAACAAGACTGAAAAATAATGATCAGAAAACAGAAAAAACCAGGAGACAACTGTACGTTAGAGGTTAAGGGAAGGGAGTTTTTTAAAAGAGTAAGTGAACCACAAATAGCCCTTAATGCTTCAGCAAAAACAAACCAAAGGTGGCTGAGATTAGGTCATCGTATGTGGCCCCATAGGCCAGTGGTGACCTTGGAAAGAGTGCTTTCAGTAGAACACTGACGTTGGAAGCCACACCTTGGTTTGAATAATGAATAGAGTATGTGGAGGTCGGGACAGCTGGGGTAGGCTGCTGTTTTATGACATTTGGTGGTAAACAGAGGAAGGGCTGGGGAGTATCAAACAGAGAGGAGATTGGAACAGGACTGTTCAGGATGAGGAAGCTTGGAGAAATTTGTAGGCAGCGGGGAAGAAATTTGTGGAGATATCAGACTGGCGCATTAAAAGGAGAATTTGGTGAAATAGGGCCCCAGCAGAGAGGAAGGAGACGCAACAATGGGAACGCTTGCTTTGAGGTGTCTTTTTTAAAAAAACCAAAACTAACTCAGTCGTCTTTTAATTCATATTTATCAGTTACTTTGCCTACACTGAGAGAAATACTTGTTAGTTGTATTATTCCTGGATGTTTAGGCAAGAAGGCCAAACATCCTCATGTAATACCATGTAAGTGCAGAATGAAGAATAATTGTGTCCTCCCCTTCTCTTTTGCCCTTTTTGCCCATTCTGTAAGAAAGAGTTGTAAACAGTTTTTAGCCCACTCAACCCAATGAAATACCTGTTTTACTCTCCCATACTTAGTCATCTTTGTTCAGCAAGGAGAAGGACTTCATCACATTTTAAAAGCAAGATTCCTTTACTGGTTGTATTTTAAATTTCCTGTCAAGCCTTGAGGTCCTTCTTTTTGCAGTCGTTCTTGTGAGCCCTAAATATTATGGGTAAAGATCTTGAAGGATTATAATTGGATATGTCTGGAATTTCATGTTTTGCCTTTCATTAACTTTTTAAGAGAAAATTATTCTCTGAAATTCAGATTTAGCTAATATTCATTGCCTGCTGTGAGTCGGGAACTGCTCACATACATTATGAGACTATGCTCTGCATGGTAGATGTTAACCCCATTTTACAGATAGTAGGGTCACTGAGGCTCAGAAAGATGAAATGGCTTCACGAGGTAGAGCTGAGATGTTAATCTAAACTGCCTGACTACAGGGTCATTGAGCTTTCAACCCTACAGATGTTCTTGTAATCATGTCGAACACGTCTGACTCATACCCAGTCTCAAGGAAATGTTAGTGAGTTATTTTTTGTGTGATTATTGTGGTTTTCATTGGCAAGGTGGTACTATAGCAATGATGCTTATAATAATGCTTCTATGTGTTTATTTCATCTGATTATCATTTAGTCAATTATTTTGAATTATTTAGAATCAGGATTAGCTAGCTTCCAGCTCTCTTGGCTGAGGTTAAACTGCTTCAAGGAACAAAGGGGCTCCTGGTCCTTCCCATGGAAGGCTGTGTGACCTGGGATAATTCATTTAACCTCTCTGTGTCCCAGCCTCCTCATCTGTAAGGTTAAAGTAGAATGATCATGGAGTGTCTGTCTGTGCTTATGATCCTGTTGGAATTTAGGAGGATTTGTTATTAGTACTAATATCACAAATCCAGGTCTCAGTCTTTTATAAACAACTGAATATGAATTTATTTTGTACTTAGAATTTAACCATATGAACTAGACAAGTTTGAAAATAATTCTGTGGAACAATAGGATAACTTATAACGGTGGCCTTAATCCGAAATGCCATAAAAGAGTAGCTAGCAGTTTGTGGCAGGGGTTAAAGGGAACATGTCAGTCTGTATGAGCATCATTGGTGAATTTGATTGTCCCGGCAAAACCTACACCAAATGTGTCTGATCTGGGAAAGTGAGAATGAGAGCAAGCGGATAGTTGAGAAATTAGCAGGAAGAGTAAGAGTTGCTGTCTGAAAATCTAACATATTTCTAGCGACTAAACTTGCTCAACACCGACAAAGAGAGCCGGTCATTCTATAAAGAGCAAGAGAGAAAAGACATTTCATACATGAGTGAATGTAAAGGGAAAAAAAATTCAAAGCAGGAGAGAGGAAAGCAATGATTCTCAAAGGACGTGGAGGAGGTCCACCTAGGGCTGGGAGACCTTCTATCCCTCGTTCTGCCCCCTCCCCAGCGGGACCACCCCTCTGCTAACCAGGCGCTCCTGCTACTGACCACCTCTGCTGTGAAGGGACAGAAGCCAGTGAAAAGCCGCTGATTTAAGAGAACGTAAATTGATAACCGGCTTTCCCTTTAAGTACTATATTCATACTTTAAAATTAATCCCTGTGGAAGTAACAAATTGATTTTACAAAATGGTTTTAGGTGTTTTTGTTTTTGTTTTTGCAATGTTGTTAAAAACTCTAGGTAGATTTGTTTCTCCTGGGGTTATGTGGGTGAATGGGTCTGTCCAGGTGTCTCCTTGCCTGTTTCTTTACTCTCTGAAACTGTGGTGCATCAAGTCCCCTTTTCTCTCCCAGTGTGCAGGTGGGGGGAAACAGCGGCATGGCGGAACAGTCTTGTTCCCGAATTCCTTTTAAAGCCTAGGCAACTGGTTCACTCTTCTTTTTCCTCCCTTTCCTCTTCTGTAACCCCTTCTTTTTTTCCCTTAGCACTCATGAATAGTGCACAGCCAAAATGCCCCGTGGAAGAGGTATGTTTGTGACAATGACATGATATCTTTTTAATAGTGTCGTGTCTGCTGATTCTGGCTGTCGCGACGGTGGTGATGTGATCGTAGCACTCTTGTGCCTCTGTCTGACTTCATGCAACCGTTCTTACGAATCAGACGCCCCACTCAGAGCTTGAGCCTCTCTGTCCTCTCTTATTCCAGAGACAAAATGCACCTCAGCTTGGTTTAGCTCTCGAGAAAAACGTGACAGTCCAATCGACCAACGGTACGAGTATAGGACTCCTGATAGACCAGGGCAGCAGCTGTCACAGCTCCAACTCCAGCCAAGATTTCATCCCCACCTCCCAGCTCTTCGGAGAGGATCCGAAGTTAATAGGAAGAAAGGAAAGATTCATACTGTCAGCCCTCTCAAGTCAGAAGAATGGAAAGAGTAAAGTACTAGAGAGAGATGAAGGCAACTGGTAGAAATAGTTTATATCAGAAACAAGTTCCCCTTTGTGTGCATATCTTTACAGTATAGTACTTGAAGATTCCAATAGAGGAATTATTAGAATGTGCTTCTTGAGAAGAAGAATACCATTCTCCATTACACATATATGTAATGTGTGACACCATATGTGACATTTTCCAGATCACATGATTAAGACTTGATTTAATTTAGAAATAGATTTGGAAAAAGTCTGAACCATCTAGTTTTTTGAGTTTGAGGCTTAAAGGAAAATTCGGTGCTATATATACAGTACTGTGTGCCAGAAACTTGTTTATAAAAGTGTTGTGAACAGTTTTTGCATTTATTATTATCTTTGAATTTAAGTAATAAAACAATATAAAAATTCCAGAAAAAATAGAAAATAGATGAAAATTGGTCCCCTTTCACTTTCTTTAGGATAGAGTTGTAAACTATCATAAAAGTACAGTCATATAGATTAGAATAGGTATTTAAAATTTTTTCTGCCCATTGTAATTTCATGTCATTGTCGTAATGCTCTTACCAGACAATTTGTATTTAATAGTTGTCTTCTTTTCTCTTTTCACTCTTCAAATTATTTTCAGAACCATGGAATGTGCTTTGGGGAGTTTCTGAAATCTGTGTTTTCTTATGCAATCCAAATATTTAACTAAAATTAATTTTATGCCATGTAAAAAGATCAGTTTGATTTGCTTTTCTATTTATGAATGTTAAAATTCGTATATCCTCTATGATTTGAAGTATAAGCTGACTTTTCCCAATAATGTACCCTATAAAAATTTAAACCTTAATTGAATGTACTGATTTTGTGTTATACCAGTTTATTCTTTCTTCTGTAGCTTCTCGGACTTCTTTTCAGAGCGAACTTCATCGAGATAGGAGGTATGGTTATAACGGAGTTCTTATATTCTGCTAATAATGAAATCAAAGTGTGCTATCGGTTCGCAAGTTAAATATTTCTCTTTCATAAGCAGTGTGTTTACATAAGCAATGTTCCGCCTCATCAGTACATTTCCTGAATTAATCTGTAAGCTTGGATGATGAAAATTTTGGTGGGAAAAGAAGGAATACCAGCCCAGAATGTTCTTTTGGCAGCATTTATTTACTGAAGTTAATTTTTTAAATGTTTATTAAGCAACTGCTGTATGTAAAGAACTGTTGTAACTGCTGCAAAGAATTTCTCAAAGAAATGCTTTGTACCTCCTAGCTGCTTAGTAAATGTTGCATGGATAAATGGATGACAAGAAAGAAAACCGAATGGAAGAATAAGGAGAGGAGAAGAGTCAGGATGGATGGATAACTAAGTGGATAAATGGCTAGATGACTGGTTGGAGAAAAGGAAGGAGGGAAGGAGGGTGAAGGGAGGGGAGAGTTACTGGATAGAACAGAAGGAAGGACCTGTAGACAGACAAATGGTAGAATGGATGGAAGCATGGATAGGTGGATAAATAGATGGATGGATTTTTATAAGACAGGTCCCTGCTTTGACATTTCTTACAGGGTAGTATAGGATAATGAAGAGTGAGGATTTTAGCGTCAGACATAACCAAGTTCAAATTTTGACTTCACTGGCTTGTCACTGTGTGGCCTTGGGCAAGCTGCTTAACCTTTTCTTCACTTCTGTATCCCCATCTTTAAAATGCTGCTAATCAGGGGGCATGGCTGGCTCAATGGGTAGAGCATGTGACCCTTGATCTCGGGGTTGTAAGTTCGAGCCCCATGTTGGGTACAGAGATTACCTAAAAATAAAATCTTTAAAGAGAAATGTTGCTAGTCCTACCGATCTCAAGGTGGTCATAAGGATTACTGCATGTGTAGTGCTTTATATTTATTAGCCAGTAACTCTTATTAGTTA
>CM053604.1:108184310-108204988 GCA_028646535.1 Procyon lotor | reverse complement strand
GAAAATCCGGAGCGGTTGGAAGCCACCACTCAGCCACGGTGGAGTTTTTCTTGTGTAGAGATCCAGACAGTCTTACACCTCGCGCTGATTTCGTAGGTGTTCAGGATGGTTTGGCAGATTTCCAGCTCAATTCAGGGAACCGGTGGCAACGACGACCCTTACTCGTTCGCCATCTTGCCTCCTTCCTCAAATAAATAAAATCTTAAAAAAAATTTTTTTTGCAGAGATTTTTGTTTCTGCTCATTATGCCTACATAGTATTCTCAATTTTGCTCCTTGGCCCTTTACAGAAAAAGCTTACTGACACCTGCTATAAATAAGTAAATAAAATGTTCAAATTAACTGATAGAGTTTGGGCAAAATTTGCAATGGAGAAAAAGATTATACTTTCTGAATAAATGCATGCGTGCGCATGTGCACGTGCGAGCACACCTCTGGGTCAGTCGAGCATACTACTGTATATTCTGCTAAGGCTGAGATTGATGTATACATGCTTGCACTATAAATGCTTATAAAATTTTCAAAGATTATCCCATCCAGGGCACTGCTAGTTTTAGAAAAGTGTTAATAGGACAAACTCCCCTGTCATTCACCACCAGTGGGTGGGCCAGAATTTAACACAAGGGCTTCTAGACCCTTTGATGGCCAGTATTTTCACTCTGTAGATGTTCTATTAGTTGGTAAGGCAGAACCCTTAATCTCATAGGCCTTGACTAGATTTTATCACCCAACAGGGTTGTTTGATAAACTCCAATAAAATTCAGGGGCCTGCTTACCAAGTAGTTTCTTGGGACTGTGTGGGTGAATTTAGAATACTTAATCCCTTTAGTAATCAAGGCAGGTCTCTGATCTGCTACAAAAGGAGGTCCAACTCCTTGGATGCTTTGGGTATTGGAGATAGCATACATCTCAGTAAATGGGCCTTCCTGGTCAAGTAAATATGGCAGCAGCGTTAGCAGCTTCATTTTGCAGGAAGTGGTGACAGTTACTGTTGGGAATCCATGTCTCCCAACCCACTGCCTGAAGCACAGCTGCTGGCCCACGGGGGCCCTCACTTCATAGAGATCCCCTAAATACACAATCTGAATCACCGCTGGCTCAGCCAAGTTGCAAGCTGAATGTATTCATTATGCTATGCAGAACTAAAGTGAGAGGTCACTGCTCAGTGAGCTGAATTCAAGGCGGTTCTCATAGATCTGCCAATATGTCCCTTGATGAACAGTCCCCTTTGCTGACTCTTTGCCCATGGCCTAGCCATCTGGTCTGCCACTTGAAAGACCGTATTCAGGCAGAATAAGAACATTGCTTTTTTAGGGCTGTAAATTATGAGAACAAATTGTGGGTATTGACTGGGCCATCTGGTAAAGGCCAGCTCTGACATGACCTAGTAGAAACAAACTGCCGATCAAGCCTGCACCACCCGGACTGCCACCACACATGGCAACACGTTCACCAGTAAGGGCTGTGCACACAGCAAAGAACTCTTATTCATGCATGCCAAAAGTTGGCCCATGTGTCCTGAGGTGAATGAAGGCACAGACTGACTACTGACAGGCTGACTCCACTGGACTATGTTGCCACCATTCAGGGCAACTGATGGTTATGATGTTGCTGTTCTAGTCTGATCAACTGTAGCCCTTGAAACTAATATATGTGCCATGTTCTTAGTTTTCCAGACCACTTGCAATCTGACATTGGGGCACTTTTTGTCACAAACGCCACTTAGCAGAGTGTCTGAGGGATATTTCATGGCTTCTGCCACCCACAGATATGTAGCATTGCTTGGCACTGGGAACAGGTTTCTGATTCTACCACCCTCTCTTCCTTCTGGTTCTACATACCCGAGTAAGGGAGTTGGGGTCACAGAATATGGCAGTCCCCAGAAAAGGATCGTTTCTTGGCTGCCTCCTGGATGATAATCAGGACAAAAGCTCTGGGTGAAAGTGGGGATGACTGGAGAAAAGATGAAATTATAACTATCTCCCCTGGCATCAGAGGCGAAAACACATTAGATGGCCTCAAATAAGAGCTCTGCTATCCTCTTGGGCTTATTCAGTTGGCTAAGTGTGGAAAGAATGAGATCAATACCACACGTTGGCTTCATCTGTTGCTTCAAGTCTAACTGATGATAGTCTTAGTTAAATGTGCTGTGAGATTCTAACCTCTGTTGATTAACCAGAGTGGCTGATGGAGGAGTATATTCGTGTAAAAATTCAAGTTTGGCTAAGAATGTGTCACACTGAGGAGTGAACAGTAAGAAGCAATCTGCTACAGAGCCCAAATGTCCCTGCATGTTCTTGTTGAGTAAGCCAAGAATACAATTCTTTGCCTGTTCTTTTCCTGGGCCATTTCTCAGGTTTGTGTTTGCATCCTTGTGAGCAACCTTGAGGGATGATGTGATGTCTCTCCCTGGAAAAAGGGGAGGCTTGCTTCCACTTACTATACAAGGGCTAAATCTGGTGTTCCTCTTTTGTAATGCAACCCACTATATGACGGGCCCTTTGTATTACCTCTGTGGGCTGTGAGGGGCATGGGAAACTGGAATAAATGAACATGCAGCTTTGGCTATTGGTTTGCTATGAGTAATAAAATCCTTTCATTTCTGACCCAGGAGTCTCATGTCTTCTGCCAGCATCCATGAAATGGTGACAGGCTAACTTTTCAGCTTATACATTGGGTAAAATGTCAAACACTGAACAGTTCCTGACACTTTCTTCTCAATTATTTTGAAGCAAATTTCAGATATTAAATTTAAGTATTTCATCAGACACCTCTAAAACAATTTTTTTTTTTTTTTAAGATTTTATTTATTTGACAGAGAGAGATCACAAGTAGGCAGAGAGGCAGGCCGGGCGGTGGGGGTGGGGAAAGCAGGCTCTCTGCTGAGCAGAGAGAGCCCGATGCGCGGCTAGATCCCAGGACCCTGAGATCATGACCTGAGCCGAAGGCAGAGGCTTAACCCACTCAGCCACCCAGGCGCCCCTAAAACAATTCTTTAAAACGAAAACATAACCACAATCCTATTAACACACTTCTAAATTTCAGTAACTCCTTAATAGTATTAAATATCCAGTCACACGAATTTAATTGGTGATTGATCCTCTGTTGGATCTAATATTGTGACAGGCAATGCAAATGGAAAGCAAGGGTAGTGAGCTTCCATTTGCTAAGACCATTCATGAAGTCAAGGTTAAGAAATCGTTGCAGGTGTCATTAGCTCTTAGCCTGTTTGTGGAACTATAATTGTTTTGTTCAAAAGAAAATATAATTCACTACAGTGGCAGAAACAAACAATACCATTAGACTGTTAAAACCAAATGCTGGGGGTGCCTGGGTGGCTTAGTTGGTTAAGTGTCTGCCTTTGGCTCAGAACATGATCCCAGGGTCCTGAGATCAAGCCCTGCGTCAAGCTCCCTGCTTGGTGTGGATGTCTGCTTCTCCCTCTGCCCTTCCCCACTGCTTGTGCTATGTCAAAATAAGTAAAATCTTAAAAAAAAAAAAAAAAAAAAAGGACAAACCAAATGCTGTTAAGAAGTAAATAGAACCCTCAAATATCACTAGTGGAGCACAATATGGTACAACACTTTAACAAGCGGCCTTTTTTTTTTTTTTTTTTTTTTAAGATTTACTTATTTAAGGGAGAGTGAGTGAACTAGATCTGATCACAATAGCCAACATTCCAGTGGTTATGGTTATTACTGCCATTGCCATCTATGGCCTGATGGCTGTGGTCCTTATTACCAAATCCTAAAGAAGAAAATCTTACTTTGTGCAGTTGGACACCAGCTTGAGTGATCTGGCTGCTGGCTTTGTGGGGGTCATCAGTATGCAGGGTCGGCTCAGCAGCCCTCTTTTTTTTTTTTTTTTAAAGATTTTATTTATTTGACAGAGAGAAACACAGCGAGAGAGGGAACACAAGCCGAGGGAATGGTAGCGGGAGAAGCAGGCTTCCTGCAGAGCAGAGAGCCCGATGTGGGGCTCAATCCCAGACCCCTGGGATCTGACCTGGGCCGAAGGCAGACGCTTAACTACTGAGCCACCCAGGCGCCCCATCACTGTGTATTTTTTAACAGCTTTCACATTTCATATGTCTAAAGAAGACACCACTATGTCCTTAGTACAGGTATAGTTCATTTTATTGCACTTCATTGCACTATGTAGATACTGTGGGGTTTTTTGTTGTTTTCTCGTTTGTTTGGTGTTTTTTTTTTTTAATAAATTGAAGGTCTGTGGCAACCCCACATTAGGCAAGCCTATCGGGGCCACTGTTCCAACAGCATTTGCTTTGTGTCTCTATGCCACACTTTGTTAAGTCTTGCAGTATTTCAAACTTTTTTGTTATTATCATCTTCATAATGCTGATCTGTGACCAGTGATCTTTTTTTTTCCGTGCTGTATGACCTTTAATTAGGTATAAAGACTTCCAATCACGTCACCTACGGACCAGACCATTTTACCCACTGCTGTTTGGCCACCTGTCTCTTGTCTCTCTCTTCAGCAATGGTGAGGCGGATACCCTTTGCCCAGGGAAGAGAAATCCATAGTTTGTTGCCTTTGCCAATAACAAAAATGTTGAAGGGTCTGGTGGCAAAGCTCTTGCCATTGGCATCTTTCACGTGAATAACATCAAATGAACCAGGTGTCTCGCTCTGTTGGTGATCACACCAGTTCTTCTCAGGTTAGCACCCCTAGTCACCATACACAGGTTACCAGTGTCAAACTTGATGAAATCAGGAGTCTTTCTGGTCTCCAAATCAATCTGAATAGCGTCATTCACCTTGATGAGGGGATTAGGATAGCGGATGGTGCGAGCATCATGAGTCACCAGATAGGGGATTCCTTTTGTCCCCACAAAGATCCTTCTCACTTCGCACAGCTTATAGTTAGCCTCCTTGAGTGTAATCCGATGAACAGCAAAGCGATGCTTGGTGTCATAGATCAGACGGAAATTCTCCCCAGTCCTGTCTATGCTGATGACAGCCATAAAGCCAGCAGTCGGTTATATCAGTTCGGACTTTGCCATCAATTTTAATAAAATGCTGCATATAGATCTCCTTTACTTCATCTCCTGTTAGGGCATACTTAAGTCTGTTCCTTAGGGAAATGAGGAGAGACATTCTCTCAGCTGATGGGGAGATGAGTGAGGAGCAAACACACCGCTCAGTTTATCCAGCATCCAATGCTTTGGAACTGCTAAACGCTTTAGATGCTTTTTGGCACCACAAGCCATGCTGCGCTAGGCATGAAAAGAGGACTGCCTCCTTCCGGTACCCGAGAAAAGAGGATCGGAGGCTGTGCGCTGATCAGTGATCTTTGATATTACTATTAGATTGTTTCCTTGAGACCCAACAATGTTGAAATTAGGCCGATTAATAACCCTCCAATGGCCTCTAAGTGTTCAAGTGAAAGGAAGAGTTGTATGTCTCTCACTTTAAATCAAAAGCAAGAAATGATTGTTTAGTGAAGAAGGCACGTTGAAAGCGGAGATGGCCCAAAAGCCAAGCTTCTTGCATCAAAGTTAGCCAAACTGTGAATTCAAAAGTAAAGTTCACAAGGGAAATTAAAGGTGCTACTCCAGTGATGAGTGATAAAAAGTGAAAGAGCCTTATTGCTGTTATGGAGAAAGTTGGAGTGGTCTGGGTAAGAAGGTTAAACCAGCCACAGCATTCCCTTAAACCGAAGCCTACTCCTGAGCAAGGCCCCAAGTCTCCTCAATTTTGTGAGGGCCGAGAGAGCTGAGGAAGCTGCAGAAGAAGTCTGGAGCCAGCAGAGGTTGGGTCATGAGGTTTAGGGAAAGAAGCCGTCTCCCTAACATCAAAGTGCAGGAAGAAGCAGCACGTGCTGATGGAGAAGCCGCGGCAAGTTCTCTCGAAGATCCAGCTAAGATCATTCACTGAAGTGGCTACACTGAACAACAGATTTTCAACAGAGATGAAACAGTTGTATGTTGGAAGAAGACGCCATCCAGAACTTTCAAGGCTAGAGAGAAGTCAATGGGGCAAAGTGTTGTGGGCAAATGCAGCTGGTGACTTTGAGTTGAAGGCCCTTACCATTCCCCATATCCTAGGGCCCTTACGAGTTATGGTAAATCTACTATACCTGTGCTCTATCAGTGGAACAACAAAGCCTGGAGGACAGCACATCTGTTTACAACACGGTTTACTGAATATTTTAATCCCACTAAAATAGTTGAGACCTACTGCTCAGAGAAGAAGATTCCTTTCAAAATGGCTGCTCATTGACAATGCACCTGCTCACCCAAGGGCTCTGATGAACAACATCAATGTTTTCATGCCTGCTAACACAACATCCATTCTGTGGCCCGTGGATTAAGGAGTAATTTCAACTTTTGAGTGTTCTCATTTAAGAAATACATTTCATAAGGTCATAGCTGCCATAGTTTCTCCTCTACTGGATCTGGCAAAGTAAACTGAAAACCTTCTTCTTTTTTTTTATTAAAGATTTTTATTTATTTATTTGACAGAGAGAGATCACAAGTAGGCAGAGAGGCAGGCAGAGAGAGAGGGAAGCAGGCTCCCCGCCGAGCAGAGAGCCTGATGCGGGGCTCGATCCCAGGACCCTGAGATCATGACCTGAGCCTAAGGCAGAGGCTTTAACCCACTGAGCCACCCAGGTGCCCCAACTGAAAACCTTCTGAAAGGATTCAGCATTCTAGATGACATTAAGAACAGTTGTGATTCATGACAAGATGTCAGAATATCAACATGAACAGAAGTTTAGAAGAAGTGCATTCCAAACCTCAAGGATGACTTTGAGGAGCTCAAGACTTCAGTGGAGAAAGTAACTGCAGGGGCGCCTGGGTGGCTCAGTGGGTTAAAGTCATTAAGCGTCTGCCTTCGGCTCAGGTCATGATCCCAGGGTCCTGGGATCAAGCCCCGCATCGGGCTCCCTGCTCGGCAGGAAGCCTGCTTCTCTTGCTACCATTCCCTGTTGTGTTCCCTCTCTCGTTATGTTTCTCTGTCAAAATAAAATCTTTAAAAAAAAAGAAAGAAAGAAAGTAACTGCAGATGTGGTGGGAAGAGCAAGAGAACTAGAATTAGAAGTAGAGACTAAAGATGTGATTGGGTTGCTGTAATCTCATGATAAAACTTGAAGGGATGAGGGGGTGCTTCTCATGGATGAGCAAAGAAATTGGTTTCTTGAGATGGAATCTATCCCTGGTGAGGATGCTGTGAAGATTGTTGAAATGACAACAAAGGATTTAGAATATTCTCTAAATTTAGTTTGAGAGGATGACTCTAATTTTGAAAGTTGTTCTACTGTGGGTAAAATGCTATCAATCAGCATCACATGCTAAAGAGAAATTGTTCATGAAAGGAAGAGTCAGTTAATGTGGCAAACTTCACTGTTGTCCTATTTTAAGAAATTGCCACAACCACCCCAGCCTGGTCAGTCAGCAGCCGTCAGCTGCTCCCCCAGAAAAACATTATGACTTGCCAAAAGCTCAGATATGGTTAGCGTTTTTTAGCAATAAAGTATTTTTAAATTAAGGTATGTACATCGTTCATTTTTTAAAACATGCTATTGCACATTTAAGAGACTACGGTATAGTGTAAACATAACTTTTGTATGCACTGGGAAACCAAAATATTTATTTGACTTGCTTTATTGTGATAGTCACTTTATTGCAGCGGTCTGTAAGTGAACCTCCAATATTACCGAGCTTTGTCTGTATAGAGCAATCTTAGGTAGAGTACTAAAGTTACATGCTCTGATTGTTACATGCTCTGATGCTCTTTGGAAGTATCAAATCTGCTCTTCAGCTGTTGGCTACTTGGGATGGGGAGAACAATGTGGTGGGCCTCAGTCGTCCTGAGTCAGGGCTCTATGGAATAAACAAACTTAGATATGACTAGAGAAATAAATGTCACTGTCCTTTTATTTTAATTGTAAAGAAGAACTAAATATGGGTATTTTGGTATGAAAACTGTCGGTTGTTTCAACTGTTAAAAGAGGATAGACAACCAACAGGTAATTTTCCTTTCTAAATTTTCTTTCCCTTCTATATTCTAATGGAATTTGAATCACTACTTCTCCTGAAAAATATTTCAATGACTTATTGCCTAACTTACAGTATTTGAAGATAAACAATCCATCTCTTGAAGATAAACAATATTAAATAATTAAGATTCCTTGGGGCACCTGGGGGGCTCAGTGGGTTAAGCTGCCTTCGGCTCAGGTCATGATCTCAGGGTCCCAGGATCAAGCCCCACATCAGGCTCTCTGCTCAGTGGGGAGCCTGCTTCCCCCCCTCTCTCTGCCTGCCTTTCTGCCTACTTGTGATCTCTCTCTGTCAAATAAATAAATAAAATCTTTAAAAAACAAAAAAAAAATTAAGATTCCTTAAAAAAAACTCCAGAATGTATCCCAGCCTCTGAAATATAAATTTATTAGCTTAACAGTGCCTGAATTAATCTATTATACTCCAAAATACTATGACAGTGTTTTTGCACCACATGAAAACTTAGGTTTAGGAATTTTTGCTCTTACCAAGAGCACAGCCCCACAGAAACACCTTTTCATGATCTGATGTTTCAAGCATTCATAAGTTCCCTATTAAGCCAAAAAGGAATCCCCATTAATGGATCAGTTCATGTTTGAGTTTTTAGGTACCATCAATATAAACTATCTACATATAATTGAGAAGCCAAGCAGAAATTTTCTTTTTTTCTTGAAGAGAAATAAATTTAAGACTTTAATTTATTCTCTGCAACTCATTTTTTTTTAAACTGGCACTTATTTATTTATTTTATTACGTTCAGTTAGCCACTGTATAGTATATTGTTAGTTTTTGATATAGTGTTCAATGATTCATTAGTTACGTATAACCCAGTGCTCATCACAACACATTCTGCAACTCATTCTAATCATATGTATTATATCTGAGAAGGTATGTTCACAGGAAAAACAGATCTACTTGTTTAATTGCTAGAGAGAAATGTATCGTGTTAGCACAACAAATGGGAAAAGGTACTCTACTGGGAATCAGTAGAGCTAGCTGGTTTTTGCTTTAGGCTCTGCCATACCTGTATGACCTTAGGCAAATCATTTACCCTTTGCAGGTTGAGCTCTGGTCTGCAGACTCTTCTGTGGTTTAACGGGATGAACTTGCAATTAGGAGAGTGGTCCCTAGATGGTGCTGTTGTTCTGACTTAGGCTTTATTTTTTCCCCTCTATCATTACAGTGAAGTAAAAAAGCATAGGTTAGAAAATAATTTCCTCTTAGTTCTGAAAAAATTCACTGTTAATTATTCAAAACAGCATTGAATTATAAATCCTATGGCCCATGTGCATCTGGCATTAATTAAAAGGAATTAACCACAAAAAGGAATAAACCATTAATGATTATAACAAGTATCTCCTATTATAATTAGCCCAAATATCCATCACTGTTTTCTAGGTATATGTATTTAAGTCTAAGAAACTGAATAAAAACCAAAAAAATTACTTTTGAGAGGTGATGGATAACAAATACTATAGAAAAGTATTTTGTTTTTTTCAAACACTAGTTCTAACAATAAATCTTGACAAATGCACTTATGGTTTTTCACTATGAATGCTTCAGGCTGTATTTAAAACCTGTGATTTCCATGAGCACAATGACAGATACATTGCATCCCGCCCCCCCCAACTATGTAAACAGGGACATCTTTAAAAAAAAAAATCTACTTTCTGTAAGTATTTCAAAAGGATAAGAATAATGTATCAAATGACTTCTCTAGTTTCAAACCACTAAAGAAAAAGGATTTGAAGATTCTAGTTTGAGCAGGCTTTAGATGTACACTATCAGGTTTCATCTAAAATTATGGAAAGGAAAAAGAATACATTCATATTTCTCCCCTGGGAAATTCACTGAGTATAAAAATTATGTTCAATCAATACAGAGAATAAGGAGGTACCTATGAAAACCCATCCTGAGCAACATCTTGGCCTCTTGTCAGTTGAGTGAGTAATAAGTGGCAAGCAAAAAATGTGCCATGAAGGAGTGAAATGATACAAAACTGTGAATTTTGTTTCAATAAAGATTTTTGTCAACAAGTTAAAGAGGAAAGATACTGGATCTTGTTGTATTCAAGACACTATTGCTATGTGTGAAGTCTTTCCATCCAACCAACCAATCTACCAAGTATCCAACCAACCAACCAACCAACCAACCAACCTTTACTGAGCCCTGTATGGTGCAAATTCAGTCTAGTATGAGAAAAGGACTTTGAAAAGTTCAGTTCAGTTTATTATAGTGTCAAGTAGATTTACAACTATTGCACTTATCATTCTGCTAATACAAGGCCAAAATTTAAGAGGGATATTTTTCTCCAATAAAGCTAGGCTTTCACAATCTTTGATATATGATGTCAAAATTACAGGCAAAATAATATAGCTCATGTCCTATTCCAGACACATCCCCCACTTCTAGCTGTTGTGCACCTGACCACAAATACGAACTTGAGGTAATGCTCGAAGTCATTTATTTTTCATGAAATTACTCTTAAGTGAGATTTGACAAGAGTTTTCTTTATAATGTCCTCTTTAACCAAAGTGTATGAAAAACAGCTCCCACACTCCAAAATCAATTACAACCATTTAACTGAAAGATGAAGTTCTATCAAGGACAAAGTAAACATCTCCTCCCTTACAGAACCCCACAGAGTGTTCACATAATTGTTGACAACTGGCTGCCTAACTTTTTCGACAGTGGGAAGCAATGACAAAAGCTAAAAAGTGGCCAAGCATATGAAACTCTTCTCAAAAATGGAAGAAAACTGAGAGGGCTGTTGGGGAAGTGTTTTACATTTCCAATGAAATTCTATTTCATTGATCTGTTTGGAAGATTGTCTTCGACCTATTTGGCTTAAGCCCATAAACTGTAATTGATTCAGTCACATAAAGAACCACTTTTATCGTAAGTCTGGAATGCATAACAAATGGATAGCAGGAAAGTGGTTTTTTATTTACTCTAATAATTTGTGCAGGAATAAACTGGGAAAAAAAAAAAAACCCAAAGAAGTATCAGCCTTGGGTCTTCTTAAATTATTTTTCATTCTGATTATAGGGAAGAAACGAGCTGTGGGGGTTTGGCGTTTTCTGTCTTAACAGTTGCTCTGTATTCTGAGATATATGTGATTCATAATGTACCACTATAACAAGACACAGCTTTTATATGTTACTGGGGTAACACAAAGAAAATGAATTTTTCTTTGGGTACCAGTAATTGTCAAAAGAATGATTGCAGATTCAGAAAATGTGCTTTATAATAATCCTGTTAGCATAAAGTATACATGGAAGAAAGAAGGTGTGGCAGGAACGTGGAAAGGTTAGTTGTATTAGCAAGGCATTTCAGGATGGTTTCGGTTCTTTTGACTAAGATACATCAAATTCTAACCCCCTTTAAATTCTTGGACAAAGGGAAAAATACTTAGTAACACAAGAAGCATCTGATGAGCACGAGCTGATTTACCAAGTGCTTATAAAGGCTCCAGCTAGTTAATAAACTGCCCCACCAGAAGCAAAGATTTGCCCTGGTAATAAGGATAATGTGCTTAAATGGTTAGAACTAATTTGAATGTCAAAAATGAAATTTGGATTACCAACCATGTCCTGACAGTTACAACACGGAGAATATCAAATGTCCTCTTTTTAAACTAAAGTGAAAAATGAAGAAGCGCGGTTAATTTCCTAGTGCTGAGGCCAAGATGTCCTAGCACCCTCTCTGCTCGAAAGCCTCCCCACACCGCCACGCCCCCCGGCGCTTTCTCTCAGGGAAGCGCGTACCTGCCTTGCTGATCCGGCCTGCCTGCCGTCCGCCCCGGCAGGGTACCAGGGGCGCCTTACGGGTCCGCGCGTGCACATCTCTACTGTGAATGAAAGCGGATTACAAAACCTGGACATACTCTGCTTTCAGGGAATTCTAGTGTACCATGTAGAGCACAGATAGTTCTTTCAGTTTACAAAAATAGTGCAAAAACATATCTGATAGTCAAAGTGATAGTTCAAGTGAGTGCCTGTGCCAAGGAACACCGTCAAGCTTCACCTTTAGCTGACTTGTAAAAACTGAACGTAGTTTTTGGGAAATATTCCAGATCTCCCCTTTAGTTCCCCACTCATCCAGTCCTCATCTACAGATTCCAGCTCTGTTATGACGTCTCCAGCCTGTCAGAAGACAAAAATTGGAAATAACGATTATTTTCTGTTGTGAACAAGCGTGGTAAGCAGCCTCCTTGGAGAGGCCCGGTTAATCTTCTCCTGCTGCCACTCACTGCTCTTGATCTGCCCGGTGGGTTACAGGATAGGCCACACAGACGACCTAGACCTTATGACACCATCTGCTCGTATGCCTCTTCTCAGAGCCCGTCCCTTCACCTTTGTCGCCCTCGCTGCACTTCTATTTTCCCGCTTGCATTTCGAGCCCCCCCCCCCATTCACTACTCTTCATCTAAGATTCTTCTTTAAGAACAGTCCTAGATGTCACATATGTCATGTATGGTTTTTTCATGTAACATTTATTGAGCACCTAATATGTGTCAGACACTGTTCTGAGTGTTATGGATGCAGCAAGGAATAAGGACCTCATTTTAGAGTAGAGAGGCAAATAAGTAAGCTGGCCCAGGAGGATGGAAAGTGTGGGGTTGACATCTCATTAGTTCCAGTCAGGGAACGCCCCCCTGAAGGTGACATTTAAGCAATTCTTGAAGGTAAGAGAGCCCATGTGTTTACCATAGGTAGTCCTACTCTATGTACTTTACAGGAATTAACTCACTTAAACAACACCGCAGTCCTAGAGGTGGGCACTGTTATTTTGCTGTTTGAGAGAGAGTTTTTACAGACTTCTTCATTTTCCAGGGAAGGAACCAGAAGCTCAGGGAGATTCAACAGCTTCCTCGGGGCTGCCTGTCTAGTTAGTGGTAGGGACAGGAAGGAGTCCTGTCCAGTGCGATTTCAGGGCCGGTGTTGCTAACCATTGGGGAACATGGCCACCACATTTTACAGTGGACTTTTTACTTTTATCATTGCTTTTTCTCAACATTCTGAGCATTTTGTACTGGACATTCATTCTCCTCTACCATTTGGTTTATTCCATGCTTCTATGGCCTAACAATCAAACTTACATTCATTCCTGTCTTTAAAGAACTTCTCCCTCAGAACATCTGATTTACCCTCATCAAGGGGACCACCTGTATTATTCATGCATGAATTATAATTCCTCAACAGATAAAGACATCATTTTTGAAATTATCTCCTGAAACTATTTTGTTCTTTATGGATTCTAACCATTTCTTGGAATCTGGGTTTAAGATTCTATAATGATTCAGGATGACCCTGGCTACTTTTAAGAATATCTTTATCAGGCTAAATGGATTTTATTTATAGCCCTAGTACACTGCCCTCTGGAAAAATGGTTTGATTTAAGGCCTTTCTTTATGGAAAATGGAAAGGAAAAATGCTGACTATCAAATGTCATTAATTTACTTTACTCTGCCAAAATCTGCAAAAATTCTGGCTGTTCAAAGTTTCTATTATAAATAAGTTCCTTCTGGTTCCTAAGTTGAATGAACTTTTTTTTGGCTCTGGTCCATATGTACATACCATGGCAGTTTTCTGATGGCTAGGACAATTTCTTTTTCAAAAAAAAAAGTTCTACCAATATTCTGTGAATATTTAATAAAATATTAAATGAATCCCTTAACTACAAAAACTCAAGAACTACCTTGTTTATAGTCAGTCATTTGTAAAATGAAGACACCCCATTTTCTGGAGAATATTGTGAATTCTGCTATTTACACTGACATAACCTGAACAAAGGACAAAATAACATCCAAAAAGTTTGAATCCAGATTGTTCACTTGCAGTAACATTTTATGTAAAGATAAAAAGAATGAACTCTGAGCCACTGATTCCCATGACTGAAAAAGATGAGGGCAACAGTTTCCAAACATCTGGATTTTGAGAACCAAGAAATTAAGGAGGAAATAAAAAAGGAACTGATACGAGGTCACCAAATTATAATTCTGCATGAGAAACAGCATTTACTCACAGCATTTTATAAGAGAAATGACATCTTAATGAAAAGGAAGAAATTCCCAGAAGAAATGGAAAACTCCATAACCAAATAGGAAAGTTGGCAACTTTCTACTGATTTATCTCCACATGCCTCTTACTCCGTGACTTCCCAATATCACCTTCGTTTCCCTCGTTTTGTTTTAGCCAGCTGGTGGGGCACCCACTGTTTTAAGTCGCATCTTCTCCAAGCACTCCCTGACGCTCGAATTCCTTCTATGGCAACCCTGCCTCTAGCTGAGTAACGATGATGGAGAACTTCCCAGAGTCTGACACAACCTGTTCTGACAGCAACTGCTACAAATGCCCCTCTCCTTCCTCTTGGAATGGTCCTGAAGTATCGTCCTGAGTGCCTTCCTCTGACCATGGGCAGAAGAAGAAATATTCTGTTTTTACTCTTTAATTTTTTTTTTTTTAAAAGATTTTTTATTTATTTGACAGAGAGAAACACAGCGAGAGAGGGAACACAAGCAGAGGGAATGGTAGCGGGAGAAGCAGGCTCCCTGCCGAGCAGGGAGCCGGATGGGGGGCTAGATCCCAGGACCCTGGGATCATGACCTGAACCGAAGGCAGACGCTTAAGGACTGAGCCACCCAGGCGCCCCCTGTTTTTACTCTTTAAAAACCAAACAAACAAAAAAGAGGAGGCACTTCTTTGGTAAAGTAAGATTACATTTTAGGCTGCTAAAAACACACAAACAGACAAAACACCTTTGCAGGGGCACCTGACTGATTCAGTCAGAAGAGCGTGAGACTCTTAATCTCGGGGGCGTGAGTTTGAGCACCACGTTGGGTGTAGAGATGACTTAAACAAACAAACAAACAAACAAATAAACAAGGCTTCGCATAGGAGCTTAACCTTTTGGGATCATTTCTCCAAAGTCTAGTCAGTACATTTGTAGATACAGTATCTTTGTATCCAGTGTCTTATGAAGATTCCTGCCCTGGCCAACCATTACTAGGAACCATCTGATTCCTCCACTGATTTCAAAGACACGACAGTAGCAGGCTGCAAAGGCCATGGAGAGAATTATCCTTCACTAGGGCTACCAGTGAAAATTCCAGTATTGTTGAGATCAGATGGTAGAAGGCCTAGGAATAAGGAATTTGTTTGGGGATTGTGGGGCCTATAAGGTTTTAAGTACTTAAACGCCTTGCTGATAATTTAAAAGTGCCCTATTCACCTTCTCTAATCTCATCCATTAGAGTTAGGGTCTGAGAGCTGTTCATTCCTGGCTAATGATCAATACTCCCCCCAAATGTTCCCCTCTTCAGGGGAAGACACTTCTAAATTTGTTTAATGCAATTACAAAAAGATACATATTCTGACCTTGAAGGAAAGTTCATCTTCATTCTCCCCATGGAAATCATATAAGGCTTTGGCCTTCTTCCCCTTCAATGCTAAAGCAGATGTACTTTTTGCCTCACCTGTGAAGACACCAAAAATTCAAATATATACAGACAGACACTGGACTAAAAGACAAATCAAACATTTCAAGAAGCCCCCCTTCTCATTCCTGGGACAGAATAATTTCAATTAATTTTGAATTTATTTAACTTGCAAAAAGATGATGTTTTCTTACCAGGATAACAAATACACAGCATACATTTAGTAGACAAAATTATCCATTATTAAGTGAAGGCATTTTTGTCTGTATTCTCCCCCATAACACCAACAAAGTTTATAAAGAGAGTGTGCATACAGTTATGAATCAACTCTTCTAAATACAGGTAAACAAGTTAAACTGAGCATGGCCAGCAGGAAAAGGAACATCTATCATTTCCAAAAGTCTTGGGCTCTCTTCTGACAGAAACAGTCATTTCTGCAGTTGCCATACCTGGGCAGGGCCGCACAAAGACTGCTGGGAAGATCCCCTCCCTGTCACGCAGTCTGCCCATGTACCAGTCCGAGTCCACGTGCTCAAGGATCAGGATCCGGTCTCCCCTCCTGAAGGATAAGTCATCACCGGTCTCTGCTGTAAAACTGTGAAGGGCTTCACACCATTCTCCAGAAAGACTACTATCCTGTTACAAACCACAAGTTTGGTAAGAAATGTGAGATTTTATTTGACAATGATTTCTACAAAGCTTAAAAAAAAAGCAGTGGAAAAAGAAAAAGAAAAAAAGGTAAGGGGTCAAAGATTGCAAAGCCTGAAGGCTTCTTTAAATCACCCAAGACTTTACGTTTGCTACTAACTTTCAGAAATAAAAGTTTCCAATAACTTTTTTCTTAGAGAATTCCAAATGACAGATATGATGAGATTTGTGGCTCTTCTGTTTTTAAGGTATATACACAATGCTTAAGCAATAACTTTTTTCTAATTGTGATCTTAACATAACATCTGTAACATGAGTTACATTAAAAACATTAGGTAAAAACATACGGTATTTATGTCACTATGAAAAAATTCTGGTGAAGCATGTAATTTTCAGTGAAGCTCTTCTTTACCTAAATTAGGAAGGCTCAGAATGGGCAGTCTGTTAATCTCAGGTCTTTACCTGATTCAGAAGCTATCAGATTCCACCACATGGGACTTCATTATTCACACTTTTAATTTTATGAGGTATAGTTAGCTCTAAGGCTGGTGCGGTAATGACCCAAACATGGCGGGCTCCTACGAGGAAATGCTCCGACAAGAATGCTATTACCTCACATACAACAGAGGAAGGCTTTGCTCTGTAAAAAGGTGTCTCTGCCAAGTCAGGATGGGAACCCCATGTTGGAGGAGCTCAAGCAGGGAGGACAGGAAAATGCGAAGGCGAAGGCTTAGAGCCAGACAGGCCTGGGTTCGAGAATCGAGCCTCAGATCCATCTTAGTGCTGCTCAGTGTTGCTGTGAGGACTGAATGAGATAATGCAGGTTGCACGCTGGGCACAGTGCCTAGCATAGCTGAAGTTCGCCACAACTGATGGGTTACTATACAAAAACAAACAAACAAAAAGCAAACAAAACCCCTCTTGCTCCTGCACTTGAGTGACCAGTCTTCAACAATGGTACTTTCAACTCCCAAGAAATGCAGGCACTAATATGAACATTTCCTTCTACAGAAGTGTTGTCACCATCCTTCCTGTCTGAATTTATCAGTGAGCGGGGATCAAAGAACTTAGAGACACACAGCCCAATCACCCGTGACATTTTGATAAACAATGACCCCATCAGGCTCACTCTTCTAACATAGGTCATAAAAACAACGGAAATCACCCACATTCCTATTCTGTTTAAACACTCTGACGTCACATTACACAGTGTAAAATTTTTAATATTTTTCCTCTTTCCCATTATAAAAATAATAAAACTTCCCAAACATTTGGCAAGTAGGAAAATGTATGAAGAAGTGGGGGAAAAAACCCACCCCCTACAGCAACTTAAGTATATTTCCTTCTAGTCTTTTTATGCTATTCAATTTCCTTATATGTTTTCCTCCCATGACATTTACTTTATAAATCTAGTATTCCTGGCCTCAGAACATCCTCCTAATAATGGTCATATTTAGGTTGCTTCTAATTTTTTCCTATTATACAAACACTACCATGACCATCTTTGTGATAAAAATCTTTTTTTGGGGGGGTGAGGGGAGCAAGGGAAAGGACAGAGGAAAGGGTGAGAACCTCCAGCAGACTGTGCTGAGCATGGAGCCCCATGTGGGGCTGGATCCCACGACCCTGAGATCACAACCTGAGCTGAAGCCAAGAGTCAGATGCTCAACCAAGATACCCAGGCGCCCTTTAAACATTTTTTTAGTATCAGTCACCTATGGTATCTCTTTTACGAATATTTTAATCATGTCTCTTTTTTATCAGGGTTTGCATGTCTTTTTTTTTTTTTTAATTTTATTTATTTACTTGACTGAGAGAGAGACAGCAAGAGAGGGAACACAAGCAGGGGGAGTGGGAGAAACAGGCTTCTTGCTGAGCAGGGAGCCCGAGGCAGGGATTGATCCCAGGACCTGGGATCATGACCGGAGGTGAAGGCAGACACTTAATGACGGAGCAACCCAGGTACCCTGTTTACATGTCTTTCTAACCCACGTGTATGAGCTCTATTATACACGATAAAGACAATAACTATCTAACCATTTACTTCAAACATTTGCTCTGTGAACTGAAAAATGGTTTATAACATTTTCTCTTGGTAATTATGATTTAAATATTCCCAGAGTTGAAACCCAGTTTTCACTACAGTTGCCTATTCAAACAGCATACCTGAGAATTTGCACCAGAATCTTCTTTTTTGGTCTTGGGTGGTAACTTTGTGCCTATGTTTAAGAAAAAAAAAAAAAAAGTTAAAGCTTCAGATATAAAGACCATGTCCTATTACTGGAGAAAAATCACAGAGAATAAAAAGTATGGGACTCTAGACTGGTCTCTTCATGTACTGGCTAACTCTGACTGGTACCATACTTTCCAGGCTTGTTTTCTTTACTGTTAAGTGGAGGATACACATTAGTTATACTCTACAGTCCACTTCTGTTTAATAGTCTATGATTCTTTACCATTTCTGATATGAAGCAATTGCTAATTACCTAAAACACCAGCGCTAGATTTTTGAGAGATTACCACAACAATGGCTATCCCAATAATAACTATTATCATTTAAAAATAATTTTTCTTTCTACTTTAAAAAATATGAATTATTAAGCAGCTCAAGCATTATCCTATTATTTGGTTTAGTTGAATTAGAATAGAAAATAATAAAAAAACCATTATTCTCCATACTCACTTAAAACATTTGCACCAGAGGTGGGATGGTCCTCAACAAGTTCTACAAAGTTAAGGGGGAAAATCCCAGTTCTGTCTCGAAGTTCTCCTCTGGCCCATTCTTCATTCACATACTCTTTAAGAATAATAATTTCTCCCTCTGAGAAGCTTAACTCATCCTTCTGGTCTCCAATATATTCAAACCGAGCGATACATCTTGGGCCTCTGAACAAAGAAGATCATGTCTGTGGGTTAAACTAGAGAGTACTAACTTTCAAAATGCTTTAGAACCTTCATTTGGTCTTTCAGTAAACATTTATTCTGTGTTTACTATGGAACAAGATACATGAGGCATAATTTAAAATTTTCTGTGGAAAAGAATAAGCTACATTTCTGAATGATAGTCCTTATTTTTTAGATATGAACCTATACTCTCAAAAAGGGTAAAGAAAAAAAAAGGCTAAAGTCAGGGTCACAGAGTACATGTAGAATTCCAAATGAGTGCCAGGCGGGGGGGGGCGGGGGCTAGTCTACACTGGCATACTTTTTGGTCACCCTTACTTCATTGCATGTTTCTGTATGCCTGGGCCACAGAAATCCATGGCTGGAAAAAAAAAGAAAAGAAATCCATGGCTGAATCCGAACCCTCTCAATCGTAACTGCACTGAGTTGAGGAGTGCCAGCCCTGAGAATCTCAGGGCAAGACATGGAACTTCCGTGGCGGAGGGCAACGGGGATCAGCTGGGCAGAGGAGATGTGCAATATATGCTGACTGATCAGTGAGTTGTCTGTACAAATACATGGTCTTCACAACTAGAAAGTTTGAAGAAAACAGAAACTGGGCAAATTATAACAAGTGTAAACTTAACGCTGTTGTTTTAAAGATGATTTCTGTAATCACCTTTAAAAAGGCTTCATTTCTGAGAATAAGAACAACCCTTTAATGATCTGCAATTGTGACTAAAAACAAGATAAAAGTAGAGATAAAACTGTGTCTCCAGAAGGCATGGTTTAATACCAAACCTTCAATTTAAGGCTTTAGAAAGGAAGTCTCGATAGCAACAGTCACGGGAGACGCAATCGCCTGAGGAGAGACAAGGTCGGTCCTGGCACCAATCAAAGTCAATGGGTCAATGGCTGTGGAAGCCCACTTTAAATCCAACCCGCTGACACAGTAAACACTGCTTAAAAATAGGAGACAAATTGAACCTGAGATAGAATTCAACTATTGTGACATCAGAAGTTTTCTTATTTGTGGTAACCTTTGCATTTATTTTCTGAAGTCCTCGGAGAGCATCTCCTTATGTCTGACCTATTCACAGACAGGTTTACAGTCTTCAGCAGGTAGTGAATTCTACTAATTTGCTCCTCTAACTGGAATATAAAGTTGCATTGTGGCAGTGTTTTAAATCACAAAGGAGTTACAGTGGTGCGGAAAAGGGTATATAAATCCATGGAAAGGTCTTCAGGCATAAAAGAAGACCCCTCCCCCTTAACTCTTCCTTTACTTTCTTCTCATTCCTCTTAAAAACAAAACAATGTAAAATGTGTAGAAGTTTTTGTAGGGTTCCTATTTCCATAAGGTTAAAATATTTTCGGTGACAAAAATATCTGAAACTTCTAAATAATCTCTTGGTAGATGAACACCAGAAGGCCCCCAAAAAATGCATCGGATAATGAAACTGTCTGCTCAAGCTCAGACCAGGCTGTGTGTGGAAAGCTGCAGGAGTTAGTCTGGGGCCGTCTGCATGTCCTGTATGGCGCAGAGCGTTGCTCCTGTCGGCTTCCATCAGCACGTTCACTTATCAGAACTGTAATCCACTATGGCTTTTTATTTTTATTTCTTCTTTCTTTCTTTCTTTCTTTCTTTCTTTCTTTCTTTCTTTCTTTCTTTCTTTCTTTCTTTCTT
>CM053604.1:108166739-108183810 GCA_028646535.1 Procyon lotor | reverse complement strand
GGCGAGGGAGGGTGGGATAGATGAAATAGGTGAAGAAGATTAAGAGGTACACTCTTCCACTTATAAAGTAAATAAGATATGGGGGTATAGTATGCAGGGTAGGGAATATGGTCAATAATACTGGAACAACTTTGTGGAACAGAATAGAGAGCCCAGAAGTGGACCCTCAACTCTGTGGTCAACTAATCTTTGACAAAGCAGGAAAAAATACCCAATGGAAAAAAGATAGTCTCTTCAGTAAATGGTGCTGGGAAAATTGGACAGCTTCATATAGAAGAATGGAACTCAACCATTCTCTTATACCACACACAAAGATGAACTCTAAATGGATGAAAGACCTTAATGTGAGACAGGATTCCATCAAAATCCTGGAGGCAGCAACTTCTGTGACCTCGGCCACAGCAGCTTCTTTCAAGACACTCTCCAAAGGCAAGGGAAACAAAAGCAAAATTGAACTTTTGGGACTCATCAAGATAAAAAGCTTCTGCACAGCAAAGGAAACAGTCAACAAAACAAAGAGGCAACCCACAGAATGGGAGAAGATATTCGCAAATGACACTACAGATAAAGGGCTGGTATCCACAATCTATAAAAGAACTTCTGAAACTTAACACTCAAAAAACAAATAAGTCAAAAAATGGGCAGAAGACATGAACAGAGACACTTCTCCAAAGAAGACATACTGTAACAACTTTGTATGGTGACAGATGGTAACTAGACTAATTATAGTGCCCATTAGATAATGTACATGATTATTAAATCATTATATTGTACAACAGAAACTAATACAATATTATACATTAATTCAATAAAAAAATAAAAATTAAAAAATTTAAAAAAATTTAAAGGAACAAATTCATAAAGCCTTTGAACCAAATTTTCAGTTCAAATTTCATAATAGTTTTACTCTGTGCATTAACTATGCTTATTAGACATGCAAACCCATCTAATCGTCTAGTGAAAAGATATTTCTTTGAAGGAGACATTAAATTGAATTAGCCAATATCAAGTTAATGAGATTTTCCTGTAGGCTGAACTAAAATTTAGTGATCATTTGCATTTTCAAAGTACTTGGTAATAAATTTTTATTAAAACTGGGCCAAGAAAGCCCAAAAGGGGTTGTTAGGGTCCCTACAATACTGTTGTTGAATAGGAGAAAATCCCAAATTTCCATGGTGGAAAATTTACTTGAGAAGGTTACTGGCTTCTACTAAAGGGTTATAAAGGAGAGTGAGAGGATGATGAGCAGGCATATAGATCATTCATGAAGTTGTGTAATGGGCTTTTGTAAACCAAAAAGCTCTATTAAAATAGTAGGTATTATTACATTTGGTGTTAAGCAGACCATGAAGCAACTCCCACATTTTAGAAAAACAAGAAGAGGAAGTTAGAATAAACTAAACCATCTAGAGAGGGACTGTAATCATAATTGTACCTCACATGAGCAGGAAAATCCTGTCCTACACTGTTTACAAAGGAGGGCCAAGCATTCTGTGCTGTGCTATATAATAAATACATACCATGAGAGACGGACTGGGCCTGAAGCAAGAGGAGATAAGAAACAGACCACAGGGGAAAGAAGTTGGCTAAAGTCACACATACAGAATTTTAGGGCCAGGAAGTCAAATCTATGCCTGAGAAATTCCTTTGGTTTGGTTTTTGCAGTCCATAAGAAGCTTATTATGTCTTCAAGACACCACAGTGTTGGGGCGCCTGGGTGGCTCAGTGGATTAAAGCCTCTGCCTTCAGCTCAGGTCATGATATCAGGGTCCTGGGATCGAGCCCCACATCGGGCTCTCTGCTCGGCGAGGAGCCTGCTTCCCCCTCTCTCTCTCTGCCTGCCCCTCTGCCTACCTGTGATCTCTCTCTCTGTCAAGTAAATAAATAAAATCTTTCCAAAAAAAGAAAGACACTACAGTGTAGACTCCTCTCCCAGAAAATGGTCTCTCAGACACTGGGAATCACTCACTATTCAGATGAATGACTCGTTTGTCATTTTCATAGGCAGCTGATTCTTCCTCTTGGATTTCTCAAACTCCTGGGTCCCCCATGTGTAGACAAGATAAAACGCTACAAACAGAGGCACCATGCGAAGGGCGCACACCCGTGTGCGGCACAGCACATTGGGGATGCCCCTGCCGAAGGGCGACAAGCTGTAGGTGATCACATGCCGCATCCGGGTCAGATTCCCAAACGTGCAGCCCCTGGTCCGTGTGGCCCCTGGTCCAGGCTGCGGTGCCTCACTCCCCTGCGGGGGGGTCGCCTCGGCCCCCCACAGCCCAGGGAACGAGAAATTCCTTTTGTTTGAGAATTACAATTACTGAATGAATAGTAGACCAGAGACCATAAAGCCTTCAGGTATCGGGGAGGATCCCTGGAAAGACTGTTTCAGCAGTGTAATTACCCGTGAGGATAGGCCTGGTCTTGGCCGGCCGGGTCTTCTGGTGAGGCACATGACGAAAATTCTCTGCTACTTCTCCTGCCTTGAGAGCCAGGGAACTTTCCATCTTAGGACAAGATAACTGTGCTACAAAATCTCACACTGGATTCTAGGGTAAGGAACACGAGGAGCCCCCGGAGCCACAGGAGCCCCTGCTTCTGTGTACCCCGTCCTCACCGCAGGAACTCAGGGCTTCCAGATCTTCTCCCAGGGAGGCTGCCGGCCGGTGCCTTCAGGAGCTATGAAGTGGTCCCGCTTCCTGGAGAAAGAAGAGAAGGAACATCTGTGGAGGCTGCTCAGTAGTTCCGACAGACACGTCTCCCTCCTGTCTTTTGAAGTGCAGCAAAAAACTGGAGAATTATTTTTGAAGTTAGAATGTAAGAAGCCATTTCAAAGCCGATGAACAAAAAGATAGCATCTGCGGACACAGGACCAGCAGAAAGACCAATGTCTCCGGGAACTAAAATGCCTATCCAAACACATCAAAAGCCAAAGTGCAGAGATGTCAGAGCTAAAGAAAAACTACAAAAAAGCAGATGCAGAGATGCTCCAGTTAGGTGTGGAATATTGAAGAGGAGGAAATCGGTAATCGCCCAAAGACCATTGGCAGGACCCAGGCACAAAGCTGGCCTTCAGCAAACATAAGGACAGTGGCCTCTGCGGGAGCCAGACCCCTGATCTCAGTATTTACATATGCAGGACACAGCAGCGCCTTCCACTGCATGCCCAATGTTCCTGGGCAGTGGGAGTGCTCCGTCCCTCCCCCCCGCCCCTTTTTTTCCCCTGAGTTAAAATTTTCTCATTTAGAAACCTTGAGAAACTAAAAAGATACTTAAGATCCTCCATAAAAATAAAGAGAGAAAAGAGGTCGTATTTGACACAAGATTAGGATTCTATGGTGTGTCGTTATTAAAGTACGTCACCTATAACTTTGTCAAATCTCTACATCTATGTTTGTTTAATTTGTCCTTAATTACTAAGTTACCTAACAGCTGTAATTTTGAGAAAACCAGTAAGAGTTCCTGCCTATCTGCTAGATTGTTTTTCTGTTTGTTTGTTAATCTTAAAGATGGCCAAAGATACAAGTGAGTTTTTCAAAATCATAGCAGTATTTGTCAGTGGGGGGGAATATGGGCAGCTGTGTATTTATAAGGCATGGATTAGACTGGAATATTGCAGGGTTTATGCGCTGGTGACTCGCCTCACTCCATTAACTGAACTCATTAGTGAAACCAAGTTTTAGGAGCAAGCTTAATTTGTTTTTAAGAATGGGATTTTGAAACATACTTAAATGATCGCAGTTATTGGCAATTAATCATTTGGTATTTAAGGAAAAGTTAATATTCAGTTCGAATTAAAACACCTTGGAAATGAATTTTCACTCATTTATAAGGTGAGAAGGAGGAAAACAGTCTAAATTAGCCCAAAGAACCCCAAGCGGTTCAATCTCCAGTTCAATCTCCCTTAAAAAAAAAAAAAGGCAGTGTAATTTTAAAGGACTAGCATTTTTCCCTTGTATTATACTCATTTCCCAATCCTTAGGCTGCACCATGTTTGAAGAACCTGTTGAAACAGCACAGTTTGGGGAGCACCTGGGTGGCTCAGTGGGTTAAAGCCTCTGCCTTCGGCTCAGGTCATGATCTTGGTTCTGGGATCGAGCCCCACATCGGGCTCTCTGCTCGGTGGGGAGCCTGCTTCCCTGCCCCCGCCCCGCCGCCTGCATCTCTACCTACTTGTGATCTCTCTCTGTGTATCAAATAAGTAAATAAAATCTTTAAAAAGAGAGAGAGAAAAAGGGAGGGAGGGAGGGAGGGAGGGAGGTAGGAAGGAAGGAAGGAAGGAAGGAAGGAAGGAAGGAAGGAAGGAAGGAAGGAAGGAAGGAAGGAAAAGAAACAGTACAGTTTGATTCCTTTACCCTAAAGAAATCTTTCTGTTGTTCTCTACACTTCCAGTTTTTCCCCTCTGCTGTTAGGCATGTATGTTCTTGCTCCACCTCTCTTTTCTTTTTCCCCTTTTACCCTTTCTGCTTTCTTGGGCCTTTTCTATTCTTCACATACCTTCCTTTTAGGCCATCCCTTAAGCTTTTTCTATGTTCTCCCTCCTCCTAGTTGAAAAGCCACTGCGCAAAGTATAAACCATCCGGTGATATGAGATCTGCCTGTTTGAAGCAAAACAAGCTAATCACCACCTCACTTATTATATGTTTAAACCGAAGAGCAGTGCATATTTTACTTGTCATGGGATAAATAGAGGCCATATATTTTTTAGTTCCCCACAGTACCTGCTTAAATTGCTGCTGTATATGATTTTAGCAATATCCTTCATCCTTGGTGGATCTGCTGGGTACATAACCACACGGTCCACTTGGTCGGGCTGTGGTCCACCCGCTGGTCTTCTCTCTGTTTTCACTTATATTAGGACTTGAAAACTTAGGTAGGAACAGGTAATAAGTTAATATTGCTTAAGACCAGAAACTCTTAAGTTACTGTCTATAACTCAGCTACATTTCCACTTAGAGATCTAGCCAAAAAGTTGTCCCTAACTCCTCTTGACAAGCTCCTGTTTCAGATTAACCTTAACTAAATGCATTCTCTGATAATTGTAGGAATCTGACCACACAGGTCAAACAGGAGGCTCTGTGCGAGGACCCCCAAGGTTACCACCAAGGTAAGTGAAGTGTGGGTAAACTTGTAAAAAAATAAATTAAAGGGCTGCCTAGTTGGCTCAGAAGAGCATGTGACTTTTGATCTTGGAGCCGTGAGTTTGAGTCCCACATTGGGTGCAGATATTATTAAAAAAATAAATAAACTTTTAAAAAAAAAATTAATTTAGAGGAAAACTAATGATTCAGAGACTGGACTCTCTTTTTTGTCATTAAAACTGAGTGTTGGGGGACCTGGGTGGCTGAGTTGGTTAAATATCTGCCTTTGGCTCAGGTCGTGATTTCGGGGTCCTGGGATCGAGTCCCACATTGGGCTCCAAGCTCAGTAGGGAGTCTGCTTCTCCCTCTGCTTCTGCCCCCGCTTCATGTTCTCTCTCTCAGTCTCTCTCTAATAAATAAGTTCTTTCAGAACAAAACAAAACAAAACTGAATGTCATTGGCCTTAGATCTTTTAGAGATACATTGAACTCACAAATTCATCCAGACCATGAACTAGCCTCTGGTCTGCTTCCCACGACAAGTTGTAGGAATCTCTGCTCCTTCTTCCTTTGCACACAATCCAACAGCTCCTAGAACACAAATATGGATCTTTACTACTTTTTCTCAATTAAATGAACAAGACCCCTTTCTGAACCTAAAGCAGCTCTGCTTCTGGAATGTGTACATGCCCACGCACACACACGCTCCCCGCTGTGAGAAACCAGCCTGGACTGGGAAGTATCTCCAAAGGGAGATGGGCTTTGTGAGCTCAGAGGTTCCCTGCCTGAGTTCCAGGGCTGTTTGAACAAAAAGCTTTGATGCTATTGGAAGATGTTACTATGTTGGAAATTATTTTTATCATAGGGGTGAAGGGAAATATGTCCTGTCAAAATAATGTCAAATTATTTGTCAAAAAAATAGTTGTCAAATCCCATTTGCAGAACTGGCTTTCTTTATAGTAATCTGAATTAGGGTTTTAATAATAATTCCTATAACACAGGGCGCCTGGGTGACTCAGTCGTTAAGCGTCTGCCTTCAGCTCAGGTCATGATCCCAGGGTCCTGGGATCCAGCCCCGCATCAGGCTCTCTGCTCTGCAGGAAGCCTGCTTCTCCCGCTACCATTCCCTCTGCTTGTGTTCCCTCTCTCGCTGTGTTTCTCTCTGTCAAATAAATTTAAAAAATCTTTAAAAAAACAATAATAATTCCTATAACACGAATATTGGGGGAGTTTGATGTTCCTTTTCTAATTATGTCTAAGACCCCACAGATATACCTGATAACCTTATTATTAGCTTCTCATCTGAGACTTTGGTAGAAAGTGCTTAGTCTTCTGAAGTCGTCATGGTGTGTTTCAGAGTAAATGGGGCCTTAGAGAGCTCATGATAGTAAAGGCTTGTTTGTCTGAAACTAATGAATCTCTAGTGCAAGATGAGAGGAAGCTGGAGCATCATGGCATTTCCTCTAATAATATAATGTTTAATGCAGCAGTCATTTGCTCAAAAATAGCATACCCTGCATGTTTTAGTAAATTATATTACAGCAGCAGAAAGGTGCATCTGTGTGTCTGTGTATGTGTGTGTTTATAATAAGAAGGAATAAAACAGGACCCTGATATTGATCAAACACGGACTCACAGCTACCAACTTGACTTTCAGACCTGTAAATGGGAAAGTGATACCAGCTCGGAATCCTCCTCACAAGGGAGCCCCTGAGAGACCACCTCCCCCCAAACTTTCTGCAACCAGAGCATCCAATAAAAAACTGCCTTTTAATCGGTCTTCTTCTGACATGGATCTTCAGAAAAAGCAAAGTAACTTGGCATCTGGACTCTCAAAAGCCAAGAGTCAAGTCTTTAGAACTCAAGATCCGGTGCTGCCCCCTCGCCCCAAACCAGGACACCCTCTCTACAGGAAATACATGGTAAATGTCACTCTTAAAAATGTTTCTGGTCAAAAGATTTGTCCTGAAGTACATAAAAGATCCGTTACTCCTTAGAAGAAGATAATGAGACAAATGTGGAATTGCCCCTTGACGCCAAGAAGGCTTTCGATACGTAGGCCGGAGTAAAACCTAGGTCTCTAAAGCAGGGTTTCGTTATTAGAAGAAATATAGGAGGAGGTAGTAGGGCCGACAGGGATTGTAACCTGCTGTCTGGCTTGACCAAACAGAAACTGAAAAACCTGACCCAGTGGGTTATATTGATGGGAGTAGGTCTGACAGATATTATAGTTCATAACTTGATATAGTTTATGTCTTATAGCTACCTTGCCCATAGACTAAAATTCAAAGTGCAATAGAAGGGAATTCCTCATTAGGATGAGTGGTTTCTTCATCACTTTTCCTTTTTGTAAACCTAATTATCGTGGCCCATTTAACAGTCACCGATAAGAAATTTTTAATCGATAATCGAGGTCGTTGGGGTATTAATTTTGTTCTCTTTGAAGGTTTTTTTTTTTCATGTGACTTTAAACATTTGTCCATTTCTCACACTTGAAAACAGCTGATGTGCTCTCTCTACTTTGGTCAGGTTAGCCTGATAAAATGCAAAACAAAAAGAAGGAGAACAGAATTGTTTGCACTTTTTTAGTATATGTGCTGCCGAAGTGAGCACTTGTTTGCACTTTTTAAACAATTATAGGACAGTGGCTTTTAACAAGGACACCAATTAATTAATAAGTTGATATTCCACATTTCCATCATTGTGCCAGAAACTGTTTCTTCCTTAAGGAGGATTTTCTAGTCCTCCTGAGGGAAGGGTATAGACAGATAAGAAAGAGATAGTATACTCATTTTCATTTTCATTTAAACTGATGAACTTTTAATGGCTAAAACCCAGGGATATTCTTTGACTTAAAATAATAAATCACAGTGGTTGATGTATTGGGTACTTACTGTGAGCCAGATATTGTTCGAAACACTTGATGCGTATTAAATAACTCATTTATTCCTCACACCAATCCTGAGAAGTAAATAGCATTACAATTTCTCTTGTACAAATGAGGAAAATAAGACACAGGAAAGCTGAGGAATTTGTACAGGGTCACAGAGCAGTTAATGGTAGAGCCAAGATTTGAACATTCGTCAACCGGCTCTGAGCCCTTGTTGCTCTTAGCCATTAAACCACACCACAAGAGTAGTGTTACTAGCTGTAAAGTCCCTGCTTGCTCTGGACATTCCATGTTAAGAGTCTCATGCAGGAAGAACCATATTTTGCTTATGGTTCTTAGCATAGCTGTCAAATGTCAATAAAACATTTAGATGGCTTGAGTTAATAAATTCAGAATGGTAGTGGAGTAGAATGTCTCATTGTGAAATAATTCTTTAAATCTCTCATTTTTTCCATGGCCACCCTTTCATTAAATTGCTAATTAGGAATCTGGTTCCTTTGGGAACCTGGGACTCTTCACAGAGATACTGGGAATCAGCCTTACAGGGCCGCACATCCTTGCCCTCTTGAGCCTTCGCTCCTGAGTGATCGAAGGGCCCAGGCAGCCTCCCTCCTCCTTGTTGAAAGTGAGCTTGTGTGCTCACATTTCCTGGGTATGCCTTTTCTATTTTACAGGCCCTCTGACCGACACTCATCAGCCAGAATTTACCAAAGGCTGAGAACAGAGTCCTTCTGGCTGGGGTGGGCTGCAGATAGAAAAGCCAATCTAAGATCATACAGCAGTGTAGACCAGGAAGTGACTGGCATCAGGCAGTGAACTAGGTTCAAGTAGACACTTGGTGTCGAAGAAACTAGGAGAAAGTGAGATGCAAGGCAAATGGAAGCAGTCAGTCAACACTACAGAGGAGGCTCCAGTCCCCCGTCAGCCTTCAGAAGATAGCCACTGAGAACCCTGTATGAAAGACCTGTCCTGACAGACTGTGGGGTCAGGTGCTGGTCAGGTGCTGATCAATATCCAGATGCCCAGGAGACTGGTGGGCCTTGTCCTACAGAGCAGAACTTCTAGGCTGTGGCTGTTAAAGGGAACTTGTGGCCACATTAAGCGGCCATCCTGTGGGCTCAACTACACATCCCCAGGGACTGTTGAGGGATCCATAAGAGCGGCAGGCCCCACCAGATCTAGAGCTTGAGGAAGCCAAGTGAAGAGCTGGACCTCTGGGGAAGTTGCGCTGTAGACGCACATGTGAAATCTCCACATTATCAGCAGCTTATGAGAAGGTTATTTGATTGTGAATAATCCTTTTGTGGGTTTGCATTTAAGCTGTCTGTGCCTCATGGAATTGCCAATGAAGACATTGTCTCCCAAAACCCTGGAGAACTCTCCTGTAAGGTAAAGTAGAGCTCTTTCTTTACTGACTGATAAAAAAAAAAAATCACTGGCCTCTATTACTGCTTTACACATTATTAAATGCTTTAGGCTCCGAAGATTAAAATGTGAAAAAAGTAATAATGTTTTATTAAATAATAATTGCTGCAGAGTGTGGTATTGTGCCTTACAGCGTGGGGACGTACTTGTGATGCTGAAGCAGGCGGAAAATAATTACTTGGAATGCCAAAAGGGAGAAGATACTGGCAGAGTTCACCTGTCTCAGATAAAGGTTATCACCCCTCTTGATGAACATCTTAGAAGCAGACCGAACGTAAGGAATTAATACCATACGGCTCTCATAACACATGGCAGCACATTTCATAGAACTATTCATTATATCTCATCCTCAGGTTTTTATTAGCACGTTTATTTTAGCCAGAGTTAAAACATTAGGGTAGCGTTTTATTTCATTTTAAGGATAAATGCCACTGCCATGCTAATCAGTTGGCTACAGAGAATGACGACCATGTGTTTAGCCTTCTTCATCTCATGCTGACTTACAGCAGCCAGAGGGCCCAGTCATTAATTTTCAACCGAGAGCTATTTACTTTTGAAATAATGTAAACATGTTTACCAAAGTGCCAGAGATTAGTTTTCTACCAGAATGGATAATTATTTTTAAGGGGGCCCTATAAATGCTAAGTCTGACATTAAGAAGCACTTCCCTGTAAGATTGAAGTTTAGAGTAAACCTCATTTCTCTGATCGTAGCTCAGAATAATGAAATGAAATGTAATCCAACAACCTCAAGTCACAGTACGGGCCTAACAAATTTGTGGAGCTTGGGAGAATGCAGTGATTGTTGAAGGTCATTTGTTTAGCAAGAAAAGTAGCACTGAATGATTTATAGAGGTCTGTTTGTAAAAGAGCTTCTTAAGTTATCCAGTTAAATTTTCACTGTCTGGTAGTTAACGTGGCACACATGAAAAATAATAACCCTCTATCCCTTATCATGGGGGGTGTGGTTGGTTGGCCATCTGTCCTGGTTTTCAAAATCTAGTCCAATTCTTTCTTCTCAGAAGGCAGTTTATCTTTTGAAGTTTGCTAAGAAGCATAAAAGATGGTATTTTGGAGAGCAGAGAAGATATGTGTGAAACTAGTCACCGCTAGGATACTGAAACTCTAACTTGAGTCCACATAGGTAGAGTTCTCCTGTTGCTCGTTTTCTCTCTGTTTTGGTACAGTATTATCCGTCTGTCACAGCTGTCCTTCCTCTCTCAGAGCACACTGGTGGGTAATGTGGGAGTTGTACTGCCAGAAAGCTTTCCTCGATAAAAAAACAGAAGCTAAAAAAAATGAGAAGTTATTCTTTTATAGCAGTCCAAAGTTTTTTTTCCCCTTTATTTTTTTAAATATTTTATATATTTATTTGAGAGAGAGAGATAGCAAGAGAGAGAAGCAGCAGAGGAGGAGAGGGAGAAGCAGGCTCCCCACTGAACAGAGAGCCCGATGTTGGGGCTCCATCCCAGGACCCCAGGATCATGACCTGAGCCAAAGGCAGACATTCAGCCAACTGAGCCACCCAGGAACCCCAGTTTTTTCCACTTTAAGCATTACCTTCCTTCCCCTGTACCATAGACTTGAAGACACTCAGCCCCCGTTGGCCAAGTACTCATGATACCAAAATGAAGCTTCCTTTAGACTCTGGGTGCGTGGCTAGCATTACGTTTTTTAGAAAAATAAAACTTACCTATTTTGTAAGCCTAGTTTTAAGGTAAACATTTCTAAAAATGAGTTCTACTCTTTCCTACCTTAGTAAACAGAAAATAGTGACCATTACTAGTTGAGGTTAAACCTCTCAGATCATGGTTTCAGTTCATTCTACGTCACCAGGTGGTTCTTTAACGTCTAACTTCATTTTTTTAATGCGGGAAATAGTTGTGATGATACCACAGAGGTTTTTTTTTTAGAATTGATTTATTGTATGATTCCATTTATATAAAAAGTCCACAAGAGGTAAATCCACATGGTAGACTAGTGGTTGCCTAAGGGCCATGGGGAGGGTGCAGGGGGAGTGACTGCTAATGGGGAGGGGGTTTCTTTGGGGTGTGATAAAAATAGTCTAAACTTAGATTTGGTGAGAGTTGCACAATTCTGTGAATTTTCAAAAACTATGTACACTTTAAATGGGTGGATTTTGTGGTCTGTGAATGATATCTCAAAGATGTTTAAAAACTTAGAAGAACTAACCAACACATATAAGATGCTTAACCTAGTGAGTAGTGCATAGCAAGTAAACACTGAATATTAGCACCTTTTATTACTCATTTGTATCAGCAGTTATGGTCCTATTAGGAAGAGCTTTGGATTATGTTTGATGTACCTACCAGACACCCACCCTGATGGCGAGGTCTGCGTCCTACTGACCCCTTGTGGCCAACCCTGTTCCTCCTCCCCCTCAGCTGCCAGGCCAGGTCCATAGCTGCATTGCTGAGGAAATCCTTGCATTGAAGATGGAGTAGGGAAACTAATGGGGAGTACCTCAAGTAACTCTCCCGTCTCATCTACCCTCTCAGGCTTGGTAATGTCCAGATTATTGGGCCCTTTGAAGAGTCTTGTTTGTATTTGGTGTGGGGTAACCCTCTGACTTCATTTTTTCCAAATGGATAGCCACCTGGCCCGACACCATTTACTGCATAGTCATTTCTTTTTCCACAGAGGTAAATCAGAAAAAAATGGAAACCACACAGACACACCTATAATAACTTAAGTAAATAATTTTTTAGAGCCCCTCCAGACTGCAAATACCTCACAGCTCCTTTCCACAATTCCCGAAATTCCCATCATGCTCATTTAGTTAGAGAAAGGCACTGAGCAGCTTCTAAGAAAATATCAGGGTCACTTTGGTAAGCTAGTGTAGTGAGCTGCCATTAAGGATCACTGTCTTGGCCTAAATTAGTATTTATGTTTACCTAACTTGAGAGAATACAGCCTGCCTCTGTGGGCACATTTTGATTGAAAGAGGGGGTAATAAATCTGCCTGTTTGCAAGTATTGAAGAGTTATAAGTTATAACTCCAAATAATATCTTTTAGTCAGATGATGATGGTAAGTCTGTCTCTTCGTATTAAACTAAGAATAACAACCGCTTGCCAATGAGAAAAGGTCACGCTTCAACTTTACCCTCTCCCCTAGCCAATCTAGGAAATTGGCTACATGGGTAGAGAATATTGAATTCTCTTTGCTAATGTACTTGGAATTACTGTTGAATAAGCCATTTAGATTAAAAAGAAAATCCAGACAAAGCATGGAAGGTAGTGTTGTTGGCCTCCAAATTAGAGAACGCATTCCATTAAGTGGTAATAAATGAAATAGATTTTACTTTTTGTGAATTACACTTCTGTGGAAGTCATTAGCTCTTTTCATTATGAAAGGCAAGAGCGTAAGTTGCAGGGCTTTCTTCTTTTTCCATTTTAATGAAGATTCAACTTTTAAGGCTCTGTTCTTGAAATTTAGTACTGATCATAATTTAAGGAAAAAGCGACCTTGGCAAGGTACGCAGATCAAAAACCACTACTTCAGAGGAGAATGGTACTAGATTTTAAAAAATAAATAAAAAAAGTAAATTCCCTTTTATTTTACTCTTGGTTTCAAAAAAATGCTGGAGGATATTACAATTGAGAGTTATTTCTATCCTCCCTTGGCAAGGACACATGCCTTTTCAACTTGATAATGATCCCCTTGTTTGGCTCAACTGTGGTTTACATCTTGTACTCAGAATGTAATTGTGTCAAGAGCAGTCTAATGAGAAAAAAAAATGGTCTCAGAGTGACTAGCAAATCCAGCATCCATCCTGCACACTTCATTCACAGCCCTGTTTTCCCCCTCAGGATCCAAACCATGCCCAGAAGCCTGTTGACTGTAGTGCCCCTCATGCTGTTGTTCTTCATGATTTTCCAGCAGGTAAGCACATGAATAATCAAGTGCTAGAGCCTTAGGATCCCCAGGCAGCCATTTTCCCTGAGTTAACCTCTCGAGGACATCTTCATTTTCTGTACCAACAGAGATCTGGATTGGAAAAGTCATCTTAATCTATCACCCAGCCTTCAGGAAAGGTCAATTGGACCCAACCATTCCAGAGAGCTTAGCTGCATTCTCTTGACTTTGAAACTCCCTATGAGAGAGAAAGAGTGAGGGGAGGCAGAAAGGGGGGAGGTTTCCTTACAGTGAACAAATAGCAAATTGCCTACCAACTGCAAACTTTTAACTCTTTAAAAACAGTGCATACCAATTAGCAATTATAATGAAATTAGTTCTAATTGAATAAGTGAAGTAATTTTCTCCTAAGAATTGCAAAACTTGCACACATAGCTTAACTATTATTTTTGAGATAAAAGTATACATTTTTGTAATCAATTTTTAAATACCTTTTATATCCAAGATTACAAGACTACAAATAAACTCCTGATTTATTTAACACCTCTTCTCATCTGCTCGGTAGGCTGATTTTTATTTTAGTGTGAGTACATTTGCTTGCTAAAGAGCTGTAGTACTAACACGTTTTTGCTTTAAAAAAAAAAAAGAAAGCTGTAGTAGTCCCTTAGTTAATATTTTGAGATTAAAATTATTTTTAAGCATGATTGAGAATAATAATATTATACCATGTCTATAAAATCTTTCATTGTTCAATATGTATTTAGCAAAGGGTTTATATTAGTCCTATAGGAACCGTTGGCCAGAATAGTTTGTTGTGTTTTTTTTAACCAATTCCTATCAATCGATGCATGGTAAATGCATCTAATTTGGTCTTTAAAGAGGCAGCTCATAATAACAATATCTCCCCAGAAAGAATATATTTTTTAAGCCAATTTGATTGGTGTAATCTGTTCTTAGAATCAGTAGAACATACTGCCTCAGTGGACAGAAGTAAATGTTATTTTGTGCTCTGCTTTAATCAAATCTACAACCAAGAGAATTCATCATATACGTAATTATAATTTTATGTTACAGAGCAAGCTGATGACTTGCACCTCACTTCTGGAGAAATTGTTTATCTTCTGGAAAAAATAGACCCAGATTGGTATAGAGGGAGATGTAGAAACCAGACTGGCATATTTCCTGCCAACTACGTCAAAGTAATTGTAAGTGGGTAATGCTTGTTTAAATTTGTCGTATATTCTGTGTAACTTGCAGTTTGGAAAAAAACAGAAGCCTAGATTCTTACATTCTAGTTCATGCTCTTCCATTGATACACCTGGTATTTGGAAAATTCAAAAAATAAAGGTTTGTTCAACTAGATAATGATTAATTACTATTATATTATATGGAGTATTAGAACTTAATGTCTAAGTGCTCTCTGAAATCCTAAGGTGGGAAATAACTGCAGGTCCACAGGAGAACCACCTCAGAGGGGTCGGGAGGCACCAAAGAGTGTGTATTATTAGCTCTTTGAAACATTTAGTAGACAACAATTAAATAGCACTAGGTAGTCCCAGAGGAATGTTCCCTGAGGTTATGGTGCCACTTATTTTCTTTGGAGTATGTATCACTTTTGGTTTCTTTCATCCTCTCCATTCCCGTTTATTTCCATCTTAAAAAAAAAAAAAAGATTTGGGGATACTAAAGTACTTTCATTAGAGGTAGTGGTCCATTCATGGTTTTTCACATAATAACTTCAAATATGATTGGAAAAAATTATGTCAAAGTGTCAGAATTTTTACACCATCCCAGCCTACAGGATGTGGGTCCATATGGTAGAGCCCTCAGTGCTAGTAAGCCCTGGTGTCTGTGAAACACGGACAGATAATCAGAATGCCACTTGAACATTTACATCAACAGGAAGAGTATGACTCAGAACCTACTATAACTTACTAATACCAAAAGATATCAATAGAGCTAGCTTAAATTGTTGAGCATTAACAGCTTATTTGAAGGGGGAAAAGCCAAGTATTTTCCATTATATCAAAAACCCAGGAAACAAACAAAACAGAGAACCTGGGGCACGTGGGTGTTTCAGATTGTTAAGCATCTGCCTTCAGCTCAGGTCATGATCCTGGGGTCCTGGGATTGAGCCTGACATTGGGCTCCTGGCTCAGTGGGGAGCCTGCTTCTCCCTCTGCCTCTCCCTCTGCTCATTCTCTCTCTGTGTATGTTATCCCCTCTGTCAAATGAATAAGTAAAATCTTAAAAAAAAAAAACCAAACCTGTATTTTTCAAATATAAATGAGTTCGAGTCTCTTGAATTCTAAAATGAGGGTCTTAAAAATTGTGCAGTGTGTGTATATATATATATATACACACACACACACACACACCCTGACTCTTTACAGAAATCTTTACCACATTCTCTAAATTAATATTAGGAATAATGTTAGTTTTAGCACTCTTCCTCATTTTTCTTCTGCCCAATATGGCAGTACTTTAAAAAGCCCAGTGACCACACTGAAATCAGTCACACCGAATCTGCCACATTATTGGTGTAAGTGCCACTTTGAAGCCTCCTAGTTCTAAAAATTGTTTTAAAACTTCTAGAATTGATCAGGAAGGGTGCTGATTTATTTCAAATAAACCTCAAAACCTTAATATAGTTTTCAAGCTTGGTGCCTTATGGTCATATATTTTATGGCAACCCTGCTCTGCTGAACCTTGTAAATCAGGTATTCTGTAAAGTGCCTGCCATTTAATAGATGCTCACTGAGTACTCACTCCTTTCTTCCTTCCCCACTCACACTGAAGAAAAAAGAAATGGTCCAGAGTGGGGAAAAAAGAGAGAACCCACAAGTTTGATTGAAATTTTTTATTTGGGGGTCAGGAAAGTATGGCAGAATTCTACTAATGCTTTGAAATAGGCAGGCTGGTGCCTCTGTGCCCGCTGCCTGGTTTCTGTCTTCAGTCCTCCTCATCTGAAGCGTTCGACTTAGAGGATGTGGGAGAGAGAAAGCTCAGTCCGGGGTAGAGCAATATCAGTGTGCTTATTCTAGCAAGAAAGAGGATTGACGGGCTATTCAAGAAAGGCTATTCCAGAAAGACAGGTTACTTTTTTCTTTTTTTTTCTTTTCAAAACCCCAATTCTGGATTTCTTACCTTTTAGCACCTGTGGTACAGCTTCATGAGCTTAATACCTACGTAAACTGGCTAATTTCAGTCATATATTTCCTAATTACTTAGCCTTTACATTTACCTTACTAAAATCTGAAAACATAAAATTGTTGCCTTGACGTATCTTTACAGATTGATGTTCCAGAAGGAGGAAATGGGAAAAGAGAATCTGTTTCATCTCATTGTGTTAAGTAAGTTTGATTTGTTTTCTTTCGCACAAAATGCAAAGGAGGCAAGCATTTGTATCATAAAGGATTACCAAACTTAAAACACTTCAGATGTGTGATTATTCATCTTCTCAGTGTGTCTTTGTAATGATGAGGAAAACTTTACTTATTTAAAAGCCTTAGTGATGGGGCGCCTGGGTGGCTCAGTCGTTAAGCGGCTGCTGCCTTCGGCTCAGGTCAGATCCCAGGGGCCTAGGATCGAGCCCCGCATGGGGCTCTCTGCTCTGCAGGACGCCTGCTTCTCCCGCTACCATTCCCTCTGCTTGTGTTCCCTCTCTCGCTGTGTTTCTGTCAAATAAATAAAATCTTTAAAAAAAAAAAAGCCTTAGTGGTGGGGGGAGGAGGGCGCGTGGCTGGCTCAGTTGGAAGAGCATGTGACTCTTGATCTCAGGGTTGTAAGTTCAAGCCCC
>CM053604.1:108151032-108166239 GCA_028646535.1 Procyon lotor | reverse complement strand
AAAAAAACAACAGGTAGATGACATCAGTGGTTTTCACAGTCTTTGGACTTTGTGGATCAACCCAGATTTTCAAAATGATTTTGGAACCAATAGAACTGCAATTTTTGAATTTTACCAACCTATAAAAAAACAAAAGATAACTGCCATTTATTACCTGTATCACTTCATTTTTTAATTATATTTTGACCCCAAAATAAAGAGCATATCTTCTGAAAAGTCAGTCATTTTGAATAAATAAATCAACTTTATGAAAACCTCTTTAGATCATATTTTTCTTGTCTCACTGCAGACTGGTGAAAACTAGTGACGGTGGAAATCAGTGAGTCCTTCTAAATGTTGAGTCTAATAAACTCTATTAATTCTATACTTAGAGTAACTTGACTAAGTTTACTTCATAGGTGGCAGTTCACTAGTTTAAAATCTTCCCAGTGGAAAATGTTATAGACCCCAAGGCTACCTGTTCCAGAATAAAAATCAAACTTGTTCTCTTCCCAGTCTGATTCTTCTTTCTGCCCGAGAGTAAAAAAGCCACAGAGGAGGCAGTAATGAAGTCATTTGCATCTAGTTTCTTCTAGCAAAACCAGCACATAAGGGATTTGTCAGAGGTACATATTTGAATCCTCTGTTTTGTAATAAAAGCTTTTTTAAAAAAAATATTATGTCCCTTGACATTGCTACATTAAATGGTGCAATTATCTGTTTTAATTTAATTATGTTGAATGAAAGCACAGGGCATGCGAAATCAGGTTATTGGGTCTCAACCATCTGAGAATTTCAAAATTCAGATAGAATAAAATGGAGCAGAAAAATGTCAGACTGCATCAAACCTAGTAAAGTGTCAAATTGCTTCATTGATTTTTTTTTTCATCTGTGACTAATCTCTTAAACTGATCTAGTGATTTTTAAATTTTGATTACTGTGCCTTATTTCTAAAAGGTTACCTTAGTTCTTTTTCAATTTATGTCACTTTGTAGTTTCTTATTCTTTGAAGCCAGTAAGCATAATTGTTTTATATAGTCACTGTATGATAATTCCGGTATCTGAATTCTCTCTCAGTCTGTTTCTTTTGTCTATTTCTGTGCTGGTTCTCTGAGTAGAGTCTAGTTTCTAGTTATCTCTGTGTACTGGTCATTGCATTTGAAAACTAATATTTGGGGCACCCGAATATTTGGGGCACACTCAGTCAGTTGAGCATCTGCCTTCGGCTCAGGTCATGATCCCAGGGTCCCCGTATCAAGCCCTGCATCAGGCTCCCTGCTCAGCAGGGGAGTCTTATTCTCCCTCTACCCACTTCCCCCTGCTCATGATCTGTCTCTTTCTTCATCTCTTCCCTCTCTCTCTCTCTCAAATAAATAAATAAAATCTTCTGGAAAACGTGAAAACTAATATTTGTGGGAATAATTTGAGACCTATGATGAAGATACCCTCTTTTAGATATGATAGGCATATCCTTCTGCTAGAGTCTTGCAGGCATTTAAACCAGCTTTTTTTTTTTTTTTAAAGATTTTATTTATTTATTTGACAGAAAGAGAAATCACAAGTAGGCAGAGAGGCAGGCAGAGAGAAAGGGGGAAGCAGACTCCCCGCTGAGCAGAGACCCCAATGCGGGGCTCGATCCCAGGACCCTGGGATCATGACCTGAGCCGAAGGCAGAGGCTTTAACCCACTGAGCCACCCAGGCGCTCCTTAAGCCAGCTTTTTTGGCTTTAGGCTTCCTGGGCAACCCAGGAGGCTCAAATCCAGTTATAATTCTTTGTATGTGTCCTACTCTAGATTCAGCTCTTAATGGTGTAACCCTTTGAGGTCATAGTTTGCTGAAGAGAGGATCTCCTATTAGAGTTCACACCTCCTATGGATCCTGGAGTTGGATTTATATCCCTGTCACCCAGAGTGGCTATCCAAGTCAGTGTTCCAGTTATTTGGAACCAAACAATATACTTAGGGCAAAAGTATTTTGGTATTTGTTTGTCTTGTTTATTCCTTCCCCCCCCATCTTATTTTGGACGAGTAATTCCTTACTAAAAAGAATACATTTTTTTTAATGATTTTAGTTTTAAGATATCTACACCCCGTGTGGGGCTTCAACTTGCAACCCCAAGCTCAGGAGTTTCATGGTCTATGGACTGAGGCAGCCCAGTGCCCCAAGAATAGCATTTTAAGTAGAATTTTGGTTTGGAAGCTTGGAGAACAGTAGATCATTTATTTAGCTGATGTTTAGAAATTTCTTCATAAATGGAGAAATTTGAGGAAATCTTGCTTTGTTATCATCCTGATAAAATAAATGCAAACTTATGTGTCTTTTTACCATGAGATTATCTTAAATGCTTAAATGGTATTGCTAAATCCCAACCAGATTGCAATGAAACTAGTGCTCTCTCTTTCATACTTGTTGGTATTTTACAATGATAAGCCACTTGAAAAGTAATTTGTTCATGTGATTCAAAAACCATCAGTGTTCTGCAAATATATCATAAGAGAATAAATCAAAATTGGGAAAAAACCTGTGTGTAAAGTATTATTCAGTCTTAATCACAAAATTAGAAGATGAGAAATAACCTAAATGCTTTAAAATAAGGAAATGGAAGAGATACCTGGGTAGTGCAGACAGTTAAGCCTCGGACTCTTGATTTCGGCTCAGATCCCTTGATCCCTCTGCCCTTAAGGTCAGAAGATGAGCCCCACGTTGATCCCCGCTTTGGGCTCTGAGCTGAGTCCAGAATCTGCTGAAGACTGCCCTTACCCCTGCCCAACTCACACTCACAGACACACACACACACACACTCACTCTCTCTCAAAAATAAATCTTAAAAAAAAAAAAAAAATTTAAAAAAATTAAAAAAAAAAAATCTTAAAAATAAATAAATAAATAAAAGTAAAAAGGGTGATGATTCTTAAATTTAAAAAATAATAATAGAGGTACCTGGGTGGCTCAGTGGGTTAAAGCCTCTCCCTTTGGCTCGTGTCCTGATCTCGGGGTCCTGGGATTGAGCCCTGCGTCGGGCTCTCTGCTCAGCAGGGAGCCTGTCCCTCTCTCTCTCTGCCTGCCTCTCAGCCTACCTGTGATCTCTCTCTCTCTCTGTCAAATAAATAAATAAATAAAATTTTTAAATAATAATAAAGAAATGGTTAAGTAAAGTTAAGCAGGGAGAGTCAGGTATCATATGGTTTCACTTATGTGTGGATCAGGAGGAAAAATATGGAGGACATTGGGAGGAGGAAAGGAAGGATGAATTGGGAGAAACTGAAGGGGGAGATGAAACATAAGAGACTGTGGGCTTTGAGAAACAATTAGGGTTTTTGGTTTTTTTTTTTTTTAAGATTTCATTTATTTATTTGACAGAGAGAGAGAGATCACAAGTAGGCAGACAGAGAAGAGGAGGAAGCAGGCTCCCTGCCTAGCAGAGAGCCTGATGCAGGACTTGATCCCAGGACCCTGAGATCGTGATCTGAGCTGAAGGCAGAGGCTTAACCACTGAGCCACCCAGGTGCCCCAGGGTTTTGGAGGGGAGTGGGGGAGGGGTTTGGGCCAGCCTGGTGGTGGGTATTGAGGAGGGCATGTATTGCATGGAGCACTGGGTGTGGTGCATGAACAATGAATCTTGGAACACTGAAAAAATAAAATTAGAAATGGTCAAGTAAATTATAATACATCCATTTGGTATACCATTATGCAGCCATTATAAATCGTGAGTATGAACGTTGTTTAGAGAAATGGAAAATGCTTATGATAAAGTGGTCAATGAAGTATATAAAATTTATATTCGCCTTCATTATAACTATATAAAAGGCAAAAGGCAGTAAAAAAAAAAAAAAGACATCAAATACAAGAAACTTGGGATGCCTGGGTGGCTCAGTTGGTTTAAGTATCTGCCTTAAGGCTGGGGTCGTGATCTTGAGTCCTGGGATAGAGTCCTGTATCAGGCTTCTTGTTCAGCAGGGAGCCTGCTTCTCCCTCTGCCTGCTGCTCCCCCCTGCTTGTGTGCTCTCTCTCTCTTTCTCTCTGACAGACGAATAAATAAAATCTTTAAAAAATATATAAGGAACATAACAATTTAAAATCTCTCAGGTTATTTGGTAAGCCCATCTATATCAGACTCAGAGGAAATCAATATAATTGTACTAGAATGGCATTCCTTTTTCTTCTGTTCTTGTCAAGTGTCCTATGACATTAAGTATAAAATGAATAATTGAAAATTAATATAAAAATAATATATTGGTTATGGTTGCACAACTCTGAGTATACTAAAACATTGTGTATCTTAAAAGGGGAATTTTATAGTATGAGAGTTTTAGCTGAAAAAGCTATTTTTAAAATATTTAAAAACGTAATTTCTAAAGTGAATATTATTTATGAAATATCCCAGTGTTTGAGCTTTTTAAAATATTTAATTTGCCAATCCTGTAGTCTTATAATTAAATATCATTCTATCTTTGGTCCTCCCAGCTCTCTCCCCACTGCTACCAACACAGCTATCCTCTTTCTCATGACATCTTCATTCTCTTTAATACATCTGTGACACTGTGATTTATAATAAAAAATATATGTATTTCCGTCTTCATCTGCATTGCTGGTATGGAGCTCCAAAAACCCTTGGGATTTCCTAAGTGATGAGATCAGTAAAGGTATCTCTTGTTATGTTAATAGTTTTGAATGCACCTAGGGTTGGGGGCTGATTGCTAGAAGAACCAACCTTGTCATTATAGGGTTGGAATTTTCTGTCCTACCTCCCTGACCTCCCTGTAGGGAATTGGGCTGGAGGTTGAATTCAGTCATCAATGGTCAGTGGTTGATCATGCCCTCGTAATGAAGCCTCTTTAAAAATCCAAAATGGCAAGGGAGCACCTAGGTCAGTTAAGCCTCCAACTCTTGGTTTCAGCTGGGGTCATGATCTCAGGGTCCTGGGATCCAGCTCTAGGTTCAGCGGAGAGTCTGCTTCTCTCTCCCTCTGCCCCTCTTCCTGCTCACCCATGCATACTTTCTCTTGAATAAATAAATAAATCTTTAAAAAAAATAAAAATAAAACCCCAAGATGGCAGGGTTCAGAGAGCTTCTAGATTGGTGAACGTGTGGAGGTTGTGGGGAAGCTGGTGTGTTTGGAGAGAGCATGGAAATTTTTTTTACCCTTTTCCATAGCCTGCTCTGTGCATCTCCTCCATCTCGTTGTTCCTGAGATCTGTCCTTTTATAATAAATCAGTAATCTAAATGTTAACTTACCAACTTAGTAAACTAGTAAGTAAACCAAAAGTTAACTTACTAACTTAGTAAAGTAAGGAAAATATTTCTCAGAGTTCTGTGAGCCATTCTATCAAATTAGTCCAAGGAGGGCATCACTGGGACCTCAGATGCATAGCCAGTCAGAAACGGGTGATAGTCTGGACTTGAGATTGTTGTCTGAGGTGGGGTGGCGGTCTCAAAGGATGGAGCACGTCACCTGTGGGATCTGATGCCGTCTATGGGTAGGTAGTGTCAGAATTGAGTTCGATTGTAGCACATCCAGATGGCGTCTAAGAATTGCTTGGTGTGGGAATGACCCCTATCAGTGGGTTCCAGGATCATTTAACATCATTTTCTCCCAGTCTGTAAATACCTCCTGATCTCATTTCTTTTTCTTCTCAGCTACAGCTCATGGTTGCTCATTTGAGCAATAAACTTTCTCACCAAAACTCTATACTTCCTTGTAGTCTTATCCTTGTCTGACCCTGCCCAGAAAATCCTAAATTGAGTTCATTGCACAGTATACTTTTGTGATTGTATAGGTCTCAGTTTTTTCACTCCTCCCTGTATTGACCTAGTTCAATCCTTCCTACACTAACTGCTTGATCATGTGACTTGCTTTGATCAAGGGACATCAGCAACTATGACTCAAGCCAGTGGCTTAAAAAATGCTGGCATTGGGGCACCTGGATAGCTCAGTCAGTTAAGTGCCTGACTCTTGTTTATGGCTCAGGTCATCAGAATCATGAGATTTGAGTTGTCGTTGAGCGTGGAGACTGCTTAGGATTCTAGCTTCTATCTCTCCATCTCCCTCTGCCCTGCGACCCTGCTCACTTGTGCTCTCTCTCTCCCCTTCTAAAAAACAAAACAAAACAAAACAAAATAAAAAATGTTGGCACATATGGACCTTGCTGTCTGCTTTTTAGAAAACTTCTTAGTTCCCTGAGAAGCTTGTTAGCTGGCTGGAGAATGAGAGCTCTTTTAAAGTAGAAATAAGTAGCAGCAGGTGAGGTCTCTCCAGAACAATTATTCTGCCAGTCATCAAGCATTTGAATAAGTCCATCCTAGACCATTTCATCCAACTAAGCTGGCCTGGAACAAAAGAACTACCTTGCTGACATTTACAATTGTGATGAATAATACATATTTGTTGTTTTAAGTCATGGAGCATTGAGAGAATTTGTTTTGCAGCAAAAACTAACATGCATTTTCTCTAACCTTACATTTACCCTCACCTTCATGGCATGATTAGGGAAAACTGCACAGTTGAGGCTGGAGCTGTTAGAAATCCATCATATCACATCTTACCTGGGTTCTTGCAGTCCCTGTTAGTCCTTTTACTTGTCAGCTACCTTCCCCTACCTCTCAAAATGTCTGACCATTCCAGTCCCTCACCCTAATCCTCCCATTCCCAATTTGGCCTATCCCCTGTCATTTCTAGAAAACAAGTTTGTTGCCTGCTTGAGATAACGTGGAGTTTGCAGGCTACAGCAAGGACTCCAGGTGTTTTTCTGTATAGGCTAAAAAGCTGTTGGAAATTTTTGAACAGTGGAGTGACACTCCAGCTCTTATGTGGAAAATGCAATGTAATAGAGCAAGAATAGAATTAAGATGTTAAAAGAGATGACGGTGGCTTGGTTTAGGGAGATAAAGGAGGAAGTGCAGAGGGTAGAGAGTGGTGGAAACAGGACAGCATTCATGGAGTTTAACTTTCAAGGGACATCCTCTGGAGTGGTGAAATGCAGTTGCCCAGGGTAGAGGGATGCCCTGAAAATTCTGGTTATATTTTGAAGGTAAGAACAGAATTTGCTGATGAATTGTTGTGTGAGAATAAAAAGAGGAATCAAGGATAATCGCACTGTATAATAATGATTTTTTTACATTGGTGCCTACCTGTCCTATCCGCTCTGAGCAGAAGGCAGGCTCCTAAATAACTTTCTTTGTATACTAGTCTTGAATGAATGAATGCCTCAATTAATGGATGAATTCTGATTAAAATTTTTGCATTAGAGCAAATTACCTATTTTCTTTAAGATAATAGCTTTTTTTTTTTTTAAGATTTTATTTATTTATTTATTTATTTATTTATTTATTTATTTGACAGAGAGAGAGACAGTGAGAGAGGGAACACAAGCTGGGGGAGTGGGAGAGGGAGAAGCAGGCTTCCTGCTGCGCAGGGAGCTAGCCTGGAGGCTCCACATGGATTTCCACAGGGCTTAGGGCTTGATGTGGCTCGACTTGGGGCTCTATCCCAGGAGCCTGGGATCATGACCTGAGCTGAAGGCAGACACTCAACCACTGAGGCACCCAGGCATCCTGAGAAAATAGCTTTCTCCTTGCTTTTCTATTTACAGAAAGTATTGTATAATAATGAGATTTCACTGTATTCTAGATGGAATTATTAAAAAGTACCCTACACTAGTGCTTCCCCAAATACAGTCATCAGAATGAATACCAGTCAACAAACTATTATCAGTTGGCAATGGGATAAGAAGTTTTTGACAGAATGAAATCAGTTGTGTCACTAAACATACTAGTCAGCTGGCTTTTTTTTTTCCCATAGTAAAATTTTGTCCATTAAGGAAGTAGTATGTTTTTTCCCATAATAAAACTTTGTCTATTAAGGAAGTAGTATGCTGATTTGCATTCCAGCCTAAGCTCCTTATCTTGTTGCCAACTGGCACCTTTTGTTACACTACAACAAAAGGATCAGTTGGATTTTCTGAATGCTATAGAATTTTTATTGGACATAACCAAACATAGTAGAGGCCTGGTAAATTTCTTAAAGTCCCAAGAAAATCTGCAGTTATATAGAGGAGATGATGTATTTGAAAATGAGAACATTGTTTTTGAAAGGACTTTAAAACGTTTAAAGGCCGCAAGATATAGTGGAAAGAACATGGATTTTGTTCTCAGATCTGGTTTGAAATCACTGCTCTGTCACCTGCCATGTGACTTTATATTGTATTTGTTTTGTCACAACTAAGTGAAAATAATACCTACCTGCCTGTGGTTATTGTAAGGTTTAAACGACACAGTATACATTAGAAGCATAGCATAGGGCTTAGCATGTAGGAGGCGCTCAGTAACTATTAACTCTTCTCTCTTTCCAAGACAAATATCAGTTGCCCAGTCGCACCTTTTTTTTTTTTTTTTTTTAAGATTTTATTTTTTTACTTGACAGAGAGAGAGAGACAGTGAAAGAAGCAGGAACACAAGCAGGGGGAGTGGGAGAGGGAAAGCAGGCTTCCCACCCAGCAGGGAGCCCGGTGGTGGTCTTGATCCCAGGTCTGGGATCAAGACCTGAGCCAAAGGCAGACACTTAGCAGCTGATCCACCCAGGCGCCCCGCCCAGTCATACTCTTGTCAACACCTCTCTGTCCTTAACCTTGTTAAATTTCAAGTGTGTTCTTGTGAGAGTCCTTTGCCCTGCTCACATGGTTTGTGTGGTTTGTTGTGGATGGCAGATAGGAGGAACTTGTTCCAGGAAGCAGAGAAAGAGAATTGAGAAGGAAAAAAGATTAAATCTGTACACAGGGGACGCCTGGGTGGCTCAGTTGGTTAAGCATCGGCCTTCAGCTCAGGTCATGATCCCAGGGTCTTGGGACCCTAGTCCCACATGGAGCCCCCTTCTCAGGGGAGAGCCTGCTTCTCCCTCTCTCTCGGCTGCTCCCCCTGCTTGTGCTCTCTCTCTGGCTATCACTCTCTTGCTCTGTGTCAAATAAATAAAATCTTTAAAAATAAATAAATAAATCTGTACACAGTGATATTAATGTCATTACAAAAACCCCATGGTACAATCAAACTAGATTCCTTACGACCATTGCTATCACTAAGAACCACACACCCAGAGAATACTCACTTTTTTTTTTTTTTAAAGATTTTATTTATTTGACAGGGAGAAACACAGTGAGAGAGGGAACACAAGCAGAGGGAATGGTAGTGGGAGAAGCAGGCTTCCCGCCAAGCAAGGAGCCCAAGGCGAGGCTTGATCCCAGGACTCCGGGATCATGACCCGAGCCGAAGGCAGATGCCCAACGACTGAACCACCCAGGCGCCTCAGAGAATACTCACTTTTTTTAAATACCCATACAACTATTATTGTTGCTATTTTGAGTGAGAATTGAAACCACTTTCCTTACACTGTGAGAGTGCAAGTGGCAGAACTTTCCTTCTAGTCAACAGCATTTCACAAAGTGAAAATCAAGGGCTAGAATCTGTTATTGTCACTGTTTGGTATCATGTAGACTTGGGTTCATGCTCACCCTATCATACAGTAGTTTCACTTCAGAGAAGTTTTTAATCTTTCTGAATTTGTTTCCTCCTTACTCTGTTAGTTGGAAGTTCAGTTCAAGGCCATCATGTTGTACAACTCTAGGAAGCATGACTCACAGAGATTGCACAGAGAGTTAAGCAACTACTTGGTTCAGAAACCATAATAAAGGCTTAAATAATAATGGCATCAACAAGGTAGAAATGATTTCTTACTTACGAGAGAGTTCCAGTGTATACAGTCCAGGGCTGATGCCCAGGTTCCATAGTTTTGGGGACTTAGATTTCAATGGTCTCATCAGTCTTATTGCCATACCCACCATCATGTGTTGCTCTCATCCGTGTGGCCCAAGACAAAAAAAAAATCAACATTCATTCCAGTAGGGAGGGGGAAAAGCAAGGAGAAGGGCACATTTCTTACCTTGCAGAATACCATCTACAAGTCTTCCATCTCCATTCTGCTGTTGTCACATTGTTGTCCATAGCTGCAAGGGAGACTGGGAAATAGAAACCTTAGCCATATAGCCATGTGCCCACCAAAAATTTTATTACTTTTCAGGAGTGGAAGAATGGATATTTAGGAACAGCTAGATTCTGTCTGCCTTACTTGTAAAGCTTTTGTGAAAATTAAATACATACCTGATACAAAGTAGATGCCCAAGAAAAGTTCTTCCTTTTTTTATCATTTCTCTTACCATCTTACCCTAAAACAGAATTTTTTTCCAACAGCCATTCACTAGCAATACATTTACAACACATCAATAGGAATTGTATAGGAGTGCCTGACTGGCTCAGTCAGTAAAACATGTGACTCTTCATCTTGAGGTCTTTAGTTCAAGCTCCACATTGAACATAGAGCTTACTTTCAAAAATATTAGGGGTGCCTGGGTGGCTCAGCCCTCATTCATGCTCTGTCTGTCTGTCTGTCTCTCTCTCAAATAAATAAATAAATAAATAAATAAAATCTTTTTAAAAATTGGATAGATTTTTTTAAATTGCATTTTTAAAAAAGATTTTATTTATTTATTTGAGAGAAAGGGAGAGAGCAGGAGCAGTGAGAATGGGCAGAGGGAGAGGGAGAAGCAGGCTCCCCATAGAACAGGGAGCCTGACACAGGACTTGACCCCAGGACCCTGGGATCAGGACCTGAGCTGAAGAAGGTAGACCCTTAACAGACTGAGGCAGCCAGGTACCCCTAGACTGCATTTTTTTTCTTAACTGGCCAATCACAAAGTTCAGTTCTCTATTAAAATGTGGAACAGGGGCGCCTGGGTGGCTCAGTGGGTTGAAGCCTCTGCCTTTGGCTCAGGTCATGATCTCAGGGTCCTGGGAACGAGCCCCGCATCGGGCTCTCTGCTCAGCAGGGAGCCTGCTTCCTCCTCTCTCTCTGCCTGCTTCTCTGCCTACTTGTGATCTCTCTCTCTCTGTCAAGTAAATAAATAAAATCTTTAAAAAAAAATGTGGAACACTTAAAAAAAAATGTGGAACACTGTGGGGGGTGCCTGGCTGGTCTAGTTGGAAGAGCATGTGACTCTTGATCTTGGGGCCATGAATTTGAGCCCCATGTTAGGGTGTAGAGATTACTAAAAAAAATAAACTTTTAAAAATAAAATAATAAAATGTGGAACACTGTAATGAATGCGTGAAAGGTGCTTCAAAAATAAACTTGAGAAAGTGAAGCACCAGAAACCATCTTGAATGTGCTGATTTTGATTAGAAGCTTGGTTCATAAGAAATGAGTAGAATAATGGAAATGTTGATAAGCAAATTCATGTGAGCAGCTCAGGGAACCCAAGATAGGATCAAAATTACTATGAGAATCACTTTGATCTATCAGGTAGGGGCTAAATCAGTGGTCTGAGGAAGAAAGGATCTTAGTTCTAGAGAGAATTAAATCTGGGCCTGCGTGGAAATATTTTGACTAACAAGAGAGAATAGTGACCGCAAATGTCAAAGGTAAGAAATAGAGAAGGATGTTTTAACAAAATGGGGAGTAAACAAAGGATGATTTTAAAGAAAATGCATTCATTCATTCATTTATGTATTTATTCACTCAGTAGTGGCAGGCACAGCGAAATCGGGGGAGAAACACAGGGTCTGTCCTCAAAAATCATAGTATGCTATGGTGATTGAATAATGTAGGCTTGTAAATTTGCACAGTACCTAATCTATATATGTATTCCACTCAGTGACACCTTCAAATGGTACAGTAAGATGGCAATGTGCAAATTACCATAAAATTCATGAACGGTCAAGTCAAATTACAAAGACTTCAAAAACATTGCGCATGTTGTTTAAATTTTGGTCAGAATGAATATCCACATACACACTTCCTACCCTCTACTCCCAAAATCAGTATTACAAATAGCATAGAGTTTCCTCTTCAGCAGAATGGAGATCCTCTTAAATAGGATGTTTGCAATGGTATTCACTGTGACAAAATTTTTATTTGTAAATCAGATATTTATTTTTGCAATAGTATTTTCTAGTTACATAGTGACCTTTATCCTCTCAGTAGGTTTTTTATTTTGAGGCCTTCTCAAAAATTGTGATGTTATGATATTTGCAATTAATTGACATGGCTTCAATCCCAATTTCCCTGCCAACTAGTCATGTAATCACAGACAAGAGACTTAATCCTGAGTTCTAAGTCTCTATAAAATGGAGCTAGTAATGTATACCCTCTCCATCACGCAGGATTATTGCCATGCTTTCAGTAAAAGTAAAAAATGCATAGAACAGTGATTTTTTTTTTTTTTTAGTTGCTATAATTCCAGGCCTTGAGCATATACCATTACCCAGGGTGGTATTTAAATTGCCATCTAATTTTTCTGAGCACTTTGAAAGATGACCACAGGCTGGATTTCACTTTTACTCTGTTGAACTACCACACAACCTCATGTTTTCTATTCCTATTCCTATTTCTGCATTTTTCCTTCCTAATAATTGCTGAAATGAGAAGTGGTTTAAAAATAATTTAGGCCCCTGGTAGTTATACTAAAAATACCGAGAAAACAGTAGAAGCTTTTCTTATATTATGATAATGGGAAAGAAAATTAACATTAGTGAAGTCCTGATCTAGTAGTAGAATTATTTACATTATCTCACTAATCTCTTTTAGTCCTCACAATACTGTAGGATAAGATTGTACTTGAGGAAATATGACTCAGTGGTTTAGTGACTTGCCCAAATCACAGCCATAAGTGTGGAGCTGGGATTCAAACTCAAGTTTGATTACCAATATTAACTTTTTTCCTCTAAAAAATTCCCAAGTGCAGCTGATTCTGCGGGTTTGGAGTCCATGTTTTAAGAACCACTGGGCAAGACTCTGACCCAAGATAGGATCAAAATTACTATAAGAATCACTTTGATCTATCAGGTAGGGGATAAATACCTAGTATCTATAATGCTAAATTCGATATTGGATTGGAAACCTAGGATATACTTGCTAGGGAGCAACTCAGGTTACCCCTCTTGAAACACAGTAAAAAACAAGGCATATAGAAAAGAAAATTAAAATGACAAGTGTAAATTCAATCCAATAACATTACATGTACATTGTATAACCAATCCAGTAAAAAGGTGGACATTGTCAGAATGGATTAAAAAAGTCCAACTATATACTGTCAACAGGAGATATACTTTAGATTCCAAGATACAAATAGAAAGTAAAAGAATGAAAAAGGAGATATCTTGCAAATAACAAAAGAAAGCTGAAGTGATTTTACTAATGTCAGACAAAAGAGATTTGAAAGTCTACTAACAAAAAAATGTTTTTAGAGACTAAGAGGGACATTTTATAATGAATGTCAGGAAGCTATAACAATTGTAACCATACATACATCTAACAACAGATTACCGAAGTACATTAAGCAAAAACTTACAGAAATGAAGGGAGAGTTAGTTGTACAATGTAGTTGGAGACTTCAATACTGTTTTCAAAAATGGATAGAACAATTGAATAGAAGGCCAACCACACAATTAAAGACTTGAACAAGGCTAGAACCCAGCTAGCTGTAATGGATATCTATAGAGCCCTCCTCCCAACAATAGCAGAATATACAATCTTTTCAAGTGCACATGAGAAATTCTCCAGGACAGACCATATGCCAAGCCATAAAAACAAACAAATGGGGCGCCTCGGTGGCTCAGTGGGTTAAAGTCTCTGCCTTTGGCTCAGGTCATGATCCTAAGGTCCTGGGATCAAGCCCCACATCGGGCTCTCTGCTCAGTGGGGAGCCTGCTTCCCTCTCTCTCTCTCTGCCTGCCTCCCTGCCTACTTGTGATCTCTCCCTCCCTGTCAAATAAATAAATAAAATCTTTAAAAAAACAAACAAATACATTGAAGAGGATAGAAATAATACAAAGTATGTTTTCCAACAAGAATGGAATGAAATTGGAAATCAGTAACAAAGAATTTGGGGAAACTCACAAGTATGTTAAAATTAAACAACACACTTGTAAATACACAAAAGGTTAAAGAAAGCAAAAGGGAAGTTAGAAAATACCTTGAGGGGCGCCTGACTGGGTCAGTTGGTAGAACATCCAACTCTTGATCTCAGGGTTGTGAGTTCAAGCCCCACACTGGGTGTAGAACCTACTTGAAAGGAAGGAAGGAAGGAATGAAGGAAGAAAGAGGAAGAAAGGAAGAAAGAAAATACTTTGAGATGAATGAAAATGAAAGCACAAATGAAACTTATGGGATGCAGCTAAAGCAGTGCTTAGAAGATAACTTATAGCTGAATATGCCTATATGAAAGAAGAAAGGTCTTAATCAGTAACTTAACCTTCCACCTTAAGACACTGGCAAAAGAAGAGCAAACTGAATAGTTAGCAAGCAGATGAAAGGAAGTAATACAATTAGAGATGAGATGAATGAAATAGAGAATAGAAAAACAGTAAAAATAAAAACAGAACAAAAGCTGATCCTTTGACAAGATCAAAAACTGACAAACCTTGGGGCTCCTGGGTGACTCAGTCAGTTAAGCATCCAACTCTTGATTTTTGTTCATGTCATGATCTCCGGGTCCTGGGATTGAGCCCCCACATTGGGCTCGTGCTCACTGGGGAGTCTGCTTGAGGATTCTCTCCCCTCCCTTGACGCCCCCTTCTCAAATAAACAACAACAACAACAAAAAACCCAAACCTGACAGCTAGTATCAAAAATCTATAAAGGACTTATCAAACTCAACACCCACAGAACACATAATCCAATCAAGAAATGGGCAGAAGACACAAACAGATATTTCTGCAAAGATGACATCTAAATGGCCAACAGACACATGATAAAATGCTCAACATTACTTGGCATCAGGGAAATACAAATCAAAACCACAAAGAGATATCACCTTCTACCAGTCAAAATGGCTAAAATTAACAAGTCAGGAAATGACAGATATTGGTGAGAACATGGAGAAAGGTGAACCCCTCTTACACTATTGGTGGGAATGCAAGCTGGTGCAGCCACTCTGGAAAACAGTATGGGGGTTCCTCAAAAAGTTGAAAACAGAGCTACCGTACGACCCAGCAATTGCAGTACTGGGTATTTACACAATGATACAAATGTAGTAACGTGAAGGGGCACTTGTATCCCAATGTTTATAGCAGCAATGTCCACAGTAGCCAAACTATGGAAAGAGCCCAGAAGTCCACTGACAGATGAATGAATAAAAAAGATGTAATATATATATATATATATATATATATATATATACACACA
>CM053604.1:108132884-108150932 GCA_028646535.1 Procyon lotor | reverse complement strand
CAATGTGGATAGAACTAGAAGGTATGCTCAGTGAAATAAGTCAATCAGAGAAATACAATTATCATTTGATGTCACTCGTGTGTGGAATTTAAAAAACAAGACAGAGGATCATAGGGGAAGGAAGGGAAAAGTAAAACAAGATGAAATTAGAGAGGTAGATATACCATAAGAGACTCTTAATCATAGGAAACAAACTTTGCAAGACAGACTGGCAATTTCCCAAAATGTTAGATACGGAATTTCTGTATGATCTGGCAATTCCATTCCTGAGTATGTTATTTAAGGAATTTAAAACAGGTGTTCAAACAAAAGCTCGCTCACAAGTATTCATAGCACCACCATTCACAATAGCCAAAGGGTGGAAAGAACCCAAATAGTCTCTCAACAGATAAGTAGATAAACAAAAGGTGGTAGATCCATATAGTGGAATATTATTCAGCCATAAAAAAGAATGGTGCATGCTACAGCATACATGAACCTTGTAAACATTATTTTAAGTGAAGGAATTCAGACACAAAAAGCCATATATTATATGATTCCATTTATTGAAATAACTGGCACTTCCAAATCTTTAAAGACGGGAGACAGATTAGTGGTTCCCCAGGGCAGGGAGAGCAAGGATGGGTAGGGGAAACGAGGAGTAAATACTTGCCACAATAATAATTATAAAAAGACAAAACCCATATACCTACCATCCAGTTTAAGGCAAATGTCAAATACAAAGAAGCAAACTGACTTCAACAGTAAAAATGGGTTTTTAGATGTTTTTTAAAAAACAAAAGCAAGTTAGAGCCTTTTACTTCATATGGTACACCAAATGCCAAAATATACAGTTCAGAGTTCCTTTGGTCAGTTGTAGGAAGTCAGGTAAATTTACTGAGCAGCAGAGTGACACAATCAGAGCTGTGCTTTAGGAAATCCAGCTGGCATCCCAAGGTTAATTGGTGGGCGATGGACTGGAGGCACAGACTTCTTGTAATGGTCAGAGACTCTTGAGGCTTTAAGGTGGGTGTGGTGGGAATAGAAAGAAATATATAAGTGCCTGTATTTGCCCTTTGGTCTTCTTTTCTATCTACTGCACCAACAATCCAATTTCTGTTGTAGCGGGAGTTAGCAGACCAGAGCAGTATCCTTCTAGGTATAGGCAAATCTAGAGCTTCCCCAAGGAAAACATCAGACCAGGAAATAGGCAGTCTGAAATGATTTTATTGTTAAGCAATGAGTTGACAGTTTGCTTTCTTAGTCTGTCTCCCACGGGCCCAAGATAAGCAACAGCTATTATTTACTGATCATCTGAAAAGTGAATTACACATATTTGTGGATTAGCTCATTTAATTCTTTTTTACAACCCTAGGAATTGAGTACTACTTTTGTCCTTCTTATGGGTGAGGAAACTGGGGTTCAGAGAGAATAAGAAGCTTGCCCTTTAGGGTAAGGAGAATTGGACTTCACACTTGACTCTAAAGTCTGTGCTCTTAAGAAGGAAAAAGGGGGAGAAAGCTAAAATTGAGAAGCATGGTATTTTTGTTGCTCTAATTATGTCTCTTCCATCTGAGTTTATTGTATTTCAGAAGGACCAGGGTAAATTTATTCACTTTCTAGAAGTTCAAACTTTTTTTTTTCATCAGTCCTTTGGGGACTCACAAAAAAGAGTTTATATACATCTCTTCTAAGAATGCAAAGCTATTGCCTTACAGTCTGAGAAGGATAAAGCCATCAAGTAAGGTCACATTCCTGAGATGGGGGTGAAGACCTCAACCAAAGATTTGGACTTTTCAGTCAGAGAAAGACAGTTATCATATGATCTCTCTGATATGAAGAATTTGAGAAGGGAGGTTGTGGGAGGGTGGGGGAGGGAAATGAAACAAGAGGGGAACAGGAAACCATCAGAGACTCCTAGACTCACGAAATGAACTAAGGGTGGCTGGGAGGTGGGGGGGTAGGGATGAGGTGGCTGGGTTGTGGACATTGGGGAGGGTATGTGCTGTTAAGTGCTGTGAAATATGTAAGCCTGACAATTCACAGACATGTACCTTGGGGCAAATAATACATTATATGTTAATTTTAAAAATTAAAAAAAAAAGAAAAAAAAAGATTTGGACTTTTACTGGGCTGAGTATCAGAGCAGAGGTGGGAACTGAAACAGGAAATCAGAAACTAGAAGGTCAGGAGAGGGAACTGCAGGTATTTGGCTGGGAGCCACTCTGATGTTTTCTTGAGAATTCTTTTCAAGGCCCTCCTAGAAGGAAAAGAAAAAGATGACCTCTGTACCCTGAAGGCAAACGACCTAGGCACAAAAGTTGAAAATAAATGAGTCTTATCTTAATAGAAGATTATCTAGGTTCCTGTTACTCTTTTTGTTCATTTCCCTCTAGTTATCCCCTCAGCCATTGGTGAAATGTTATTTAAATGTTTCGACCTGATTTAACTAGGCCGCAGGGAGTTAAGAGCTCTGTCCCTTTAGATCCGAGGCTAAGAGGGAAGAGTAGGTCCCCTTGAGGCCCGGTAGGTGGTGGCAGCATCGTGAACTCCCAAATGGAAGGTGAAACTCAGGACATCAAAGTTGAGGGTTAAGAAGCCCAGGTACTTCTCACCATTATCTATGGGATAGTCTCCTTCTCTCCACCACCTGTTTAGGAGGCACAGAGGTATAATTTGTATTAAGGGAGTCAGAACATTCTTTATCCATTTAGCTTAGGACAATGTTTTTCAAATGCAGGTCAGACCCATTAGTAGGTCATGAAATCAATTTACTGGGTGTCAATCAGCACTTATTTTTAAATGAAATGGAATAAAAACTATCATGTACTTAGAAGGTTTAACTATTGTTTCATGAGTTTTTGTTTCAGTTTAAAAAATATAAAGTGTGTGTGTGTGTGTGTGTGTGTGTGTCCATGCAAAATGTAGATCTCACTGTGGAAAAGTTTGAAAACCACCGCGACAACTATACATCTAAGGAAATCCATTAATCAAGGGGGGAAAATGGAGTCCTTACAATTCACTGTATTTTTCTTTCACTTTAGAATTTATACACGCAGAGATTTTTCCCTTTAACACATGTAAAAAATAACTCCCTTAAAAAATTCTTTTGGGTGCTTTCATTCAGGAATTAGGCACTGTTTAATAGTTCACAGCTCTGTCAACACCTTTGTTTGGCGTACTGGGAATGAAGATACAAATGAGTTTAGGTCCCTGGGAATCATGATCCTTGGTGGGACTTGAACATCTTTAAGCTCTTTACTTCTTTTAAGAGTGAAAGGTTTAAGGCTTTCCTCTGCTGCTGCATCTGTGGCATGATTCACCGAGGCCTGCGGATGGACAGGGACACTGACTCTTCACCTGAAAAACTGCCATTTGTAATCTCAGAGACAATGAACTACTACTCATAATCCCTCACTGCCTGGTCCCTGAGTCTTTATTGTGATGCTAGATAAACTCAAGTGACACTGCGTGATTTTACTCTCTGTCTTTCTGGAATCAAGAGAAGGTCACAATGCCCCTCTCATACCCCCTGCTGCCTTGACTTCAATAGTATATATTTATAGCATTAATTCTGAACCTTAATCGTCCTGAATTAAATGTGACTTAACTGTTTCATATGTGTATGCCATAGTTCATGTGAATCTGTTTATCTTCTAGACATTTTTCACCATTTTATATGTAGGTTTAAAAGCCAGGTAATCAAATATCCATTTCCCTCAGTCATGGCTTCATGGCTTGGGGGGAGAAAAAAAGCTCTTTACCAAAACAGATGAGCAAAAAGATTACTTGGTACCTCTTTAGTTATACCATGCAATAATTTTAACTTATAATAACATGTAGACAATTTAAGGAGAAACTAAGGAAATCCCAACAAAAGCAAAAATCTGTATAAATAGATAGTATAGATAGTATAAATAATTGACCCTGGAATTTAATCCACCCCAGATGACTAGTCTAACCAGTGGTAGTTTATTCTATTGTCTTACCAAGAACTGGTTCCACGTTCTCAGCTGACCAGTTGTACCAGGGTTCATAGAAATATTTCCTCCTAAAAGTGATCTTCTTCCTCTGGATGTTGGCATGTCTAGGTTGTGATGCCAAGAATTTCTGATACCATCTCTCTGTTGCCTGAGGATGAAGCTGTTACCTAAAAGGTGAAGCTCTTACCTGACAGACGACAAAGTAAAGAGATGGAAGAACCCTGGGTCTTTTCCGACATTGTCATGCAATTGTATTTATTTCTGACCCTACCTATGAATTCCCTTGTTAATTGACATAATACATTTCCTTATTGTATGGGTATTATTCAAAGTGTGAGTGGGTTTTAGTAATTACTTATAGTCAAAGCAGTCCAACTAATCTACTGAATGTTAACACCACTTGGTAACGTTGATTTTCCCCCAGATGCTGATAAAATCCTCTCTTCGACTTATCCTGTATTTTCCTGTGTAGTTCGAGAACCCTCTGGAGAATACCCATGGCTCCAGAATTTTAGAAACTCTCCCAGACACCCATCCTTCAGTGTCTTGCCAGGATTCATTTCTGTCAAAACCTCTATTCTCTTCCTTTCAGCCAGGTCCCCCACTGACTTTCCACTGCACACCCAGGCCAGGTTTGAGAATCCTTAACAGGATGCACATAAAAGTTATTTCCTTAATATAAAGCATATAAAATGTGTTAAGATCCCGTTTTCTGCTTTGCCTTTGTCTGTTGCTTCAACTCTGCTGAAGTTCTGAACTCTTCTGACTAGATGGCTTGGAATAGATTTCTGCCTTCATTTGGCCCTTCTCCCTTGTGGGACAGACACAAGTTAGACTTCCTCCAAGCTTCCCTGAAAGAGCTCCCTTGTTATTTAAGCCTCTTCTGCTTACTCAGATTCCTGTTCCATTCCTTCTCTGACTTTTGGTGTCTTCATGTTTATTTAGAGGAGAGTAAAATGTATTTACAAGAAGGAAATGAATATTCCAAAGTATATTGGAGAAATATTTTAACAGGAGTGACCACAACAGTGGTTCATAGTGTCTTTATGCCCGTTTTCTTTTTCGACTTAAGGAGAATTTATAAGCTGTTAATTTTGTATGCTCCACGTGAACTGTTGTAAAAGCTGCAGATGCATATTGAATTTAGTGGTTTGTTTTGTTTTTTTTTTTTTTAACTACCAAAGATTCCAAAGAGAGAAGAGAAATTAGCCAGAAAGGTTTACTTCAAGAGCAACTTTTATTAAAGTATCATTAGTAACAGTTCAGTATATAAAGTTAATGACATCTTTAATATAGCCTCTTGTCATTTATAGACATCAGTCCATTAACCTGAGTAATCACCTCTGTTTTCCCTTCAGGTCCACTTAGTAGGTTTGGGGGTAAGCACAGTTTTCTTTGGCTTGTGCTTATAAAATAATGTCTTGCAATCTGCTTTATGTGCATTTGCACATATGAAAAAAGGTCTAAATATAACACAGAGACTTTACCCATATGTATTAACTGTGTGAAATTTAGTTTCCTACCCATTAAGATATTTTTTGTTTTAATTATCAGTTAGGTTCTCATGTTCTTCTTGTATTACACTCCTGAATTATTTTCCTACCTGCTGTAAAATTCTATGAAACTATTCATTATGTGTTAGGAAAACATTATTCTGGAACTAGATCTCCAAAGGCTTTTTTAAAAAGCAATTTATCATCGAAATTAAAAAAAAAATATTCTAAGACTAGTATATAGAAACTAGAATGGCAACCCAAAGAATGGGAGAAAATATTTGCAAGTTATATATTGATAAGGGACTTATATCCAGAATATATAAAGAATCTGTACAGTCAATAATAAAAAGGCAAATAACCCAATTAAAAATGGGCAAAGGATTCAAATAAACATTTCTCCAAAGAAAATACACAGGTTTTCCAGACTATCTGAAAGGAAAGCATTCCTATGAAATTGTTTATAAGCCAAAATGTCATAAAACAAAGAAGCAATTACCATTATTATACCATTACCATTAATTAATTACCATTAATTTATATGGAAAAAGAATTTGTAAAGATTTTTTATAGCCATGCCTGGCTGGCTCAGTTGGAAGAGTGTGGGACTCTTGATCTTGGGGTTGTGTGTTTGAGCCCCATGTTGGGTGTAGAGATTATTTAAAAATAAAATCTTTTATTTATAAAAAAATTTTTAAAATTAGGGGCGTCTGAGTGGCTCAGTGGGTTAAAGCCTCTGCCTTCAGCTCAGGTCATGATCTCAGGGTCCTGGGATCAAGCCCCACATCAGGCTCTCAGCTCAGCAGGGAGCCTGCTTCCCCCTCTTTCTCTGCCTGCCTCTCTGCCTACTTGTGATCTCTCTTTGTCAAATAAATAAATAAAATCTTTAAAAAAATTGTTTTTAATTAAAAAATAATCTTTTATTTTTAAAAAATTGTTTAAATTTTAAAAACCTTTTATTCTTAAAAAATCTTTTAAATTAAAAAATTTTTTTAATTTTTAAAAACATTTTATTTATTTATTTATTTTTTTAAAGATTTTATTTATTTGACAGAGAGAAACACAGTGAGAGAGGGAACACAAGCAGAGGGAATGGTAGTGGGAGAAGCAGGCTTCCCGCAGAGCAGAGAGCCCGATGCGGGGCTCGATCCCAGGCCCCTGGAATCTGACCTGGGCCGAAGGCAGACGCTTAACGACTGAGCCACCCAGGCGCCCAAAAACATTTTATTTTTAAGTAATCTCTATACCCAACATGGGGCTCAAACGCACAACCCCAAGATCAAGAGTCCCACACTCTTCCAACAGAGCCAGCCAGGCACACCTATATGGAGAATTTCTTGAAACCAAATTCCCCCCCAAAACCTCTCCTATTTTGGCTTTTCTGATACCTTAGGACACATCTTGTGAAAAGATACACAAAAGAGAGGTAAAGCATAGGTGCTCGCAGACATAGTTCACAGCTGTGGCAGCTTGATGGTAAAATGCTGAATGTAGTTCCCAGGGAAGGAGCTTGGTTGTGCCGCTCTTGCTGGTCAGGGTGTGCCCTGCCTCCGTAATGGCTCACTGCAAAACATGACGAATGTTATTTTCGCTTTTCGCCTTTTTACATAAAAGCAAAAATTTTTCCAGATTTCTTTTGGTTAGTGAAAACAGGTATGAATGTAGATCTTTCACAAAAGCAGACTGACTAACTTAACTTGAGGTGACCAACAAGGACATGAAAAGATGCTCAACATCATTAGTCATTAGGGAAATACAAATCAAAATGAGATATCCCTTCACACCCAATAGGATGGATGATTACACTAAAAAAGACAGTAACAAGTATTGGTGGGGATTTGGAGAAATTGGAACCCTCATATATTGCTGGCATGATTGTAGAATGGTGCAGCCACTTGGGAAATTGGATTGGCCCTTTTTTGAGTGGTTAAACAGAGAGTTACTATATGAGCTAGCAATTCCACTCCTAGGTTTATACCTAAGAGAATTGAAAACATGTGTCCACACAAAACTTGTACACAAGTGCTCATAGCAGCATTATTCATAATAGCCAACTTCAGTGAAAACAACCCAAATGCTTCTCAACTAATAAGGGTAAACAAAATGAAGTATACCCATACAAAGGAATATTATTGGGTCATGTTAAGTACAGAATGTTTGTGCCCACCCCCAAAGTCCTATGTTGAAGCCCTTACCCCCAATGTGATATTAGGAGGTGGGGCCTTTGAGAGGTAATTAGGTTTAGATGAGGTCATGACAGTGGAGCCTCCATAATGGAATTAGTGCCCTTATAAGAAAAGGAAGAGGGGCACCTGGGTAGCTCAGTTGATTAAGTGTCTGACTTCAGCTCCAGTCATGGGGTCCTGGGATCGAGCCCGGTATCGGGCTCCACACTCAGTGGGGAGTTTGCTTGTACATCCCCCTCTGCCCCTCTCTGCTTGTACCCAACCCCCACCCATCAGATAAATAAATAAAATCTTAAAAAGAAAAAATAAAAGGAAGAGACACAGGAGTTTCTTCTTTCCACCATATAAAGGTGGCCAACTGCAAGCTAGGAAGAACACCCTCACCAAGAATCAAATCTGGCCAACACCTTGATCTTGGACTTCACATGCTCCAGAACTATAAGAAATAAATGTCTGTTGGTTAATCCATCCAGTTTGTGGCATTTTGCATTGCACCCCAAGCTGACTAAGGCAGGTCATAAAAAGGAATGAAGTACTGATACATGCTATACACATGGATAAAGCTTGAAAACATTACTTTAAGAAAAAAAACAGACACAGAAGTCCACATGTATGATTCTATTTACTTATTTATTTATTTTTAAAAGATTCTATTTATTTATTTATTTGTTTGTTTATTTGAGAGAGAGAGAGAGAGAGAGAGAGAGAGAGAGAGAGCAAGCACAAGCAAGGGGAACAGCAGGGTGATGAGCAGGGCTGAGCAGGGAACCTGATGCAGGGCTCGATTCCAGGACCCTGGGAATATGACCTGAGCTGAAGGGAGTCTCCCAACTGACTGAGCCACCCAGGTGTCCTTGTATGATTCTATTTATATGAAATTTCCAAGATAGATAAATTCAAAGAATTGAAAAATGAATTGTTTGCTAGGAACTGCAGGAAGACAGAGGAATAATGAATATGTGGTTTCTTTGGGGGATGAAAATCTTCTAAAATTAGATAATGGTGATGGTGATTAACTCTGAATATACTAAAAATTACTGAATTGCACACTATAAAAGGGTGAATTGTATGATATGTGAATTATAACTCAATAAAAAACTCATTCAGGGGCGCCTGGGTGGCTCAGTCGTTAAGCGTCTACCTTAGGCTCAGGTCATGATCCCAGGGTCCTGGGATCGACCCACATCGGGCTCCCTGCTCAGAGGGAAGCCTGCTTTTCCCGCTACCATTCCCTCTGCTTGTGTTCCCTCTCTCGCTGTGTTTCTTTCTGTCAAATAAATAAAATCTTTAAAAAAAAATTCATTCAATTTTTGAATCTATTTAGGTCCTATTATAAGAAATTTTTTTAAAAAAGATTATTTATTTATTTATTTATTTGACAGAGAGAAATGGCGAGCGAGGAAATAGAAGCAGGGGGAGTGGGAGAGGGACAAATAGACTTCCCACTGAGTGGGGGGCCCTGTTGCAGACTCCATCCCAGCACCCTGAGATCATGACCTGAGCTAAAGACAGATGCTTAACAACTGAGCCACCCAGGCACCCCTATAAGAAATTTTCATTTCACAAATACATTCTGAATCAACGTAAGAAGTATATAGAAAAATATCAATAGTCAACAGTGATTAGTCATATCCAAATTCATATTATACTCTCTCAAATATTTTCCCCATGATATACAAACACATTTGTTTCTCCTGAAGTACTATTCTCTGCACTGGAATAACTACTACCTCTAGAGATCTCTTAAAATGTCTTTGAGGAGGTAAAGGGTACAATTAAAGTAATAGCCCTTCTATTGCCACTGACTCAGGGTAAAGTCAAAATTAGTACTCATATTTATCTGCTCTAGCCAATTTGTTTCCAAACCATCTCAAGTGTAAGTTATCATTCAGAGAATGCAATCTCTGTCTTTTTTTTAAGGTAGAACTTCACATATGATATACATATATCATATACACATACATACACAAAATATATCACACATTGTATACATATATGTATGTACATATATTTTTATTTATATATATGTACACATATTACATATATATTTATGTATGTATGTATATATGTATATCACACATCGTATACATATACGTATGTACATATATATTTTTTATTTATAATATATGTACATATATTACATATATATGTATGTATGTATGTATATGATATATGGTATATATTTTTAAGTGATCTCTATCCTCAACACAGCGCTGAAACTCATGACCTCAAGATAAAGAGTCACATGCTTCACTGACTGAGCTAGCCAGGCACCCCTAAGTAGGACCTTTAAAAAGGAGACATGTTTGGATCTTTAGGCTCCAATTAAATTTTCCATTGATTAAATTTGTCACCACTCTCTAGTAAGTATATATTAGAATCTCATAGATGATGAATCACGGTAGAAGTACAAATGAATCTAAGTACAAATGAAAAGATGTTCAACCTAACCAAAAATTAAAGAAGTATACAATGAGAAATCATTTTGCTCCTTTAAGATTGGGAAAGATTTAAAAGATTGATAATATCCAGTTGGAAGAGAGTGTTTAGAAATAATCACTCTCATTTTCTGATGATGAGAGAATATAAAGATATGATTGTTTTAGATGGTAATTTGCAATGTCAACTATAATTTTAAATATATATCCTTTGATTCAGCAATTCCATTTCAAATAATCTATTTTGGAGAAATATTTTTACAAGTGTGTGAAGACATAAGCATAACAATAGTTGCTGCAAATTTATTCACAATAATGTAAATTGGAAACAACCTAATTATCCATAAATGGGGCAACAAGTAGTAGTCCAAGATTATTCCTTAGGTGAAAAAGAAACTGGCTTAAATAGTATGTATTGGAAGAATAGGTGATTACATTTCTGCAAAATTAATATTTATATGATTTTATATAAACTGAGTACATAATAGGTGCTCATTAAATATTTAGGTAAGGTTAGGATTAATATGCAGGTTAAAATGTATATTTAAAATCTATCAGACTACTTCTAGACTTTTATGGTAGACTTTTCTACATTATAATTTTTTTTTTAAAGATTTTATTTATTTGACAGAGAGAAACACAGCGAGAGAGGGAACACAAGCAGAGGGAATGGTAGCGGGAGAAGCAGGCTTCCTGCCAAGCAGGGAGCCCGATGCAGGGCTCGATCCCAGGACCCTGGGATCATGACCTGAGCCGAAGGCAGACGCTTAACGGCTGAGCCACTCAGGCGCCCCTCTACATTATAATTTTTGAAATATTTGAATTTCTTGTAAATGTTACACGTTTTATAATCCAACAAATAATATTTGTGCTTTTTTTTTTAAGATTAGTGACTTTAGGGGTACCTGGGTGCCTCAGTCAAACATCCCACACTTAATTTCCACCCAGGTACTTCAGGTTGTGATATCAGCGTCATGAGATCAGCCCTGCTTCAGCCTCAGAGCAGAGTCAGCTTGTCCCTCTCCCTATGCCTCCTCCCTCCCCCACTTGTGCGCAGGTGCTCTCTCTCAAATAAATAAATAAATAAATAAAATGCTTAAAGATTAGTGACTTTAGGGCAGTGAAAATACACTATATGATATTATAATGATGAATACATGCACTACACTTTTGTCTAAAAGTTTTGGACAAAATCCTTAGAAAGCAAAACCAATAGTGAATCCAAAAGTAAACTACAGACTGGGTTATTATGATGTGTCGATGTAGGTTCATCCTTTTTTTTTTCCAATTATTTTATTTTTTCAGTGTTCCAAGATTCATTGTTTCATGTACCACACCCAGCGCTCCATTCAGTACGTGCCCTCCTCAATACTCACCACCAGGCTCACCCAACCCTCCACCTCCCTCCCCTCCAAAACCCTGTTTGTTGCTCAGAGTCCACAGTTTCTCATGGTTCATCTTCCTCTCTGATTTCCCCCAATTCACCCTTCCTTTCCTTCTCACAATGCCCTCCATGTTTTTCCTTATGCTCCACACGTAAGTGAAACCATATGATAATTGACTCTCTCTGCTTGACTTTTTTCACTCAGCATAATCTCTTCCAGTCCCACCCATGTTGATACAAAAGTAGGGTATTCATCCTTTCTGATAGAAGCATAATATTCCATTGTATATATGGGCCATGTCTTCTTTATCCATTCATCTGTTGAAGGGCATATTGGCTCTTTCCACAGTTTGGCCATTTGGCTCTTTTCGATCGTGGCCATTGCTGCTATGAACATTGGGGTACATGTGGCCCTTCTTTGTACTGCATCTGCATCTTTGGGGTAAATACCCAGTAGTGCAATTGTAGGGTCATAGCATAGCTCTATTTTTAATTTCTTGAGGAATCTCCACACTATTTTCTAAAGTGTCTGCTTTAGCCACCAACTTCCATTCCCACCAACAGGGGAAGAGGGTTCCCCTTTCTCCATATACTCTCCAACATTTGTTGTTTACTGTCTTATTGATTTGGGCCATTCTAACTGGTGTAAGGTGGTATCTCAGTGTGGTTTTGATTTGAGTCTCCCTGATGGCTAATAAGGATGAACATTTTTTCATGTGTCTGTTAGCTATTTGTATGTCTTTTTTGGAGAAGTGTCTGTTCATGTCTTCTGCCCATTTTTTGAAGTGATTATCGGTTTTGTGAGTGTTGAGTTTGAGGAGTTCTTTATAGATCTTAGATATCAGACCTTAGTCTGTAGTGTCATTGGCGAATACCTTCTCCCATTCTGTGGGTTGCCTGTTTGTTTTATTGACTGTTTCCTTCGCTGTACAGAAGCTTTTTATCTTGATGAAGTCCCAAAATTTCATTTTTGCTTTTGTTTCCTTTGCCTTTGGAGACATGTCCTGAAAGAAGTTGCTGTGGTTGATGTCAAAGAGATTACTGCCTTTGTTCTTCTCTAGGATTTTGATAGATTCCTGCCTCATGTTGAGGTCTTTTATCCATTTCAAGTTTATCTTTGTTTATGGTGTAAGAGAATGGTCAAGTTTCATTCTTCTATGTATAGCTTTCTAATTTTCCCAGCACCATTTATTGAAGAGACTTTCTTTTTTTCACTGGATATTTTTTCAATGTAGATTCATCCTTGATTTAAAAAAATGTACCACTCTGGTGAGTGATGTTGATAATGAGGGAGGCTGTGTATGTGTGAGGGTAGGGGGTATATGGGAAATATCTGTACCTTCCTCTGAATTGTATTGTAAACCTAAAATTGCTCTAAAGAAGTCTTTAAGAAAGAAAGGAAGGAAGGAAGAAAGAAAAAGAAAAACGAAAATTCCCAAGTATAGCAGTGGACCAGGACCCAGACACATTTAATTTTGCCTTAGCTTCCCTTGTTTATAATTCTTCCCATTTTAGGCTGAAATATTCAGGGAAGTGGGTGAGAATAGTAAGAAATTCATAAAAACAGAAACTTTGAAATCTGAAAGAAACCTTGGTCCAACCACATCCTTTTACAGACCAGTAACCAAGTTAAAGAGGAATTGGTAACTGGTCTAAAATCATACCATGCAGTGAGTGCCATGTACAGAGCCCAGGTCTTTTGCCTATGAATAAAATGGTTCTTCCTGTTGACAGAAGGAAAAACAATTTGAAACCTCTTTTTCTCTCACGTATCAAAAACCTATACAATTTTATTTGACTAGATTTCTGAGTCAGATCAGTGATTCTTAACTTGGAATGTATTCCCTTAATTTACAGCATACAACTGTACTATGTTACTAAAAACAGCCATTCAAAAGATATTTAGTTCATATTTTACAAACAATACAACACAGCTCCAACATTTAAAGATGTCATTTTATTCATATTTTTTAGTTCTCTTTTCTCGATAAAAAGAAAAAGAATTCTTTAGAAAGTGAAGTAGAAAAAAATTTATAACACTAACCAGATTTTTTTATATTGTAGTTTTTAAAAATGTAATGGATTTTGCGCCTCATTGTCTAAAAATTATTGATTATGTTATTTTTATTTCCCTTTGTAGACTAAAATTCTTTAAGAAAGCAAACAAGTAGAGGATTAATCTCCAAGTGGAGACCATATCTAATATTAATTTTATTTCAGCTGGTAAGGCAAGTAAGACTCTTTTTATACAAATAACAGTGACTTTAAGTAACTCAAAGAAATACAAATTAGAACAGACATTAACTATTGTTTAGTTCCTGCAAGGGTTAGGTACTCAGTCATTGAAAGGGCCCATTGAGTCCAACACAGATATAATAGTTTATTTATAATTACCTTCAATTAATTTAATGAATAATGTTTATCAAGTTTTATAAGAGATGTTGAAGGCTTTTAGGGTACTGATTTACTTATAAGACTACTTTTTTTTTTTTTAAAGATTTTATTTATTTATTTGACAGCGAGAGAGACAGCAAGAGAGGGAACACAAGCAGGGGGAGTGGGAGAGGGAGAAGCAGGTTTCCAGCTGAGCAGGGAGCCCGATGCGGGGCTTGATCCCAGGACCCTGGGATCATGACCTGAGCCGAAGGCAGAGGCTTTAATCCACTGAGCCACCCAGGCCCCTCTTTTTGTGTTTTAATTGAACAGAAGCTCAACATAAACAATTGTCATAAAGCTATTAGGTAACCTTAGGCTGCATTTATAGAAAAGTGATATTCACAACTGAGGTAGGCAGCCTCTAAGATAACTTCCAATGCCTCCTGCCTCCTGATGTTCAATGTCTAGCTGTAATCCTATAAACTGGACCTAGTGACTCAATTCTAACAGAATATGGCAGAGGTGATGGGATACTCATTCTGAAATTATGAAGACACTGGTCTTGCTCTCTCTCTCTCTCTTCCTCCCTTCTTCCCTCTCTGGGATCACTCATTCTAGAGTGAACAAGCTGTCATGGTGCATCACGATGTAAGCAGTCTTATAGAAGAGACTCACATGGTATGATGAAGAATTGAGACCCTCAAGTCAATAGCCCATGAAAAAGTTCAGCCTGCTAGCAACCACATGAATGAGTTTAAAAGAGATCTTTTAGTCCCGGTTGAGTCTTGAGATGACTACAGCCCTGGTCAATGACCTAACTACAGCCTGATGAGAAATTAAATCAGATTTACTCTGCCAAATCCTTTCCAAATTCTTTTTTTTTTTTTCCTAAAGATTTTATTTATTTGACAGAGAGAAACACAGCGAGAGAGGGAACACAAGCAGAGGGAATGGTAGAGGGAGAAGCAGGCTTCCTGCCGAGCAAGGAGCCCGATATGGGGCTCGATCCCAGGACCCTGGGGGGATCATGACCTGAGCCGAAGGCAGACGCTTAAAGACTGAGTCACCCAGGCGCCCCATCCTTTCCAAATTCTTAACTTCCAGAATTATGAGTTAGTAAATATTTATTGCTGTTTTAAGTTGTCAAATTTGGGGGTAATTTGTTACACAGGTATAGATAATTAATAAAGGAAAATGGACGACTAGAACATGGAACTCAGTACCCAGACCACATCCAGAACATTTATTTTCCTCAATTCTGAGTACTGTCTTTAAGCATGTTGACAATCTGGAGTCTATCAGGAAAGTATAGTAAGGACTGTTAGGGAGCTAGAAACTGTGTCACTGAGGTAATCCTTGAGTGAATTCAGGACATTAGGGTAGGAAAAAAGTAAATTAGGGAGGAATATGATAGCTACCTTCCCCCATCACAAGATCCTATGAAAGTGCTACTAGAAACATGGAACTTAAGATCTACAAGAGGTATTCAATGGCCCAGTCCCTCATTTTATAAATCAGAACGGTAAGACTCATGGTTCCTAGGTGTTGCAGTTGCTTGAGCATCCAGCTCTTGGTTTTGGCTCAGGTTGTGCTCTTGGGATGGTGAGATGAGACCCGAGTTGAGCCCCGTGTCCAGCTCCAGTTCCGGTGTGGAGTCAGCTTAAGATTCACTTTCCCTCTTCCTCTGCCCCTCCCACTGTGCTCTCTCTCTCAAATAAATAAATTTTCTTTTTTTTTTTTTTAAAAAAAGGTGAGACTCAAAGTGGTTATGATTTTAACAATGTCACATGGCTAGTTACTGGTTGACCTGATAATGTAACTCTGGATGTCTGAATCAAAGACAGTTGCGCTTTTGTAGTTTCAGGGGTTTATTGATAAAAGCTATAGGAAAGCCAACTTTAATTAGTTAGTTGTGATGAAAACCTGGAGCTCTTTAAGAATGTGATGGCTGCCATGTGGTGTAGTGGGCTCCCTGATACTGTATGTGGTTAAAATAAATGACCTGGGTATCTGTGTAATTAGATACTGAGTTGAATCAGATTACTTCCAGGTTTCCAACCTAGTCTAATATGTGCTTCCATATTAAATTTAAGGTTTAATAGACTATAAATAGACCAATATTTACCATGTCAGTAAAAACAGAATTATAGAATCTTAAAAGCAAAACTTGCCTCATAGAAATAAGCAATGCATTTCCATTAATGAGTACCAAAATAGTGAATAGCACAGCATAGTGAATATGGCCAATAATATTATAATAACTTGTATGGTGACAGATGGTAATTACACTTATTGTAGTGAGCATTTCATAATGTATATAGTTCTCAAATCACTATGTTGTATACCTGAAACTAATAAAATATTGTATGTCAGCTGGATTTCAGAAAAAAAAAAAAAGAATTATAGAATAAAATGCAGGCACAGAAATCATTGCCAAAATAAGAGTAAAGTCGGGAAAACAAGAATTTTATCTCTCAAGAAACAAAAAGAGAAGAGAAAAGCATACATTTTTAGATTTGGATTATTTGTAGAAATGGAGAGGGACACTACAGTGAAATATACCCTATGCAGTGGAGCAGAGAACATATTCTTGTCCTTTTTACATCATAATGAACAGGTTTAGGAGTTACTAGCGTAGGACAGTGGGTAATCATTGTGGAACTTCTATGTATAATTTCTCTAAAGATAATTAAAAATCAGGAGCTGGGTAGGCTAAGCGATAATTCCTACAATTAAAGTGCTGTATAGACAGCAACAGCGTGTGTCACCAGCACTTGAACACCCACCATAAGAAAGGACTTAAGCAGATCAACTAGAGCAAAGATTATAAGTTACACTTAACAATTATATAAGTAATACTGTTTTAAACAAGTCATGAATTTTTTTTCATTTATCAGATTCTCAGAAATAAAAAAAATTACACTCTGATCCAACTGGCTTATTAGTTATAAATATCTCTCACCCATAAAATACTTTGATAAGTAGTGAAGTATTATTTAGAAATGCATTTACAACATTTATCAAGCCAGAGACTCATACTCATGATAGAATATGGTTTTCCCCAACTCATTAATAGCAACTGAAATCTTCCAGTAGTTTGCTTTAGAATTATCTGCAAGTCCTCTCTTTTCGTCATATTCCTCATCTGAAACTTATCAGCTCTATCTTTAAAATATATTCAGAATCTGACCACTTTTTTATTTTTTTTAAAGATTTTTATTTATTTATTTGACAGATCACAAGTAGGCAAAGAGGCAGGCAGAGAGAGGGGGAAGCAGGCTCCCTGCTGAGCAGAGAGCCCAATGCGGGGCTCGATCCCAGGATTCTGAGATCATGACCTGAGCCAAAGGCTCAGAGGCTCAGAGGCTTTAATCCACTGAGCCACCCAGGTGCCCCTGACCACTTTTTAAAAAAATATTTTATTTATTTATTTGTCAGAGAGAAAACACAAGAGGGTGAGCAGCAGGCAGAGGGAGAAATAGGCTCCCCATGGAGCAGGGAGCCTGATGCAGGGCTCAATCCCAGGACCCCAGGACCCCAGGACCATGACCTGAGCTGAAGGCAGACATTCAACTGACTGAGCCACCCAGGTGTCCCAGAATCTGACCTCTTCTTACTACTTACACTGCTCCTCTCCAGGTCAGAGCTCCAGGTCAGAGCCATTATTATCACTTGTGTGGATTCTTCTTTTTTTTTTTTTTTTTTTTTAAGATTTTATTTATTTGACAGAGAGAAACACAGCGAGAGAGGGAACACAAGCAGAGGGAATGGTACCAGGAGAAGCAGGCTTCCTGCTGAGCAGGGAGCCCGATGTGGGGCTCGATCCCAGGACCCTGGGATCATGACCTGAGCCGAAGGCAGACGCTTAACGACTGAGCCACCCAGGTGCCCCTTGTCTGGATTCTTCTAACTGGCCTTTGTACTTTGGCTTTTGCCCCACCTTCAGCCTATTCTCAATCCAGCAGCCAGACCAATCTTTAAAAATATATGCCAACCATGTCTGTCTTCTGCTCAAGACCTCCAGTGTCTTTCCATTGCACTCCTCACAGTGGCCTACAAGTCCATCCATGATCTAGCCCCTTAATTTTGTGATCTCACTTGCAACAATCGTCATTCATTCTGCTGTTGTAACACTGGTCTCCTTGTTTTTTCACAAACATACCAGGCAAACTCCCATCTCGGGACTTTTGCACTTGCTCTTCTCTCTGC
>CM053604.1:108107743-108132384 GCA_028646535.1 Procyon lotor | reverse complement strand
GCTTCTCCGCCCCGATACCTAGGAGCTCTGCCGCACTCGGGCTCCCCTGGTCCCTCAGTGACCCCACGGGTCCCGAAACCACACTGTTCCCGCGAGGGCTGAACCCCCGGTTGGCCTCCGGAGCGATGTCCCTCAGCGGAGCGGACTAGAAGTTCCGGATTTTGTGCTCCGCGGCTCTGCGGCTGCTGGGAGCCGGCCCCTCCCCCCAGGGTCTCTCTTTTCATCTCTTTAAATTCACTTTTTCCACTCCTACCTTTCTGAAAGTGCTTGATTTTCTGCTCCTAGAATTGCTGTTCTTATTCTCTTCTCTCTGCTGTTGTGTTTGCCGGCTTTTAGAGTGGTTTTCAGCCTCTTTCTGGATCCCAGTGCTCTCCGTGCCTCCTACACCTCCGCCATCTTGTCTTGGTCCCTCAAGGCTTCACTTTTTATACTAAAGATTTCTTTACAGAAAGCACTTCTGCTATTGATAACTAGAGCAAATGACTTATTTTTAGTTTTAGATTGACACTTGCTTTGCAATTATAGCACATATTAGAAAAAGTAGATATACTTAGCATTTTTTAGGTATAAGGTGAATTATAATTTCAGTGAGTGATGAATCAGAAAATCCCTGGGTATAGGTAAAAGTAGATATTTACCTGAGGCAATGTGTCCAGAGGAAAATTAAAATTTTCTTAACTATAGCTTATATTTAGTCAAGCTAGAAAAATATTTGTGTTTTATGAACCTTTATAAAATTGCTTTACCTCACCTTAGCCATGATTCAGGGTTTAAAAATAAAACAGATCAAAATCCAAAACAGTACATCAAAATATTACTGTATTTCAGGGCTCCTGGGTGGCTCAGTCAGTTGAGTGGCTGGCTCTTGATTTCTGCTCACGTCATGATCTCAGGGTCCTGGGATCAAGCCCAGCGTCAGCCTCTGCACTTATCACAGAATCTGCTTGGGGGTTCTCTCTCCTCTTCTACCCTCCTACCCCCACTCATGCTTTCTCTCTCTCTCTTTTTTTAAAGATTTTATTTATTTATTTATTTATTTATTTATTTATGTATTTATTTGACAGGGATAGAGAGCACAAGTCAACAGAGCGGGAGACAAAGGGAGAGAGAGAAGCAGGCTCCCTGCTGAGCAGAAAGCCGGATGTGGGGCTCCATCCCAGGACCCTGGGATCATGACCCGAGACGAAGGCAGCTGCTTAACCAACTGAGCCACCCAGGCACCTCTCTCTCTCTCTCTCTTAAAATAAATAAATCTTTAAAAAAAAAAATCACTGTTTCATCAACTAGTCTCAAAGTGAAAGGTAAGCAGATTTACTTAAGATTGCCACAGTTGAGGGCCGCCTGGGTAGCTCAGTTGGTTAAGTGTGTAGTTCTGATTCAACTCAGGTCATGATCTCAGGGTTGTGAGATCCAACCCCTCGAGGGGCTCTCTCTCCCCTCTCTCTTTCTGCCCCCCTCTTCACAATCCTGAGATCAAGAGCTTCACACTCCCCCAACTGAGCCAGCATGCCCCTATACTTCATGTTTTATCTTTTTTTTTTTAAGGATTTTATTTATTTAATTGACAGAGAGAGAGATCACAAGTAGGCAGAGAGGCAGGCAGAGAAGAGGAGGGGAAACAGGCTCTCTGCTGAGCAGAGAGCCCCCATGCAGGGCTCGATCCCAGGACCCTGAGATCATGACCTGAGCTGGAGGCAGAGGCCTCAACCCACTGAGCCACCCAGGTGCCCCTATTTTTATCTTTTTAAAGATTTTATTTATTTAAGATTTTATTTATTTATTTGATAGAGAGAGACACAGCCAGAGAAGGAACACAAGCAGAGGAAGTGGGAGAGGGAGAAGCAGGGAGCTCCTTCGCTGAGCAGGGAGCCTGATGTGGGGCTCCATCCCAGAACCCTGGGATCATGACCTGAGCCGAGGGCAGAGGCTTAAAGACTGAGCCACCCAGGTGCCCCTTAAGATTTTATTTTTAAGGGGCACCTGGGTGGCTCAGTGGGTTAAAGCCTCTGCCTTCGGCTCAGGTCATGATCTCAGGGTCCTGGGATCAAGCTCCACATCAGGCTCTCTGCTCAGCAGGGAGCCTGCTTCTCCCTCTCTCTCTGCCTGCCTCTCTGCCTACTTGTGATCTCTCTCTCTGTCAAATAAATAAAATCTTTAAAAAAAAAAGATTTTATTTTTAAGTAATTTTTACACTCAACGTGGGGCTTGAATTTACAACCCCTAGATTGAAAGTGGCATGCTCTACTATACTTCAGTGTTTTATTTATTTTTTATTTTTTTAAAGATTTTATTTATTTATTTGACACAGAAGAGAGGTCACAAGTAGGCAGAGAGGCAGACAGAGAGAGAGGGGGAAGCAGGCTCCCTGCCGAGCAGAGAACCCAATGCGGGGCTCGATCCCAGGACCTGAGATCATGACCTGAGCTGAAGGCAGAGGCTTTAACCCACCGAGGCACCCAGGAACCTCTATTTCAGTGTTTTAAGAAGTAAATAATACTTGAGACTGGTAAATCTGTGGCAACAATAGATCTTCTAATTTTTAACATACTTTTAGTAAATTACCTAAGTAAATGATGTTACTAATATATCTGGTGTTTATTTGAATAGTTTATAAAATGCCTTATATAACTATGAATTCTATATTCATATAGAGCAAATATTTTTAAGTTTATATATATATATATATATTTTTTTTTAAAGACCCTTATAAAGATTTTATTTATTTGAGAGAGAGACAGAGAGAGCATGAGCAAGTGGAGGGGCAGAGAGAGAGGGAGAGGGACAAGCAGATTTCCCTCTGAGCATGGGCCTGGAGGCGGGGCTCCATCTCAAGACCCTGGAATCATGACCTGACTGGAAACCAAGAGTTAGGCTCTCAACCAACTGTACCACCTAGGCACCCCAAATTTTTAATATTTTTTTAATATTTTTTTTTATTTGACAGAGAGAAAGAGATCACAAGTAGTCAGAGAGGCAGGCAGAGAGAGAAGGGGAAGCAGGCTCCCTGCTGAGCAGAGAGCCCTATGTGGGGCTCGATCCTGGGACCCTGAGATCATGACCTGAGCCAAAGGCAGAGGCTTTAACCCACTGAGCTACCGGCGCCCCCCGAATTTTTTATATTTAGAATATGACAAAGTGTATTGCCAGTCAGGGGAAAAGAAAACTTACATAATGCAAAAACATATTTCTTTATGCTTATTTGAGAGGAAATTGCTTTCTTTTTTTTTTACATAACAGCAGTATTATATCATATGATTTTTTTTTAAGATTTTATTTATTTATTGGACAGAGAGAGAGATATCAAGAAAGAACGTAGGCAAAAAAAAAAAAAAAAAAAGAAAGAAAGAATGTAGGCAAAGGGAGAGGCAAGCAGAAGGAGAGGGAGAAACAGACTCAAGGCTGAGCAGGGAGCCGAATATGGGACTCCATCCCAGGAACCTGGGATTGTGACCTGAGCCAAAGCAGACGCTTACCTGACTGAGCCACCCAAACCCCCCTCATTTGATTTCCTTTTGATCAGAATGTTCCATGAGTAGATGACAGATGAGGTGGTTTTTTGTTTGTTCTTTCCTATGTTTTTGTTTTGTCTAAATGTTTTTATTTGAATCAGATAGTTGTACCAAAAGAGACTAAGTTTTATAAATCCTTTGAATTTGGTTAAGATCTGAAATCAAAATTGGTATAAAATAGAAGTATCTTTTAATAAACTGCAGTTAAATAGCCTTAATAAAATGTCTATTTAATTTTTGTTTTTATGTGTTCTATTATAAAATGTATCATTTGAATGGAACAATGTATAAGCCACATATGCACATATGCATGGTTTTAAATCATCATGATAAATCCATGTACCCACCACCTGGATGAAGAAATGGCATTACTGTGTGCTCCTCCCCATAACATCTTCCTCTTTCTCCCCAGAGGCAGCTATTATTTTGATTTTGTGTCCACTATTCATTTGCTTTGTCCCACCATCTGTGTATATATATCACCAAAGGATATATTAGTTAGTTTTGAAAACCAGAGTAGCAATCACAAACCTAGTTCTATAAGGAAAAGGCGATGGTCTCATCATTTGTTGAAGGCTATCAGGAGAAAATATACTGAATGAAGTCTCTGGGTCAAACCATTGGTGTGGTTTCAGGTCGTCTGAGAGTTTATAAGAAATGTCTCCTTTCTGCAGGGTCTCCTGGGAAACAGAGAGTTTATCAGAATCCACCCATCTGACATGGATGTGGTGTGGAGCAGATACTGGTCACACAGTGGAAGCTTGATCAGAGAGTGCTGCTCTGTAGTTTCTACTTTTAACTTTTTTTTTTTTTTTTTTAAGATTTTATTTATTTACTTGACAGAGAGAGATCACAAGCGGGCAGGGAGGCGGCAGAGAGAGAGGGGGAAGCAGTCTCCCTGCTGAGCAGAGAGCCTGATGTGGGGCTTGATCCCAGGACCCTGAGATCATGACCTGAGCTGGAGGCAGAGGCTTTAACCCACTGAGCCACCCAGGCGCCCCTCTACTTTTAACTTCCATGGCCTCCCTCTAGGCCTGAGCACTAAGTCAAGCCCAAATCCTTTTGAGGTGAAATGATGGTCCTCAGATGAAGAGGAGAGCAGAAACTTCATCAGGCCAAACCCAGGAAAGAACATGGGTCAGGCTCACCCAGGTATTCTATCATCAAATTATAAGAGGACATAAGGCAGAGGATTTTGATGATGAGAGTGTTGATCCTGTCTGACTCTTTAGTCATAATTCCCCACCTGACCTGGTTACCCCCATGTGTGGGGCATAGTTATCATATGGGATTCCCTCTCCCTTGTGTCCTCTCTGTATTTCATGTCTTCCTCATTCTTGGTTTATTCTCTTACACTGGTGAAGCACATCCTCTAGTAGCTTCTTAAGAAAAGATACATGAGGGGCGCCTGGGTGGCTCAGCGGGTTAAAGCCTCTGCTTTCAGATCAGGTCATGATCTTGGGGTCCTGAGATTGAGCCCCACATCGGGCACTCTGCTCAGCGGGGAGCCTGCTTCTCCCTCTCTGCCTGCCTCTCTGCCTACTTGTGATCTCTCTCTCGCTCTCTCTGTCAAATAAATAAATAAAATCTTTAAAAAAATTACTAAAAAAAAGAAAAGATACATGAGAAATAAATTGAGACCTTGAATGTCTGGAAATATTTTTGTTTAATACTCATTCTTGATTGAGAGTTTCTGAGGAAAGTATTCTAGGCTGGAGATTATTTTGTTCAGGATTTTGTGTGTATTTCTTTTGCTTCTTGAAAGCCTATTGTCTTGCTTCCAGTGCTACTGTGGAGAAGTCCAAAGCTGTTATGTTTCTTTATCCTTTATGTGTAACCTCTTTACTTTTGCTCCTGAAAGCTAGTGGAATCATTTCTCTGCCCAGGTATCCTGAAATTTCACACGGACAACTTGTTACAAATCAGTCTTCATCTGTCTTCCTTGGCACTTGGTGGGTTTTCTAAATCTGGAAACCAAGACCTTAAACTCAGTAATTCTTCTTGAATTATTTTGATGATTTCCTTTGTTCTGCTTTTCCTTTTTCTTCAGTTTTCTTATCTTCTTTCTCCTATTTACCACCTTTGTTTTTTCTCCTCTACTTTCAGAACTGCTTTCTTCAACTTTATTTTTTAACCCATCTTTTAGGATTGTTGTATTTTTGTTTTTTGGGGGGGTTTCTATCAAGCTTTTTTTTTTTTTAAGGTTTTATTTATTTATTTATTTGTCAGAAAGAGGGAGAGAGCAGGAGAACACAAGCAGGGAGGGCAGCAGACAGAAGGAGAAACAGGTTCCCTGCTAAACAAGGAGCCTAATGCAGGACTCAGTCTCAGGACCCTAGGATCATGAACTGAGCCAAAGGCAGATGCTTAGCAGACTGAGCCACCCAGACATTCCTCTATCAAGCTTTTAATTCCCAATGACTCATTTTTGTTCTCTGAAAATTCCTGTTCTTGTTTCATGGATGCTGTATGCTTTTTAAAAAATAACTCTAAAGATATTAATGACTTTTTTCCTTTTAAAGTTTGCTTCTCCTTATTGCTTTTTTTTCTTTTTGTTTTTTTAAGATTTTATTCATTTATTTGAGAGAGAGAGTGGAGAAAGGGACAGAAGGGGAGGGAGAGAGAATCTGGAGCAGACTCTGCACTGAGTGATAAGCCCAACGTGGGGCTCAATCCCACAACCCATGAGATCATGACCTAAGATGAAACCAAGAGTCGGATGTTCAACTAACTGAGCCACCCAGGAGGCCCCCCAACTTTTTTTTCTGTTTGTATTTGTAACCAAAGCTTTCACATTAGAAACTTCCCTCAATGACTGGTAATCCTTGACTGCATGACCCCATGATTAAGCATGAGGGACTAAAAAACTCATTGAATGTGCTGAATGTGAGGCTTAGAGACTACACTTTACTATCAGGTGACTTGGGTGAGCAAATTTAACCCTTGGGTTAGATTCACCAGGAAAGTTACATCCAGTACCCTGCTAGGGAGGTAAGTGCCTATTTGCTAGCATTCTGGACACTAAATAAGGGAGCTAGTGGGGTTGTTTTCTGCAATAAGCAGTCAGTATGCATATTTGGTAAGTCTGTCCTTTGGGGTACAAGGCCTAGCCCTTCAACTTCGCCATGCACTTTCATAGTCTGGAGATGTTAAGTTTCACTTTTTTCAGAGAATAAATGTCCGATCTATCCCATGCTTGAAAATGAGCAATTGCTCCCTGGTTGAAAAAGAGAGATCAAACTGCTTGCACTCTAGTCTTCCTAACTGCAAGTCCCAGAAGTTCCTTTTGGCACCACTTCTCATGTCTTTTGAAGATCCTGTGGAATGAATTCAGTAGATTTTCAATTTCCCTACTGATTTCTTGGGAGTCGGGTTGCTTGGATCTAACTCAGTTACCATAGCCTCTTATGGTTTCAACTTCCAAATTTTTGATACTGCTGTTTTCCCCATACTTCCTTAGTTTTGGAGGTATTTGGGAAGGAGACTAAAATGAAGGCCTCTGTTTGACCTGCCATCCTAACTCAGAAATTTAGGAAATGTTTTCTTCCTTTTTTTTTTTTTTTTAAGTTTATTCACTTATTCTTAATAATCTCTATACCCATCATGGGGCTTGAATTCACAACCCTGAAATCCAGAGTTGCATGCTCCTCCAACTGAGCCAGCAGGTGTCCCAGGAAAAGTTTTCCTAATTCACTTAATCTCATTTAGTTATAAGATTATAGTATACTTTATTTAATTTAGAGGAGAGAACATGTAAGTGGCTGGGGGGGTGTCTTGGGAGGGTGGGAACGGGGGGCAGAGGCAGAGGGAGAGAGAGAATCTTATGCAGGCTCCATGCCCAGTGTGGAGCCCCATGCATAGCTCAATCCCATGACCCTGAGATCATGACCTGAGTCCAAACCAAGAGCTAGATGCTTAACCAACTAAGCCTCCCACATGTCCCTAGATTGTAGTATATTTTATATTGGAACTAAATCTTTACCTCTTTTGTGCTATACATGGGAAATTTAGGGATTTGTCTTTTAGAATCATCACTTAGCAAAACACACAGTGTACGGTTTAACTGACACTGTTTGCTAAATTTCTTTACCTCTTTCTCAACTCAAAGTCACTCTTCCTTGGGATCTGAAGGAAAGAAAGATGGTGAAGCATTAATTCCTGGATACACTGAGTCTCTACTCTTGTATATTAAGAGGTGAGCTTTTTTCTCTAGCAGTTTTTTTCTCCATAAAACTTACCTGTTATATATATCATTTCTTTGTGGCCATGGTGTCCCCTAGATGACATGAGCAGTAATGAATTCACAGATAAAATTAACAGGGTGACTTACAGTTAAAATGTTTTTGTGTTAAGAAAACCCTTAAAGACTAATCTCATTGTTGACTTTTGAGATGTGGTAGAACATTGATGGGGAGATGATTTTGATCCCATTATATCAGACCACTTATATGTAGGCTCAGGATATATTCAGACTCACTGAAACATTCCTATTTGTCAGTGTATCCTCAGATTTCACAAGGAAGAAGAACTGAAATTGTTTTTCCTTTACTATATTTTATCCCTATCTTTGTATGAATCACTTAAAAAGCATTAGTAAATTTACTTTTATTGCATAACACATAAAGAAATAGTACCAAATGTTTTTGTCATCCCTTACCATATGAAAATTCATTATTTTTTAAGTGAAAGTGACTAATTTTACAAAGCTGGGGCTCTTGTGATCTGTGAGAAACAGTAACTGAAATGCTTATTTAAACTGTACATTAGAGGCAAAGACAAATGCTTCTGCAAGGTGGCTTCTAAATATACATGGGGTACCTTGTTATTAGTGACGATCTGAGCAAGTTCAGTTCAAATGAAGCTAATGAGAGAAAAGGGCAAGGAGCTGTTAAGTAGAAATTTGTACATTTCACATTTGGATTTTATGTGTCTATTTCTGGATCAGTCAGGAAGGAAGCATTTTAAGATAGGACACTTTTTATACTTAATACATTCTAGACACAGAAAAAAGATGTACCCTTCTTTCTTTGACCTAATACTACCATAAAATTTCAACTCTCTCAAAAACAAATCTTAAGCCTAAGTGAATGCTTCAGTTTAACATAATAGAAGTTTTCATTAAGATTTTCTCCTGATCGGGGCGCCTGGGTGGCTCAGTCATTAAGCGTCTGCCTTTGGCTCAGGTCATGATCCCAGAGTCCTGGGATCGAGCCCCGCATTGGGCTCCTTGCTCGGCAGGAAGCCTGCTTCTCCCGCTACAATTCCCTCTGCTTGTGTTCCCTCTCTCGCTGTGTTTCTCGCTGTCAAATAAATAAAAAAAAAAAATTAAAAAAAAAAGATTTTCTCCTGATTACTTTTTCCTTGATGTTTTTTTCATTCTGTAAGATCAAGTATTAGTCTGAAAAAGCTAAGAAATCCTCTATTATTATTTTTACTTTATTTGAATCTAAGGAAAAATATGATTATATAAAAGTACACTTAAGCTCTGTGTACCAGTTGTATGTATACTGATGGTCAATAGCCAAAACAAAACATAGATATCTCTCTTCACAGTTTATAAGTATAATTTTCCTGTAATAATCAAGGAGACTGATAGTCACGTTATTCCAAAGAATAGAAATGTTGAAAGCTGGAGTTACTAGTTCTCTATAAAATTGGTCTTATTTATATTTTGTACAATATTCTGCTGTTCAAAAGCATTTATAGAATTATATCAATAAGAGGAAATGTATGTCAGGTGTCAAACACAAATTAAAGTTAAACAAGTAGTTAATAAATACTTCTAGTTTTTATGAGCAAGGCACTTTTCTAGGAGTTAGGAAGTACGTGGGATCAAAATGAAGGCCAGGACCTCCAGGACATTTTTTTTCAGTGACGTAAGTCAGAATTCTTAGGATTCCTCCTCTTACTCATCAGGAGACCCTTTACTGAATACCTGCTAATACCAGGACCAGTATGTGCCCTGGGGTTGTCAAGGTTCAAGACATCGTTCAAGATATCGTCCTTGCCTTTACGTCGTTCACTTCCTTATGGTTGAGTTAGAAACAAAACTGTAGTCTAAAGAGTTATAATTGTCAACCTTTGAAAATCTCCAGATCCCCTAATTCTACTCTAATTTGTGATTTCATCACATTATTCATCTGTAAAATGGGGGATAATATGACATCATGTATAGCTTTGTTGTGCGCATTAAATAACATCATGTAGCAGTGTGGACCCTGGGCAGTCAGGCTCCTGACTGGCTCAGTGACTCCGAGTCAGCAGTAGCAATCCTATTTCATGCCTCAGCAGACTGACAAATTACTACATGTCCTAGAGTTTCAGGGCCACCTGTGATATTTAAAACCTCAAATGTTAAATTGTGGGATGCGAGGTCCGTGTGGTAAATACTATGTTTGGAGTAAAAACCGGTTGTCACGAGGGAATACATAAAGGACACCTGAGTGGGGAATGGGGTTGGTGCAGGGAATCCTGAGGTGAGGTTTGAAGCATTCGTCTAATAATGGAAAAAAGAGCTGGTATTTAAAGCAGAAGAGATTGGGGAAGCAGGTAGAGGTCAGAGAAGGGAGCCTGGTGTTTCAGAGGAGTCCTAGGTATTTAAGTATAACCAGAGCCTGAGCAGGGATTTCAAGCCTTTTTTTTTTTGTGCTGCAGCCCACTTTGCTCTTTTGGTAAAGCCAATGGACCCTACTCAGAGTCAAGTTTTTAAATGTATAAAGTTGGAAGCTATTATATTTCAGTGCAGTTATCCCAATATTTAAAATATAAAAGTAACACATGTATTTCTTTTCTTTTCTTTCTTTTTCCTTCCTTCCTTAAAGTAACACATGTATTTCTTTTCTTTCTTTTTTCTTTCCTTCCCTCCTCCCTTCCTCCCTCCCTTTTCTTTCCTTTCCTTTCCCCTTCCTTCCTTCCTTCCTTCCTTCCTTCCTTCCTTCCTTCCTTCCTTCCTTCCTTCCTTCCTTTCTTTCTTTCTTTCTTTCTTTCTTTCTTTCTTTCTTTCTTTCTTTCTTTCTTTCTTTCTTTCTTAGAGAGAGGGCACGAAGGGGCAGAGGGAAAATCTTAAGCAGGCTCCACACCTAGCATTGAGCCCATCATGGGGTTTGATCCCACAACCCTGAGATCAGAGCCTGAGCCAAAATCAAGAGTCCAATGCTTAACCAACTAAGCCACCCAGTGCTCTGCAACACATGTATTTCTTTATTAATCCTTAATAATAAGGTCCAGCAGTGGATATAATAACGACTAGAATTTCACAGTAGCAATGAGAATAAACAGTGTTTTGAGATATCTGCAACAACTGGAATGTGTTATGAAAATATCTGATTTCAGGGCACCTGAGTGGCCCAGTCAGTTGTGCATCCTACTCTTGATTTAAGCGCAGATCACATTCTCAGGGTCATGGGATTAAGCCCCATATCAGGCTTTGTACTCAGCAGGGAGTCTGGTTCTCTCTCTCTCTTCCTCTCTCTCTGCTCCTCCCCCAACTCTTGTGCACTCTTTCTAAATAAATAAATACAACATTAAAAAAAAAGGAAATATCTGATTTCTATTGATCATAAAGTCACAGACATTTTTTAAGGTTTATTTATTTGAGAGGGAGAGAGAGATTAGTGGGGAGGAGCAGAGGCAGAGGGAGAGGGAGTGTCCCAAGGAGACACTGCACTGAGCAAGGAGCCTAATGTGGGGATGGGTCTCATGACCTTGAGATTATGACCTGAGACGAAATCAAGAGTCCAATGCTTAACCAACTGCTCCACCCAGTGCCTCACAGACATTGTTAATAGTGCTGTGGTTTAGTGCTTACATTCATAACTAGAGGAATTCCTAAATTTCAATTAGGGATCAGTAAAGATAAGGATTTTTTAATTTTTTTATTTTTGGGGTTACTCAGTTTCCCCTAGTATCTTCCATCTATACCTGACATATACATTTTAATACATTTCTGTTTGTTTTCCTCTTATTTAAAAAAAAAGATGTATTTTTTCTTATTCAAGTTCAATTTACAATAAGCTCCAATTTGTGAATCCCTGTTTTTTAGGCTGTTTACCTTCTAAACAAAGTATCCTGCCTTTAGTCAGATCTTGTCTCTAATCCAGCATATGGTTTGGGGATACATAAATGTGATCAAGCCATTTACCTCCTTAAAATTCTTCATGGGTTCTCGTTCCCTTTAGTATTAAATCTACATTCTTTACTGTGACTCACCCTCCAGGATGGGTCTCTCTCCACTTCCTTACTCTTGATCTCTTTCCTAGCCAAACATAATTTGTCAAACACAATTTGCTCTTGCCTTTCTATACTGTTTTTTTCTGATAGGAATCTTCTTCCTTGACTCTGCCCCTTCTCTGCTTGCTAAACTCCTTAGTCTTAGTCATCACCTCCTGCAGAAATCTGATTTATCCTGGCCTCACAGGGTTTACATCACTCTGGGGAAGGCAGATAATTAAACATGTAATTATAACACAATGTGAGAACTGCTTTGTTTACTCTTTTACCTCCAGGGCTTACAAAGTGCCTGGACCAGTACCTGCTAAGTGCCTAAGTGTTACACAAATCCAGAGGGTGCCATTCACACTGTATTCTAAGTGAATGGTCTCTGCCCACAGGAGTTGTAGAATAATCAGCCAGAGTCTGATTGTATTTTATTGATGAATAAACAAATGAACGAATGAGTGGCCTCACCTGGGTGAGGAAGAGTGCTGCAGAGAGTGAAATTTGGGTAGGAGTCATTCTTGGATTTTGTGTACATAGTTTTTAAAATTAGCCATATTAATTTTTTTTCATTTTTTAAGTCTATAAGAGATAAACATTTCAAGGTCTTAAAAGAACACTCGTTCTGATTATAAAAGTTTTATAAGTTCCTTTGTAGGAAACTTGAAAAATGTGGCAAAATATACAAAAATAAAATTAGGGGCACCTGGTGGCTCTGTCGGTTAAGTATCCAACTCTTGATTTTAGCTCAGGTCATGATCTCAGTGTCCTGGGATTGAGCCCTGCCTCAGACTCCATGCTCAGTGGGGAGTCCACTTGAGATTCTCTCTCCTGCCCCTACACCCCGCCTCTGTCTCTCTAAAATAAAGAAATAAAAAATAAAACTAGTCATTCATAAACAATCCCATGACTGGATGGAACTATCTAGGGGTGCTTTATGTTAGTGGGATTTGGAGGTGCCTGAGTGGCTTAGTTGGTTAAGCGTCTAACTCTTGATTTTGGCTCAGATCATGAACTCAGGGTTATGAGACTGAGCCCCACATTGGGCTCCAGGCTTAAGATTCTCTCTCTCCTTCTCCCTCTGCCTCTCCCATTCATGCTCTCTCTCTCTGGAATATATAAATAAATCTTTAAAAAATGAGGGGCATCTGGGTGGCTTAGTGGGTTAGGCATTTTCTTTCAACTTGGGTCTTGATCTCAGGGTCCTGGCATCAAGCCGGGACTGGGCTCTCTGCTCAGCAGGGAGCCTGCTTCCCCCCTCTCTCTGCCTGCCTCTCTGCCTACTTGTGCTCTCTTTCTCCCTGTCAAATAAAATCTTTAAAAAAATTTTTTATTTATTTATTTGACAGGGAGAAAGAGAGCACAAGTAGGCAGAGCAGCAGGCAGAGAGAGAGGGGGAAGCAGGCTCTCCGCTGAGCAGAGAGCCCTATGTGGGTCTCGATCCCAGGACCCTGAGATCATGACCTGAGCCGAAGGCAGAGGCTTTAACCCACTGAGCCACCCAGGCACCCCAATAAATAAAATCTTTAAAAAATCTTAAAAATATGGTATTTGAAATTGATGACAGCCATATTGAATATATATTTAGACACTGATTTCTTTTTTTTTTTTTTTAAAGATTTTATTTATTTATTTATTTGACACAGAGAAAGAGATCACAAGTAGGCAGAGAGAGAGGGAAGCAGGCTCCCCGCTGAGCAGAGAGCCCGATGTGGGGCTCGATCCCAGGACCTTGAGACCATGACCTGAGCCGAAGGCAGAGGCTTTAACCCACTGAGCCACCCAGGCACCCCATAGACACTGATTTCTTGATTCCAAAAAGATTTATTTATTTGAAAGAGAGAGGGGGTGGGGGAGGGGGCAGAGAGAGAGAGGGAGAGGGGAGGCAGACTCCCTAATGACCGAGGAACCCCACCTGGGCCTCCATTTCCCAACCAAGAGATCATGACTTGAGCCAAAACCAAGAGTTGGATGCTCAACTGACTGAGCCACCCAGGCACCCCAGGGTAGCTCTGTTTTTAACTTTTTGAGGAACCTCCATACTTTTTTCACAGTGGCTGCACCAGTTTGCATTCCCACCAACACTGCAAGAGGGTTCCTCTTTCTCCTCATCCTTACCAACACCTGTTGTTTCTTGTATTGTTAATTTTAGCCATTCTCACAGGTGTGAAGTGATATCTCATCATGGTTTTGATTTGTATTTCCTGATGATGAGTGATGTTGAGCATCTTTTTAGCCAGGTGGATATGTTCTTCGGAAAAATGTCTATTCATGTCTTCTGCCCATTTCTTAACTGGGTTATTTGTTTTTTTGGGTGTTGAGTTTGATAAGTTCTTTACAGATTTTGGATACTAACCCTTTATCAGATATGTCATTTGCAAATATTTTCTCCCATTCCAGAGGTTGACTGTTAGTTTTGGTGATTGTTTCCTTTGCTGTGCAGAAGCCTTTGATCTTAATGCAGTTTTTATTACTTAAGTTGTTATAAATTCCAGTTAGTTAACATATAATATAATATTCAGGTATACAATATAGTGATTCAACATTTCCATACAATACCCAGTGCTCGTCATAGCAAGTGTACTCCTTAATCCCCATCACCTGTTTCACCCTCCCCACACCCACCTCCCTTCTGGTAACCATGAATTTAATCTCACTGGGATTTAAATAAAATCTAAACTCTTAACAATGGCCTATAGCTTTGTATAATCGGGCTCCTGTCTGCCTCTCTCCAATTATTTCATGACACATTTGCCTTTGCAATTGTTATTTCCTTACCCTGGAATGCTTTTGCTACTTGCATCTAACATGGCTGGCTCATCGTGAGGGTCTCAGCTGAAATGATACCTCTGCAGAGAAGTTTTTCCTAAATACAATATTCACAATCACCCTCCCATCTACCCAGCTACTTTCTGTCACATCACTGTACTTATTTTCTTCACCGGTGTTTTATATTACATATTTTTAGTGGTATATTGCTTGGCTTTCTCACTAAAATATGAATTCCATAGTAATCACTTGGTTAAGACAGGGTCTGTCAGATTGCTTCGTTGTAAAAATACCTTTCCCCCTTGACAGTTAACTTTATATTTCAAGAATGTGTGGGTATTTAGTTCTTCAATAACCTTTCACCCTTTGGTTTTAGCATCCTTTGGTAATTATTTTACAGTGGTAGTTGCAAAATATTGATCTTTCTAAGGATAATCATCTTTCTGACCTCTTCATAGCTGTATCCTCAGCTCAGAATAAGTTAGGCACTGAATAAATATTGGAGAAGAAGTGAAGATCTATGTTGTATATGATAAATCCATCACAAATTTTGTCAAAATGGTAGCAACATGGTAGATTATTTTGGTGTTGAGACTAGAACTTCAAAATGCTTCTGAGTGAACTTTCTGTCCATTCACTGGATCAGGAGTCAGCAAACTATGACCCATGGGCCAAATCTGGTCTCCTACCTGTTTTTGTATGGTCATAAGCCAAATATGGGTTTTTATATTTCTAGATCATTGAAAAAAATCAAAAGAAAAATAATGTATCATGACATGTGAAAATTATATGAAATTCAAATTTCAGTGTCCATAAATAAAGTATGATTAGAATATAGCCCACCTCATTAGTTTAGGTAGTGTCAATAGCTCTTTTCCTGCTACAGTGGCAGAATTGAGTAGATGCAACAGAGACCATGTTGTCTACAAAGTCTGGAATATTTACTGTTTATAAAAAAATGTTTGCTGACCTCTGCATTAGATCTCCAACTCCTTGAGGGCACAGTGTTTTGCACATAGAAGGCATTCAATGCATGTTTTTTGGCTAGCTGAAACTCTAAGGTCTTTTGAATTAATTTTTCTGACTTAAAATTCTTTGTCTGGATCTACATAAACTACTATCCACTTGAATAGGTAGTACCTTACTATAAAAAATGGTTTAAGTATTTATTACAGTTTATTTATTCCTTACACATTAATAAGGAAATCATATATTTACCTAACAGTAATCCTAGGCTGAATGTGTTAAGTGACTTAAGAAAGTTACAACTTACATTTTACTGGCTTCAGGGCAAAACAGAATACATTAAGCAGGAGCAATTGGGAAAAGACCTCACGGTTTCAGAGTGATTGATACTGGACTCTCAGAAGACCAAGAACAAAATCCTGGAGATGGGAAATCACCGTGTATGGAGAGGAAACTGATATGGTGGGCATGGCTGGAGTGTAGAACTGTGGAGGATGCTTATGTGGCATGATGGACTGGAGCTCAACCCTGAAGGAATTCATTTCCCAGAAATAGGTTTTATACTCTCTTCCAGCCATTTCTCACCACTCAGTCACTCACTCACTCCCAAACCTACAGTAATTGGCTTTTCCTATCTCTTAATTGAGACAGTTCTACTGAAGGTCACCCCTAACCACCAGAAAAAACAGTGGACTTTGATCATCCTCCCCCTTCCCTACCTATCTGTGGCATTCAACAATTTAATCTTCTTTCTTTATTGAAACCTCTTCTTCTGTAACTTATTCTGATAATATCTATATTCCTTCCTCTGGTCCCTGTCAATGGCAAACAGTAAGGTCCTATAACAGACTCTACATTCAACTTCTTTCATTTCAACACAAACTTTTATGGAAAACATGCTATATGCAAGACACCATGCCAGGTGTTTTAAGAGTGGAAAGACCCCTGGAATGTCCAATCTTGTGGGGGAAAGAAATTGATAAATAAGAAATTAAAACTCAAAGTAGAAAAAGATAAGGGTTGATAAGCAGAAGCAACATTCTGTGGATGTAAAAAGGATGGCAATTAAAAATGATCTTGAAGATAAGAATTATTCATATCTGGGGCACCTGCCTGGTTCGGTTGGCCAAGTGTGTGACTCTTGATCTCAGGGTTGTGGGTTTGAGCCCCACATTGAGGGTAGAGATTACTTATACATAAAATCTTAAAAAAAAATAAAAAAGAATTAAGGGCATCTGGGTGACTCAGTAGGCTAAGCTCCCAACTCTTGGTTTTCTGCTCAAGTTGTGAGCTCAGGGTCATGAAATCAAACCCTGTGTCCAGCCCTGCATTTAGCATGGAGTTTTGTAGATATTCTGGTCTGCTCCCTCCCTCTCTGTTCCTCCCTCCTACTCCAAGCATGCACGCACTCTCACTCTCTCTCTCAAATAAACAAATAAATAAAAATATTTTTAAAATAAATAAACAAATAAAATATTTTTAAAATAAAAAAATAAAATAATTATTTATGTCTTTCCAAATATGAGGGCATTTTTTAAAAAAGATTTTATTTATTTATTTAACAGAGAGAGAGATCACAAGTAGGCAGAGAGGCAGGCAGAGAGAAAGGGGAAGCAGGCTCCTCGCTGAGCAGAAAGCCTGATGTGGGGCTTGATCCCAGGACCCTGAGATCATGACTTGAGCTGAAGGCAGAGGCTTAACCCACTGAGCCACCCAGGCGCCCCATGTATGAGGGCATTTATTGCCGATGCTCCATTAGTTAAGAAAAGAATTAAGTTATACAGTTTGTGTGATTCTTAAAGAATAATTGTTTTTCCTTTTGTATTATTGGTTCATTTTATTACAAGTATTGAAACTTCCTTTTTAAGGCGATTACTGCGTCTAGTGGTAATCCTTTTCTCACTTGATCCTTAGAACAATCTTATTTAGGTGTCATGAACCCTGTTTTTCAGATGAAGAAGGTGAGACTCAGAGGTGTTAAATATGAATGTAGGAAACTGGACTGAAATAGAATGAAACCCTTTTCCTCATTATTTGAAATGAATTTTTTAGGGAACTACATGCAGAACGTTTATTTAAATATACTCCTTTTGGGTTTTACAAAGTGGAGAAGTTAAATCCCAGCACTTAAAATGAATGGACTCACAGGCCTCCAGATTTAACCCAGGCCATTCATTTTCTTCATTGTCAGAATGACCCAGCAATCAGTTAGGTGCTTGGGGACATAACAGCTCTTTCAATCCAAATGGGTACAATTCAGTCTGTAGAGTCAGTGAGAACAATCTAGCTCTCTAAAGCTGGTTTACAAGGCAGTTAAAAACTAAGTGTGTTAGTAGTTGTTTGCAGACCTCAATTCAGTTTCAGCATTAGGAAATCCGAAGACTGATGTTGTTTTGTATGTTCCATTTCTTTCTAAAACTAGGGTAATCAGGGGCGCCTGGTGGGTTAAAGCCTCTCTGCCTTAGGCTCAGATCATGATCTCAGGGTCCTGGGATCGAGCCCCGCATGGGGCTCTCTGCTCAGCGGGGAGCCTGCTTCCCCCTCTCTCTCTGCCTGCCCCTCTGCCTACTTGTGATCTCTCTTTGTCAAATAAATAAAAATAAAATCTTAAAAAAAAAAAACAAAACAACCTGGGGTAATCAGTCATCTTCAGGCAGTAAAACCAGTTTGATGGGTACCCTCCCTACTTCCCCCATCAGAAACTGGCTTCAGACATTAGTGCTCATTGGCTGATGGTCAGAGCTGGAACAACAGGTGCTACACGGAAGAAAACAAACAAAAAAACCAAAAAAACTTTACAAACTCCACATTAGAGATTTTGTAAACAGAAATGAAGGCTGTGTAAACACATACCTATACTTTTTCTAGTTTCCGTGACATGTTAGGAACCTTGCAGAAAAAGATCACAGTAGACAACCCACAAGCCACAAAATAGAAATGGTTTGGGAGGTGGGAGTGGAGTGGAAATTTTGTCTGGCCGCTCCTGCTTTTGTCCAAAAAGTCACTTGACCAAAACTTTTGATTCAAGTAGTTCACATGTTAGGAACCCTGAAGAATTTTCGGTAATAAAAAAGTGACCAAGGGGCACCTGGGCAGCTCAGTGGGTTAAAGTTTCTGCCTTTGGCTCAGGTGATGATGTCAGGGTCCTGGGATCGAGCCCCACGTGGGGCTTCCTGCTCAGGGGGGAGCCTGCTTCCCCCCACCGCCCACCCCGTCTGCCTCTCTGCCTACTTGTGATCTCTGTGTCAAGCAAATAAATAAAATCTTAAAAAAAAAAGTGACCAAGACACGAGTGACAACTCCATTCACTACAAAGGAAGTCAAAATCATTCTTTATTGACACATAAGCAAAAGGATCTGGTCAAGCTGGAAACCTGGTGCAGTTTGTAGTCTCTGAGCAGTTTCGGGTTGTGCTAGAGGAGAGGTGTTGTATTAGGCCGGATGGAATTCAATATCTCTAGACTTGTTCCTAGATACTACATGAACTCTGCTTAGCCTTCTCTCCTTTGACTACCTACAAAAAATGTCAGGGCACTTGGGAGGCTCAGTCAGTTGGGCGTCCAGTGCTTGATTTCAGCTCATGTCACAATCTCCAGGGTTGTGGAATCGAGCCCCGCCTCAGGCCTGCACTCAGCGTGGAATCTGCTCGTTCCTCCCCCTCTGCTCCTCCCCCTGCTCATGTTCTCTCTCTCTCCCTCTCTCTCTCTCTCTCTCTCTCAAATAAATAAATAAATAAATAAATTTTAAGGAAAAAAAAATTGGCAGAGAAGAATTAGGCAACACTGAGAGCTGAGCAGGACGAGCAGGAGTTTGTATCAGTTTCTTGTGTTAAGTCTTAGATATTTTTTGGTATTTTATGTGACCTGGGAGAGTAGATGCTGAGATTCTGATTCTGAAAAATATCAATTAAATCATTTTCCTTCCTGGATTTCTAATGGTCTGAAGGAGCAAAGAAGACCCCATTGTCAAGGGTTATCTCTTTGGGCTTTTTGTTGCTTCTTGCAGGTTGCGCACTCCCTGGCATCCCTCATAGCCATGCCTCACAGAATGGAACAAATCATGACTTTCTGCTCACAGCCAGGGGAAAGGATGCCAAATATGTCATGATCTAGAAAAAAAAAGAAAATTAACATTAAAGTTCGATGCAGCAGATACCTTCCCTTGGTCATCACAGACAAAGAGAAGGCAGGAAAACTGAAGCAGTCCCTGCCTTCAGGGTTGGCAGTGAAGGAGCTGAAATGAACCTGGCCCACTAATTTGAACTGTATTAAAATTTTAAAATTAAAAAAAAAAAACAGAGTTACCTCTTTTGGTCCAAGAAATTAAATTTGTGACTGAATCAAAGATTATATGAATAGCCCAAATGCCAACCAGTCTACGTGGTAAAGAGCTAAAGTGATCAGGAGGGCTTTTATAATTTTTTTCAAAAGATTTAAAAGATAGTGATTTATTAAGATATGCTATAATTATTATAATAATTCATAATTTACATTTACTAAGCATTAATTGCTTTGGGGTAGTGTGTTAAGTACTTTAATCCTTAAAATGGGTACGATTATTATAGTCATTTTATAGATGAGGAAACTGAAACTTAACTAATTTGTTCAGTAATTTCTTAAGAACACACAGCCATGGAATAGAATTTAAACCAGATGTGTTAGGTGTCCAAGTCTATACTGTTAACCAGTATTGATTTTACAATGTTTATAATAGCAAAACAGTGGAAACAACTTGAACTTAAACAATAGAAGACTGGTTAAATTATGGTCTAGTCAATAATGTAATAATGCAGTTATTAAAGTGATGCTTAAAATACTATTTGGTGACATGAAAAATGTTAATAATTTATTTCTAAGTTAAAAAGAACAGATTACAAGCACTCTATTTAACATGAGCTCAATTTTGTAATACACATTTATTTAGTTGGAAAACTCACCTACACTAAATGTTAGAGATGGTATCTCTGGTGTTGAAATTATGTTTTTTTTTTCAACTTTTCTACATTTTCCAACCTTTCTACAATTAACGTACATTACTTTTTAAGTCTGTAAGGCCCTTCAATGTTATTTCGTATAGAAGAGAGAAATTAGTAAGAGGAATACCATCATCAATTTTATGACAGATAACGGAAATTTTGTGGGGAAAGAAGGGAGGGGAGAACTGAACATACTGAATGTCTCTGTGACATAAGTGCATGTTCTTTCATAGGTGCAGCCACAAGTGCAGATATGTCTCATAATTTTCCATTAGCTGATACCATATTAAGCAGGGTCATGAGTAAGCACAATCATATCCTAATCATTTTCCTCCTTCTTGAATTGCTTTCCTCCCTTGGCTTCAGTGACTGCCTGCTCCTATTTTCCATCTACCTCACTGGCTTCCCTTTTACAATCTCCTTTGCTAGTTCTTTCTCTTCTCCCCACCTCCCCTTCATTTCAAAGAGCCCTAGGCCTGGCCTTGGGTCTCCTCTTCACCACCCACTTCAGAAGGGGGAAAAAATACACACACACACACACACACACACACACACACACACACACACACACATGCCCTAAGGAGCCCATCCACAAACAAGTGAGTGAATTAAATCCTTGATGTCACTGCCAGCTCTTCCCCTGGCTCAACACCAGTTATTTCTGCCTGAGTTAATAGCTTATCCAACAATTGCTCAAGTCAAAAATCTAAATGGCATTTTTCATTGCTCCCTTTTCCTCATCTTTACCCCCTCACATACAGTATATTAGCAAATCATGTTGGTTCGAATTTCAAAATATACCTTGAGTCCTTTTCTTTACCTTCTCAGGCTCCATTTTTCTTAGGGTACTTGTTATCCTAAATTATCTCTTTGCTTTTATTTTTGCTTGGCCACCAACCATTCTTCACACATAGCCAGTCATACTCATCTCTGAATTTGAAATTGAAAATTCAGAAGATGTGGCTCTGCTCTTTCATTTTTTTTAACTGAAAAGTTAAGATTTACCTAGCTTGTCTGATTTAGCACAATTCCGAATTAATTTAATTGGACAAAAATTGTATTCACTTTGGTTTCCTAGCAGTCAAATATTGGGAACCTAAAAAAAAAAAATGCTCATTTGTTCTGTTCACTTTGAACACCACCACCTTGGTTAACAATAGTTCAGGGAGAATTGAAAAAAAGGAAAATTATACTCTATTCTTAATTCTCATCCATCTGTAAAGAACAAAACAGAAATGCTGAAATAAATATGTATTGTAGTCTGGGGAGGCTTACCAAACTTGTTTCCACTTAAGTTAGTCTTACCTCATTTTTCCATGCCTTCAATTCATTGAAGAACTGCTGCTTTTTTTCTTTTTTCTTTTGCCTTCTAAGTTTCTACAGCTATGACTCATGGAACTAGAACTAGATCAGCACTGCTATGCGCTACTTTCTATATTAGATTTTTCTCAACTAGTTAAAATTGATATAAGCAAAACACGTTTTGTTCTTCTACAGCTTAAACAGAAACTTAAACTGTCTAACAAACTTCCATTAGGAGAAATTGGTTTTAGCAGAGGAATAAAGACTTCTAATTTTATTATACAACATAATTTCCTCCAGCTATTTCTTTCCTTTTTTTTTTTTTGGAAGAGATATACAAACCCCTATGTTTATTGCAACATTATTCACAATAACCAAGATATGGAAGTAACTCAAGTGTCCATCAACAGATGTATGGATAAAGCAGATATGATACACACAATAGAATATTACTCAGCCATAAAAAAGAATGAAATCCTGCCATTTACAACAGCATGGATAACCTAGAGGATATAACACCAAGTGAAATAAGTTAGAGTAAGACAAGTACCACGTGAGTTCACTCACATGTGGGATTTAAGGTACAAAACAAATGAACAACCAAAGATAAAAAGAGACAAACAAAAACCCAGACTCTTAAATACAGAGAACAAACTGGTGGTTGCCAGGGGGAGGTGGGTGGGAGGATGGGTAAAATAGATAAAGGAGATTAAGAGTACATATTTTTTTTTTCAGATACAAGAGCAATTTATTTTTTTCATCAGTCTTCTATAATACCCAGTGCTCATTATATCACATGCCCTCCTTAATGTCCAGCACCCAGCCACCCCATCTTCTCACCTCCTTCACTCCAGCAACCCTCAGTTTGTTTCCTATGATTAAGAATCTCTTATGGTTTGATAAGACACTCCAAAACTCATGAAACAAACTAAGGGTGGCTGGGAGGTAGGGGGGTAGGGATGGGGTGGCTGGGTTATGGACATTGGGGAGGGTATGTGCTATGGTAAGTGCTGTGAGATGTGTAAGCCTGACAATTCACAGACATATGCCCTGGGGCAAATAATACATTACATGTTAAATAAATAAATAAATAAATAAATAAATAAATAAATAAATAAATAAAGAGTCTCTTAGGGTTTTTCTTCCTCTCTGATTTTGTCTTATTTTATTTTTTCCTCTCTTCCCCTATGTTGTTTCTTAAATTCCACATACTAGTAAGATCATATGATGATTGTCTTTCTCTGATTTATTTTGCTTAGCATAACACCCTCTAGTTCCATCCACACTGATGCAAATGGCAAGATTTTGTTCCTTTTGATGGTTGAGTAGTATTTCATTATGTATATATACCACATCTTCCCGATCCATTTATCTGCTGATGGGCATCTGGTCTCTTTCCATAGTTCAGCCATTGTGGATATTGCTGCCATAAAGATTGGGGTACAGGTGCCCCTTCAGATCACTGAAGTAGTGCAATTGCTTCCTCCAGCTATTTCTTCCACAGTTGCTGATTATAGAACTTCCAATAATCTCCAATCCAATAATCTAATCCAATAATCTGGGGTGCCTGGGTGGCTCAGTGGGTTAAAGCCTCTGCCTTTGGCCCACATCATTATCCCAGGGTCTTGGGATCGAGCCCCGCATGGGGCTCTCTGCTCAGCAGGGAGCCCGCTTCCCCCCTCTCTCTGCCTGCCTCTCTGCCTACTTGTGATCTCTCTCTGTCAAATAAATAAATAAAATTAAAAAAAAAAGAACTTCCAAAATCTCATTTAGATCCTGTATATTAGAGTACATTTTCCTAAATGGTGATTTTTCATTTATTAACCACATTTTGCTTTAGAAATAGATTATTTTGGGGATGCCTAGCTGGTTGAGTTGGTGGAGCATGTGACTCTTGATCTCATGGTTGTAAGTTTGAGCCCCACGTTGGGTGTAGAGATTGGTTAAAAAAATTTTTTTTAAAAGAAACTGGGGGCACCTGGGTGTCTCAGTCAGTTAAGCATCTGCCTTTGGCAACGTCATGATCCCAGGGTCCTGGGATCCAGCCCTGCACCAGGCTCCCTGCTCAGAGGGGAGCCTGCTTCTCCTTCTCCCTCTACTGTTCCTCTTGCTTGTATTCTTTCTGTCAAATAAATAAATAAAATCTTTAAAAAAAATAAAAAATAAAAAAAACCTATTTTGAAGTTGTCACTATTTCTGTGTTGCTTTTAACATGAAATCTAGCAAATGTTACTTTTCTTTACACAGAATTCTCAATTCTACTTTCTGATTTATAAGACCATTGCTTTTAAAATAGAAATAATTTAAATGAGTGATACTAAAATCTTTATACAAGTTATTTTAATGAGCAAGGGCAGAGGGAGAAGGAGAAACAGACTCCACTACTGTGAAGCAGCTTGACTTGGAGCTCGAATCCAGGACCCTGGGATCATGACCTGAGCTGAAGGCAGACACTTAACCAACTAAGCCACCCTGGTAGCCCTAAATAAATAAATCTTTAAAAGAAAAAAATAAAATAAAACATGGCTAAGGTTAAGAACCAGAGCATTAGGCAATTACAGCTCCTAGAATTCTATATATCCCCAACCCCACCCTGCTTTTTGAAAAATTTTATTTATTTGAGAGAGAACGAGTACATGCTTACACCGTGGGGAGAGGCCGAGGGAGAGGAAGAAACTTCAGCAGATTCTGCCCTGAGTGTGGAGCCTGATGCAGGGCTCTGTTTCATGCCCCTGTGATCATGACCTGAGCTGAAACTAAGAGTCGGTCGCTTAACCAACGGAGCCACCAGGCACTCCTGACCATCTTTCTCTCTTTCTTTCTTTCTTTCTTTCTTTCTTTCTTTCTTTCTTTCTTTCTTTCTTTCTTTCTTTCTTTCTTTCTTTCTTTCTTTCTTTCTTTCTTTC
>CM053604.1:108073785-108107243 GCA_028646535.1 Procyon lotor | reverse complement strand
TTGGGGCGCCTGGGTGGCTCAGTCGTTAAGCGTCTGCCTTCGGCTCAGGTCATGATCCCAGAGTCCTGGGATCGAGCCCCGCATCGGGCTCCTTGCTCGGCAGGAAGCCTGCTTCTCCCGCTACCACTCCCTCTGCTTGTGTTCCCTCTCTCGCTGTGTTTCTCTCTGTCAAATAAATAAAATCTTTAAAAAAAAAAAATCTAATCTCTTTTAATTTTGAAGTTTATAATATAGTATTATTGACTATAACTATTATGTGGTGCATTAGATCTCTATGATTAATTTATCTACCAGATGCAAGTTTTTACCATTAAAGAACATCTCCCCTACCTCCAGCCCCTGGTAACCACCATCTCAGTCTCTGTTTTTATGAGTACAGTTTTTTAAATATTCCACATATAGGTGATATCATATACTGTTTTTCTTTGTCTGACTTAGCTCACTTAGCATAATGCCCTCCAGGTCTATCCCTGTTGTTGCAAATGGCAGGATTTTCATGGCTAACTAATATTCATATATATATATATTATATATATTACATAATTATATGTAATATATAATATATTATTATATATTATTATATATAATATATTATATATTATAATATATTATATATAAATATATAATAATATAATTATATTACATAATTACATAATTATATGTAATTATACATAATTAGTACATAATTATATGTAATATATATATAATATATATGAATATATAATTATGTAATTATGTAATAACTATATGTAATATATATATAATTATATGTATATATATAAATCACATCTTCTTTATCCATTCACCCACTGATAGGAACTTAGGTTGCTTCATATCTTGGCCATTATGAATAATGCTGCAGTAAAAATAAAAGTGCAGCTATCTCTCTGATACCCTGTTTTAATTTCCTTTGGATATATACTTAAAAGGAATTGCTGGATTATATGGTAGTTCTGCTTTTAATTTTCTTTTTTTTTTTAAAGATTTTATTTATTTGACAGAGAGAAACACAGCGAGAGAGGGAACACAAGCAGGGGGAATGGTAGCGGGAGAAGCAGGCTTCCTGCCGAGCAGGGAGCCCGATGCGGGGCTTGATCCCAGGACCCTGGGACCATGACCTGAGCCGAAGGCAGCCGCTTAATGACTGAGCCACCCAGGCGCCCCCTGCTTTTAATTTTTTAAGGAACCTCCATACAATTTTCCGAAGTGGCTGCCCTAGTTTGCATTCCCACTGACAGGGTACAAGGACTCGCTCTTTTACACATCCTCACTAACACTTGTTGGCTTCTTGATAGTGGCCATGCTAAAAAGTGTGAGGTGGTTTTGATTTGCATTTCTCTGATGATTAGTGATGTTGAGCATCTTTTCATGGACTTACTGGCCATTTTTTTTTTTTTTTTAAGATTTTATTTATTTGAGAAAGAGAGAGAGAGAGAGAAGAAGGTCAGAGGGAGAAGCCCCCATGGAGCTGGGAGCCTGATATGGGACTTGACCCTGGGACTCTGGGATCAAGACCTGAGCCAAAGGCAGTCACTTTACCAACTGAGCCACCCAGGTGCCTCATTACTGGCCATTTTTAAAAGAGATTTTTTAAAGTAATCTGCCCCAAATATGAGGCTCGAACTCACAACCCTGAGATCAAGAGTTGCATGCTTTATTGAATTGACTGAGCCAGCCAGGGGCCCCTCTATTGGCCATTTTGATGTATTTTTTGGGAAAATGTCTATTTAGTTTGTCTGCTCATATTTATTTATTTATTTATTTATTTATTTATTTTTATTTTTATTTTTTGTCTGCTCATTTTAAAATCAGATTGTTTTGTTGTTGTTATTTTTGAGCTATACGAGTTCTTTATATATTTTGAATATTAACCTCTTATCCAATATATGGTTTGCAAATATTTTCTTCCATTCTTCAGCTTTGTGTATTCATTTTGTTGATTTTGTTTTTTGTGTGTAAGGAAGCTTTTTAGTTTGATGTCATCCCTTGTTAACTTTTACTTTTGCTGCTTGTGTAAAAATACATCACCAAGATCAATGTCAAGGAGTTTCTTTTAGGTGTTTTTTTAGTCTCAGCTTTTATGTGTAAGTCTTTAATCCATTTGAATTAATTTTTGTGAGTGATGTAAGATAGGGGTCCAATTTCATTTTTCATGTAGTTACCAGTAGCAATATGTTTTCCCAGGAGTGTGTGCCACACACAGAAACATCAACCTTCCAAATATGTTTCAATTCAAGTATTTGCTTAACAGCTAAATAGTATTTATAAATTTCTATAGCTCCTCATTAGATAGTATGGTATCTATGGAGAGATAATCTAAGACATCTTAACTTTATCTTCAGTTTCTCAGTATTTTGAGGCGAAAGCCTAAAATGATGTACCCTCTTTCAGTGAATATGTTAATCATCTCATTATCTCATACCATTTTACACCTTTATAAATGCAGATTATTTAAGTAACATAAACACTGCATCCCACCAATGCTGTACAATGGATGATTACACCCAAATATATATATATTTATTATGTATATATATATCAGTGGTATATGACTCAAAAAAGTAGAGTCCCTGACTTAATGTATCATGAAAATATTGATATTTGTATCATGAAAAAATATATATTTTATTGATTGACACCAATCAATAAAATTTTATTGATTACAAAATTTTACAAAATTTTATTGATTACACCCAAATATATATATCTTTTATTTATGTATTTTTATATTTATATAAATATATAATATATAATAAATATATAATATAATAATTATTATAATATAATAAACATATATAATATACCTGTATGTATATTATATATATATTTATATTTGGCTGCCAGCTCCATGGGGAGTCTGCTCCCCATGGGTAGCTAGCTGGCAGTGATTCTCCTAAGAGGCTGGTAAAATCCTATCACTTTATAGTTTGAAATTTTCTGAAGACAATAAATTCCCTTCATGGTAGAGTCCAGTCCTTAGCCTAGTTTACTTTGGTCCACTCCACTTCTCCAGCTTCATCTCTAGTCAACTTCTTATTAACAATCTACTTGCTTTTCCTACACTTATCGTTTTCCTGTAGCAATTATAATTTAGGTTTGGGAGTCTTGGTTATGCTAACCTAATTTCATTCATCATAAAATCAAGAATGTATCATAATCTATTCATTTGCCCTTCTGCTGCCTATTGTGTAAGCAGAGTCAATTCCATTTCCCCCTTTGTGCAGGGACAATAAACACTATAATGACATTTTATTTTATTTTATTTTAAGATTTTATTTATTTATTTGACAGAGAGAGATCACAAGTAGGCAGACAGGCAGGCAGAGAGAGGGGGAAGCAGGCTCCCTGCTGAGCGGAGAGCATGATGTGGGGCTCGATCCCAGGACCCTGAGATCATGACCTGAGCTGAAGGCAGAGGCTTTAACCCACTGAGCCACCCAGGCGCCCCTTTAATGACATTTTAGACAATCACAGTACCACCTAATGTCATGGGATGAGAGTTATCCACACTTAGATTCCTCATACACAAAGAATACCTATAAAGATGGTGTGATCAAAGTGTGGGTGGTAGGATGTGTTTTTTAATATTTACTTATAGAGCAAGCTTATTGCTGCTCTATAGCTCTATCCAGAAGAAAAATCTATTATTTAAGAGTGATAAATGGACTCAATTGTCTTCTCAGTCCAAAATGTCCAACCATTCTGGAGACTTTTCATATCATGGAATAACCTTCCCTTACTTTTCCATCTGACTTTTTCCTATTTATTCTTTGTCAGTCCTATGTCAGTCCCAATGACTAGACTGTGACTCCCCAAGGCAGGGACTGGATTTTTCTTTTACCCAAAGGTCTAATGTGGTGCTAAATACATAGGAAAAAAATTGTTTTTGAAATTTTTTTTAAAGATTTATTTATTTATTTGAGTGAGAGAGAGAGCATGAGTGCACATTTCCCCTTTTCCAACACTGGGTACTATAAATATTTGCAATGAGAGAGGTAAAAAATATTATCTCAATATTATCTAACATTTAAAATTTTTTTTCAAGACTTTTATTTATTTGACAGGGAAAGAGCACAAGCAGGGGGAGGAACAGAATAAGAGGGAGAAGCAGGCTCCCTGCTGAGCAAGGAACCTAATGTGGGGCTCAGTCCTGAGGAACTGGGATCATGACCTGAGCAGATGCTTAACTGACTGAGCCACCCAGGCACCCCCATTTTTAAAATTATTAGTGGACTTGGACCCTTTTCCCCCTGTGTCTTTAATAGATGTTTGCTTACCCACGTGGCCACACATTTCTCAGCAAAGAAAATAATTTGGATTGTCTGTAAGGAAATGGATGCTTTCTTTAATAAAATTAAATTTAGCTCTTCTCAGTTAGCCATAAAGAGAAAACCTCCCTGGAAAATTTCTTGTGGACTTCATAACCCCAATGTGATCCCACATAGTTCCCTTTTCCCTCAAGGATCTCTGCTACCATCCTATTTAAGATATGGGCCCAATTATGGGGGCTCCAAATTACAACATGGATGTGACTAGGCTGGAATAGTTTTTAAAAGTTTATCCTCTGGACAGAAAAAAGTAATATGGTCAGGAGAGTAACCCAAAACTATACAGTATGTTTTTACCTGATGTTGTTTTTCTTTTTTTTTTTAAAAGATATTTATTTATTGATTTGACACAGAGAGAGAGAGATCACCAGCAGGCAGAGAGGCAGGCAGAGAGAGAGAGGGAGGGGGAAGCAGGCTCCCCGCTGAGCAGAGAGCCCAATGCGGGGCTCGATCCTGGGACCCTGAGATCATGACCTGAGCTGAAGGCAGAGGCTTTAACCCACTGAGCCTCCTGATGTTGTTTTTCTATCTATTACTATATAAGAAACACCCTTGAAACTCAGTGGCTTAAATTGATAAGCACTTATTATCTCTTATAATTTCTGTGTGGGTTAACTGGATCCAACTGTGCTATTCTAAACCATGTGGTGTTGGCAGTGCTGCATTCATCTGAGGATTCAACCTGGCTGGAATATCCAATGGCTCACTCTCATGGTAGGCTGTTGGTTCTGGTGGTTGGCTGGGAACTCGGCTGGAAACTCAGCTGGGGCTGTTGACTGAAGGGCCTTAATTGTTCTTTATATAGCCTTTCCACGTGGCTTGGGTTCCAAGAAGGAATGCTCCAAGTATGCCTCCATATGACAGAAGTCATCTTTCTCCCCTCAGTTATAGTACTATCAGGAAATTAAAAGTTCAAACCCAGAGAGTAGGGGCTAGAAAAAAGTAATTTCTTCTCCTCTCTGCTTGAAGTCATTCTCTCGGTGTCTCATTTCCTATGTGAACCCCCCAGTTTTATCTTGATGACTGAAACGGTAACCTACCACTTTCAGGAGACACACTGACCTCTCAGAGACCTCACCTGGACAAAAATTCAGAATTTAGCTAACAATACCAATAGTTATTTTAGACATATACACTTAAATAGATGGCAAAGGTGGGATGGGGTGGTGGTACATTTCATTGTAGTACATGACAACTATTATTATCATAAGAGAACACTGAGTATGAGATACCTATTTAAACACTACTTAAGAACAAAACAGAGATGGGAAAATAGAAAAGACAAATCAACCAACCTAGTCTATGTCCATGCCAACTACACTAACTACTGAATTAATATTTTATGTCTTAAAATGTATGTCTTGGCTAGCATAGTTGCTGAAAGTAGAGTTGCCCTTTACATAGTCTCTACTTCTTATGTGACATACACAAGGGAAAAAAGAATTTAAAAATGCCCAAAATGTAATAAGTTGATGTGGATCATTTTGAACTTCTAGATATTAAACAATTAATCAGGGATGCCTGGGCAGCACAGTCAGTTGAGTGTCTGCCTTCAGCTCTGGTAGTGATCTCAGGGTCCTGCTTAGTGGGGTGCCTGCTTCTCCCTCTGCCTGCTCTGTCTTTCCCTGCATGTGCTCTCTCTCTCCCTCTGACAAGTGGATAAAATCTTAAAAAAAATCAATCACATAAACTTTTAATCTTAAACTTTTGAGTTTCCAACTATTAGAGAAGGTAATGCCTTTTCCTTTTAAATTTAATTGTTCCTAGAATCTAATGCCCAATGAGAATACCATTTATAAAGACTACTAACATAAAAGTTTTATTTAACATTAGTAAGATTTAATGAATGTTTCAATTTCTCACAAGGAGGGTGCTGCAAGCCAGGACCATGTATTTCCAGTCTGTCATACCACAGGTGATGAGAAATATCAATTTGAAGAAACCTCAAATCCAGAGGTACACTTCCAGGCTCATAGCAAATCATGTGGGTGGTACCTTTCCCCTAAATTATCATCTGTACCCTAGCAAAATGCCAGTAAGTTACCATTTGTGTGGGTTGGGTATTCTTTCTGGCAAAAAGAAAATTCCATCTCATCTTTGCTATCAAAATTTTCTTTGTATATAGGTAGGGTTTATAGATCAATAATCTTCTTGATTTCACCATGAAATTACATTCTCTTTGCTTGAGTTTGAGTTATGTACAGGCTTCCTGTTCTTAATCTACTGTGTGTGTGTGTGTGTGTGTGTGTGTGTGTGTGTGTGTGTGTGTGTGTGTTTTCTTGCTATGGTTTTTAACATAATGGTAGCAAGTGAAATTATGAAAAATTTTAGTTCTTAATTCTGTCAAGATGGTGATGTCCAAGAAATACAAAGTCAATGATGATAAAAAGAACTTGAGCCTGGCTTTATAGGAGGTAATCCTTTTCTCCACTTTCTTTTGTGTAGCATTTGAGCATATAATATAGGGATACAAGTAATGCAGTCCTGTAAACTGACCTGCTGATAGTTTATATGAAATCTTTTGACTAGAAACCATCCATTATAGTACCAAAAATATAAACACATTTTAGCAAATGGTAAAACTGCTTTCCGTGTTAAGATAGTCATTTATACCAAGATCCTGCCCTCTCTAATTGATAGTAGTTGTATAGATTCAAGCAAGGACTATCAGGTGAGAAAAATTAAAGCAAGTATCTTTAGAGTTTTAACTCAATCCAAATAATATGTATTGAGTACCTACAATGTTCAGGATTGTGCCTTGAAAGAACTTAATAGTTGATGGACAGATAATTCACCCTGAAGCATTGATTCTATTCTTTTGACCTAAACAATAATCCATAGCTATTGTATTCTAACTGTGGCTAGAAGTGAAGTTTCCTCTTCTACTTTCGATATGCTTCCTTCTGAACCCCCATTTTTTGTCAGGTATTATACTGTAACCAGGGGCAAGTAAAGCAGGAGGTTGGATAATTCTGAAAAACCGATAAAAAATAGTTGACAGTCGGGCACCTGGGTGGCTCAGTGGGTTAAAGTCTCTGCCTTTGGCTCAGGTCATGATCTCAGGGTCATGGGATCGAGCCTCACATCGGGCTCTCTGGTCAGCGGGGAGCCTGCTTCCTCCTTTCTCTCTGCCTGCCTCTCTGCCTACTTGTGATCTCTCTCCTCTCTCTCTCTGTCAAATACGTAAATAAATAATCATTAAAAAAAATAGTTGACAGTTTTTTTGGGAAATATTTGGGTAATCATCTTATGTCTCTTTTGTTTCACCAGTAGAATAGTGTTAACAGTGAGCTGGCAAGTCAATGACAGCACAAACCTTAGCCCCAGTCATTTAGATTCAGTAACTGTGACACTGTGTTTAGGACATGTTCATTGTCATTTGCCCCTTCTTAACGGCAGACGTTTATTTATTTTGCAAATATTTTACTAGCAATTATATGCCAGATATATTAACATACTCAAGGTAAGACTATTTGCCCAAATCTGGGGAGACAAAATGCTATAATAGAAGCCTTTTATTAATGCCTTTCTACCTCAAATGTGCCTCCCTGTCTCCTTCCCTACAGATGTGTTAAAGGTCAAGTGAAATTTGTCTCTGTACTTCAGGCATACTCCACTCCCTCTTATTCCAGACTTATTCATTTAGCAATCTGAAATATATATATATGTGTGTATATATATGTATATATACATGTGTGTGTGTGTATGAGATATGTGTATATACAAACACATATATATACTTTTAAACTATTTTTAATTATTTTATTTTATTTTTTTTTAAAGATTTTATTTATTTGACAGAGAGGAGAAAGATCACAAGTAGGCAGAGAGGCAGACAGAGAGAGGAGGAAGCAGGCTCCCCGCTGAGCAGAGAGCCTGATGCCGGGCTTGATCCCAGGACCCTGAGATCATGACCTGGGCTGAAGGCAGGGGCTTTAACCCACTGAGCCACCCAGGCGCCCCTAATTATTTTATTTTTATTTTAAAAAAGATTTTATTTATTTATTTGACAGAGGAGAGAGATCACAAATAGGCAGAGAGGCAGGCAGAGAGAGGGGGGAGCAGACTCCCCACTGAACAGAAAGCCTGATGCGGGGCTTGATCCCAGGACCCTGAGATCATGACCTGAGCCGAAGGTAGAGGCTTTAACCCACTGAGCCACCCAGGCACCCCAAACTTTTTAACTATTTTAAAAAAGATTTTAATTATTTGTTAGAGAGAGCACAAGCAGGGGGAGCGGCAGGCAGGCAGAGGGAGAAGCAGGCTCCCCACGGAAGAAGGAGCACAAGGGGGAACTTAATCCCAGGACCCTAGGATCAGGACCCAGTAGAAGGCACACAGAGCCACCCAAGCATCCCACAATCTGAAATTTAAAGCTGAGGTGTTTAGTTTTTCAGGATTTAAGGAAAGAAAAGCCATTGATATGGCTTGCCTCTTAACCTGGCAATACATGAATCACCAATTCAGATCATGAGAAAAAAGTCTGCCTCATCTTTGGAGTATTTAAATCCACTTATACAAAACAAGTCTTTAACAAACATTTGCAACCAGGTGCAGTTTGGTGAAGTCGAATTCATTTAGCGTTTTTAAAAGATGCACCGCTTTTCCGAAGAAGATACCAGGATGCTTGTCTTTTCTCATGTTACCTCCCTCCCTCCAAATTTCCATGTGATAGTTGAAATTCAGTTTCCTTTTCAAGCCCATCTCAAATAACTCTTTCTCTAGACAATTATTTCGTCTCTCAAACCAATATATTTTTTTCTTCTGGATCCTTCGTGGTACTTCCTAACTTGCATTTGACCTCACTTTTTGCTTCACTGTAATTTTAGGGAACTACTACTATATTAAACATCATTATTTTTTTAAGGTCTTATGATCTCAAAGGGTACAGAAGGGTGAAAACCCACTTTTAACTATATTTGTTTTTCACAAATGCAACAGGAAGAATACTTCATTGTTAATAGTGTGGGTTGAGGGGAAGGACACATTACGATGACCTGTGCTGGTTTCAATCCTAAGGTAACATATCTTTCAAACTAATCTGAGAATGAGGCGAACCTAACTTTCACATTGGAAAATTTCGAGAGTAAAAAAACCCCTGAGATCTTCAGGCAAAATTAACCCCGCCTCCACGCTGTTTGGAGCAGCTGTCTCAGGAATCCTCCCTCCCTTAGAATGTGGGAGAGGTTTGGTGGGGCGGCAGCTGCAAGAGCAAGGAATCTTTCCCATTCCTTGTGGATACGTTCCCCCTCCCATCCTCTCCCAAGCGGTGGCAGCTGCTGGGGCATCCCAGTGGAAATCTCTCTCCACGTCTTCGCTCAGCGCCGCGGGCGGGCGGCAGCTGAAAGCAGTCAGGGTTGGGGACTCTCGGCTCCCTTTAGACAAGGACAGCAGCCTCGCTGGCTCCGGCGCTGCCACTTCTCTGGCTCGTAGCAGTCCCTCAGGTGTCTTTCTTCAAGTCCAAGAAGACACCTTGGAAACGTGGGGCGTGTTCTCTCCGCGCTAGGAGACCCTACGGTAACGTAACAACGGAAGAAGCTTCAGAATCACCTCAGCTTGTCCCAGGTCGGGGGTTGGAGGTGTATGTGTGTGTGCAGAGAGAGGCGGCTCGTGGAGGGAAACGTCTCTTCTCGCCGGTCCGGGACACACCTGGTGTCATTTAGGCAACGCTCCCGCAAGGGTGCCCACCTTCACACGTAGTCCTGCCAGCAAGCCCGCGCTCAGCACCTCCGCCTTTTCGCGGCCCCCTAGGCCGCCCGCGCTTCCACACCCAGCCACACGGTTGCCTCCGCCTTCGCGGGCGCTCGCCCCACCGTCCCGCGCGCTCGCGCACGCGCACGCCGCGCCCGGCAGCCCTCGGCGCTGTCATGGCGGCGAGGAGTAGCTTCAGTGGGCACGGGGGCATTCGTGAGAGCCGTGGCGGGGCGAGCTGTGGCAGTAGCAACCTCACCACCGCTGGCAGCCTCAGTCGTGGTGTCCATAGCGCCAGAGCGGCTGTTTTTGCAAAGGCTGAGCGCAGGGGTCGGGCGGGCCAGGAAGCCACGGAGTTCTGTGCAGCCGCGGACTCCCGGGGAGCGGACTAGGGAAACTTGGAGGCTGCGACCAGGTGCACCGACCTCTCTCTCCTCCCTCTTTTCCTCGCCGTCGCCGCTGGGCCTCTCCTCCCTCCTTGCCACAACACACACCTCCCCTCCTCTCGCGGTCGAACCTCAGGTGCCAGAGTGCTCCACTCCTCCCCCTGGGCCGAGCGTTGAGAGTAATCACCGCCCCCTTCCCCCGCCTTTTCCTGCCCTGGATCTCCGCCGCCACCTCCGTCTCGCGGCTCCCTGGCGGGGGGTGAGGACGAGTCCGGAGTATCTGGGTGAGGAGGAACTTTCTAATTCTGTGGTAGCTTGGGGGCCTCCTTCTTTCTCGGACCCTTCATTTCCCAGCGACAGTTTCTCTTTCCGTGCACCTGTGAGGAGAGGTAGCCCTGCGCCTGGAACCTGCGGGAGTGTGGGGGAGGAGTGAACCTGTTCAGGGGCCTCTTGAACCCGCCTTCACTCAGAACCTACCTCTTTGAGCCTGGGAGGGTAGCGGGTGGCTGGTAGTAGGGTCCCTTTACCAACTTATTTGACAGACAGTAACTGTTTTCCTTTCCCCCCACAAAACCCTAAAACAAAACCTAGCGTATTTAACATTTATCTAATCTTCCAATAGGGTTTGGCGTTGTTGTCAGCCTCGGGGAGAGAGATTGGACAAATATTCTCCAAGAGGAGGAGGGCGACGCCAAGGACTTTCCCATCAACTGCTTTTGGGCTTTCTCCACAACTTGGAAGAGTGACCCTTTTCCTGTTGTGTTGCGTGTGTGTGCTTATTCCTAGTGCAGCAACTGCTGTCCCGTAGTGACTCCGAGTTTTCTTTTCTCGTGAACTAGCTAGCAATGGCTAGTGAAGACAATAATGTCCCTTCCCCGCCACCAACAGGTGATGACGGGGGAGGTGGAGGGAAAGAAGAAACCTCTCCTGAAGAGGGTTCATTGTCCCTGAAACCAGGGCTCCCCATCAGGGGCATCAGAATGAAATTTGCCGTGTTGACGGGGTTGGTTGAAGTTGGAGAAGTATCCAATAGGGATATTGTAGAAACTGTCTTTAACCTGGTAAGTAGATATCTATTTTATAAGCATATATTCTTATGAGTGGGTTGGGGAACTAGACGTTAAAACTGGAGCCATGTGCTTGACTCAGACTGATGATGGCTTTTTCCATGGATAGAAGCACAAAATTCTACTGACCTAAATGAAAGAATTTTTTATATTTTTCAGTTTAAGGGGAATTATGTAAATTTAGGTGCTTCAGGTTTTGTGAAACTGAACAGATCACTTTTGTGCTAAGGAAATAATTGTTGTTTGGAAGTATTTTGTGGGGGTTCCAGTGGGGAAGTTTTATTATAAAAACATTGTTTTTTCTTGGGATGTATAACTAAGTCTGCATTTCTCTTTAACATTTTAAAGATATTTTTGTCCTTTTTGGACTTGAGAAATAATCCCCTACTTACTACTTATTCTTACGAGTTTGCCTAGGTTATACGTTTTGCTGTAAGTTTTGAACACGAAAGTTTTGTTCATAGGTGAACAAAGATATGTTCATGATGAAAGATTAATTTGCCACAAAGTTAGTATTTATATTTCGATCAGTTTTCTTTCTAGACATAATTAACGAAAATTAAATTTTGGAATGGATTTATGTTACATCGTATGAAAATTGAATGGCAATTTGAAAAGAGGATTGTGACAGATGCAGTATAACCAAATCGATTTCTTTGGTAAATGCGTGTGTAGCCGTAAAGCATATTTGGTCATTGGAAGTTGGGGGTTATACTCTAAACTTTAAATGTTATTTTTGAAAGGTGGATATGCAATACTTTTCTCTACTCCATTCTTAGAAATGGTTATTTCTAATGGGGACGTTTTAGATTTTTTTACTGCAACTTCTGTTGCCCGTCAATTTAAGGAATGAAAAATAAGTTTGCCCTTAAAAATACTTCCACGTCTTCTGCCTACTTACCTGTGTTAGAAGATAAAGGATGGGAACAAATATGAATGTATAATAGCTTAATAACCATTTAGTACTCTTCCCTTTGGCTTCTGTGTTTTCAAGGTTAGGCTTGTTTTATTCCAGGGCAGTTAATTATTTCCTTCACTAGACCTTTACCAATAGTCTGGTCACCTGCAGCACAACTTCTAGAATTAGAAAGAAGCTAAAGGAAATTCATTTACTTTTGGAGTATAAAAACTTTGAGTAATAGGTTATTTCTCTGTCATTTTGTTTGCTTATTTATAAGTAACAGACACATATATACACATTTAAAAAAACTATTATGGAAATGTTTATATACACACACACACACACACACACACCAAAAAAAAAAATACAACCAAAAAAAACCAGGGTGGTTCTCTGGTATCTGTTATCCAGTTTTAACAATTACCAAAACTTTGGGGATCTAGTATGTTTGTAGTCTTTAAAAGTTTGTCACATCTCAAGGAGATAAATGGTAAATTGATTAATTCCTTTACCTCAAAATAGACTTGAAAACTTTTTTTTAAGATTTCTTTTTCTATTTCTAAATCTCATGTTCCTTGGATGACAAACAGAAATCTGTGGTAGTGATATAGCCCATAATTAGTTGTTTGTGTGTGAAATACAACATTCCTCTGAAGGAAGGAGGATTTGAACTCCATTGTTCTTTAGAATGCCCTCTATGAAGGTGGATCACCAAACATGAGTCACCTGCATTTTATTAAGGAAAATCCAAATTCTGTAGTAATGGTTTGCTTATATGCTGCCTAGAATTGTAGGCCTAGTAGAGATATAAGTTATTGGTTAAATTCTGCACAGCTGCATGTTTTCAGAGTAATAGGTGTCCCGTAAAAGGAGAGGGAAACTCTGTTCAGTTACACCTCTTCTTTACTCACCGTCATTCTCTTCTCATGTAGAGCACAGGATTAGATTAGTTCCTCCCTTTTCCGTTCTCCCTTATAATACTTTACATGTTCCTTCATGGATATGTAGGATATTTGCCAGTCTTTAGAAAATCTTGAGAACTGAAGTTTCGGGTATCTGGTAAGCTACTCCATCTCAACATTGTTAGTACTGTAGCACCTAAATATTTCCTGATAGTTATCAGCTTTAATCTTAATTCTGCTCAAAGAAGGAAATGGTATTAATAATCATGATTTTACAAAAGTTATGTTTACTGTGTACCAGGCAGTGGGTCAAGTGCTTTACATATATTTTTAAATTCTTCTTTGAACAACTATTTAATATATATCTCATTTTATGAATGAGGAGACAGAGATACTGAAAGGTTGAATAGATTGCCTACAATTTGATGATTCTTATAATGGCAACCTTTCTGGGAGTACATCTGTCTCTTGAGTTGATGTAGAACTGTTTGCTTTTCTGAGCCAGTATTTATAGCTCAGGCATAACTTTCCTCATATAAGGACCTCTAATATTGATGATGAAATTTCCATATCTCCATTAGTAGAATTCATTTGTTCCTTTTTTTTTTTTTTTTTAAAGAGAGCGTAAGTGTGAGCTGGGGGGTTGGAGAAGAACAGAGGGAGAGGGGGAGAATCTTAAGCAGATTCCACCCAAAGCCCCAGAGCCCAACTTGGGGATTGAGCTCATGACCCTGAGATCATGACATGAGCCGAAGTCGAGTCTGAGGCTTAACCGACTGTGCCACCCAGGTGCCCCTCATTTTTTCCTTTAACATTCAAATAGCTTTCACAAAACTGATTTATTTATTTATTTAGAGATTTTATTTATTTTTATTTGATAGAGAGAGACATCACAAGTAGGCAGAGAGGCAGGCAGAGAGGGGGGAGCAGGTTCCCCACCTAGCAGAGAGCCTAATGTGGGGCTCGATCCCAGGACCCCAAGATTATGACCTGAGCCGAAGGCAGAGGCTTAACCCACTAGGTGCCCCTCACAAAACTGCTTTAAAAAGTAAACAAACTTCCCCCAAAGCCCCCCAAAAAACCTGCTTAAAAGTGAAAACATTTTTACATTTTTCTGGTCATTCAGTTGTTTTTTATTTGTCATGTGGATGCAGAAAGTTTAATATTAACACTTTTAATAGTCAGTGTATTGGATCAAAATTTATAAAATTGTGAAAAAATAGAAACAGAAGAATACATAATATGTGTAAGTAATGAAGTCTTATAATGATATAAGTCCTGTAAGTCTTCTGTTTTACTTAACCATATATTACCAGTAGACTGAATCCTTCCTTACGTGTGTTCTGCTTTATCCTACCTTCACTGGATTTTCCATTAGTAAGTTTAAACTATTATTTATAGCTATTATAAGTTTTTCCTATTTTTGAGGCATTTTGTTAAAATGGATTATGTCCTACTGATTGTTTTTTACTGTTGACATGTTAGCTGCTTTAAGTAATAATATTTGTGCTGTTAAAATTAACAACTTCCCCTCCCCTGGAGTTGTCCTAATAAATTAGTGGTAGAACCATACATCCAGAGATCTTTACAAAATGCTGTCTCCTAAGTTTGCTAATGTAGGTTGACCTTACTGTAACTTGACCAAAATTCCTTTGAAATTTACCACTGTACTTGTAATTTCTTTTGCAAATCTGTTTTAAAGGTAAGTTTTGATTAATAGTACACATGTGTATTCAAGTGTTTCAAACTTCTAGTCAGCTTTTACATTTTTCTTGTTGCAGCTTTAAACCGTTTCATTTTTTCTTATCTGTGTGCTAAAATAATTTGTCAGACATTTGGACCCAGAGTAATTAATGTATTGGCATGTTTTCAGGAACTTGCCACCAAGTTTAACTTCCATCAGGTCTTTAAAGGTATTCAAGTCAAGAATAGTGTTTCCCATGGGCTAGTGACAAATACATGTTTTAATGAAACTTGTTTAAAAAGTATATGATTTTAAATAAAATGTTAAAGCTTGAAAGGTGGAATATAATTTTTCATGACTCATTGTATGTCATTTGATATAGGTCCTGCTAAAGATATTAACGGTGCAAACTTAAATAGCTATAGGAGCTGAGTATATCACATAGAGGCTCTGTTCGTATTGACTGTGTGCAGAGGGTGTACTTGCAGACTTAGGCAGTTTCTGTTCCATTCTGGTTGGTTTTTGGACTAAGTAACATGGACCCAAAGGTGTCATGTCTTTTGATTTTTCAGGATGAATTGGAAATTAATATTTAAAAAAATAACATTTTAAAATATCTAAAATACTGCAAACTACTGTGTGAGACATATAAAATTGCAGGTAGTTATATTTCAAGCCTTTAAATGAACATTTATTAGAAAGATAATAACACAAAATGCTTCTTAATGTGCTCCTCCCAACCCCCATGAATTTGTACATCATGTTATAAGTAATAGAAAACTTGAACTGGTTTTAAACACAATAAAAAGGATTTATAGGCTCATTTATCTCCAAGTCCAAAGATAGGGCTAGACTTACAGTAACACAGTAATATTAAAGATCAGTTTCTTTCCGTTTCTGTTCTGCTTTCTTCAGTCTGTTGCTGTTCCTCTCATGATTGTAGGATGGCTGCCAGCGGTGGTTGGGACCATACATATTTTTGTTCACATCTCTTGGGAGAGGCTCACTGTTCTAACATTCTGAATAAGAGTCCTGACCTGATTACTGAACTAGTGACTATGGTCATTGAACCAGGGCCAATTATTATACCTAAGGATGGGGTTAATTTTCTCTGAAATCCATGGCCTGTCTGGGGAGAGATGGATACACAAATAAAAATCTGGGTAAGAGACTGAAAGGGTGGGGGTGCCTGGGAGACTCACTTGGCTAAGTGTCTGACTTTGGCTCAGGTTGTGATCTTGGGGTCCTGGGATCCAGCCCCAAGTCAGGCTCTGTGCTAGGTGTAGAGCCTACTTAGGATTCTTTCTCCCTCTCCCTCTGTCTCTTGCCTGCTTGCATGCATGCACTCTCTCTCTCTCAAATAAAATCTTAAAAAAAAAAAATGAAAGGGTAAATGAATAGTTGGATAAGCAACCAATGATGTCCATTATTCTTTTCAAAGATATTTGTTTAAAGAGAAAAAAAGTCATTCATGAACTCAACACCCTGTTGTGATTTTGAGCAAGTTTTAAAAAGCTCTTTGTATCATAGTTTTTGTTCTGTACAAGGGGGAAACTATACTTAGCCAGGATTAAATGAATAAATACTTGTAAAACACTTAAAATAATGTGTGGCACATTGAGTGCTATTATAAGTATTTACTGTTATTTTAATATTTGTAGTTTAAATAGTTAAATCATTGTATTCCAACCTTACAATTTTTTGTTTCTGTATAGCTATTACCAGCCTTACTGGCTCTGCAATATACCATGTAGTTCTTTTGAATTTATTTAATAGCCATTGTGATTTTTTAGAAATGACTTGTTTTAAACACCTTTGTTGAGGTATAATTTACATCCTATAAAAAATCACTTGTTTTAAGTATACAATTTAGTGATTTTTATTAAGTTTACAGAGCTGTGCAGGCATTACCACAATCTAATTTTAGAATATTTACATCCTGTGTTCAAGATGTTTCATAGTTTTAGCTCTTGCGTTTAGGCCTGTGATCCATTTTGAGTTGATTTTTTTAAAAAGTTTTATTTATTCAAGTAATCTCTACACCCAACATGGGACTCAAACTCACAACCCTGAGATCAAGAGTCCCACCCTCCTTTGACTAAGCCAGCCACGTGCCCCCATTTTGAGTTGATTTTTTTATATGACAGAATTATAGGATAGGGTCTAAATTCACCTTTTCATATTTGAATATTACCACTCTTTTTTGAAATGGGTGTTCTAGGGGCACCTGGGTGGCTCAGTGGGTTAAAGCCTCTGCCTTTGGCTCAGGTCATGGTCTCAGGATCCTGGGATCGAGCCCCGCATCGGGCTCTCTGCTCAGCAGGGAGCCTACTTCCCCCTCTCTCTCTGCCTGCTTCTCAGCCTACTTGTGATCTCTCTCTCTTTATCAAATAAATAAATAAAATCTTTAAAAAACAAACAAATGGGTATTCTTCCTGCTGAGTTTTGTCAAAAATCAGTTCACCGTAAGTGTAAGGATTGATCTGGACTTTTTTTCCTTTGATCTGTATTTCTGTTCTTTACCACAGCCACACTGTCTTAATTACTGTAGCTTTGTATAAGTTTTGAAATAGGGATGTGTGTCCTTTTACTTTATTTATTTATTTTCAGGGTCGTTTTGGCTATTCTTGGTTCTTTGCATTTCTGCATTAGTTGTATGATCAGCTTGTCCATTTGTGTGAAAAAGCAAGCTGGGATTTTGATGAAGAGATGTTGAATCTATAGTTGAATCTATAGTTAACTTTGAGGAATATTGAGTTTTCCATTCCATGAATATGGACTGTCTTTCCATTTATTGAGGTCTTCCTTAATTTCTTTAATCAATGTTCTATAGTTTTCTTTTCTTTCCTTTTCTTTTTTTTTTTTTTAAAGATTGTATTTATTTATTTGACAGAGAGAATCACAAGTAGGCAGAGAGGCAGACAGAGACAGGGGGAAGTAGGTTCCCTGCTGAGCAGAGAGCCAGATGCAGGGCTTGATCCCAGGACCCTGAGATCATGACCTGAGCCGAAGGCAGAGGCTTTAACCCACTGAGCCGCCCAGGCGCCCCTGATCTATAGTTTTCAATGTAGGAGGAGATGAATTATTTGAGTAAAAAAAAAAAATTTTTTTTTTTTTTTGGGCTACTGAAATTCTTCTTTAGGTAGCTTTGTGCATTGAAATTGAAATTTCTAGAAGTGGAATAAATGGTTCAAAGTCTATATAGATCATGAGTAGATATTGTTAGTTTGTTTATTAATGTTGATAATTAAAAGAAATGTAGGTGAATTGATGAATTTTAAAAACTTCATAGTTTCTTGATTTGATCATTTAAGTCCCTGCAGGTACACATTCATGTTTTCATTAAAATTGGTTCATTTTAAACTGAGATTACTTGGAAAACTGAAAAATCACAATTTTTCTTTTATTTGCGAATAGAGAAAGCTTTTTATTTTTCATACTGACCTCGCCTAACTTATCTACTATATCTAATTTTTATATTATTAAGTTGCTCTTTCCACACATATATTCTTTAAAATAGTTTTAATAGTTTTTTTTGTATATGTGAAAGAAAAGTATTCAGAATGCATTTTTGTTTTATAGTAGTTAGATACTAAATTGTTTTATTTATTTTTGTATCTCTAGAATTTTTTAGCGTTGGTACTTCAAATATGTTTGTTAAATTAAATGGAAATGTCTTAATCTTATCATTTAATACATTACAGTCATTAGGAAGCTTAGTTTTTTTGTTCTTTTTTGCAAAAGATGTGTTGTTAAGACCTTAATCCATATTTCTTTCACTATTTCCTGACTATTTCTTATGAAGATACTTTTTAGGTAGCTTGAATTTTTCATTGTGTAATTTTGAGTTATCTCAATATCTGTTTAACCACTAAGAAACAGTTTTGTTAATTTATTTTCAGGATATTCTCTTATAACCTGCTTTAAAGTAGTTTTTTCTTTAATCTAGTATTATGTCATGTAATGGGATATATACGCAGAAACCTACTTGTATTCAGTGAGTGTTTCTGGTGAGTCTTTGGCTTAAAAGCTGTTAGGACAATACACAAAGTAAAACAAAAGAAAGAAAAAACCGTAGAGAGTACATGAATTCTTTCTAATTTGCTAAACTAATGTCATAAGGTACTCATTTTAGATTTTTAAGGTGTTTTATGTGTCTTTGTGTATCTTTTCTGATTCTACAGAGATTTAATTGGATTTGTGTAAGAGTAATATATGTGACTGACATGTGCTGTGTTAAGTACAGAATTTCTTGTTGATGGAGGTTGTGGAAAATTGCTTATTAGGGATTTTGTAGAGCAGATTCTTACTTTGGGTAGAAAATTAGACACCACATGACTTCTAAGGTTATGTAACTATCTGATATTCATGCTCTAATTTTTGTTAGAAACTGCACCTGGGTGTTTGCATTTATTTCTCAGACTTCTTTTGACCAGAGTTATCAGTCTTTTAGTAATTCATTTCTAAAAAAAATTGTAGTTTTAAGAGGCAAGGGGCCAGATTTTCCATGTATATTCTTAGAGAAAGATGAAAACTGATGATGTCTCAATTATTTTTTTTAGAAATAAATCTATTGCTTAGGAACCGAAAAAGATACTCTTTTTGTCTAATATCTTTATTCAATGAATAAATTGAATAAATTTAATATTTATTTAAATTATTAAATAATTTTAATAAATAAAATTATTAAATTTTATTTTTATTTATAAACTACAGTAAATCTTATAAAGCTATGATAATTTTAAATAATTAGGCCTCTGATGAGGTGTTTGGATTTTGTTGTTTCTAGTGAAAATACTTTTCTCAGAAGGTAATAGAAATATGTAATCTTTTTAAAATTTTATTTATTTATTTGTTTATTTTAGAGAGAGAGCATGTGTGAGTCGGGGGTGTGGCAGCATTGAGAGGCAGAGAATCTTAGGTGGACTTTGTGCTGAGCCAGCCCTATTCGGGGCTTGGTCTCATGACTTTGAGATCAGACCTGAGCCAAAATCAAGAGTTGGATGCTTAAAGGACTGAGCCACCTAGGCACCCAATACAAGTATTTTATCTTAAATCCTATTTATATCTAGTTGAATCTAGTCTTTGTGATCTTTGGGCTTTAATATTTTGAATAAAAATACTTGGTATATCTCAGAGCTTATAGATAATGTTTGTATATGAAAACATTTTAACACGAAGCATTTTTTAAAAAAGTGTTGGTTTTGTATTAATACATGAAACTTAAAAAAAAAAAAAAAGGCCTGATAATAATATGATAGTTAATCAGTTTCAAATGGGTGTCAACAAATCTAGGGGTGACTGGCTGGCTCAGTCAGAAGAACTTGTGATTCTCGATCGTGGGATTGTGAGTTTGGGTCCCACACTCGGTATAGAGATTGCTTAAATAAAACTTTAAAAATAAAAGCCTAAATCTTTTCTAGAAACAAAGTAGGCATGGATTTAAGAGACTGATTGGTATCTGAAATAGAGGAAAAATATTATTAAAGAAAGTTATATAACAGTATTATAAAATGATTATTAACATTATCACCAACTCATTTTCTTAGATCAAATTTCTATGAAATTAATAGACATAAAAAGCAGACGCAAAATCCATAAAATTTTAGGATAATTTTCCTTATCGTAGGTGTCTATGGATGGGTAAGCAGTGCCATTGGCCAGAAGTGTGAGTGGGTGATTTTGCTAGTTTACTAAAACAGGTGGATTTATTGTTCTTAATCTCTTTTCAAAGATTCTTTTGGGTTCCCAGTTTTTTTTATTTTCAGTGTTGGTGAGGTGATCTGTGGCTCTTGAGGTAGGGGAAACATGCGTCGATAATTGATATGCTTTTGAGTTGAAATTAATATGTTATTTTGAGTTATAATAGATAATAGCAGTATTTAAGACATCCTGAGTGTGCCAGATTCTGTTCGATGTATTAACCCAGTTTAATTCCTATAGTTAATATTAAGTTCTTTCATGGCACAATCCTGAACATTGCAGGGAGCCTGACATGGGGCTTGATCCCAGGACCTTGAGATCATGACCTGAGCCGAGGGCAGATGCTCAACCCACTGAGCCACCCAGGCACCCCGAGAGTGGAATTTTAATAATTTTTTTGGTGATTATATAATCATAGCGAACACATTATTAGGAAAGCACAATGCTTTTGTTAATCAGTTGCAGAAGGTAATACCAGTTGTTGTCTTTAGTCATTTGTCAGGGTGTATTCATAGGCTTCTATGATGTTTATATGACCTTTCCTTTAAGTTGATTTGTTTTCATGATAGATTTACTCATTAAAGTACCATGTACTCAAATTTAGGGGATAAGATTATCCTTTCTTCCTATAAATTAGAGTATAAATTCAACTAGGGTTTAGCTTTTAAATTTTCAAATAGGACATTTATTTAAGAAGTCAAAGAATTAACTATGAACAAAATTTTACATGTTGCTATTTTGACTAGACCTATCTCTTTTATGCTTTAATAAAATGAGATTGTTTCCTTTTACGAAACATTTATCTGTTTTTGTTAGATCAATCCATTCATTCACTCAAAGAATATTTGTGGGGGCGCCTGGGTGGCTCTGTGGGTTAAAGCGTCTGCTTTCCACTCAGGTCATGATCTCAGGGTCCTGGGATTGAGCCCCATGTTGGGCTCTCTGCTCAGCAGGGATCCTGCTTCCTTCATTCTCTCTGCCTGCCTCTCTGCCTACTTCTGATCTCTCTCTCTGTCAAATAAATAAAATCTTTATTTATTTATTTTTTAAGGTTTTATTTATTTGACAGAAGAGAGATCACAAGTGGGCAGAGAGGCAGGCAGAGAGAGAGAGAGGGGGAAGCAGGCTCCCTGCTGAGCAGAGAGCCTGCTGAGCAGAGAGCCCGATTCGGGGCTCTATCCCAGGACCTGAGATCATGACCTGAGCCGAAGGCAGAGGCTTTAACCTACTGAGTTACCCAGGCACCCCCAAATAAATAAAATCTTTAAAAAAAGAAACAAAAAACCTCAAAGTATATTTGTGTAGCAGAAATGGTATGCCAGGCATACCCCCCATTCACTCACTGAGAGAGTGATGTTCTTCAGATTTCCTACCTTATTTAGACCCCAAGTTTTTTATCCTTTTCCCCCAAGCAGTCCCTTTAGATCCAATTCATTAATCTCTAAAGATTGGTGGATGGTCTCAGGGCAAGCCTCAGTGCTCACTGAAACTTTGTTGTTTCCTACCTCTAAAGATTCTTCTCGCTTTCTCTTCAACTCAGCCATTTATGAAAAACAGAACAGAACAAAAGTAACCTTTTTTATTGTTGTTGAATATTCACCATTTTAAGCAATTCTGAATCAAGATTTTTCTGGATTTTGTAAGTTTTCTGTCTTGCCAGAAATGGATCTGATTTCTTTCTCTGTTTATCTATCTGACTCTGTCCTTCACTCCCTTAAAGAGTTTCTGTTCAGATGTCTCATTAGAGGAACTTTCCTACTGCCAGACTAGTATGCCCCTCCTTGTCACTCTACCTACTGTATCCTACTTTATTTTTGTATCATATTTTCTTTAGATATTTTATTTGTTATATATCTCCTTATATAAGAACATAAGGTCCATGAGAATAGCGACTTTCTTTTCTCTTTACTGCTTTATTGCCAGTGCTTAGAATTAGGGCCTGGCACATAGTTGGTGCTCAATAAATACATGTTAGATGAATGAATATGCTAAGTGCTTTTAATGGATTATCTTTCTTAATCCTTGTAGTAAATCTTTGAAGTAGGTAATATTATCATCTTTAATTTTTTTCTTAAGATGTTATTTTTAAGTGATCTTTACATCCAGCATGGGGCTTGAACTCAAAATCCCAGATCAAGAGTCACTCTCTGTCTACTTGTGGTCTCTCTCTCTGTCAAATGAATAGTCTTTAAAAAAAAAAAGAGTTATATACTCTACTGGCTGAGTCAGGCAGGCACCCCATCACCTCTTTTTTAAAAGTGAGGAGTCTAAGACTTGTACAGTTAACTTGCCCGAAGTCACACAAAATACTAGAGGAGGTAGAAATTGAACCCCAAGCAATCTAACTTTAGAATAGCCTGTTGTCCTAACTGTAGTCGTTTGGTGATTGTGGTGAGGTAGATTTAGCAGGTTGATATAAAACTTGTGTAATTCTAGAGTTCAGCTCTACTTTATATCCCATAATATTTTTGAGAAAATATGTTGTAGATTTCAAATAATTTTCAAGTAAAATTTGCAATCTAATATGTAAATTGAGAGGCTTATGCAAAATTTAAAACTAGTAAGTTTTTCTGCTCCTATTTTCATTTCTTTCATTCTTTCCATCCACTGCCTCTAAGACATCTTAAAGATTCTGGTGAGGTTATGTTGGGTTGCCTTTATTTCTTACAGTTATTTTATAAAGTAGTTAAAATATATAATTTATCGGGCGCCTGGGTGGCTCAGTCATTAAGCGTCTGCCTTTGGCCCAGGTCAGATCCCAGGGGCCTGGGATCGAGCCCCGCATCGGGCTTTCTGCTCTGCAGGAAGCCTGCTTCTCCCGCTACCATTCCCTCTGCTTGTGTTCCCTCTCTCGCTGTGTTTCTCTCTGTCAAATAAATAAAAATCTTAAAAAAAAATATATATATATATAATTTATAATAAAACTTTGTTTTAGTTAGAGAAGGGATACACATAAATTAATTAGTAGATAGGAAAACAGAAGTCAGATGATTCCCCCCAGCTGGGATTCAAACAAACTGGTTGGCTTAGTCTATTAAGCCTCTGACTTGGTTTTTGGCTCAGGTCATGATCTCACGATTGTGAGATTGAGCCCCGGGTCAGGCTCCATACTCAGTGTGGAGTCTGCTTGAGATTCCTTCTCTCTCTGCCTCTCATCCCCACTCATGAGTTCTTTCTCTCCCTCCCTTCCTCTCTGTTCCTTTCTCTAAAATAGATGAATCTTAGAACACACACACACACACACACACACACACACACACACACACACACACACATCCCCTTGTTCCCTTTTGCATTCTTCATTTCAGTGCTATCACTTAAACCTTGACTCTTCCTCATTCCTACAGCCATTCTGTCACCAAATAGTCTACTTCTTAATTCTGACTCCAAATATTTCTTGCTAGGATTATTGTTAACACCTTTTAAAACTGTTCTTTTCCTCTGCCATACCATTCCATAGTGTGGTTTATGAGGCCCCTCTCTTCCTAGAATTTTCTTTCCTCTGTCGTCATGGCCACTCTATATACTGAACTTTTTCTTATACTTTTAATAGGTCCTGCCTCTAAAACTTCTGTGCTTTTCTGTCAGCTGTTCTCTCTTTTTGGGTGCTTTTCTTCCTTCCCTGCCTGTCATGGTCATGCTCACACTTTAAGACATAATCTAGATACTGTGTTTTCTAAGAACCCATTACCCCATTCTATGACTTCACTCTTCCTCCATCTCATCACAGAACTTTGTTTATAACTTGTTATGGCATTTACCTCATTCTTTTATATTATATTTTTATATATTTATCCTGCTAGACCATGAACTTGAAGGCAGAGACTACTTTTATCATTTTTTTTAAAGTCAGGTTTATTTATATATAATTTTCATAGAGTAAAATTCATCCTTTTAAGTTGTACAGTTTGATGTATATGGTCTTGTAGCCACCATCATGATTGGGATATAGGCTGTCACCTCTAAAAAGTTCCCTTGTACCCCTTTGTAGTTAGTCCTCTCCCTCATTCTCAGCCTTTGGCAGCCAGTGATCTAATTTCTGTCCCTATCATTTTGTCTTTTTTCGAATGTTAAATAAAAATGGCATCATACAGTAGGTATCCTTTTCTGACTAGCTTCTTACACTTAATTTACTGCATTTGAGAGTACTCCTTCTTCTTGCATATATTAATAGTTTGTTTCTTTTTATTGCTGCATTGTATTGTATTGTATGGATGTACCAAAGTTGTTCATTCGATCATGAAGAGGTTTCTGTTGGTCATTATTGATAAAACTGCCCTAGAACATTTGTATACAAGTCTTTGTGTGGACATGTTTTCATTTTTCCTGAGTAATACTTAAGAGGCTTTTTAACTTGAGGACCCCTCTGATTCTCAATTTTCTTTTATGTAACATAGGGCTGATTCTATCTGCAAGCCAAGGAAGCTTCCATTTCAAAAGAACAGAATACAGATTGCAAGGAAAAGAAGAGGCAGCCCAAGGGAATGAAAGGAATGAGTTCACTTGCCATAGGTAGAGGGAGAGAAGAAGAATCTTGGTGGAAATTTCCACCTTTCTCTAAAGGATAGAAAAAAAAAATAGAATGTATCAGTCAACTAATAATGTACCCTGTGGGGCCACAGAGCAGATAAGCTAGCTCAAAACATGCTCATTAGAGTCAAAATTTGAGTTGCTTCAGGCAAAAATACTCTTAAAATTTTATTCCATAGCAAGTTTTCATGTCTTCACATTTATACAGGATGGGTTTTCCTCATCCATACCAAATAAACCCCACCACTGCATTATTACACAAAAGACAATATTAGAGAGATACAATTTTTAGAAAGCTCTACAAGTTAAAAGATGCTTGTAAAATTATTTAGTGACAATATTCAAGGGAAAAAAAGACAAAAATACAATGTATTTTCAATACAATGTATTGAAAACCTGTAATTATTCTCAATCTGTAAATACTTGTGAATTTTATTCTAGCTCTGACATACCAGATCTTACAGAAATTTCATTTCTACCATACTGCTAACCAGCTACACACACGGTACTACCCATGTACACACACACGTGTATTTACCAAAATTGTCCTAAAAAATTGGTAAAATTGATCTGATTTGTGTGGAGGCTGTGGGTATATAAAACAAATTTTAGGGGCACCTGGGTGGCTCAGTCATTAAGCGTCTGCCTTTGGCCCAGGTCAGATCCCAGGGTCCTGGGATCGAGCCCCGCATCGGGCTCTCTGCTCTGCAGGAAGCCTGCTTCTCCCGCTACCATTCCCTCTGCTTGTGTTCCCTCTCTCGCTGTGTTTCTCTCTGTCAAATAAATAAAATCTTTAAAAACAAAAAACAAATTTTAGTCCTTAGAGTTTGAGTCAAATTTTGATGGAGGTGGTATTTTCTAAGTGTGAAATGTTAATGGGTGTTTTTTATGTTAACCTTTTCATATATGATTTTGGAATTTCTTTTAGAGCTGCATCTTGTTTTCTAGTTAGTAAAAATAATGATGCAAAACAGATTTGCATTTCTCATTGCATTTATAATTACTTTTGAAGTAAATTTGAAATAGTGGAATGTTTCCCTTGGTATTTTTTATCTTACTTTTTTTATTTTTAATTTTTTTTATCTTACATTTTTTAAATGGCTTATTTATTTATTTTGGGGGAGAGGGGCAGAGCTGCATGCTCTGAGTGAACCAGCTAGGCATCCCAGTAGTTCTATTTTTAATTTTTTTTTCTGTTTTTAATTTTTTGAGGAACTTTCATACTATTTTCCACAGTGGCTTTACCAGTTTGCATTCCCACCAACAGTGCCTTTTTCTCCACATCTTTGCCAATACTTGTTTTTTGTGGTTTTGATTTTAGCCATTCTGACAGGTGTGAGGTCAGAATGACCTTATGATTTCTGTTTCCCTGATGATGAGTGATGTTGAGCATCTTTTCATGTGTCTGTTGGCCACCATGTGTCGTCTTTGGAGAAACATGTGTCCATTTTTTAATTGGATTTTTGGTTTTTGATTTGGAGTAGTATATATTCTTTGTACATTTTGGATACTAACCCTTTATCAGATTTGCAAATATCTTCTCCCATTTTGCAAGTTGTTTTTTAGTTTTGTTGATTGTTTCCTTTGCTGCGCAAAAGCTTTTCATTTTGATGTAGTCCCAGTAGTTTATTCTTGCTTTTGCTTCCGTTGCCTCAGGAAACATATCTAGAAAGTTGCTGTGGCCAATGTCAGAGTAATTACTGCCTGTACTCTCTTTAGGGTTTTTATGGTTTCATGCCTCACATTTAGTTCTTTAATCCATTTTGAGTTTATTTTTGTGTATGGTATACGAAGGTGGTCCGGTTTCATTCTTTTGCATGTTGCTCTCCAGTATTCCTGACACCATTGTTGAAGAGACTTTTCCCCATTGCATGTTCTTGTGTCTTTTTTTTTTTTTTTTAAAGATTTTATTTATTTCACAGAGAGAAACACAGTGAGAGAGGGAACACAAGCAGAGGGAATGGTAGCGGGAGAAGCAGGCTTCCCGCCGAGCAGGGAGCCTGATGTAGGGCTCGATCCTAGGACTCCGGGATCACGACCTGAGCCGAAGGCAGACGCTCAACGACTGAGCCACCCAGGAGCCCCATCTTGTGTCTTTTGATGAAGATAATTGACCATATAATCATGGGCTTGTTTTTGGACTTTTTGTCATGTTCCAGTGATCTCTGTGTTTGTTTTTGTGGCAGTACCGTACTGTTTTAATTACTATAGCTTTTTTTTTTTTTTCCGAGATTTTATTTATTTATTTGACAGAAAGAGACACAGGAGAGAGGGAACACAAGCAAGAGGAGTAGGAGAGGGAGAAGCAGGCTTCCTGCTGAACAGAGATCCCAATGTGGGAGTCCGTGCAGGACTCGATCCCAGGACCCTGGGGTCATGACCTGAGCTGAAGGCACATGCTTAAGGACTGAGCCACCCAGGCACCCCAATTACTATAGCTTTGTAATATAACTTGAAATCTAGAATTGTGATACTTTCAGCTTTGTTTATCTTTTTCAAGATTGTTTTGGCTGTTCAGGGTCTTTTGCGGTTCCATACAAACTTTATGATAGTTCTAGTTTTGTGAAAAATGCTCTTGGTATTTTGATAGGGATTCCATTAAATCTGTAAATTCCTTTGGGTAGTATAGACATTTTAACAATACTTGTTCCTCCATTCCATGAGCATGGAATATCTTTTCATTTCTTTGTGTCATCTTTAATTTTTTTAATCAGCATTTTATAGTTTTTAAAATCATTTTTAGAGAGAAACAGAGGGCACATGCGTGTAGGTGTGCGAGCAGGGGGTGTGGCAGAGGGAGAAGGAGAGAATCCTCAAGCAGACTCCCCACTGAGCACAGAGCCTGATGCAGGACTCTATCCCAGGACCCCAGGATTGTGACCTGAACGGAAATCACGAGTTGGATGCTCACCCTGCTGAGCCACCCAAGCGCCCCATCATCAGTCTTTTATAGTTTTCAGAGTACAGGTCTTTCACCTCCTTAGTTAAGTTTATTCCTACATATTTTATTTCTTTTGGTGCAAATTGTAAATGGGATGCTTTCTTAATTTCTCTTCCTGCTGCTTCATTATTAGTGTATAGAAGTGCAGCAGATTTCTGTACATTGATTTTGTATCCTGAGACCTTACTGAATTTATCAGCTCTGGTAATTTTTTGGTGGAATATTTAGGGTTTTCTATGTATAGTATCATGTCATCTGCAAATAGTGTAAGTTTTACTTCTTCCTTACCAGTTTGGATACCTTTTCTTTTTGTTTTCTGTTGCTGTGGCTAGGACTTCCAGTACTATGGTGAATAAAAGCAGTGAGAGTGCGGGTGCCTGGGTGGCTCAGTCCGTTAAGTGTCTGCCTTCGGCTCAGGTCATGATCTCAGGGTCCTGGGATCGAGCCCTGCATCAGAGTGTCTGTTCAGCGGGGAATTTGCTTCTCCCCTCTTTGCGCTCTCGAGATCTCTTTCTCTCTCTGCTCTCGCTAAATCTTAAAAAAAAAAAAGGGTGGTAAGAGTGGACATTCTTGTCTTGTTCCTGACCCTAGGGGAAAAGCTCTCAGTTTTTCCCCATTGAGTATAAGTTAGTTGTGAGTTTTTCATATATGGCCTTTAGCGTGTTGAGGTATGTTTCCTCTAAACCTACTTTGTTGAGGGTTTTTACCATGAATGGATGTTTTACTTTGTCAAATGCTTTTTCTTTGTTTGTTGAAATGATCATATGGTTTTTATCCTTTCTGTTATGAATGTGATGTATCATGTTGATTGATTTGTGAATATTGAACTACCCTTGCATTCTGGGAATAAATTCCACTTGGTTCTGGTGAATTATTTTTATTTAATGTATCGTTGGATTCAGTTTGCTAGTAGTTCGTTGAGGATTTTTACATCTATGTTGGCCTGTGGTTCTCTGTTTTTGTAGTGTCTTTTTTTGATTTTGGTATCAGGGTAATACTGGCCTGATAGAGTGAATTTGGAAGTTTTCCTTCTTCTTCTATTTTGTTGAATAGTTTGAGAAGAATAGGTATTATCTGTTCTTTATATGTTTGATCAAATTCACCTGTGAACACATCTCATCCTTTTGTTTGTTGGGATGTTTGTTTGATTACTGATTCAATTTTACTGCTGGTAATTGGTTTCTTCTAATTTTCTGTTTCTTCCTGATTCAGTTTTGGAAAAATTGCCTATTTTGTTTGGAATATTAGATATAATAGCAAATCCTATTAAGTTATTTAGATTGTAAAAATATTCTTATATGTTGTTCTATTTTCCCTTTTGCTGTATTTTAACAGGTTAAATATAATTAGCTAGTTTTATTGGCAGGCTCTAATATGGGTTTTCTGTGGTACATTCTCCTGGTTCAGGAAAGTTTAAGCTGCCTTTCAGGTAAGTCATTGAGCAGTATTGGAAGTGAGGTTTGTGGCTTGTATTACATCTTCTTCAGAGGTTGGAAAGAGCATAGCATAATAGGGTCTAAGTAAATTATTAAATAAGTGAATAAATGAATGTATGAATGAAAACATTTCAGGAATATTTTTGGAGGAGAGATGGGCATGAACACATACTGTTTTCTTTTCAAGTAAGTATCTTGAGTGTTGAAGTGGTAATTAGTCTCAAATTCTTACCCATCAGCCATTTGTAGCTCTTTGAGAATCCAGCAACAAGATGAGAATAAGAAGAACCATCATCTGGATGAGTGTCTTGGGGAAAATATTTCCACATGCCTGCAGCTTGCTTATTGTGATATTGCTATACAAAATTCTTGGGGATGGTTGCTTAATAGAATATATTTTTTTTAAGATTTTACTTATTTATTTGACAGAGAGAGAGATCACAAGTAGGCAGAGGCAGGCAGAGAGAGAGGGGGAAGCAGACTCCCTACTGAGCAGAGACCCCCGATGTGGGGCTTGATCCCAGGACCCAGAGATCATGACCTGAGCTGAAGGCAGAGGCTTTAACCCACTGAGACACCCAGGCACCCCTAGAATATTTTTATATTAACCAGTTAACAGAATTTCAAATACTTGATATTAATACATTTCATTAAAAATAACCTCAAGAATTGAGCAGAGGTAAAGGATTGTATGCCAACAGCACCTTAGGAACAGGTGCTTCAACCAAACATTTGGGGATGAGGTGCCCTAGGTCAAGGCTTCACCCCTTGGCATCCTATGTTGTTCTACTTGCCCAGTCTCAGCTCTGACAGCTTGATTCCAGGCCAGCCTGGTAGCCTAAGCTCAACATAGAGTTCATCACCAAAGGTGGCTAAGTCTCTTCTTCCTCAGCAAAGTAGATACCTAACCCTTACTCCCCCCATCACTGTCTCCTTAGTGCCCAGCAGGCTCCTAATCCTACTGCATTGAACACTGGATTTAAAAACAAAATAATTGAACCGTATTTGAAAGAACTCACTTATTAGCTTAAATATTTGTTAGACTCTTTTGATGACCTAATAATGCTCTTGAGAACTACTGATTAGGTAGCATAATTTTTGCTGAATATTTGGAAATTGTTAGGTTTTGCATTCTTTAATCTGATTTCTATTACCTCTTGATGTTGGGTTATCAACTTATTTTTTCTCAATTTTTTTTATTGTGGTAAGATATATATATATATAACAAATTTTAGCATCTTAACCATTTTAAACTATATAGTTCAGTGGTATTAAGTACATTTATACTGTTGTACACCCATCACCACCATCCATCTCCAGAACTTTTTTCATCTTGTAAAACTGAATCTCTATACCCATTGAATAATAACTCCACATTCTTCCCTTATCCCCAGTCCCTGTCAACAACCTTTCTACTTTCTGTGTGTCATTTTTTAATCAAATGATTACTTTTTATACCAACGAAAGTACAAAGCAGAGAAGAATATTTTTACATTGCTGTAGATTTCAGTTTTTGACCTGTACCATATGTACAGTGTTTTGTATGTACTGTATGTGACAATTTTACTTCTCTTTGTATGTTTGATAGTGCAATGTAAATGCATTAAAAAAAAAAGGAATGTTCACTGAATTCACATTTGGTGGCTGAAATTTGGAATGGAAAATTTTAAAGTGGAAAAATTATCAGACTGGGTAATTCTTAGTAAGTTATTTAGTGCATAGTTCTTTTTCTCCCACTTTCCAGTTCTGTAGCTGTCATTTGTGTAAATGCATAGGTAACAATGTGGATTTTCAGATTGTTTTCCCAGCTCAGTGAATTGCCTAAATATGTTCCATTACATCCTTAGTCTCCCAACTCTCTTGGTTAAACTGATAAGCATTGTCCTACATTCTGTGGCTTCATTGTTCACTGTCTGTCCTCTGTGGTCATTTATTTGACTCATTTTAGTGATTTTTCTTTAGCTCCTTTCAGAAGTAGAGATGTGGTAATAAAAATCATGCATATTATAAAAGAAACCTATATTTTTAATTCCACGCCCCCCCCCCCCAAATACATTGTGCCATGCAGATGAAAGCCAAAAATTCTGGTAATGCTAGCATTTAATTTTTACAGGGATTTCTCTGATGGTTGAATTATATTTTTACTGCTTACTATATTTTAATCCCAGATTAGTGTTTTGAGTTTGTCCTTTATCAGCATTTAGTTTTGAATGGTTACCTGTTAACCAGTCTAACAAGTTTCGGTTTCTCATAAACCTGGTTTTCCAGGGGCATTTTATCTTTCTGAACCTTTATTTAAAACAAATTTTTTAAAAAGGACATTTATTAGAGAGCGCGCACGAGCACAGGCAAGAGGAGCAAGAGCAGAACTGGGAGAGGGGCAAAGAGAAAGGGAAAATCAGGCAACCTGAGCTGGAAGAGGGTTTTGTTCCCAGGGTCCTGGGATCTGACCTGATTAGAGGGCAGACACTTAACTGACTGAGCCACCCAGGTACCCCTTTTTGAATCTCTAAAGCCCATTTGAAACATATTACGTATTTAATTTAATTTTTTTTTTTTTTAATATTTATTTATCTGACAGAGAGAGAGAGAGATCACAAGCAGGCAGAGAGGCAGGCAGAGGGAGAGAGGAAAGCAGGCTCCCTGCTGAGTAGAGAGCCCCATGCGAGGCTTGATCCCAGGATCCTGAAATCTTGACCTGAGCAAAGGCAGAGGCTTAACCCACTGAGCTACCCAGGTGCCCCCATATTACGTATTTTATACAGCTGTACGTTGATTTACTCGCGGTGTATGTAGATTTTTTGTACAATTAAACATACATTTGGTAGAATGAGACTTAAGGAATAGATAATACTTAATGTTTAAATTGCTTGAAGACCAGATCGATAACACCAAGTCTCTTGTACTTCTAAATAGTCTTAATTTAGTGTACATGCTGGGTTTATCTTTTTTCCTAAAAGCTTATTAGTCGAAGGAGTTAATAAGGTTTTTTTTTTTCTTTTTTTTTTGAATTGCTTTTTTAGCCTATCCATCTATTATGTTTCAGTGACTTTAAGAAACTATTAGTTGTAAAGTGCATCATTATCTTATATGCCACCAAGGGAGAGAAAACATTATTAAACTATGAAACAATGCTTTATTATCACTTAAATTTGAACAAATTTTTTGTTAATAATTGCATACTTCAAAGTTGCAAAAAATCTGCATATTCCTTTTTCTAGATTCATGTTATTAACAATATATCCTATTTGTTTTTATTATTACTTCTCTTTCTATATATGTTTACATTTCTGACATTTGAGAGTTGAACATATGGTGGCTGTTTACTGCTAAATGCCATAATGTTTATATCCTAGGGAAGGGGTTATCTCTTACATAACCAAAATGCATGCAAGTTATCAACTTCAGTTATTCAACAAATGTAACTTTATTAGAGTATTTTTAATATACCACTCATACTTCATTTTTGTTCATTCACCTATACTTTTTTCCTCCCTTCCCATCAGGATCCATTTTAGGGTCAGGTATTGAATTTGGTATTGAAGAAGTATTGAACTTGTTATCTGGCTTCAGTTTTTTTTTTTTAAAGACTTTATTTATTTATTTATTTATTTGACAGAGAGAGAGAGAGAGATCACAAGTAGGCAAAGAGGCAGGCAGAGAGAGAGGGGGAAGCAGGCTCCCCTCTGAGCAGAGAGTCCGATGCAGAACTTGATCCCAGGACCCTGACATTATGACCTAAGCCGAAGGCAGAGGCTTTAACCCACTGAGCCTGTCCCTGGCTTCAGGCTTTTTTTAAATCTGGAATAGTTCTGCAACCTTTTTTTTTTTTTTTGGTCTTTTATGATGTTGATAAATTGAATAATACAGTCTTTTTTTTTTTTTTTTT
>CM053604.1:108050722-108073685 GCA_028646535.1 Procyon lotor | reverse complement strand
CTTTAACCCACTGAGCCACCCAGGCGCCCAATAATATAGTCTTTTTAAAAAAAAATAATGTTTCTTATTTTGGATTTTTCTGATAATTGCTCATGATTAAATTCAGGTTATAAATTCCTGATAAAAATTTTAGATAGTGATATTATTCTTAGGGCATCAAATCTATAGTCCTGCAAAAGTCATTTAGTCTTTATCGGTGATGATAATTTTTATTACTTGCTCAAGGTGGTGTCTTTTCTCCACTGTTTAGCTATTATTTTTACTCATACAATTAATAAGCAATTTTTGAGGATACATTTAAAATTTTTTTATTTTAAAGATTTTATTTATTTCACAGAGAAAGAGAGAGACAGCCAGAGCGGGAACATAAGCAAGAGGAAAGGGAGAGGAAGAGGGAGAAGCAGGCTTCCTGAGGAGCAAGGAGCCCGATGCAGGGCTCCATCCCAGGACCCTGGGGTCATGACCTGAGCTGAAGGCAGAGGCTTAAAAGACTGAGCCACCAAGGCACCCGAGGATGCATTTTAAAACCATGCAATTATCTTGCTCCTCTTCAAAATTTCTCCCTCAAGTTAGCATGCATGGATGATTCTTGACTAAACAAATCTTTATAATTATAGTTGCAAAAACAGTAATTTTTCAACTCTAGCTTTCCCTTCACATTTACTGGTCAGCCTTGGCATTCTGTAGAGAGCAAGAATCCTCTCTTCTCCCCCATTTACATGTTTATTTATCTATTTATTATAAATAAAACTCCTGGATTCCTATTTTTTCCCAGTTTATAAAGTATTATTGCCCTGAATTATTTTGATGTTTAAATTGTGATATATTTGCATTTATTCTGATGCAATAATATGTTCTAGGCTAATCTGATATCTATCCTGGAATAAGCCACTTTTCTAAGGAGCTTAGGTTCCTCCGTGGGGAATAGTATAAGAGACCGGGATTTGGGTGCTAGGTGTTCTCATTCTGGAGGCATCTTTGCTTTTGCATTCTTTCAGTTGACAGAGGAAGGAACGTGCATGTGTTTATATATGTAAATATGAATACACACACACACACACACACACGTATATATACTTATATGCACCCATAAACTTATTTAACTTTGTATATGCTTATATGTAAGTACACACACACCTACATATTTTAGAATTTTTGAGTTTACGCTGATCTCTCCACATCCAGTCTATCCCTGTAGGATTCTTGTTTGTCTTCCATTCTTCCGTATTTGTCTGCCTCCCTCTCTGCAGTGAGAACTCTGGCTTCCAAAAGTATCTAAATATTTCTTAAATAATTATAGAATTTCTGGAGCTATATACCACTACCACACACATACAAAGCCTGCCTACTAAAAAGAATCCATTTGTTTGCTGTTTAGCCCCTACTCCGAGACTGAGGGTATATATTCAGTTGAATACTATGTTTGTAAATTACTAGGATTTCTTCTGTATGATTATGGTATTAATTTGAAATGCAGTTGAATTCTTTGTTTTGATTTTAGTGCCCCCTTCACCTTTCTTGATTTAAATAAACTTGTATTGAATATATGGAACATATACTCTCTTGTGGGTAGTAAATTGTTTCCTGATTTGCTTTTAATTTGTTTTTGTTAAGCAAAGCAGATACGTGTGTGTGTTTGTATACGTGTGTATACATATATATATATATGGTAGCATATGCTTTTTTTTTACCTTCAATAATTTTTATTATTGTAAAGTGTATGGAGCATAAAATTTATCTTCTTAATCATTTTTTAAGTATATAGTTCAGTAGTAGTACATTCATCAATACCACCCATCTCCAGAATTCTTTTCATCTTGTAAAACTGAAATTCTACACCCCTTAAACAATAACTCCACATTTCCCTCTTCACCCAGTTGCTGACAATCATCATTCTCCTCCCTGTCTCTATGATTCTGACTACGTTAAGTACCTCATGTACCCAGAATCACACAATATTTGCTTTCTTGTGACTAGCTCATTTCACTTACATAATGTCCTCAGGATTCATCTGCTTTGTCATATATTGCAGAATTTCCTTCCTTTTTAAAGCTGAAAAATATTCATTGTATGTATATACCACATTTTGCTTATCCATTCATCTGTTGATAGATCCTTGGATTATTTCTGTAATGTGGCTATTGTGAATAATGCTGCTGTGAACATTAGCATACAGATACCTCTTTGAGACCTCGCTTTCATTCCTTTTGGGTATATACCCAGAAGTGGAATTGCTGGATCATGTGGTAATTCTGTTTTTAAGTTTTTGAAATTGCCATACTGATTTCTATAGTGGCTGTGCCATTTTACATTCTCCCTAACAGTGCACAGAGGTTCTAATTTCTTCACATCTTTGCCAGCCCTTCTTAGTTTCTTTCTTTCTTCCTTTTTCAGTAGTAATTATCCCAGTGGATGGCTCATTGTAGTTTTGATTTGTATTTTCCTAATGATTAAGTGATGTTGGGCATCTTTTTATGTGATTAGTGACCATTTGTATATTCTTTGGAAAAATGTTTATTCAAGTCCTTTGCCCATTTTTGAATTGGGTTGTTGTAGAGCTTTACAAGTTCTATATAGATTCTAGCTATTAATCCTTTATCAGATATGTGATTTGCAAGTATTTTCTCCTATCCTGTGGGTTGCCGTTTTACTCTATAGACTTTTTTTTTTAGGGAGGGGGAGGGGCAGAGGGAGAGGAAGAGGGAGAGAAAGATTCTTTTTTTTTTTTTTTTTAAAGATTTTATTTATTTATTTGACAGAGAGAGAGATCACAAGTAGGCAGAGGCAAGCAGAGGGAGAGGGGGAAGCAGGCTCCCCGCCGAGCAGAGAGCCTGATGCGGGGCTCGATCCCAGGACCTGGAGATCATGACCTGAGCCAAAGGCAGAGACTTTAACCCACTGAACCACCCAGGTGCCCCTGAGAGAAAGATTCTTAAGCGGACTCCATGCCCAGGGATCCAACTCACAACCTTAGACAACCTTAGATCATGAGCCAAAATCAAGAATGAGATGCTTTTTTTTTTTTTAAAGATTTTATTTATTTATTTGACAGAGAGAAATCACAAGTAGGCAGAGAGGCAGGCAGGGAGAGAAGGGGAAGCAGGCTCCTCTGCTGAGCAGAGAGCCCGATGCGGGGCTCGATTCCTGGACCCTGAAATCATGACCTGAGCTGAAGGCAGAGGCTTTAACCCACTGAGCCACCCAGGCACCCCTGATTCAGGATTCTTGATATATGTATGTATCTACCAGTATCATCCTGTGAACCATCAAAAATGTTGGTGACGTAGCATTCTCTCTCTCTCTGGTTTTTTTTTTTTTTGGTGATGTAGCATTCTTAAAAGAGTGTTTCATTCTTAAAAGGGATTTTTTAAAGCCATTGTCACTTATTTTGCAAATTTTGATGTTGGTGCTCTCTTGATTTTATTAGAAGTTACTAAAGGATACTTTTTAAGACAAAGAACTAGGACTCAGTCCTTTCTCAAATGATACTTAAGTGGTTTTTGACAAGAATGGCTGCATTGTCCAGTCTTACCACTAGAAATAACAGTCAAATTTTTACAGGAGTACTGCTTGGTTAACAGATACCACTGTGCGTATTTGCGTAAAATGCACTCTTTTCAGAGATACTAAAATATGAAAATTAAAATAGCCTTAGAAATGATTAAATACAGTATCTGGTTTTATGTTTCCTTATTAATATTTTTAATTAACAGCTTTGTCTTCAAAAACCATGGCTCATTTGATTGAAATTTCCTTTTGTAGGAATTGAAATTTCATTACTGATAGGAGTGATTGCTAAAGTGGTTGAAGGAAGGAGATAACAGCTTCTGTCTAGATTTAAAAATTCGTCTTTTTAAATTTTAATTTGAGTGTATGTGTTTAAATTATATATTACACTGAAAATGTAGTATGTACCATATTAGTGATATAGAAGATATAACTGATGTAGAAGTTAGACTTTGAGTAACTGTAGCTTACTGAAAAATCAGCCTTGAGTTAGTATTTATCAGCCGAGTCAGTATTTTCCAAAGATGACTGCAATAATATCTTTCATCTCATGTTCTTCTTACAGTGTGAATAGAAGTGATGTCCTCTTCACTTGAAATCAGAAGAGTTTTTGTGGCTTTCAAAGAGTATGGCAGAAGTGACATGGCTTTTGAAACTAGGCCGAATGCTTGTGCCTGGAACCCTGAGCTGCAGTTCAAATTCAGATGTTTGAGACTACCAATTGTGAGGGAGATCACATAGAGAGGCTCTGAAATTGTAGAAGAGAGAGCTGTCCAGCCTCGGTCTTTTCCAACAACCCCTACTCTAGAGTGTTCCAGATCTAGCCACTGTATAACTGAACTGCACCTGCTCCCAAATGAAAAGTGAGAGCATTTGAATATTTAACATAGGCCTATATTCAAACAGGACATTAAAAAAGAAGTGGCTTTATTGACTCAATATTTTAAATTTCTATTGTTTTTGAGATAAAATTTACATATCTTAAACTCAGTATTTGAAAGCTTACATTTCAGTGACATTTAGTGTGCTCGCAAGGTTGTATAATCAGCATTACTATCTAATTTGAGAATGTTTTAGTCACCCTAGAAAGAGATCCTGTACCCATTAACAGTCACTCCCCATGCCTCCTTCACTCCAGCCTCTGGCAGCTATTAGTCCACTTTCCATATCTATTATTGACTAATATTTAACACTTAATTTTTAAATTTGATTGTCTCTCATCACATTTGAAATAATACACTAGAAAGATCTTGAGAGTGCTTTAGGCTGTTTGTTTCTGGCTGGTATATTGGTAGCAGAAGTGACAGCTGAGAATGTTAACAATATAGAGGACAGAATAAAAAAACTAGTGCTTGATTAAAGAATAGTAATAATGTGACTAGTGAGTGAATCTGTGGCATCAAGAAAACATTATATTTATAGTTTTTTTTTGAAGTAAGAAAAGTGTTTGCTGTAATGCCGACTTTGAAGTGTGGGGGTGGGCAAAAAAACTCTTATAAAAGTCAGTGTTATTCTATTATTAGAAATAAAGCAAATGCAAGTTGATTTAAAAAAAAAAAGTAAATACTAGTATCTGCTTTTCAGTGTTGTTAACATTAAGTGAAATCCTGTCAGTAAGAGGTGCACACTACTAATTATCCAGAAAAAGTTCATGTAGATTTCACCCTACTTTTATTTTTAAAAATTTTTTATAAGATTTTATTTATTTATTTGACAGAGAGAGAGAGAGATCACAAGTAGGCAGAGAGGCAGGCAGAGAGAGAGGGAGAAGCAGGCTCCCTGCTGAGCAGAGAGTCCGATGCAGGGCTTGATCTGAGGATGCTGAGATCATGACCTGAGCCGAAGGCAGAGGCTTTAACCCACTGAGCCACCCAGGCGCCCCGATTTCATCCTACTTTTAGATAAAATTCATATATTTAGCCTTAATTTGAGACAGGTATCCAAGCCATCTGTGTAATTTTCTCTGGAAGGCGAAGATTTGGTAAAACTTGAATTGTAACTTTTTTTTTGAAATATAACTTCAAACATAGAAACAATCATTTTCTAATAAAATAAGGTAGCAATAGTAGTCTTCAAAGTGCTATGCTAAAGATGATTCATTAATATACATGAAAGAAGTACTAGAATTTATATTTATCTCTTAATGAGTAATAGAATAATAAAAAAGTGATAAAAATATTAAGCTTTTCAGTGGTGCCCTTCATTGGATCAGATGAGATTTATAGCTTGTGTGACATTTTGAGGAAGCCTGGAGGGGTGGTAATGAAACCTCACATAGGTATTTCCTTTCAGTTTATTGTTATGTGTTTACTTGTGCCCAAGTAAGTGGATTTAAAGATTTTAAACTGTAGACTTTTAGCAGAATTTTGTGATGAAAAGTGATTATAAAAATTTTGTAATTCTCAGAGTTTCATACTTGTTACGTCGTGATGGAGTTTTTAAACAAATTTAAAGATGAGATAGGTATTTTTCTATTACAGATAATTTTCTTAAGTAATTCTCAGTGGTATTTTTGTAAGTATAAAGACAATCTGTCCTTTAATGTTTTAAAATAGCAATTCAGCTTTGAGTGACAAAGTATTCTTTAAAAAAAAAAAAAAAAAAATTTAAAGTAAGCTCTACTCCCAACATGGGGTTTAAACTCATGACCTAAAGCTCAAGAGTTGCTAAGCCAGCCAGGCATCTCAAGAACTTCTTTTTTTTTTTTTTTTTTTTTTTTAAAAGAACTTCTTTTTGAATGAAATTTATTCTGTGAGAATGGATGTGTTTGGAGATACATTATTTTCTCACTTTGTTGCTGAAAAGGGTGTTAAAAAGTTATACCTTGAAAAACATAAGAACACAATTCTAATCCATTTTTTAAATTTTATTTTTTAAATTAACATGTGATGTATTATTTGCCCCAGGGTACATGTCTGTGAATTGTCAGGCTTACACATTTCACAGCACTTACCATGGCACATACCTTCCCCAATGTCCATAACCCAGTCGCCTTATCCCTGCACCCTACACCCTAGCCTCCCTCAGTTTGTTTCATGAGTTTAGGAGTCTCTTATGGTTTGTTTCCTTCCGGATCCTATCTTGTTCATTTCCCTCCCCCATCCTCTAATCCATTTTTAAACATGAGTTATAATGAATTTTGAAGTTACATTTAATCAATCAATCAATTAATTAATTAAACTATAGCCACCCATAACTTTATTTACCCTATAACTGGAAGTTTGTATCCTTTGACCAACATTGCCCCGTTTCCCCCACCTTGTAGCCCCTGACAACCACCAATTTACTCTTTGTCTCTATGATTTCATTTTTTAAAAAAAATTTCAATGTTATCATATAGTATTTGCCATTTATTTATTTATTTATTTATTTATTTATTTATTTATTTATTTATTTATTTTTAGTATTTGCCTTTCTTTGTGTGACCTACTTCACTTAGCCCAATGCCCTCAAGTTTCATCCATGTTGCCATAAATGACAGAATTTCCTTCTTTTTAAAGGCTGAATAATAATCCATTGCACATATATATACATTTTATCCATTCATCTGTCAACTGACACTTAGATTGTTTCTGTGCCTTACCTATTGTGAATAATGCTATAAGAGAAGGGGGAGCAGATATCTCTGATTAGTTTCAGTGGTTCAGTTTCCTTCAGATAAATACCCAGAATTGGACTTGCAAAATCGAATGTAATGAGGAACTTCCATACTGTTTCCCATACTGGCTATACCAATGTGCATTCCCACCAGCAGTATATAAGGGTTCTCCTTTATATCCTTGCCAACACTTGTTATCTTTTGTGTTTTCTATCACAACAGGAATTCTGTCAAGTGTGAGGTGATATCTCAGTGTGGTTTTGATTTGCATTTTCCTGATGATTAATGATGTTGAGCACCTTTACATTTACCTGTTGGGCATCTGTAGGTGTTCTTTGGAAAAACGTCTGTTGAGGTCCTTTTTGCCCATTTTAAAATCAGATTGTGGGTTTTTTTTTTTTTTTTTTTTTTGCAATTGAGTTGTATGAGGTCCTTATACATTTTGAGAGTGTGTCCTACTCTTCAATTTTTTGGAAGAGTTTGAGAAGGATCAGTGTTCATTCTTAAGTTGTTTGGTAACATTCACCAGTGAAGCCATGTGATCCTAGGTTTTTTCTTTGCTTGGAGCTTTTTAATTACTGATTCTATCTCCTTACTCATTATTGGTATGTTCACATTTTCTATTTCTTGCTAAGTGGTATGTTTCTAGTAATGTATCCTTTTCTTCTGGGTTATCTGAGTTATTTACAGAAGTGTCTTATGATCCTTTGTATTTCCATGGTATCAGTTATAATGTCTCCTCTTTCATTCATAATTTTCTTTTTGGTTTTTTATTAACATATAATGTATTATTTGTTTCAGGGGTATGGTCTGAGATTCATCAGTCTTACACAATTCACAGTACTCACCATAGCACATACCTTCTCCAGTGTCCATCACTCAGCCACCCCATCCCTGCCACCCCTCTAGCAACCCTCAGTTTGTTTTCTGAGATTAAGAGTCTCCTACGATTTGTCTACTTCTCTGGTTTCATCTTTTTTTAAAAAAATTTTTTCATTTTTTAAAAAGTTTTTATTTATTTGAGAGAGAGAGAGCACAAGCAGGGGAGTGGCAGGCAGAGGGAGAGGGAGAAGCAGGCTTCCCACTGAGCAGGGAGCCCATTGATTTTATATCCTGGGCTCGATCCCAGAACCTCGGGATCACGACCTGAGCCGAAGGCAGCAGCTTAACCGACTGAGCCACCCAGCTGCCCTCTGGTTTCATCTTGTTTCATTTTTTCCCTGCCTTCCCCTCTGATCCTCTCTTGTTTTTCAAATTCCTCATATGAGTGAAATCATATAATTGTCTTTCTCTCATTGACTTATTTCACTTAGCATAATAGTCTCTAGTTCCATCCACGTCAATTGCAAATGGCAAGATTTGGGGTTTTTTGATGGGTGCATAATATTCCATTCCATATACATTCCAATGTGTATGTGTAATATATATATATATATATATACATACATACATATATTCCATTCCATATACATTCCAATATGTATGTGTGTATATATATATATATACACACACACACACACACATACACCACATCTTCTTTATCCATTCATCTGTTGATGGACATCTAGGCTCTTTCCATAGTTTGGCTATTGTGGACATTGCTGCTGTAAACATTTGGGTGGCCAACAGACACATGATGTGTGTCTGAAGTTAACATTTTATTAATTAATTAATTAATTAATTAATGTGTGTCTGAATAGTAGTAGTGGTATGATCACTTTGGATCACTACATTTGTGTCTTTGGGGTAAATACTTAACTAGCACAATTGCTGGGTCATAGGGTAGCTCTATTTTCAACTTTTTCGGAAACCTCCATACTGTTTTCCAGAGTGGCTGCACTAATTTGCATTACCACCAACAGTGTATGAGGGTTCCCCTTTCTTCATATCCTCACCCACACCTGTCGTTTTCTGACTTGTTAATTTTAGCCATTCTGACTGGTGTGAGGTGGTATCTCACTATGGTTTTGATTTGTATTTCTCTGATGCCAAGTGATTTTGAGCACTTTTTCATGTGTCTTGACCATTTGGATGTCTTCTTTGCAGATTTGTCTGTTCATGTCTTCTGCCCACTTCTTGATTGGAATATTTTTTGGATACTAACCCTTTATCTGATATGTCATTTGCAAATATCCTCACCCATTCTGTTGGTTATCTTTTGGTTTTGTCAACTGTTTCCTTTGCTGTGCAAAAGCTTTTGATCTTGATGCAGTCCCAATAGTTCGTTTTTGTCCTTGTTTCCGTTGCCTTTGGTGATGTTTCTAGGAAGAAGTTGTTGCAGCAGAGGTCACAGAGGTTGCTGCCTGTGTTTTCCTCAAGGATGTTGATGGATTTCTGTCTCACATTGCGGTCTTTTATTCATTTTGAACCTATTTTTGTGTGTGGTGTAAGGAAATGGTCCGGTTTCATTCTGCTTATGGCTGTCCAGTTTTCCTACCACCGTTTGTTGAAGAGACTGTCTTTTTTCCATTGGACGTTCTTTCCTGCTTTGTTGAAGATTAGTTGACCATAGAGTTGGGGGTCCATTTCTGGGCTCTGTATTCTGCTCCACTGATCTATGTATCTGTTTTTGTGTCAGTACCATACTGTCTTGCTGATTACAGCTTTTTAATGGAGCTTGAAGTCTGGAATTGTGATGTCTCCAGCTTTAGTTTTCTTTTTCAACATTCCTCTGACTACTTGGTGTCTTTTCTGGTTCCATACTAATTTTAGGATAATTTGTCCTATTTCTTTGAAAAAAGTTGATGGTATTTTGATAAGGATTGCCTTAAATGTGTAGATTGCTCTAGGTAGCATAGACATTTTCATAATGTTCTTCTAATCCATGAGCATGTAATATTTTTCCATTTCTTTGTGTCTTCCTCAAATTCTTTCATGAGTACTTTATAGTATTCTGAGTGCAGATTATTTGCCTCTTTGGTTAGATATATTCCTAGGTATCTTATGGTTTCAATCTTATGGTTACAATTTACAATTGTAAGTGGGATCAACTTAATCGTCTCTTTGTTGCTATATAGAAATGCAACTGATTTCTGTGCATTGATTTTATATCCTGCCACTTTACTGAATTCCTATATCAGTTCTAGCAGTTTTGGGGTGGAGTCTTCTGAGTTTTCCACATAAAGTATCGTATCACCTGCAAAGAGTGAGAGTTTGACTCTTTCCTTGCTGATTTGGATGCCTTTTGTTTCTTTTTGTTGTCTGATTGCCGAGGCTAGGCCTTCTAGTACCGTTTTAAATAGCAGTGGTGATAGTGAACATCCCTGTCCTGTTCCTGACCTTAGAGGAAAAGCTGTCAGTTTTTCCCCATTGAGAATAATATTCTCTGTGGGTTTCTCATAGATGGCTTTGACGATACTGAGGTATGTATCCTCTATCCCTACACTGTGAAGAGTTTTGATCAAGAAACGATGTTGTACTTTGTCCAGTGCTTTTTCTGCATTTATTGAGAGTATCATATGGTTCTTGTCCTTTCTTTTATTAATGTAGTGTATCACATTTATTGATTGTGGATGTTGAACCAACCTTGCAGCCCAGGAATAAATCCCACTAGGTCGTGGTGAATAATCCTTTTAATGTACTGTTGGATCCTATTGGCTAGTGTTTTGGTGAGCATTTTTGTATCCACATTCATCAGGGACACTGGTCTGTAATTTTTCTCTTTGGTGGGGTCCTTGTCTGGTTTTAGGATCAAGGTAATGGTGGCCTCATAAAATGAGTTGGGATGTTTTTCTTCCATTTCTATTTTTTGGAACAGTTTCAGGAGAATAGATATTAATTCTTTAAATAATAAGTAATTTTCAATAAATCTTTCACTTCTAAAATTTCTCTGCTGAGAATCACTCTTTCCATTCATTTCATGTTTCTTTACCTTTACCTCCTGAAGCTTAGTTAAAATAGCAGCTTTAAAATCATCATCTAATAATTTCTACATCAGAAACATCTGGTTGTAACATGTTTATTGTCATTTTTCTTAAAATTCATCACATTTTCCTGACTCGTGTATATCATACATCAAGTAATTTTGGTTTGTATCCCAGATTTTGTGAGTGTAATGTTGTTAGACACTGAGTCCTGTTGTAGTCCATGGGGAAGGTTGGTTTTTTTCTGTTAGCAGATGATCAATTTGGTTAGGGACAGACCACAAGTTCAGTGTTGCTTTCTGGGTATGGTGGTTAGCTCTTTTCTTTTTTTTAATTGACGTATTATTGACATACAATACTATATTAGTTTCAGTTGTACAACATAGTGATTTGATATTTTTATACATTACAAAATGCTCACCATGACAAGTCTAGTTAACATCTGTCACCATACAAAGTTGTTACAGTATTATTGACTGTATTTGCTATCCTGTATTTTACATAGACCCAGTGACATTTATTTTATAGCTGGAAGCTTGTACCTCTTAATCTTTACCCTTCACTTATTTTGCTCAATCCATGCTACTTCCCCTCTGGCGACTACCAGTTCTCTGTATTTATGATTCTGTTTCTGTTTTGTTTTGCTTGTTCATTTGTTTTTAAGATTTTACATATAAATGAAATCATACAGTATTAGTCTTTCCCTGTGTGGCCTAATTTCACTTAGGATAATACCTTCTGAATCCATCTGTGTTATTTCAGATGGCCAGATTTCATTCTTTTTTATGGCTGAGTAATATTTCAGGGTGTGGTGTGTGGTGTGATGTGGTGTGGTATGCTGCTGGTGGTGGTGGTGGTGGTGTGTGTGTGTGTGTGTGTGTGTGTGTGTGCGCGCGTGCATATGCACTCTATTTTCTTTAGTCATTTATTAATGGACACTCAGATTGCCTCCTTATCGTGACTATTGGACTTATGCTGTAATGAACATAGGGGTGCATTTCTCTTCTCAAATAGTGGTTTTATCTTCTTTGGATAAATAAGATATAGAATTGCTGCAGTATATGGTAGTTCTATTTTTAATTAAAAAGTTAACTTATTTTTAAAATCCCAGTATTATTAATGTACATGTTACATTAGTTTCAGGTATACAATATAATGATTTGACAGTTTTTTAAAAAAAGATTTTATTTATTAGAGAGAGCACAAGAGACAGAGCGAGCAAGCATGAGTGAAGGAGGAGAAGGGCAGAGGGAGAGGGAGAGAGAGAAGCAGGCTCCCTGCTGAGCAAGCGTGGGGCTTGATCCCAGGATCCCGGGATCTTGACCTCAGCTGAAGGCAGGTGTTTAACTGAGCTACTCAGGCACCCCGTTATTTGACTGTTTTATGCATTACTTTGTGCTCATCATGGTAAATTTACTCTTAATCTCTTTCACCTATCATCCCACTACCTCCCCTCTGGTAATCTGTTTTTTAAATCTGGTTTTCTTTTGTTTTACTTTTTTTTTTTCTTTGTTCATCTTGTTTCTTAAATTCCACATTTGAGTCAAATCATATGGCGTTTGTCTTTGTCTGATTTGACTTATTTCACTTAGTATTATGCCCTGTAGATCCATCCTTATTACAAATGGCAAGATTTCATTCTTTTTTTGGCTGAGTAACATTCTATTGTGTATATATACACCACATCTTCTTCTTCTTCTTTTTTTTTTTTTTTAATATTTTGTTTGTTTATTTGACAGAGAGAGAGATCACAAGCAGGCAGAGGGGCAGGCAGAGAGAGAGAGAGGGGGAAGCAGGCTCCCCACTGAGCAAGAGCCCGATGTGGGGCTTGATCCGAGGACCTTGAGATCATGACCTCAGCCGAAGGCAGAGGCTTTAACGCACTGAGCCACCCAAGTGCCCCTATACCACGTCTTTTTTTTATCCATTCATCTATGGATGGAAACTTAGGTTCCACCTTTTGACTGTTGTCTGTTTTTAATTTTTTGACAATCATCATACTATTTTCCATAGTGGCTACACCAGTTTATGTTCTCACCAACAGTGCATGATGGTTTCTTTTTCTCCACATCCTCATCAGCAGTTGTTATTTCTTGCCATTTTGATACTGGACATTTTGACTGGTGTGAGGTGATATCTTATTATGATTTTGATTTGCATTTCCCTGATGATTAGTAACATTGAGCATCTTTTCATGTGTATGTTGGCTATGTCTTTGGAAAAAGTCTGTTTACGTTCCCTACCTGTTTTTTAATCAGAGTGTTTTTTTGATATCGAGTTACATGAGGTCTTTGAATATATTTTGTATACTAATCCTTTATGGGATATATCATTTGAAAATATCTCCTGTTCTGAAGGTTGCCTTTTTGTTTTGTTGGTGGTTTCTTTTGCTGTGCAAAAACATTTTAGTTTGATGTAATCCTAATAGTTTATTTTTGCCTTTGTTGCCCTTGCTTGAGGAGATAGATCCAAAAAAATATTGCTAAGACCAATATCCAAGACTTCACTGACTTTGTTTTGTTTCCGGCTTGATTAGATTCAGATTCAACTTTTTTGTTCTGAAAATCCTTTATAGGCAGGCTTTGTACTTAATACTATATATACCACTAGGGAGGAGCACATGAAGTATGGTGTGTCTTTTTCTGTGATGTTAAGATCAAATCAGTGGGTGTGAGATGAAGAATCCAGTGGGCATAGGTCTTGTTAGTTTGATGTATCTGTTTGAAAGTTTACCTTTCACCGAATGGCTTTAGTAGTCATTAATAATCATTGCTTAAACCCATTATTTCATCAGGGGTTCCAAATGATGTTTTAGATCTATCATTTTCTGCATTCATTAGCTGAAATTTTCTATAATGAGGAACTTTATAAAATCAGCAATTGGGTTATCTCCAGGAAAGGAGGGTAAATGCTTGATTTTTTTTACTCCTGTTTTCTACTTTTCAGAATGATAAATTGGTTTCTTTAAGGGCAATTGACTAATAGTTTACTTGGCAAAAGATTGATGCAGATTTTCATTCAGACATCTTTTTATCTTATGTTTCATCACATAGTTGTGGAACAGAATTATTAGAAGTTTTTACTCTCATTAGAAAAAGTATTGATTTTATACATTTTGCTTTTTTTGAAGTATGGTAGAACAAAATGATTAGACTTGATAACAAGATCAGTTATTGATATATTTTTTAAAATTATAAATTTTGTCCTCTAAGTTTACCACTTTTAACACTATGAGAAGATACTTGATCAAACTATTAATTTACAGAAAGTGAGGCCATGTAATCTGAACCAAGAGAGAATGTGACACTGAAGCACCTCAGTGACAGTATATTGCTATTGGATAAAATTTCAAGTAGGAAATAACTGCATTGTTTGTTATCAGGTAGTCAAATTAGTATATTTCACTTTATTGCTTTTAGAAAATGAACTTTTATTTTACATGAGGAGTGATAGAAGCTAGAAAAAATTGCTTTATCCTTAAAGTACTTGTTTTCTTTGAATGGGAAACATTTTTATTTATAAACATGTAGTGTGAGAGGAAATGGGAATTTCTTTTTTTTTTTTTGCATTTCTTTTGGCTTTTTTTAAATAGAAAATTTGTTATTAAGTACAAGAAAGGATAACTTTATAGTACAGAGTTGCCAAACCTATCTAAATACCTGGTTCATTTTGTTAAATACTAATAAATCATTTTATTTTTTCCCAGTTGGAGACTTTGCATCTATTGAACTCTTCTACAGTGCTTATTTTATATTTGTCATGGAGCATTACTCTAATATTTATTGAAGCCATCTGAATACTGACTTAAATATATTTTTATTTATTTAAACTATTTGCTAACTTTTTAGAATATATGTACAAAATATGTACAAAAGAAAGTTTAATAATCAAGTCTTTACTAAGTAGCCTGGCTTTTTAAAAAAGCTATTGCACAGGCTGGTTTTATACATACTACTACAAATGCCCATAAAATGGTGCTGATTTGTTTCATTTTTGTAGTATTGATGTTTTATAAGATGCTTATGAGAGAATCTATAAATATATTGTGCTGTAAACTTATAATTATTTTGTCAGTAATAATAATAGCACAAAGGTACATTATGCCAGCATGGTGTAAATCTGTTGTTCATTTTAGTTTAATCACATTTATATTTTCTTCCTAGTCTGTTTGTGGGCTAACATTTAGTATATTGATTTTTTTTTTTATAACGTGTAAATTCTTTCCCAATACCTCTTTGGGCCAGTCAAGTAACATGTGTAAAATGGTGAGTGAAATTAGAGCTATTTTTTTTTTTTAATATTTTTTATTTATTTGATAGTGAGAAACACAGCGAGAGAGGGAACACAAGCAGAGGGAGTGGTAGCAGGAGAAGCAGGCTTCTTGCCTAGCAGGGAGCCCGATGCGGGGCTCGATCCCAGGACTCTGGGATCATGACCTGAGCCGAAGGCAGACGCTTAATGATTGAGCCACCCAGGCGCCTCGAAATTAGACCTTTTAATTTTTCAGTTGCTGTAATTGTTTGCTAAATAAATTTTGGTTCATTTTATGATTAGGAAGAGAATGGTATTTTGTCATGTAGGTACTCTAAACTGAAAGCATTTTTTTTTTTTTTTTAATAAAGATTTTATTTATTCACTTGACAGAAACACAGCGAGAGGGAACACAGGCTGGGGGAGTGGGAGAGGGAGATACAGGCTTCCCTCTGAGCAGGGAGCCTGATGCAGGGCTTGACCCCAGGGTCCCGGAATCATGACCCGAGCTGAAGGCAGATGCCTAATGACTGAGCTATCCAGGTGCCCCTCTTTTTTTTTTTTTTTTTTTTTCAAGATATATTTATTAAGGTGCCTGGGTGGCACAGTTGGTTAAGTGTGGGACTTTTGGTTTTGGCTCAGGTTGTGATCCCAGGTTTGTTGAGATGGAGCCCTGCCTCAGGTTCCGTGCTCAGTGGGGAGTGTGCTTGAGATTCTCTTTCCCTGTCCTTCTGGCCCTCACACTTGTGTGGTCACATGTGCTCTCTCTCTCTCTTAAAAATAGGGGTGGGGTAGGGTTGGGGAGGGGAATTATTGAACTTTATCAAATTTGTGGTGTATTGAATTGGGGGAAATGAGCATAGCCTTGATGAGGTAGAAAGAAGAATTGTTCAGAGATAACATCATAAAGATGCTCAGACCCCTCCAGAATTCTGATTGGCCTGACTTACATCACAACCCTACCACTGAAATGGTATATCATTTGGTATGTGATATTATGATTGTCTAACCTGTGAAATTGGGCACCACCATTGACATCCCTACCAGGACTGTATCAGTTCAGTTAAGAGTTTAACAAGTATCAAGGTTTAAACAATTCAGAGTGGGGAAACATAACTTAACTTTTTGGTTTTATCTGGAAATGTCTTTTTTTTAGAGGCGAGAAGTGAGCCAAACGTTGAATTTTAGGAAGGTAGAGCAAAGGCAAGGAAGCAGAATTTTAAAGCTCCTTATTGTTATAATTAAGTAGTCTGGACTGGACTGACTGTTAAGATTGTATGGGAACAAAATGGGAGTTGAAGCTTTTTGAGATTTTGCAGGGTGGGCCCGGTAATTGGAAATGTATTCTGTAAATGATGAAGAGTTAGGAAGATTTTTTTTACAGGGGTAATTACATGGTTAAAATGCTCTTGAGAAGCTTGGTATGAGTTCTGAACTAAATTGGAATTATTTTTTGGTGAGAGAATTTTTTCATACGTATAATGTATTACTGATTTTAACTCCTAATCATCCAAATTAAAATAGGCTTTTAAAAATCAGTATGTAGTTGCTATTTTAGTGTTATAAGTGAATAGTAGATCTTAAATAACTAATAGCTAGATGAAGGCTTATGTTTCTTTGTTGTTTAGATTTCAAGGCCATGAGTTTGTCCCTGGCCTCTGAGGCCTGGGATTTCTGATGGCAAGATACGGAGGAAGTCATTTAAATATTAATTCTCACCAAAGCCATCTCATTTTAACTCTATAGTTTGTACTTTCTGTTTGCTGATAGAAAACACACAATAATAAATACTTTGGGAAATACAGATTCATTGCCATTAGTATGCTTTAGGTTGGGAAAATCTGTTAACTTTGTTAAATACTTCAACTTCTAACACTGTTTACCTGTCTGGTTTTATAATATGTTAAACTACCTGGAAGAATCCTGCTTTACCTTAGTTTGAATAGTTAAGACAAATATCAATGTAAGAGCAAACAGGGAAACCTTATTAGCACATATGAGAGTGAGCTACTAAAATATCACTTGGCTATTTTGCTTTTAGTATGTTTATTTTGTAAATAGAGCTGATTCATTAAGTTCTCCTTCCCCACTCATCTTCCACCACAATCTCCACTCTGTTTCTCTTTGAGGGTAAAGCACTCCACATAATACTGAGAAAGAAAAGGAAAATGAGGGTGGATTGTGTATTAAAGATAATTTTTAAAAATATTTATTTATTTATTTTAGAGAGAGAGAATGCACAGGGGGAGGGGCAAAGGGAGAGGGAGAGAGAGTCCCAAGCAGACTCCATGCTGAATGCAGAGCCCAACTTGGGGCCTGATTCCAGGACCCCGAGATCACTACCTGAGCCGAAACCAAGAGTCTCATGCTCAGCTGACTGTGTTACCCAGTTGCCCCTAAGGATCATCTTTATTGATACCAACATGTTAGTTGGCTATACTATCTGAGCCAGTATGAGTGATCTGTGGGACTGTATTTTTCCTGTATTTCCTGGGCTATAAAATATCATGACCATTTTTTTTCGGTCTTTGTTCAATATTTTATATAGATAATACATTAATAGTTCAAAAAAATGAATACAATGACATTTCTCTTCCACCTCTGTCCCTCATGTTTTCAGCAAACTTTTTCCCTGCCAAATCATTTCCTCCGAAATTAATTCAGCTACTGCTAAAGAAAACCTGAAAAATAACTGTTGCACCTCATATATCTTTTCAAATTTTCTTTAGGTTTTTATGAGCAAATAGAAAGTGTTTGCATGTTTTTCCTCTTTTTAAATGTATATTTTCAAGGAAAAGCTCCTTGATATTGGTCTCAGTGATGATAGTTTGGATCTAACACCAAAAGCATAGGTAACAAAAGAAAAAAAAAAGTGGGACTATTACATCAATTGGGTAGAATGGACATTTTAACAATGTTAATTCTTCCAAGCGATGAACTTCGGATATCTTTCCATTCATTTGTGTTATCTATTTCTTTCATCAGTATTTAATGTTTTTCATGGTACAGATCTTTTATCTTCTTGAATTTATTAATTATTTTATACTTTTTCTTGCTACTATGAATAGAATTGTTTATTTAGTGTCTTTTTTTATTTTTTATTTTTTTTTTAATTTTTTTTTAATGATTTTATTTATTTGACAGCGAGAAACACAGCAAGAGAAGGAACACAAGCAGAGGGAATTGTAGCGGAAGAAGCAGGCTTCCTGCGGAGCAGGGAGCCCGATGCGGGGCTCGATCCCAGGACTCTGGGATCTGACCTGGGCAGAAGGCAGACGCTTAACGACTGAGCCACTCAGGCGCCCCTAGTGTCTTTTTAAGATACCTCCTTGTCAGTGTATAGAAATGTAGCTTATTTTTTTGAATGTTGATTTTGTATCTTGCAACTGTAATGAATTCATTTTTACTGTTTTAACAGGTTTTGGTGGAGTCTATAGAATTTTCTGTAGGATCCTGTCATCTTCAAACAGATTAATTTTTCCTTTCCAATTTGGATGCCTTCTATTACTGTATTTGCCTAATTGTTCTGGTTGGGCCTTCCAGTATTTTTTAAAAGTGGCAAGAGTTGTCAGCCTTGTCTTGTTCCTGATCTTAGAGGAAAAGCTTCCCAGCTTTTCACTGTTGATCAGAATAGGTTATTTAATGAAGCTGTGAGAACCAGGGGAGCTCTGGAACCAGGTGCTGGAACTGTAGAGTTAATGCCACCAGAATATTCTTTCTCCATTCATGATGTAGGTGACTCTCTCTGTATACATGGTAGGGAAGATATCTGCTGGAAGCTGCCAATGTAAATATCTTTATAGCTTTTGACCCCAAAGTGCAGAAGCCCATCTTTTGATGTCCCAATTTAAAAAAAAAACAAAACAGCTTGGGGGTGCTGAGTGATTTAGTGGGTTAGGTATCTGACTCGATTTCAGCTCAGCTCATGATCTCAGAATTGTGAGATTGAGCTCTGAGCCACACTGAGGCCCAGTATGGAGCCTGCTTAAGGTTGTTTCACTCTCCCTCTACCCCTTCCTCTCCCCCTCTACCCCTTCCTCTACCTTTTCCCTCTCAAAAAAAAAAATTTTTTTTTTTTGTTTGGTAATGATTTTGATTGGTCTGAATTAGGTCACATTTTCACCCCTGGATTAATCACTGTGACCAGGAGAATGGTGAACCATATGTGCCTGAGTTAAATGTCCTCTCTGTGGCCTAGCTATGAGGTACTGTAATCTCATTGCCAGGAGAATGCTGTGCAAGGGGTGAGGGATGAAAGGAAGAATGAGGCAATATAGACCAAAACAACAGTTGTCTATTATGATAGATGTTTCAGTTGTCTTCAATTATTCCTCTATTGTTAATATAGTTCCTATTTTCATATCTGATGATTCTGCCTAGTTTTTGTTTTTTTTTAAAGACTTATTTGAGAGAGAGAGAGAGAGAGCATGTCTGTACAAATGAGGGGAAAGACAGAGGGAGAGAATCTTCAAGCAGACTCCCCACTGAGTGAGAAGCTCAATTTCTTGAATTGAGCCCATGACCCATGAGATCATGACCTGAGCCCAAACTGAGAGTCTGATGCTTAACTGACTGAGCCATCTAGGTGCCCCTGATGAATCTTCCTATTTAAGAATAATAGTATGAAATTATCATAAAGATCTAAAAGTTCATCTTTTGTGGGAAAAGTAATATAGAGATTTCTTTTACATATTATAATTTTTCCTGTGCTTCAAAATACGACTGATTGTCAAATTATAAAGTATGAAGTTTAATCATGTTTTTTAAATTAAATTAAAAAAATTTTAATTTGTTATTGAAGTACAATTGACAATACAGTATTTTGTTAGTTTCAGGTACATAACGTAGTGATTTATTGACAGTTTTATACGCTATGCCGGGCTCAACAGAAAAACACAGTTACTGTTTGTCACCATACAACATTATTATAACATTATTGACTTTATTTCCTATGCTGTACTTTTCATCCCTGTGACTTATTTTAAATCTGGAAGTTTATACGTTTTAATCTTCTTCACTTATTTTCTCCCAACTTCTTTCCCCTACAACCACCAGTTCTCTGTACATCTGTTTCTGTTTTTTGTTCATTTGTTTTGTTTTTTAGATTCCACATGTAAGTGAAATCATGGTATTTGTCTTTTAAAATAGCTTGGAAGCATCGAGAGAATGATAATAGAGCTGGGCTTAGACTAATAGGGATCTTAAAGTATATGTGATGTTTTAGTTTTAAACATTTTTACATGTAATCAGACTCAAATACTGAATTAATTGATTAGGTTATTGCATGCTTGACATTTTGTTGTCTCCTATCTTATGATATTTTGATTCTGAGTAATGTAAGTTCAGTGGAATTTTGACTGGTTGTCACAGAGTGACAGATTTCTGATTTTTAAAATATCTCATTCCTATAAATCCCTAGTTTGCTAGATTGAACTAGCAAGCTATTATAGAACATGGCAGTATTTACTGTGGATAAATGCAAATTTGAAAAGGTTCTGTGTATGAAGGTTTAAATGATTTATTAGCTTTCAGTGCACGCATGAATCCAAAGTTATGTAATGGATTTAGAAAATTTCATTTCCTGTTTGAAGGTTCAAATTTGCATATTCTATAATGCAAGTATTTGATCTGAGTCAATAGGATATATAGTTAAACTCTGTAATATTAATACATCCTTAATCATTTTTTGGTATATTATATGACAAACTTTTTAAGTTGTAGGACAAGTGATTAAACATACCACATGTTCTTTTTTGTTTGTTTTGTTAAAGAAACGGTGACTATGTGTCTTCACACATAGCTTCAGAATTTGTGCTCACCAGAGTTTCTTTGCTCTTTAATTTGGCTGTCCTTTCCTGCCAGTGAGAACTTCATCTAGGTTAATATATTTTTCTTTTCAATGGGAACAATTAATCCTAAGTCACACCTCACACGAGTTACTTATCTTTTTAAATTATGCTTTTTATTTTGAGATAATTGTAGATTCACATGCAGTTGTAAGAAATAATACAGAGAGATCCTTTGTACCATTTACTGTCTTTCCCTCAGTGGGAAAATCTTACATAACTACAGTATAATATTGACATTAATGTAGTCAACATATGGAAATTTCCATCACATCAGGATCTGTGCAGTTTATGGGTTCTTCGTTTTGATGTCAAGTCTAAGAACTTTTTGCCTAGTTTTAAATCTTAAAGATGTTCTCTTAAGTGTTTTTCTAAAAGTTGTTTTTTACCTTTAAATCTGCAGTTTATATTGTTGGTTTTTGTGTAAAGTAAGCTACTTAAGTGAAGGTTCATTTGTTCATTTATGGATATTTAATTAATCTAGCACTATTTATTGAAATTCCTCCTCTGAGTTGCTTTTGTACCTTTGTCAGAATTCAGTTGAGCATGTCTGTTTGGGTCTACTTCTGGGTTCTCTATCCTGTTGTATTCATTTATGTGTCTGTTTCTTAGGCACTACCTCATAGTGTTAGCCATTGTAGCAATATAGGTCTTGAAATTGGCTAAACTAATTTCTCCCACTTTATTTTTCTTTTTCAAGATCATTTGCTATCCTAGTTACTTTGCTTTTCAATATCAGTTTTAAAATAATCTTTTTATATCTGCAGAAATTTTACTGAGATTATGATAGGAATTGTGTTCAATCTGTGTATCAGTTTGGGGAGAATTAATATAAACAGCATATCTCTGCATTTATTTAGATTTTCTTTTTTAAATCCTCATTTTGTTTTCAGCATCCACATGCTGTATGGGTTTTGGTAGATTTACATCTATATCTGAGTATTTCAGGATTTTTTGAGCGATTGTAAATAATACTGTATTTTTAATTTCATTATCCACAAATTAACTGTTAGTATGTAGAAATGAATGCGGTTGACTTTTTTTAATAATTAATTTTTTATAGATTCTAACTTGTGACCTTGCTGAACTCACATATTAGTTCTAGGAGTTTTTTTTTTTTTTTCTTGAGATTTTGTGAGAGAGTGAGTGCACGCATATGAGTGGGGGTGGGGGGTAGAGGGGAGTGGGGGTGAAGGATGGGGAGGGGCAGAGGTGAGAGGGAGAAGCAGACTCCCCACTGAGCAGGGAGCCAGAGTCAGATTCTGAGGCTCCAGGATCACGACCTGAACCGAAGGCAGTCGCTTAACCAACTGAGCAACCCAGGCGCTCTGAATTCTAGGTTTTTTGTTAAGTGTCTTTGGATTTCCGTATAGATAATCATGTTATCTGAAAATAGAGGCAGTTTGTTTCTTCCTTTCTGGTCTGCATGCCTTTTACTTTCTCTCTTGCCAATTATTGCCTTGGTTGGAACTTCAGCACTGTGTTAGGAGTGGGTGAGAGTGTACATCCTTGCCTTGTTCCTGATTTAAGGGGAAAGCATTCAGTTTTCTATTATAATGTTAGATGTGGATTTTATGTAGGTGTTCGTTGTCAAGTTGAAGAAGTTTCCCTTTATTCCTGTTTTTCTAAGAGTTCTTAGCATGAGTTGGTGTTGCATTTTTGTCAAATGCTTTTTTTTTTTGGCATCAGTTGATATGATCATGTGATTTTTCTCCTTTAGCCTATTAATAAGGTGGGTTACATTGATTTTTGCATATTGAGATAATGTTGTATTCCTGGAATAAAATCCATATGTCATGGAGTTTAATTCTTCTATATTATTGAATTCTACTTGCTGTTAATTTAAGAATTTTTGTGTTCATAATCATGAGGAATATTGGTATGTAGTGTGTTTATAC